>CM062290.1:406483036-407683036 GCA_031216915.1 Pictodentalium vernedei
AACATAAAAATTCTGAAACCTTCATGCACATCTAGAGATTTTACCTGAACACATTAGCATAGTTTAAACCTTTCGAATTAAATACCCTAGGAGCCTTTCGATGAAAACTGATTTTCTAACGATAAAAGTGGTTCCACTGGAAGCACCTGGGCCTAAATCAAAATTCCGAAACCTTCATGCACATCTAGAGATGTTACCTAAACACATTAGCATAGTTTAAACATTTCGAATTAAATACCCTAAGAGCCTTTCGATGAAAACTGATTTTCTAACGATAAAAGTGATTCCACCGGAACCACCTGGGACGAAATCAAAATTCCGAAACCTTCATGCACATCTAGAGATGTTACCTGAACACATTAGCATAGTTTAAGCGTTTCCAATTAAATACCCTAAGAGCCATTCGATAAAAATTGATTTTCTAACGATAAAAGTGGTTCCACTGGAACCACCTAGAGCCAAATCAAAATTTCGAAACCTCCATGCACATCTAGAGATGTTACCTGAACACATTATCATTGTTTAAGCGTTTCGAATTAAATACCCTAGGAGCCTTTCGATGAAAACTGATTTTCTAACGAAAAAAGTGGTTCCACTGGAACAACCGGGGGAAAATCAAAATTCCGAAACCTTTATGCACATCTAGATATGTTACCTGAACACATTGGCATAGTTTAAGCATTTCGAATTAAATACCCTGGGAGCCTTTCAATGAAAACTGATTTTCTAACGATAAAATTGGTTCCATTGGAACCACCTGGGGCCAAATTAAAATTCCGAAACCTCCATGCACATCTAGAGGAGTTGCTACCTGTACACATTAGCATAGTTTTAAAGTTTCGAATTGAATACCCTAGGAGCTTTTCAGGGTGTGACGTACGGACGTACGGACGGACGGACGGACGGACGGAGACGGACGAATGGACGGACGGACGGACGGAGATGGACGAATGGGCGGACGGACGAACGGACGGACGGAGATCACGACTATATCCCCGCATTTTTGAAAATGCGGAGATAAATATGTTAGGATGAGCACGCTGAAAAGTCTTTTTTAAGTGGCAATGCCATCCCTCGAGATGTTTGTTAGTCCTTTGTCCAATATTATTGTGATGATTCCACAAGGCTGGAGGAAATCGTCCATCATCATCAACCGAGTTCTGCACAATATTGTCATTAAAAGCAGTTGGTTGTGCAGTGTCTGGCGTTACGTTCTTTACTTCTATCCATACATCCTGCACTTGTTCAATTGGTAACAATGGAAGTGCAGCAGCACGACACACGCACTGGTGAACTTCTTCATTGTCTTTGTATTGATTCACCATTTGGAATTTTTGCACTTTCGTCCATATAGATTGAGTGTAATGGAAGAAACACCCACGAGTGTCACAATTTGGAAAGATCTCTTCAATTGCCATGATTGCTGCTAGTTCAAAGTCAGGTATCCATCAGACTGCAATTCACGGTCAGTCACTTGTAACACCACACCCTTAAGTTTGTAAATAAACGTGCATACGGTTAGGGAGCAAGCATAATGCTAACTGAGACATTTTAGTCCCGACGAGTCCATGAATAACGTACACTTGATCCCATAAAGGAGGGCACGAATAGGAAGTTCCATCCAAAAACAGTTCAGATAATTGTTGCATAATTTCAAGACAGTAATTCGTCGCAAAGCACACAATTTTGTCATCACCACCGTCGTTTATACACAAAAAATATTCTCCATCCAGTGTTGTTGGCCATCTATGTTGCAGGTCAACTTCTGACAGTTTACTTGGTAGTGCAGGTGTAGTTCATTGTTTTCTTAACTTTCTCTTTGATTTATTAATTATTACTTTGATTATTGTTCATTGTTTTCATAACTTTAACTAAACAAATGCTGATTATCACTCAAAAATAAAAATAATTTATTTTGGACCAGAGAGTGTTTTTTGTAATTGTTTTAAATAAAGTGAGGGAGTGATGTAAAAACTCCATTTTCTGTAGGTACATCAGGTAATTACA
The DNA here is from genome assembly GCA_031216915.1 of Pictodentalium vernedei. Lineage (NCBI taxonomy): Eukaryota > Metazoa > Mollusca > Scaphopoda > Dentaliida > Dentaliidae > Pictodentalium > Pictodentalium vernedei. The sequence continues at coordinate 406,485,044 of CM062290.1, forward strand.
GATAATCCCCCTAGCTAATTTAATTCACTTTCGCCTACACTTTTACAAAAATACTATTTTATAGGCGACATTGCACTGTAGGCGAAACTAGACTTAACCCTTGCCCAATTAAATACTTTTTAACGCTAAATAAGGTCGAATATATCTCGAGATCGAGTAACGTTTTGTTAGGCCGGAAAAGCCTGAAGACAGGAAGTTGTTTTTTGTCTGTGAGTTTGAATAAGGCGGCAGGATATCTTCCAAGCAAGCGAATTCATTACCTGGTTTCTCTTTCAATACTTAGTCATGGGACAATACATAATTTGTCAAAAAACCTTCAAATGCACTATTTTTCATTATATTTGGCATATGTCGAACACCTGTGATTTGAATCATTGCATCATATGCTGTATTCTATTTCATCTAGACGTTTTTACTTGAATTAGAGAAAATAAATATTTGTTGTGACATAAATCGTAATATTTAAATTTTTTGACGTGAAATGGTAAGTTCACATTCTAAGTGCCTGTGCATGGTGCTAAACGTGACAAAATGGTGAGATATTTCGTGACCAGACCACAACTTAACTTCGATTTGTTGAAATTCGAAACTAAATTGTAGGCTCCCCAGTCTCATATAAAGTCTAATTAACCTCTTTACTTCCACGCCCACTTTTTCCATATGGAGGTCCTCTATGTAAGCCTGTATGCGAGGAATTTTAATAAAATTTATGACATCCTTGAAACTCTATTATCTGATTTATTGTTGGAAAGGACTCTCTGAGCCCTTTCCAGCAATTAAACTGATGGTATATGTTTGATCTGTGCATACCAGGGCGTACAGATAATCAACAAAAAATAGGCGACAATAGTGGCTTTCGGCAGTGCAGGTGTTAATCTCATTTGTTTTTGGTTTTTTTTGTTTGTTTTTTTTCTTCTCTGCCCGCGTCCTTAATAAAACATCTTTAAAATCGATCTCGGGAGGGAAGAGACTTAACTAAACAACGTTCGGTACGGGCGAAGTAGAAAGATCAAAATCCACGCGTGGGCAATATATCCAAGCATGCTTTAATAGTTGATCCCCGACATCCAGTACAATCGCCGTTGACTGGTCGTAACCCACCCGTGGGCATTGGTTCCCACGCATGCGTTTAACAGGTAATAAAAATCATCAACTTGGTTCTTCATGAATTAACTTGTTGATGATTATTCCTATAATTAGTGTTTGCAAGCTAATACTATTGCGCCCGTGGAAATACTGCCCATCTAATCGAAAGTGACCAGCCCACAGCGGCCGTACTGTAAAACAATGGAATCGCCATCATATCTTCAATACATGAAGCACCGGGTACGAACCGATGCTTCTTTCATTGAATATTTGATAAAAAACACTTCTGATTATTGATTGAAATAGCGCACGTGGGCAACGCCACCAACGGGTGGCTTTTGACTATTCCACGGCTGATGTGCCGTGCCCTTATTATATTTTACCATTGTAAATAGATGATCTCCAGCTCTACCATGGCCCAGACCTAATTTACTGGAAAGTTTTGTAAAGGTTGATAGAAACTGGGGTCAAGGTGAAGATTCTATTTATTATATTATTCAAAATCCTCCCCAACGGACACGTAAAAGGAACGACAAACAAACAGCCGCCTCTTTCAGTCCAGCGATTACGTTACAACTTAAGGTGCGTCGTTTGTCCGCAGTGTTCTCGTCAGGAGAGTCCAGGATAGATACGAGACTGCGAAGTGTTTAATGACTCAAATTTAAATGAAATAATATTAAAATAAACATCAACTACGGTCGCACACAACAAATACTTATTATTCCTCGTCCACAGAGTCTGAAGCCACCTTTATTTTCCCGCGGCTGTGGGCCGTGCATTACAATTTTAATGAATGGGCTTAACCCTTTCAACGCGCTGTGCATATAGTTTTGAAAAAAATTACTAGTGCACGAGCAGGCGGTACAAAGAGCAAAAGATATATAGCGAGGCTCGGTAATAGTTTAATTCAACAGCTCGAAAGAGCTGTTGTATTAAATTATTACTGAACTTCCCGACAAAACAGGATGGTCTCGCGTATATCAGTATTGACTGAAATGCTACCTTTCAGGGCGCCAGTGTTGAAAGGGTTAATCACCGGAAACATTGTCAACTCATATGATCAATACATTTTAGGCATTACCAGTGCAGTTTGATATTTTTATGAACATTCCTTCTTTTCTAAAATTTTGGTGTTTCTCCTTTCAACTGCAAACGCTTTCCCCTCAGCATACACTGTGGCCCCCTTGCGCGTTCTTTATCCGCTAGAGCAACGGCATCGCCCCTCTATTGACCGCAAATAAACATTTTATCCCCTATATGAAACATTTTAAGATGCAGGGGAGTCTTGTCTCAGGTATACTGTATTTTATGAACACTTCCGACTCGTGCCTCTGTAGTATTTTGCTGTGAGGCCGTATACTATGGTGAATTAATAAATTAGTGGCGATTGTTATTCCGAAGTAAATGTGGCGTCTGCCATTGTTTCTAATTATGGAGACAGTGCCATGTGATTTCGTCAACTCGCCGAGTGGATATGTGTGGTCGACTGGTGGCCGAGTGTATAAGTGCGCTAGTCTCTCATGCCAGAGGTCCAGGGATCGATCCTCGGTCGTGGAAAATTCTAGAGGTGTCTGAACACTCATCGTCAGCATCAATTGTTGTGTTGATGCTGTCACAACGTAACGAAGATTTCAAGAGGAGTCGTCACTTGAGTTCCAATGTGTTCTATGTGGCTACTGGCACACAGAACACATTGGAACTCGGACTTGTTAGGATTTTGAGAATATCTCAACGATTTTAAATCATCTGAATTAGTGCGACATGAATCGAACCGTTTCGGATCATCGGAACAATTTCGAACAAATTCGAATTTAATTCCGAAAAAGTGATCTATAGTCAACAAAGTTCTCTACAGGAGGTTTTTGTCGAATGGATAAGTGCGCTGGTCTCTTATGCCAGAGGTCCCGGGGTCGATCTTCGGTCGGGAAAAGTTATCGAGGTGTTCGAACACTCTCTGTCAGCATCAATTGTGGGGTTGAAGCTGTCACAGTGTACGTCCTATCGGGCGGGGACGTAAAATGGCTGTCCTTTGTTCGAAGAGAGGCACACTCCGTGCAGGGTAAAGATCCCTTCGTAGTATTTGAGAAGAGTGAGGCCACGAAGTTGCCGCTATGAAGGTCATCCCACACACCTGTGCCATTGGGCCAAGGAGAGGCGTTAATATAAGTTACATAACTTGTTTGCCAATCCTTGTAAAACAAATACGATTAAACAAAAGGTGGGTTTCTTAACATGATTGGCAGTTAGAGTCTGAGTGATAGACCGGTAGTTTTCAAACAGATTACATTGTCACTTCTCACTTCACGTTAAATGTCATTGGTTGATAATCAAGCTTTTTATTTAAACATTACGGGTAAAACATTCACAAACGTTAACATTAAATCAGATCAATACTTTACATGTTGATCAACAGTACATCGCTAGAGAATTATAGTGTTCTAAGTGCCATTTTTAATTTTTCAAGAAAACGTGGGTCAAAGATTTGGGCATCTGACATTTGTATATCCTTTAACGTAGAATAAAGAAATACTTTTCTATGTTATTTTACGTGTATTCTTAAATATGGGGGCGCGGTGGCGTTGCGGTAACCGGTTCTCGTCAGATCATCGAAGTTAAGCAACGGCGAGCCCGGTTAGTCATTGGATGGGTGACCGCCTGATCGATCGATTCGGACTCCCGCGTTGTGTCCTTGGGCAAGGCACTTCACCCCGATTATCTACATGGAGGCACAATGACGCTGTGTACTGAGGCGTAAGGCACGTCGATGGTGCGCATGTCTTCAACCAATCTAACCCTGCCTGAACTGCAGTGCGGAGTTACGATGATGGGGAGCTGGCAGTTGCTCGTCGTTGCGCGGTGGTTCTCTCCGGGTACTCCGGCTTCCACCCGTAAAACTGTTTTGTGTCGTTAAAACCCTAATAAATAAATAAATACATTCTTAAATATTGATCACCTTTTTCATGCCAAATAGGGATGATGATTTTGGAGATAGAACATATGTATACAAAGTATGTTGTGGTTTGCTTAGACACATATTGTTTCTGGGTACAGAACATTGTTCTTAACGTATATCTATAATGAATTGCATAAAAGTTTTTTTCGAAAAGAAAGAACATTGTTATTGTTTAGTAGGTTTAACACGTTTTCTTTAATGTACGTGAATATCACACATACTCTATCACTTTTTAATAATTGACCATTCAGTTTTTTTTGAATTCACCAGTCCTTCGAGTGACCTCTGAAAAATATTTAAAAATATTGCTACATGTATAAAAAAAAAACTATTTTCAGTTTAAAAATCATACTATAACCTCAGTTACATTATACCATGCATGGGGTAATATAACTGAGGTTATAGTATGATTTACCTGGCTAGTGGAAAATATATGTATCTCAAGTTTTATATTCTCTTTCAAAAATACAACTATTAACTGAAATTGAAAAAAATCACACTGGAGCCTCAATTATATTTATCACATCTATACGGTCATATATACTACTCAAAGTTCGCTAAGCACCAAGTATATCCAACTACCTGTTTTACATTTTAGTTGAAATATTGTGATGAAAAGTGTATATATTTTTTATTTAATTATATCTTTAATGATTTAAGTACAGAAATTAAGATTTTACTTGTGTTTGACATTATTTTCTAGCTTTTGAATACGATAACCATGGAAAATGGATATTATTGGTAAAAGAGGAAATTTTTCAATATGCCAAAAAGTTGAGGGAACGAACTGGTATGGCTTCAATATCGAGTATGAGACCAATTACTGTTAATTACAGCATGACAACGCCTTCTCATGCTCCCAATCAGGTGCCTGATGGTCCTTTCTGGGATGTTGTTCCATTCTTGGACCAGTATGGCACCAAGCTCCTGGACACTTCTTGTCTGGACTGGACGGGCTGAAATTGCAAGCTGCAACTCATTGCAGACATGTTCTATTGGATTGAGGTCAGGGGATCTTGCTGGCCAGTCCATACGCTCAATCCCCTCCCTCTGTCGGTACTCCTCGACAACATGGGCAACATGAGGACGGGCATTATCGCCCATCAGAATGAATCTATCACCCACTGCACCTGCATACAATCTGACGTGGACATCCAGGATCTCATCAATATACCACTGTGCAGTCAATGTACCACGCCCAAGGACACAGGGCTCTGTACGTCCATGCCTGCTGATGCCGCCCCAGACCATGACTGACCCTCCACCATAGCGGTCATGCTAAGCAATGTTGGCTGCATGGAATCGCCCTCCTGGTCTTCTCCATACCATAGACCGCCTATCTGTGTGGTCTAGGCAGTGCCTTGACTCATCTGTAAAAAGGACAGATCGCCAATCTTCTCTGGTCCATCCATCCTGGTCCATGGCCAATTCATATCGTGCCTGACGGTAGTTCTGGGACAGCGGAATGCGAATACGTGGTCTCCTCGATCGGAGATCAACTTCGTGCAACCTTGCCCGGATAGTCTGAGTCTAAACATTTACCGCGGATGCATTCTGAATTTACCGCGAAGCTGGGTTGCTGTGGCAAAGCGGTTCCTACGGGCCTGGATGATCAAAAACCGGTCTTCAGCTGCAGATGTTGCTCTGTCTCTGCCACAACCATGCCGTCATACTGGTGTGCCATACTGCTGAAATTTTGCCCAGGCTCTGGAGATTACCATATGGTGCACACCAAGGGCTTCACCAACATGACCATGGGTTGCCCCTGCTCCACCATCCCTACAGCATGCCACATTTCTTCTTCAGACAAATGTCTTCTTACATTTTCATTTGCCATATTCATTCATTAAATCACAAGGGTTTGTGTTGAAGTGAAAATTGAATACCCTACACATGTCATGTACATGTAGACAGTACACGAAAACATCTTGACAATCAACCATGACTGTTACGAAAAGTCTGCCTGTCAAGAGAGCTAATGTAAACACTGGGGACCATCTCAATACATTCCTCAATCACATCCACCAAAAATATCGCAAATATGTCACAATCAAATTTCACAACGATGTGCCAAATATTTGTTGCTTAGCAAACTTTGAGTAGTATAATTGAGGTTATATTATAGATCTTCGTGACCTGTATACCTTACCAGTCACAAAAGTAACATTATGAAAGATAGATGCTACATTAGTTATTCTGTTTAGAATCTCATCCTATCTGTACAACATGAAAAAAATAGAAACGATAACGGTGCCTCCGAACATGGCCCAAAATTAGCACAAAAGTAGATTCGCCTGTCTTTGATTCTCAAAAGTGAAATGCACTCGATTGACGTAAAATATAGAGGATATCTACGCTGTTTAATGAATATCAGTAGCAGGAGATGTGTTTTTCGACCCTCATTTGGTGATTCTCATTCGGTAGTTCTCGTGTGACGTCATACAGCAATGTATTATGGGTATCACGTTTCTGTCATGGTAGCCCAGATGAGCGGCCATGCTACGACTTCATTGTCATGGTGATGGGTGATGTGAGTGCGCATGCGAAGCTCGTGTTGTTAGGGTGACGCTTGTTTCCGTTGTCCATTTTGTATGCTGCATGCCGCCATCTTTGTTTCTATGGTGGCACGTGGTTGCTATGAGCCCGAAAGGTCAACAACAAGACGGGGCTATGTTTGGCGGGTAAGTTCGATTGAATGGGAGTATTTTTATTCAGGAACGGATTAAATCCTAGTTTAATTCATAGGATTACCCAATTGAGTCCGAGAATGACCGTAAATCACCGGAAAGTACCTTGTTTAACCGAAACGGACCCGTTTAGAGTAGCACGTAGAGCTATAGACCCTTCAAAGGTCGTGTTCGATTGAAGCGGAGTATTCATTTTGGAACGACTTCCTTAAATAATTACCCAAGTAAACCCGACAATCGCTCCAAATCACCAAAATCCACCCCAAACTACCGAAACGGACTTGGAAAAGCCTCATTTTGGACAAGGATGTTTTATGAAGGCTCGAATTTTGTTATTCCGGGTCAAAATCCTCGTTTCTCCGACCTGCTTCCCTAGAGTACTATTCCGTTCTTCTGGAGTATGACTTGCTCTCTTCCGTCTGTTTTGTTACTAATTTGGATAATCAGATCACTTTTTCAGGATTAAACAACCAATCATATCGCTCTATTAACCTTAGCTCCAGTCCATCGTCTTCTTCGTTCCAACATTGTGATCTACGTACACAATGTGCGAATAGCACACGCAGCACATGCAACATGTGCCAATATGTGCCTGTGTGCAAATGCACAATGTGGGCACAAAACATGCAGCACATGCGAACATAGAGTATTTGAGGACCAGTCGGGACCAGTGTTTGGGGACTAGTGAGGACCAGGCTTTCGGGACTAGTGAGGACCAGTGTTTGGGGAAGGGTGGGGACCATGCTTTAGGACTAGTGGGGACAAGTGTTTGGGAACTAGTGAGGACCAGTCTTTGGGGACTAGTGAGGACCAGGCTTTGGGGACTAGTGGGGACCTAGGCTTGGGTACCAAAGTTTGAGGACCAGTGTCAGAAATATTGTATAACCACCGTCTTAACTCAGCACTAACGTTTCTGCTGCCAACAGTGTAACAGGAGTCAGCGTCAGCGTACGTGTCCAATGGTGTTAAAGCTTCTGTTTAGGTCACTTACTCGCCCTATTTCCATATCATGGCCTTTATAATGCTGCTATATGATGATTATTATCATTCTACCATGATTTAACCCCTCAACGCTGCATTTTAAAATGTTTCTTGACATTTTTAGTTGCGTTTAGTTTTCTGTTTAGCTCAGAATTTCATGTTTAACTAAGTGTTTAGGTCAGCTGCTGTGCTCCTTCTCTTCCCATGCCACTTATATTCATCATACATGTTCCTCAATATCATTGTTCCATGACTAACCCCTCATACGCTGCATTTTAAACATTTTTCTGTTTAGCTCAGAATTTCATGTTTAACTAAGTGTTTAGGTCAGCTGCTGTCCTCCTTCTCTTCCCATGGCACTTATATTCATCATACGTGTTCCTCAGTATCATTGTTCCACGGGTAACCCCTCATACCCTGCATTTTAAACATTTTTCTTGACATTTTTAGTTGTGTTTAGTTTTCTGTTTAGCTCAGAATTTCATGTTTAACTTAGTGATTGTGTCAGCTGCTGTGCTCCTTCTCTCCCCATGACAATTATATTCATCATACATGTTCCTTAGTATCATTGTTTCATGATTAACCCCTCATACTCTGCATTTTAAACACTTTTCTTGACATTTTTAGTTGTGTTTAGTTTTCTGTTTTTGTTCTGAATTTCATGTTTAACTTAGTGTTTAGGTCGGCTGCTGTGCTCCTTCTCTTCCCATGGCACTTATATTCATCATACGTGTTCCTCAGTATCATTGTTCAAAGATTAACCCCTCATACCCTGCATTTTAAACATTGTTCTTGGCATTTTTAGTTGCGTTCAGTTTTCTGTTTAGCTCGGAATTTCATGTTTAACTTAGTGTTTAGGTCAGCTGCTGTGCTCCTTCTCTTCCCATGGCACTTATATTCATCATACATGTTCCTCAGTATCATTGTTCCATGATTAACTCCTCATACTCTGCATTTTAAACATTTTCTTGACATTTTTAGTTGCGTGTAGTTTTCTGTTTAGCTCAGAATTTCATGTCTAACTTAGTGTTTATGTCAGTTTCTGTGTTTTACTTTTAAGAGGTTGTGTTTAGGTCAGCTTTGTCGCATGTTATGAGCCTGTTTGATACAGTTCTTGTGTTTGCCAAAGTTACTATCAAAGAGGAATGTTGGTGAGCTATAGGGCGTTGGCGTCCTTCTTGTTATACAGGGGGATAGCATTCGCAAGTTTCCAGTCATCTGGGAATGCGCATGTACTTAAGGACTTACTGAACAAACGAAAAAGTAGTCTAGAAATGGTATATTTGGTTTCTTTTAACATTGTGTGGCTGATGCCATCATATCCATTGGCTCTTCTAGGATTAGCCTGCTTAAGACAGAGATGATATCTTCTTTGGTAAATGTAGTTTGGCTGCAATTTTTCGAACACCGACGTTTGAAATATGGAATTGTGAGATTTACTTTATCGAGTTTACTGTTGTCTATTAAAGTCGTGTTTAGGAGATTAGCTTTACCTATGTCAACATCAAATTTAGGTTGCGATGTGTGATAAAGTGGTGGAATGCTAGTTTCGGGAATAAAGTCATTAAGGAATCCTTTCACAGCATTCCAAAATTGTTTGGGATCCGGACTCGATGACAGCTATTCGTCAAATTTGCTCATGTATTTATCTTTAGCAAACTTTTTCATGTTATTAACTATATTTCTAAGTGATTTGTATTTTTGCCAGCTGTCCGGGATATTATGTTTGATAGCATTTTTCCTAGCATGATCTCTGTGACGGATTTCCCTACGTATTGTGCTATCAAACCACGGTCTATCATTTTCTCGAACTGTAGTAGTGCACGTTGGTATACATTGATGGGCGATTTCAAAGAATACCGTCAGAAAATTGTTCAGTGAGTCATTAATATTGTCTGGTTTACAAATTAGATCTTCCCAATCAATTGAAGAAATTATGGAATTCATTTTTCTAAAGTCGGCTCTTTTATAATTCCACACCTTCTGGTAGATGGGGTATTATTTGCTCTGATATGAGAGATATAGGAGAATGCTGCATTATGGTCAGACTGACCTGCCATATCTAATGTTCCTAGATTTTTAACACATGTTGAGTCGCTAACAATTATTGGGTCGATTAATGTTTCACTTGTACGGGTTATTCTTGTTGCTTCGGTGATAGTATTGGTGAGATTGAATTTTGTAATAATTTCTTGTACATGTAAAGGGCCAGATGTCTGGAATAATTCACTGTTGAGGTTATCGGCAATATAACGGACGGATTTCTGGTCAGAGCTAATTATATCTTTTTATCAAGTCTTTGCCAGTAACCGGTTATGCATTCTCTAAAGGAGCTGTAAGTTACACATGACAAAAAGCGTGATTTTGGACCAATTTCAAACCACAATATGTCTTCATCAAAACAAAGGTCGGGTATCGGTTTACAATAAACATTTTCAGAAACGTACACAGCTATTCCCCCACTATATTGATTTCTATCGTGTCTAAAAGGACCGGACAAGTTTGGGATGCGCAAATTAATATCATTGTATGATTGATCCAAGTGTGTTTCGGCGAAACACAATACATCATACTCTTCTACAATATCAAATAATTCTTGTATTTTGTTTCGAATGCTCATAATATTGCAGTTCAATATGGAAATATATGAAGTTTCGGTTTGAGAGTTTATTTTGGAAAGGCCTGGGCTGAATTGAACATCTCCCCCAAGTATTATTAATAATGTTATAAAAACAAATCGACTACCAGTGGACTAAATACGGCTGCAGTGATCCTAACAATAGTCTCAGCGTGGAAGAGTATGTTACTATGAACTACTAATTTTGCTTTAGAGCACAAAACATTGTAGAACACGCCCACCGAGAAGCGTAGCTCGTTATTTCAGTTCATGGTCAGAAAACAAAAATTTTCTTTATTTTTCTCAGTAAGCATCTCCACGATCTGATGTCTAAATTTTACTATATTTCCTAGAGAAGTTATTTTCAGTTGGTAGTTTAGATTTTTTTTTTGATGTGTGGGAAAAGACATAACAGACAGACAAATGTACAGAAGAGTTTGCAACTGCACGCAGAACAGAAATAATAGTTAGAAAGTACATAAACAGCAAGAGAGTGTAACTCGATGGAGTGATATCTATACTTGCAAATTATTGTAACTTACGAAAAATAAGTTAGTGATTTGTCGATTCATACATTAATTCCCTTGCTCAGATTCACATATTTCACCTACTCACAATATGTTGAATGAATCGATGAATGAATCCACAAAACATAGGTGAGTGTATGCACATACTGTGTGTGAATTGATACTTGAGTTAAGGATGAGTGCGTCAAAACTGAATATATGAAAATATAGAAAATCGGAATGAACAGAGTGTAAAGAGACTATAGAGAACAAATGAATGCAAAGTATGAATGACCACAGAAACATAACTGATTCAATAAGTGAATGAATACGAAAATATGTGTGATTAAGTACATACAGTTAAAACTAGAAGTCCTGTCACGAATAGGGCGCATATCTAGGCTTAATTGCACGTTGGAATTGCACGCAATTGCAATATCGAATGACATCCAAAGCACGGCAGGTTATCCTGGTTACTCATAGCAAACACAAGCAATGTTTCTGCCAATGGACCTCCGGGTGACCCGGAGGTCCATTGGCTGAAACATTACTTGTACACAGGCCATATGTTCAGAATTTGATAGCTTTACTGTGGCCACAACACGTACATTAACGCGCAGATCAACGTGCTATTTGTGCGCATTTCCTGATAGGACTTCCAGTTTTAACTGTAGTGGATATACACATAACATATGAGTCAGATAATGAATGAATACATCGTATGAATGAAGGATTAATGGTGCGGACACAAACATGTCTGATTCCGCTAATGAATGGACGCAGAAGATATGAGTAATTGAATCTACAATTTAAATAAACGAATACACAAAGACAGGAAGATTTCATGAATACGATGGATACGAAACTACGAATGATTGAAAAAATAGAACATAAATCAATGCCTGGATGTACACATGAACTATGAGTCAAAGAATGAATGAATACAACGTGTGAATATATGATTGAATGAATTAATAATAAATAAATTATGAACTTTTGAGTGCAAATGAAAACTTGATTAAATACACAATGCATGAAAAATTATATGAGTGAATGAATGAATGAATGAATCTACAATTTAAATAAACGAATACACAAAGACAGGAAGATTTCATGAATACGATGGATACGAAAATACGAATGATTGAAAAAATACAACATAAATCAATGCCTGGATGTATACATGAACTATGAGTCAAAGAATGAATGAATACAACGTGTGAATATATGATTGAATGAATTAATAATAAATAAATTATGAACTTTTGAGTGCAAATGAAAACTTGATTAAATACACAATGCATGAAAAATTATATGAATGAACGAATGAACGAATGAACGAACGAACGAACGAACGAACGAACGAACGAACCGAACGAACGAACGAACGAACGAACGAACGAACGAACACGAACGAACGAACGAATGAATGAATGAATGAAAAAAAAATGAGATGAATGAAATGAACATAATGAATGAAATGAATGAATAAAATAAATGAATGAATAAAATAAATGAATGAAATGAAGGAATGAAAAGTATGAATTAATGAATTGCCACTATACAAAGTATGAATTAATGAATGGATACATTCATAAAATATAAGTCTGAGAATGAACGAAACCATTACATACGTGTGGTATTTGAACATATTAGATAATACATAAATTATGGATACCTGAATACACAAAATATGAGTGAATGGATGAATACACATAACATTAATGACAAAATGCACAGTGTGAGTAATTGACAAGATAGGGGTTCGTGATTACTAATCAGGACTGATTGCGATTATGAAGTATGATTAAATGGATGAAAGTGTGCACCCATGAGGTATAAGTCAGATAACGAGTGAAACCAATACGTGAGACAATTTAACATATTAGATAGCATATTATAAATGATGAAAAGATGAAATACATAAAATATAAGTGAGTGGGCGAATACTCAAAATTTGAATGGACGAATACACAAAAATAGGGTAGACAACACACACATAATGTAAATAACTGAGCCAGTGAAATGGTATAGACTAGTTATATTTTGTACATGTGATATAAAAATAAAAAAAAACAACGAATGACAAATTGAATGAAGACATTGAAGCATTGAAGCATCAATACGAGAGAGTGTTTGAATGATTGAAGAAATAAAATAAGTGAAAATAAACTATGTACAGTTAAAACTAGAAGTCCTGCCATCAACTATGCGCTTATCATTGTTACCCGGGGGTCCATTGGCTGAAACATTGCTTGTGCACAGACCATATGTACATCATTTGATAGCCTTACCATGGTCATAATGCGTAGATTAACGCGCAGATCGACGTGCTATTTGTGCGCATTTCATGACAGGACTTCTATATTGAAATGTAGACACTATACAGACACATTAAAACTATTAGGTAATACATAAATTATAAAAAAGCTGAATATATAAAATACGAATGACTGGATGAATACATACAATATGAATGAAGGAATACACAATATATATCTTAGACAACAAAAACACCATTGGTATGAAGGAATACACAATATATATGATAGACTACAAATACACAATTGATATGAAGGAATACACAAGATATAGGATAGACAACAAAGACACCATTGGTATGAAGGAATACACAATTTATATGTATATGATAGACAACAAAGACACCATTGGTATGAAGGAATACGCAATATATATGTTAGACAACAAAGACACCATTGGTATGAAGGAATACACAAGATATATATGTATATGATAGACAACAAAGACACCATTGTATGAAGGAATATATAATATATATGTTAGACAACAAATACACCATTGGTATGAAGGAATACACAATATACAGTTATACGATAGACAACAAAGACACCATTGTATGAAGGAATACACAATATATATGATAGACAACAAAGACACCATTGGTATGAAGGAATACACAATATATATGGTAGACAACAAATACACCATTGGTATGAAGGAATACACAGTATATTTGATAGACAACATATACACCATTGGTATGAAGGAATACACAATATGCATGTATATGATAGACAACAAAGACACGATTGTATGAAGGAATACACAATATATATGATAGACAACAAAGCCACCATTGGTATGAAGGAATACACAATATATATGATAGACAACAAATACACCATTGGTTTGAAGGAATACACAATATATATGATAGACAAAAAATACACATTGGTATGAAAGAATACACAATATACATGTATACATATGATAGACAACAAAGACACCATTGTATGAATGAATACACAATATATATGATAGACAACAAAGACACCATTGGTATGAAGGAATACACAGTATACATGTATATGATAGACAACAAAGACACCATTGTAGGAAGGAATACACAATATATATGATAGACAACAAAGACACCATTGGTATGAAGGAATACACAATTTATATGCATACGATAGACAACAAAGACACCATTGGTATGAAGGAATACACAATTTATATGTAAATGATAGACAACAAAGACGCCATTGTATGGAATAATATATAATATATATGTTCGACAACAAAGACACCATTGGTATGAAGGAATACACAATATATATGTATATGATAGACAACAAAGACACCATTGTATGAAGGAATATATAATATATATGTTAGACAACAAATACACCATTGGTATGAAGGAATACACAATATACAGTTATACAATAGACAACAAAGACACCATTGTATGAAGGAATACACAATATATATGATAGACAACAAAGACACCATTGGTATGAAGGAAAACACAATATATATGGTAGACAACAAATACAACATTGGTATGAAGGAATACACAATATATTTGATAGACAACAAATACACCATTGGTATGAAGGAATACACAATATGCATGTATATGATAGACAACAAAGACACGATTGTATGAAGGAATACACAATATATATGATAGACAACAAAGACACCATTGGTATGAAGGAATGCACAATATATATGATAGACAACAAATACACCATTGGTTTGAAGGAATACACAATATATATGATAGACAAAAAATACACATTGGTATGAAAGAATACACAATATACATGTATACATATGATAGACAACAAAGACACCATTGTATGAATGAATACAAAATATATATGATAGACAACAAAGACACCATTGGTATGAAGGAATACACAGTATACATGTATATGATAGACAACAATGACACCATTGTATGAAGGAATACACAATATACATGATAGACAACAAATACACCATTGGTATGAAGGAACACACAATATATATGATAGACAACAAAGACACCATTGGTATGAAGGAATACACAATATACATGTATATGATAGACAACAATGACACCATTGTATGAAGGAATACACAATATACATGATAGACAACAAAGACACCATTGTAGGAAGGAATACACAATATATATGATAGACAACAAATACACCATTGGTATGAAGGAACACACAATATATATGATAGACAACAAAGACACCATTGGTATGAAGGAATACACAATATACATGTATATGATAGACAACAATGACACCATTGTATGAAGGAATACACAATATACATGATAGACAACAAATACACCATTGGTATGAAGGAATGCACAATATATATGATAGACAACAAAGGCACCATTGTATGAAGGAATACAGAATATATATGATAGACAACAAATACACAGTTGGTATGAAGGAATACACAATATATATGATAGACAACAAATACACTATTGATATGAAGGAATACACAATATATATGATAGCCTACAAATACACTCTTGGTATGAAGGAATACACAATATATATGATACACAACAAATACACCATTGGTATGAAGGAATACACAATATATATGATAGACAACAAATACACCATTGGTATGAAGGAATACACAATATATATGATAGACAACAAAGACTCCATTGGTATGAAGGAATACACAATATATATGATAGACAACAAAGACACCATTGCTATGAAGGAATACACAATATATATGTATATGATAGACAACAAAGACACCATTGGTATGAAGGAATACACAATATATACAATAGACAACAAATACACCATTGGTATGAAGGAATACACAATATATATGATAGACAACAAATACACCATTGGTATGAAGGAATACACATGATATAGGATAGACAACAAATACACCATTGGTATGAAGGAATACACAATATATAAGATTGCCAACAAAGACACCATTGCATGAAGGAATACACAATATATATGATAGCCAACAAATACACCATTGGTATAAAGGAATGCACAATATATATGATAGACAAAAAATACACTATTGGTATGAAGGAATACACAATATATATGATAGACAACAAATACACAATTTGGTATGAAGGAATACACAATATACATGTATATGATAGACAACAAAGCCACCATTGTATGAAGGAATACACAATATATATGATAGACAACAAAGACATCATTGGTATGAAGGAATAACAATATATATGATAGACAACAAATACACTATTTATATG
The DNA here is from genome assembly GCA_031216915.1 of Pictodentalium vernedei. NCBI lineage: Eukaryota > Metazoa > Mollusca > Scaphopoda > Dentaliida > Dentaliidae > Pictodentalium > Pictodentalium vernedei. The sequence continues at coordinate 406,501,422 of CM062290.1, forward strand.
AAGGAATACACATGATATAGGATAGACAACAAAGACACCACTGGTATGAAGGAATACACAATATATATGATAGACAACAAATACACCATTGGTATGAAGGAATACACAATATACATGTATATAATAGACAACAAAGACACCATTGGTATGAAGGAATACACAATATATATGATGGACAACAAAGAAACCATTGGTATGAAGGAATGCACAATATATATGATAGACAACAAAGACACCATTGGTATGAAGGAATACACAATATATATGATAGACATCAAAGACAGCACTGTATGAAGGAATACACAATATATATGTATATGATAGACAACAAAGACACCATTGGTATGGAGGAATACACAATATATATGATAGACAACAAATACACCATTGGTATGAAGGAATACACAATTTATACGATAGACAACAGATACACCATTGCTATGAAGGAATACACAATATACATGTATATGATAGACAACAAACCCACCATTGTATGAAGGAATACACAATATATATGATAGACAACAAAAACACCATTGGTATGAAGGAATACACAATATATATGATAGACAACAAATACACCATTTATATGACGGAATACACAAGATATAGGAGAGACAACAAAGACACCATTGGTATGAAGGAATACACAATATATATGATGGACAACAAATACACCATTTATATGAAGGAATACACAAGATATAGGATAGACAACAAAGACACCATTGGTATGAAGGAATACACAATATATATGATAGACAACAAAGACACCATTGGTATGAAGGAATACACAATATACATGCAATTGATAGACAACAAAGTCACGATTGTATGAAGAAATACACAATATATATGATAGACAACAAAGTCACCATTGGTATGAAGGAATACACAATATATATAACAGACAACAAATACACCATTGATATGAAGGAATACTCGAGATATAGGATAGACCACAAAGACATCATTGGTATGAAGGAATACACAATATATATGATAGACAACAAATACACCATTGATATGAAAGAACACACAAGATATAGGATAGACAAGAGATACACCATTGGTATGAAGGAATACACAATATATATGATAGACAACAAAGACACCATTGTTATGGAGGAATACACAATATATATGACAGACAGCAAATACACCATTTGTATGAAGGAATACACAATATATATGATAGACAACAAATACCCCATTGGTATGAAGGATTACACAATATACATGTATATGATAGACAACAAAGACACCATTGTATGAAGGAATACACAATATATATGATAGACAACAAAGACACCATTGGTATGAAGGAATACACAATATATATGATAGACAACAAAGACACCATTGGTATGAAGGAATACACAATATATATGATAGACAACAGAGACACTTTTGGTATGAAGGAATACACAATATATATGATAGACAACAAATACACCATTGGTATGAAGGAATACACAATAAATATAATAGACAACAAAGACACCATTGGTATGAAGGAATACACAATATATGATAGACAAGAAAGACACCATTGGTATGAAGGAATACACAATATATATGATAGACAACAAAGACACCATTGGTATGAAGGAATACACAATATATGATAGACAAGAAAGACACCTTTGGTATGAAGGAATACACAATATATATGATAGACAACAAAGACACCATTGGTATGAAGGAATACACAATATATGATAGACAAGAAAGACACCATTGGTATGAAGGAATACACAATATATATAATAGACAACAAAGACACCATTGGTATGAAGGTATACACAATATATGATAGACAAGAAAGACACCTTTGGTATGAAGGAATACACAATATATATGATAGACAACAAAGACACCATTGGTATGAAGGAATACACAATATATATGATAGACAACAAAGACACCATTGGTATGAAGGAATACACAATATATATGATAGACAACAGAGACACCTTTGGTATGAAGGAATACACAATATATATGATAGACAACAAATACACCATTGGTATGAAGGAATACACAATATATATAATAGACAACAAAGACACCATTGGTATGAAGGAATACACAATATATGATAGACAAGAAAGACACCATTGGTATGAAGGGATACGCAATATATATGATAGACAACAAATACACAATTGGTATGAAGGAATACACAATATATATGATAGACAACAAATACACTATGTGAATGAGTATAGACTAGTTTGTTACGTGAATATGAGTGATATAGAAATTAAGAATTAATGATTTAGTGAATGCATTGAAGAATCAATATGAGTGATTGAACGATTGACTGAATTGAATAATCAGTTACAACACACATTATATATTTGCTTGTGTCGTCAGAATGTAGATGTGTGGATATATAAACTATGAGTGTCATACAGACATGGGTACACAAAATATGATTTAAATACATGTATTATCGAAGGAAGGAATACAAAGAGAGTAATCGCTTGACTGGACTGGTTACGTGAAATAATTCATGAGGGGTGAGGGACGTTGTACAAACACGAGTGAGCGAATGCGCACGAGTGATTTACAATCTAGTCCCTCGCCTCGAATGAATTATTTCACGAAACCAATCCAGTCAAGCCATTACTCTGTTTATTATTTTTCATTATTAACGATAATTATATTATTTAACCCTTTACCTAACGTAACTGCCAAAACAGGTCAGCGTTATTCGCAAAAATCGGCAATTAATTTTCATTATTTTTTTAATTTTTTGTCTCTAAAACATAGGTTATGACCCCTCATTGAAAAGTGCTCGTCGAGCTCTTTCCAATGAGAGGACATAACCTATGTTTTTGAAACAAAAATGAAAATAATAGTTATTCAAGAATTTGTTTTGCAAATGTCGTCTGCTTTTGATGTTAGGTAAAGGGTTAAAAAAACAAAACAAAAAAACAATGAAGTCCCCATTACACCCACGGCAAAGCGTCTTCGTTTGCACGCACGGATACATGACCCAATTGTTGATTGCATAATTCACTTGTGAAGTTATTGTTTATAATCAAACCCGGATATCCCAGTAAATCACACTCTGGAAAGTAAAAAACAATTTTTATTAATGACAACAAACACACAATTTAAGTGACTGAGCGAATGAATAAGTATAGAATAGCTTTATCCGTGAATATGAGTTATAAAAAAATATGACTGAGTGAGTGAATGCATTGAAGCATCAATATGGGTGATTGAAAGAATGAATGAATGAGTAATTAGACACAACACACACAGTTTTTTGTGAGTGAGTCCATAGAATATAGATGGATAAATATGTAAATGTATGAGATTCACACGGACATGAGTGCATATAATATGATTCAAACATATGAATTATTACACATCTGTAATCCAATAATAATAAGAAGAAGAATATTTATAGAACCCCTAATCCCCAAAGGCTCTAGGCGCTTGGCGTACCGACTAAAACATTTCGAACTTGACAAATTTATTATAGATATGGTATGTAGAAAGTAATACATGTATGGAAAGATAAGTGAATATGCACAGTATGAATTGGTGAGTGAATGTGGATAATATAAGTGATCTCCGCCATCATGTATGGTATATGGAGATTTAATACCTGGATGTCGGTTTTTACATCCAGGTATTACATCTCCATATACCATGCATGTTGGCGAGATAACGTTTTGTCCCGTTTGAAACACAATACAAACATAGTGGAAATAAATTTGTGGACGCATTTCTCAGGTCCACAATCATTTGGACCAAATTCGTGATAATTATTTTGTTTTTATAATCGCAGAAGACAACAGATAGAGTTACATACCTTGGGTCGTTAAGGAAACGAGTAAACAGTATTTTGTTGATATGTCGTCCCCTGAGTTCAAATGTATTCTATGTGCCTACTGGCACATAGAACACATTGGTACTGAGAGGACGAATTATTTGCTCTTATTTTATTTTTATGATTGTACTTTCGGCAACCTGATGATATTTGTGACTATTTTCGGGTTGTTTGGTTCGCGTTTTATAATGAGGCGAGCGGAAGCGAAAAGCTTTCATTGAAACCATATACCCCCGATGTTTTGCGTGCGCTTATACCCTGGATGTTGCACGCTCTCATATACCTTTGATTGATGTTGGGCACACCCTTTGCCATAGCTATTTGTGCGAGGGTCAATAAACACAAAATGGATGTATGGATGGATGGATGGATGGATGGAAGAATGGATGGATGGATGGATGGATGGATGTGGATGGATGGATGGATGGATGGATGGATGGATGGATGGATGGATGGATGGATGGATGAATGGAATGGAATGGGATGGGATGGGATGGGATGGGATGGGATGGGATGGGATGGGATGGGATGGGATGGGATGGTGGGATGGGATGGGGTGGGATGGGATGGGATGGGATGGGATGGGATGGGATGGGATAGCCAGGCTAATGTTTATTCTATTGCCATAGCTGTCAATTGTGGCATCAATATCTTCAAGAATGTCAAATTTTATACGGCGACCTGAGCGTAACTTGCCCAACACAAAACCATTTCTGAGAAACGAGAGTTCGGTTTTATCGTGGGCGAAGAGTCTGTTGATCAGGGAAATATTTTCATTTGTGAGATCGTCCTTCACTAATTTATTTTTCCTTGTCCGTATTTGATACATAGCTGAACTTCTTTTTGTTCACAAACATTTTGTTTCGAGTTTCACTGTGGGCAAATTTCATAATACATGTCTTTGGGTTTCTTTTTACGCTAGTTGGTAGTCGATGCTCTGCCAGAATATCATTTGGGCCCAACTCAAACTCTTTTTGACTCTCATTTACCAATGTATATATTCTTTGGGTCAGATCCTCACCTTCAATTTCTTCCAATTCAAGTCTACGCGCATTACATTTCCTGTAATATATCTCGCTTTCATTAGCAGATTATCTGAGGATTTTCACATCTTTCCGCAAATGACGAATGTCCGACTTCAGCCGGTCAGACTCACTTTTATAATTGTCAATGTCTTCTCTCAGTAAACTGTTTTCTCTATTTAATTTAAACGATATTTATTTGAACAGAATATGCTATGTTACATGCAAACAATACTTAACACACATATTCAAAGATCAAAGAACAAAGGTAATGTACAGCACAGAACACAACAGTACATAACTTGAGAGGTTGTTTGATAGGGGATTCGACAGAAAGCTTCGAGCTTATATTAGTCGGCTCCCCAGATTCACACACTTACGCTGTATTCTGTGTGGCAGTGATTGGCTGTGAGTATCGTCACCCAAAGACCCAGTTTTCAGTGTCCGAAATATTTAAATCCTCTTATATTCCATCACCGGCTGCAGTCATTCACAAACAGGCCTCAGCACTGCCTCGTCCATCCTAAATCAAAACCTTGAATTAAGATATCAGGAGAACATTCGTAGCTATTAAGCCATGTCTCGGAAATGCCAAAATATCATTGCTTGAATATTCATATTCGATAATATCTATTTTGGGTTTTAAGCTTAAGATACTGAGGTGGACAATTTTTAACTTATTCTGGGGATTATCAGACTGACATGTATTGGGGCCGGGATTCGTTTCAATATCACCGAACAGTAGTAGAATTGAGACCAAGTGGAAAATGACCAAAATGATAGAAGTAGGCATTACTTTCCATATCACATCACACTTCGGGGTGTGCATATTATGGAGTGTAAAACTATTTGGTTCGGGTTGATATTTCCAGCAGTGGTTATCATTTTGGATTTTACCAATACAAAGGAAGACAGTCGTAATTATAATAAAGCATTCATAACACCCTAAACCACGAAGACGCAAGAGTAAGAAAATTAATATACAGATAGACTGGTCGCTTCTTAATCTGCGTTTAATGTCGCGTGCAAACATTCCTAGATTGTAACACCCGATCCGAGCGCGGTATAATTCAATGCAACACATTATGTTTTCTGTAAGTAGTAACATAACCAGGGTTTTCGGACCGGAGTCACATCGTTCCTTAGCCACCGCAAGATTTTGTATTTAGGCAAGCTTTAGGTGACAGATGGTAATTTTCCAGAGTGAATTAAGTGGGCAAGGCATGAAAAACGGAAAAATAAACAACAAAAAGAAAACAGAAAAGATAACGTTCTGTACAAGATGCACAATTTGCATCTCCATGTTAGTATCGGATACAGTCCGATGCGATGAAGTCGGGTGGCTCATGTTATTGTCGACTGTGAATTTTTTTACCACCAAAATAAACAGGTAAGCGGCATACTACTTAGCCTGAACAGAGATAGGAGCAAGAATTCTCATTGTATAGGGTGCAGTATGCGGCGGATGGGGATAGTGGATGGGAGGAGATTCAAAAGTAACAGGTTGTTCAAAAGTAACAGGGTGCCCCCCCCCCCCCCCCCCACACACACACACTTGGTCTACAATATTGTTCACATCGTCCCCAGTTGCTAACAATTCGATGTTCGAACTCGTGGTTTTTATTTGCTCTGAAACTCTGAAAGCTCAAGAACAGTTGACTCAACATAATAATAATAATAATAACTAGATGGTGTCAATTGTGTGCAAATCACACTATAGTGTATCCCCGCATTTGCATCTTTGACTTTGTATAAATGCTTGATACAAAGATGAACTGTATTATATGACACACTAAAATCATATTGAGTGGCACAGGTGGCACATCTTCGTGCACACCTACAGACTCCACTGCAACATTTGAGCATGATTTTAGCGTTTCGAATTACAAACATGTACCCTGGGAGCCTTTCGCCGGAAACGGTCTAAGAAAACATGAAACTGGCAACGGTGGCACAGCCACGTGGCACCCCAAAAGTCCGAAACCTTCGTGCGCATCTACAGACCCTACTGCAACATTTGAGCATAGTTTTAGCATTTTCAAATTACATACTCTGGGAGCTTTTCGCCGGAAATGATCTAAGAAAACACGAAAGAAAAACGGTGGCACCTGAAAAATCTGAAACCTTTGTACGCATCTACAGACCTTACTGCAACATTTAAGCATGCGTTTAGCATCTCGAATTACATACCCTATAAGCCTTTCGCCGGAAACGGTCTAAGAAAACACAAAGGTGGCAACGGTGACACAGCCACGTAGCACCCAAAAAATCCGAAACCTTCCTGCGCATTTACAGACTCTACTGCAACATCTCAGCATGGTATTAGCCTTTCGAATTACGTACTCTAGGAGCCTTTCGCTGGAAACGGTCTAAGAAAACACGAAAGTAGCAATCGTGGAACAGCCATGTGGCACCTGAACAATCCGAAATCTTCGTGCATATCTACAGACCCTACTGCAACATTTGAGCATGGTTTTACCATTTCGAAATACATACTGTAGGAGCCTTTCGCGGGAAATGGTCTAAGAGAACATGAATGCAGCAACAGTGGCACAGCCATGTGGCACCCCAAAAATCCGAAACCTTCGTGCGCATCTACAGACCCTACTGCAACATTTGAGCATGGTTTTAGGATTTCGATTTACATACCCTAGGAGCCTTTCGCCGGAAACGGTCTAAGAAAACACGAAAGTGGCAACAGTGGTACAGCTACATGGCATCCAAAACATCCGAACCTTCCTGCACATCTACAGACCCTACTGCAACATCTGAGCATGCTTTTAGCATTTCGAATTACATACTCTAGGAGCCTTTCGTCAGAAACGGTCTACGAAAACCCGAAAGTGGCAACAGTGGCACCTGAAAAATCCGAAACCTTCGTGGGCCTCTACAGACCCAACTGCAACATTTGAGCATGGTTTTAGCATTTCGAATTACATACCCTAGGAGCCTTTCGCTGGAAACGGTCTAAGAAAACACGAAAGTGACAAGGGTGGCACAGCCACGTTGCACCCCAAAAATCCGAAACCTTCGTGGGCATTTACATACCCTACTGCAACATTTGAGCATGGTTTTAGGATTTCAAATTATATACCCTAGGAGCCTTTCGCTGGAAACGGTCTAAGAAAACACGAAAGTGGCAACGGTGGCGCAGCCACATGGCAGCTGAAAAATCCGAAACCTTTGTGCGCATCTACAGACCTCACTGCAGCATTTGAGCATGGTTTTAGCATTTCGAATTACATACCCTAGGAGCCTTTTGCCAGAAACGGTCTAAGAAAACACGAAAGTGGCAACGGTGGCACAGCCACGTGGCACCCCAAAAAATCCGAAACCTTTGTGCACATCTACATACCCTACTGCAACATCTGAGCATGCTTTTAGCATTTCGAATTACATACTCTAGGAGCCTTTCACCGGAAACGGTCTAAGAAAACACAAAAGTGGCAACGGTGGTGCAGCCACGTGGCAGCTGAAAAATCTGAAACCTTCGTGCGCATCTACAGACTCCACTGCAACACTTGAGCATGGTTTTAGCGTTTCGAATTACATACCCTAGGAGCCTTTCGACGGAAACGGTCTAAGAAAACACAAAAGTGGCAACGGTGGCACGGCCACGTGGCACCTGAAAAATCTGAAACCTTCGTGCGCATCTACTGACCCTACTGCAACATTTGAGAATACTTTCAGCATTTCGAATTACATACTCTAGGAGCCTTTTGCCGGAAACGGTCTAAGAAAACACGAAAGTGGCAACGGTGGCACAGCCACGTGGCAGCTGAAAAATCCGAAACCTTCGTGCGCATCTACAGACCCCACTGCAAGATTTGAGCATGGTTTTAGCGTTTCGAATTACATACCCTAGGAGCCTTCCACCGGAAACTGTCTAAGAAAACACAAAAGTGGCAACGGTGGCACAGCCACATGGCACCTGGAAAATCCGAAACCTTCGTGCGTTTCTACAGACCCCACTGCAACATTTAAGCATGGTTTTAGCATTTCGAATTACACACCCCAGGAACCTTTCGCCGGAAACGGTCTAAGAAAACACAAAAGTGGCAACAATGGCACAGCCACGTGGCACCTGAAAAATCTGAAACCTTCGTGCACATCTACAGACACTAATGCAACATTTGAGCATGGTTTTAGCGTTTCGAATTAAATACCCTAGGCGCCTTTCGCCGGAAACGGTCTAAGAAAACACGAAAGTGGCAATGGTGGCGCAGCCACGTGGCAGCTGAAAAATCCGAAACCTTCGTGCGCATCTACAGACCCCACTGCAACATTTGAGCATGGTTTTAGCGTTTCGAATTACATACCCTAGGAGCCTTTCGCCGGAAACGGTCTAAGAAAACACAAAAGTGGCAACGGTGGCACAGCCACGTGGCACCTGAAAAATCTGAAACCTTCGTGCACATCTACAGACCCTACTGCAACATGTGAGCATGGTTTTAGCGTTTCGAATTACATACCCTAGGAGCCTTTCGCCGGAAACGATCTAAGAAAACACAAAAGTGGCAACGGTGGCACAGCCACGTGGCACCTGAAAAATCCGAAACATTCTTGCGCATCTACAGACCCTACTGCAGCACTTGAGCATGGTTTTAGTGTTTCGAATTTCATACCCTAGGAGCCTTTTGCCGGAAACGTGAAAAATTAGCGCATTTTTCAAGTGGCTCCACAGAAGCCACCTGATGGCGCAAAATTTTAAAAGTGGTATTTTTGGATTGCGCAGACCCTATTGAACAACTGTAGAAAGTTACAGCGTTTCGAATTACGGACGTACGTTCGTACGGACGTACGGACGGAGATCACGACAATATCCCCGCATTTTTTTAAAATGCGGGGATAATAACACTTTGGCCGGCTGCTGATTTGCATTGATGAATGTGACATACTACAAAAGCTATCCTCAGGGCGTTGTCGTTTAGCTTCTTTTTACTTAGACTCACAAGAGAAAGCTGGTTTTATATTCGTGACTGCAGCTCTGCTGGGCACTGATTTTCGTCGATCCGACATTGTCGACAGTCAGGCTTGTATTGTTGTTGTGGGTTAATAAATCCAGTAAAAGAATAAGATTCACTGGGAGTTTTATGGGGAAGTGGGGTGGCAGAATGAAGGACATGTGGTTAGTGGGAGACTCAAAGGAGAGGGTTAATATGCTAATCGGAGGGATTGGGAAGAACGGGGCAAGGGATGTCATCAAGCAGTTCGTCTCCGAGTGTTGGGAGGAGAGAAGAAGCGTGGGCATAGGGAGGCAGTTGGGGTTACAGGGTTAACCAAGGCCCTCTCATCCGAGAACCGCGACAAATCAGCGGCCGGCCAAAGTGGTGTTATTATTATTAAATGTGTTCCTGAATACAATACACTTCAGCTCTTCATATTACGCAATAGCAGATGTTGCAACATCAAACTACTTTAAGGCACAATAGCGTGTGACAACACCATTACTCTGATTGACGTCAGTCTGTCAGAATAAAGCATACTCTGCAGACATTGCCGTTAACCCAAGCCGATGTGAAATCAATCAAATGTCACTGACTGAGCTGACAGATTGATAAGTAATCACCTGCACGCGATCAAAATCAAATCGCATCAGAACCAGTCAAGCACTGGGAAAAGGTAAACGATGGGGCATGGGGAACCCACCGGAGTGTCCGAACCAGGTCGAGGAAAACCTATCGAACTTGTGTGCAGCAAAATAAAAACTGAGCAGGTGCGAAAGGTGATCTCAAAATTAAGGAATGGAAAAGCGGGAGGGGTGGACGAAATTCCTAACGAGCTTATCGAAAGAGGGAGAGAGGAACTCTTGAAAAGCCTAACTGCCCCATTCAATTTAGCCAAAGAAAAACAAGATGTCCCAAATGAGTGGAGAGAAAGCAAAGTGACATTTATTCACAAAAAGGGGGAAAAAGACGTTTCGGATAATTATCGAGGGATCTCTGTCAGTAGCAACATTGGAAAGGTTTTCTGTAAAGTCCTGTGTGGGAGATTAGAGGAGGTGATTGAGGAGAAGGTTTTTTTGGGGAGAGATCCAGAATGGCTTCATGAAGGGAAGGAGAGACACTGACCATCTTTTAAAGCTATCCCAAATGACATAATCCGCGAAAGCAAAAAAGAAAAAGTTGTTTTTGGATGTTAAAAATGCATACGATAGAATATGGATGTGGGGTATGTGGCGAAAGCTTGCTGCTCTGGGCTTGGGAGGCGAGTTTGTTGGAATTCTGAAAGCATTATATAAAGATGTACAGAGTGAACATGGCCTGGGTAACATATCAACAAAACGTGTGCCTATGGAGATAGGCCTAAAGCAGGGGTGTATCCTTTCGCCAGTTCTTTTTGCGTTGTACATCAAAGTTTTATGAGATGAACTCTCGCATAACGACGAGGGGGTAGCAGTTGGGCACTTGAAGATTCAAGGGCTATTTTGTGCTGACGATGTGGTGCTAGTGTCAGGAAGCGAAGAGGGGCTAGCGAAAATGCTGGGAATTGTTGGGAAATATGGGAGCATACGGAGACTCGAACCTAGACTTTGGGGCATACAGGGTAAAATAAATCATCAGAGAAAGGCTCATGGAGGATAGTAACCTTAATTGGCGAGAGGGGGTCAAATCAAATAGGTCTTTGGGTGGACTGCGTGATAAAGATAAGCCCGGTTTTGATATGGCACCTTTGGGGGGTCACCGTTGTTCAAGCTGAGGTCGCAATCCCTGAAGCCGAGGGGAAAAATTGGGAAAAACAGTGAAAAGGAGTGCCAGATGTGTAATTTGGGCGTGGTGGAGACCATGGAACACTCTCTTCTAAAATGCCCAAAATACCAGTCTAAAAGAATAATATTCACTGGGAGTATAATGGGGAAGTGGGGTGGCAGAATGAAGGACATGTGGTTAGTGAGAGACTCAAAGGAGAGAGTTAATATGCTAATCGGAGAGATTGGGAAGAATGGGGCAAGGGATGCCATCAAGCAATTCATCTCCGAGTGTAGCGTGGGAATATGAAGGCAGTTGGGAGTACAGGGGAAACCAAGGCATTCTCACCCGAGAACCGCGACAAATCAACGGCCGGCCAAAGTGTTATTGTTATTATCCCCGCATTTGAAAAAATGCGGGGATATATTGGTCGTCTTCGTCCGTCCGTCCGTCCGTCTGTCCGTACGTCCGGGAATGGTTTCCGGCGAAAAACTCCTAGGGGTTTCAATTCGAAACATTGAAAGTGTGTTCATGTTCATTCATAGGGTCTGTAGATGTGCATAAAGGTTTTGAATTTTTGATTCGGCCCTCGGGGGCGTAAGTGGCACCACTTTTGTCGTTAGAGGAATGGTTTCCGGCGAAAAACTCCTAGGGGTCTCAATTCGAAACATTGAAAGTGTGTTCATGTTCATTCATAGGGTCTGTAGATGTGCATAAAGGTTTTGGATGTTTGATTCGGCCCTCGGGGCGTAAGGGGCACCACTTTTGTCGTTAGAGGAATGGTTTCCGGCGAAAGACTCCTAGGGGTTTCAATTCGAAACATTGAAAGTGTGTTCATGTTCATTCATAGGGTCTGTAGATGTGCATAAAGGTTTTGGATGTTTGATTCAGCCCTGAGGGGTGCAAGGGGCACCACTTTTGTCGTCAGAGGAATGGTTTCCGGCGAAAAACTCCTAGGGGGTTCAATTCGAAACACTGAAAGTGTGTTCATGTTAATCAATAGGGTCTGTAGATGTGCATAAAGGTTTTGGATTTTTGATTCGGCCCCGACAATAATCACAAATGCGAATGCGGGGATATACTATAGTGAGCTTTGCACACAAATGACACCCCTCTTGTTATTATTATTACCTATAGTCGATTTTATCTATTTACAAGCACAATTCTTTGACGAAAATGAGAAACATACCGAAATGTCGTCCCAGATTCACACGACAAAACACTTTGGAAGCATCATTTTATCCTCTCAGCATTCAATAGATTGCCACCACTCACATCATTTGGGCTGGTAATCACTCTACATAGTAAAATTTGTATTAAATATAATTTAAGTTACGGGCAAATAAACACACAGTCTACAGGTACAGTTGCTGTTGAAAAATTACTTGATGATATAATAATACCTATCAGTGGCTTGAATACGTACAAAGCACACTGAACGACCTAGGCCTGCCTTACATATGTTACACACATAATATAAATACACTATCATGGTTCCGCGAAACTACTAAACATGAACTTTATGATCTGCACATACACGGCTGGGGGATTATATTAAATAGTTCTCATAAATACAAATTATTTTGAGCTATGAAGCTTAATTTCGAGTCAAAAGTTTATATTAATAAATTAGCGAACGCAGAAATTTATATATCAAAAAAAATACAGGACACGAAATCACCGTCTACCAATTGAGCTTGTTGATTGGACATACCCTCCTGCCAGTGGTAACGACACGCAGTTAAAACTAGAGTCCTGTCACGAACTGTGCGCTTATCTAGTCGTAATTGCGCGTAGGAATTGCGCGCAATTGCCAATTCGAATGGCATCCAAAGCACGGCAGATTCTCCTGGTTACCCATAGCAAGCACAGGCAATGTTTCTGCCAATGGACCTCCGGGTTACCCGGAGGTCCATTGGCTGAAACATTGCTTGTGCACAGGCCATATGTACAGAATCGGATAGCCTCACGATGGTCATAACGCGTAGATTAGCGCACAGATCAACCTGCTCTTTGTGTGCATTTCATGACAGGACTTCTAGTTTTAACTGTATACACTCTCTGTCCACGTGATCGGTATCCGGCTTATTCGGACCTTGGCTCTTTTGGACCTTGGTTCATTCGGACCTTGGCTTATTCGGACCTCCGGCTCATTCGGACCCTGGCTTTTTCGGACCTCCGGCTTATTCGGACCCCCTTATATATAATAACAATATAAAATGATTTCAGAGGGTAAACTGAGAAGAAAACAGCAAAAGAAGATAAGGGAGATGACAGGAAAGCTAATGGAACTTTGGCAAGATTACTCAACGAAAGACATAACAACAAATAGACTACTTAAAGAAGCTGCCAAACTGTATGCCCCAGTGTAAAAGGTATAATGTACTGTGTATATTTATTATCATATAATTTCGTTTAGTCATTATGTATGATTGTATTTGTATGAAATATGAAATTTGATTTGAATATTTGCCGTGCGTTTATTTTGCCTGAAATAAACTGTTAAACATTTAAATTTGTCTGTATTCAAAGTTTAAGATAGAACAGAATATAAATAAAAGGTGAAATGTTTCTGAATTCTTATCATTATTGTCATTATATATATGGGGGTCCGAATAAGCCGGAGGTCCGAAAAAGCCAGGGTCCGAATAAGCCGGAGATCCGAATAAGCCAGGGGCCGAATGAGCCAAGGTCCCAAAGAGCCAAGGTCCTAATAAGCCGACAACTCACGTGATCAGGCGATGAATATCATGCCATGTTAAAGTGCTCCAAATTACAAAATCTTAGGCAAAAATATATTGCCAAATACTATTATAAAATAACAACTGACTGTAAGATGTTTGAATTGCAAAACAATATAAAATATATCAAGTGTTGCACAATCTCTGTAGATTCCTATCTGAAATAAATAAATTACTGCTATGTCGTAGAGAATAATGCCTGTCTGACTACTTTATATAAGAAATCTTCCCACTCCCCGAAATTTCATACCGACCTCCCCCTTTCTACAACAGAAAACAGCTACCCCGTTGGATGGGGGTATGCACCGACCGTCTTTTTGTGAATGAGCATGTCTTCTTTTAAGCTCATGGACATTCAAACAAACCTGCATGGGTTGGATAACACACCGATGAGACTTGAAATCACTGCATGTTCCATACCGAAAAGCGGTTAACCCTTTACCTAACATGAAAAGCAGACGACACTTGCAAAATAAATTTTTGAAGAGCTGATGTTTTTCATTTTTTGTCTCAAAAACATAGGCTATGACCCCTCATTGGAACGAGCTCGATGAGCTGGTTCCATCGAGAGGTCATAACCTATGTTTTTGAGACAAAAAATGTAAAAATAATGAAAATTAATTGGCGATTTTTGAGAATAGCGCTGGACGTTTTTGGCCGTTACGTTGGGTAAAGGGTTAAACCATATATCCCTGTTCATAATATAACTGTATTTAATATAACAGAGAGCACGAAAATCTGAATGGCACGCTCACTATGCGCATGTTTGTTTTTTTATGACTCTATGCTGGCGAGCTTGCCATGACCCATTGACCAGATGTCTGTGAAAGTGTAAAACATATCTTAGTGATTAACCTGTTACCTAACATGAAAAGCAGACGACATTTGCAAAAAAAAAATCTTGAATAACTAATATTTTTCATGTTTTGTCTCAAAAATATAGGTCACGATCTCTCGTTGGAACAAGCTCGACGAGCTCGTTTCAACGAGGAGTTATAATCTATGTTTTTGAGGCAAAAAATGAAAAAAATAATGAAAATTAATTGGCGATTTTTGAGAACAGGGTTGGGTAAATTGTTAAAACTGTCTTTTTCTCTTCGCTTATCCTCACAGTCATGGATGCCAGATGTGAGTATGTTATGTTGAGTATGAAATTGTTTGCCATCCGCATGATCACATGCTACAGACCTGTCTGGCATACGTATATTTTCCGGTGCATTAAATTATTTCATATTCAATTATATAGAGGTCAATAATATTATTGCCAGTAAAAGTGAATAGAAAAATTAATTTAATAAATTATTGAATTTCCTGACATTATGCCACCAGAATGATGGAAATGTTAATGTCACTGGGGCTTATCCTTCGGGATAGTCCCATTGGCATCCATGTTTCCTTTGATTTGTTGAAACAGTTTTTACATTCATTTGAAAGTGGTAACATTAGCTTAGTGGTCCCTGAACGCTTAGGCCATTTGTTGATAAAAGCACGGAAATGAGGATGTAGCTGTTGACAGCTCTGTGAACTGAGTGCGGCGGCATCCATTTTCGCATGGCCCTGTTGTCATTGGCGGACAAATAATTGGATACAGTAGCATCCCACTGGCAGATTGTTGCGTGTCATGGGACTTTTGAACCGATCTTGACGACATCCGTATTTACGTGGCATTATTGCCATTTGTTGGAAATATTTGAAAATATAAACCCGAATATCTTAAAATGTTGTTAGTGAGAGAGTTAAACTGTTATATTGGGAAGCGCGGTGCCTCAGTAGGTAGAGATGCAGGCTGCAAACAGAGTGGTCCTCGGTTCAAATCTCACCTGCGACAACCGCGTTGTGTCCTTGGGCAAGACACTTAATCCCAATTGCACACACGGGGGCGCGGAGGCGTTGGGTACTAAGGCGTACTGCACGCCGTTGATGTATTTGTCTTCAGCCAATGCTAACCCTGCTTGTGTGGAGGTAGGACGTTGGGGAGTAAGACAGCTGCTCGGCGTTGTTCGGTGGTTCTCTTCGGGTACTCCGGCTTCCTCCACTTGTCAAACTGTCCGACACGAGTGACCTGTCTGTCGAAAGTGTCGTTAACCTCCAATAAATAAATAAATAAGTAAATAAATAAACTGTTATATTGATAAATAGCCTCTTTATCGTTATTTATCGTTAAACCCGGAGGTCCATTGTCTGAAACATTGCTTGTGTTTTTGTCGATATGTACAAAATTTGAAAGTTGGGTGATAACTCCGCTCCGCGGGTGATTTAGTTACAATCCACTCTCCACGTCCTGTAAGTACCCTTCGTGGGACTTTCGTGGAAAGAAAATAGTACATATTGTGGGACCCTCAGTGCATTACCATACTCAGCAAGACACTGTCTATTATTGTTTAGACATTGACTTTCTTCCAACAAGTAGTTCGCGACAGCAATAATATACCTTATAGTAAAATAGTTTTAGAACACTTGTTGGTAGCCTTGTGGCACAAAGGGATGCATATTTTGAGGGCGCGCAGAGCACCATCTTGTTTCCCAGGGCACAATATATAATTTTTGTGAATACCAAGCAGATTGCCCCTTTTCTTCTCAAACAGTCAGAAAAAAACTGATAATAGCTCATATAGAAATACAATTTTCGAACCATTTTTGGGAGCGTTGTGGCCCCACTAGAAAGCAAAATTTGGGAGTTGGGGCAGCACAGCACCACTTTTGTTAACAAGACACCCCCTATTTATTTTGGGCATACCGAGATAACTGACCATTCCTCTAACTAGAAATCAGACAAACCGATAATAGACCATGTAGCAAAAAGTGTTTGAACCCTTTTGGGAGCCTTGTGGCACAAAAGGGGTGCATATTTTGTGGGGCCCGCAGTGCACCATCATGCTTCACAAGGCACAGTCTATGAATTTTGAGAACACGGATAATATTGCACCTTCCATAAAAAACACCCAGAAATACTGATATTATTACACATATCAAGAAAATTTCGGAACGATTGTTGGGAACTTTGTGCCCCCAAAAGTTTGGAAAATTCCGTTGCTCGTAGAGCACCACGTTTGTCAGATAGACACCCTTTATTTACTTTGGAAACACCGAGTGAATTGACCCTTTCTCTGGCCAGCAAACATAGAAACCGATAAATGTCCATATGACAATAAAGAGTACCCTTTTTGGAAGCTTTGTGGTACGAAAAGAGTGCAATTTGGAGAAACCCGCAGTGCATCACCATATTCAGCAAGGCACAGTCTATAAATTTTGGGAATACTAAGCCGACTGACCCTTCCTCCAACAAGTAGTTCGAAAAAGCAATAATAGTCCTCATAGCAGAAAGTATGAGAATCCTTTTTTGGGAGCCTTGTGGCACAAAAGGGGTGCATATTTTGTGGGGCCCGCACAGCACCACCATCCTTCCCAAAGTACCATCTATAAATTTTGAGAATAGCGAACAGTTTTGCCTCTTTCACTAACAAACAGTCCAAGAAACTGATAATAGCCCATACAGTACGTGGAGAGTGGATTGTAACTAAATCACCCGCAGAGTGGAGTTATCACCCAAGCTATAACTTTCAAGTTTTTGTATATATCGAAAAAAAAAACGCAAGCAATGTTTCAGCCAATGGACCTCCGGGTTTAACCCGGAGGTCCATTGGCTGAAACTTTGCTGGTGCTGGTTATGCTTTGCAATGAATTTGCAATTATTGCTCGGGTGGAATCTCCACTCTGTGGGTGATTTAGTGATAATGCACTCTCCACGTACTGTATATCAAGAAAATGTATGCACCATTTTTTTGGATTTTTTTTACTCCAACGGTGTGCCTATTTTAGGGGAGTCAGTAGAACACCACCATGACACAATGTATTAATTTTGGGAATATCGAGCCAATTGTCCCTTCGCTAATTAATAGTCGGAGAGATTGAAAATAACCGACATAGCAAGAAAATGTTTATACCCTTTTTTGGTAGCTTTGTATGGATAATTCGTTCATCAAGGCAACCTCTATTAAGTTTGGGAACACTGTGTCAATTAATCCTTTCTCTAACAAGCAGTCACATAATCCGATAACAGCTCGTACAGGAAGAAAGTGTAAGTACCCATGTTGGAAGTTTTGTGGCACTAAAAGTGTGTATATTTTTAGGCCGCACAACACAACTCTGTTTAGAATTTAGAAATACACGCTTTAATAAAATTGGGAATACCGAGCCGATTGACCGCTTCTGTAACAAGATGTCCCTGAAATCGATAATAGCAAATACAATAAGAAAGTGTTTAGTAAACTTTTCCCAATCTTTGTGCCAAAGACAATGGAGCATATTTTGAGGGTATGTAGAGCTCCACCCTTTTAGGTAAAGTATATAGTTTTGGAATCACTAGGTCATAGCATTTGTCACACAAAAAGAGGACGAGAAACAGCTTATAGTATTTTAGGAATAAATTCATAATGAATGTGCTTTGGTGTTCTGTAGCAAAAAACAAAAACGGGTGTATATATGGAGTGTCGCAGAGTTCCCACACTCTTTAGCAAAGTTGTAGTTGTGTACCTGGAACATGAGTCAAAGAAACAGTAAATAACGAACAAAGCCAACAAGTGTCAAAACGTTTTGTAGGCTGTTAAGTAGCACCTAAATTGTATAGACTTTTTTTTTCTCCGTTGGGTGGGGGCGCAGATCACAACACTGTTATGATGCATACATTTCGAGAAGTTCCAGCCAATAATCTCTTCGTCCAGAAACCGTTAGGATTGAAATGCACAAAAGTGTGAGACCTTTTGTTACTCTGTAGTAGTACGAAATAACTAAAGTTCTAGGGCATCACAAAGCACCACTCTGTTTAACTACCGTCCCTACATATATTTTGAGAATCTTGAGATAATAATACAATACAGGATGTCTTGGTGAACAGGATGGTGTTCTGCGGGCCTCAGAATTATGCATTCTGTTGGTGCCGCAAGGCTCCTAGAAAATGGTACCTAATTTCCTTGTTATGTGATTTATTATCAGTTTCCCTGACTGTTAATTAGAGAAGGGGGAATTGATTCGATTTTCCCAAAATTAATACAAGGTGCATCGATACGCATGTTGGTTTTCTGCAGGACCCCTAAAATATGTAACCAGGTTGGAATCGCACAGGTCCCAAAAATGGTGCCTACATTTTCTTGATATATGGGATATTATCAATGCCTTTGAGTGTTAGTTAGTGAGAGGGGCAATCTGCTCGGTATTCACACAATTTATAGATGGAACCCGTGTTAAGGGCCCACAAAATATGCACCTCTTTTGGGTCAAAGGGCTCCCCAAAAAGGGTTTCTCACTCTTTTGCTATGAGGGCTATTATTGCTTTCTGGAACTACTTGTTGGAGGAAGGGTCAATCGCCTCAATATTACCAAAATTTATAGACAGTGCCTTGCTGAATATGGTGAATACACTGCAGGTTTCCCAAAATATGCAATATTTTTGTATCACAAAGCTTCCAAAAAGGATACTAAAACATTACTGTTAGTTGGGCTATTATCGGTTTCTGTGATTGCTTGCTAGGGAAGGGTTATTTGACTCGGTGTTCTCAAAGTAAAGCGTGACTTGCTGACAAAAGTGGTGCTCTGCGCACTCCCGAATTTCTTTACACTTCTGAGACCAGGGCTGGGAGGAGTTAAAGTTTCCTTAACACGTTAACGTGTTAAATAATTCTGCGTTAATGAGTTAAATGACGTTAAATGTTAAAATGAACAAAATTTTAGTCATTTCGGCCATTTTTATTGATTTGAAATTGAATATGACTGAACTTACGTACAGTTCGTCTCTCGAGTTTCAATGTGTTCTATGTGCCTGCTGGCACATAGAACACGTTGGAACTCAGGGGACGAGTAGTTAATATAGTTCTCTCAGGTTATCTTAAATTCTAACAATCAGCGATGTTTTCATTTAAGAATACAATCGCTGCGGCCGTATCCTTAGAAAGAGACATCCGCCGTTGCTCGAATACCAGTGTTTACATGAAAAATAAGCGTTCGGATGAAGCTGATATTGCTGTATCGCCAAATATCGGCGGGCCAACTTCGCCAACATTGGCAGGACGGCTTCATGGTCTCTCCACCAAATCAGTGGGTCGTCTATAATTGACAGACATCTAAATTATTCGTGTTCTTCAATTTCGTCAAATGGCGCAAAATTCGAGGTCATCGGCACGCGCAATCCCGTTTGGGTAAACACAAAATAACGACGCAATGCTACATATTATACAATTATAATCTTCGATGTTAAACGTTTCTAACTTGGTTAGGGCTGTCACGATTAATCCATTAATCGATTGTCGTTCGGTCACGCCAACATCGATTAGTATTTTTCCTTGTCGAAGAATCGGTAATTTTTCCCCGTTTTAGACGTTTAATAATTAAAAAAAAATTGATGAAAAAGCTATTGTTTCTAAAGGTAAAAGGTCAAGAACGTCGACGTTAAGCCCCAAGAAGCCGTTAGAATCATTTGTCTTTCAGGTACATTCAAAGCGTTGATGTTCTGAACTTTTGAACCGTCAGTGCAATAATCAAGACCGGTCATCAGTTGCGAACTTCGCAACTGCCGACCGGTCTTGATTATTACACTGACGGTTCAAAAGTTCAGAACATCAAAGCCTTTAATGTACCTAAAGGAGGATCGTCTTCGTTGTTTACTTGTGGTTGGTCAACTGACTGGAACTTCATTTTTAACGACTTAAAAGAGAGGGAGAGGGAGGGCCATCTAGGTACGATTAATCGATTACTATCGATTATTTGCGACGATTAATCGACTCCTCAATTGGTTACAGCTTTTTAACGTTGTTAAAATAATTTAACACGTTAACGGTTGAAACGTAAACTGCTGCCAGCCCTGTCTGGGACCACAAAGCTCCCAAATATGGTATCGAAATTTTCTTGATATACGGACTATTATCAGTCTTTCTGAGAAGTTTTCGAGAAAGGGGCAATCTGCTCCGTATTCTCAAAATGTATAGATGGTGACTTGGGAAGCATATTGGTGCTTTGCGGGCCCCAAAAATATGCACCCTCATGTGCCACAATGATTCCAAGAAGGATCCTAACACCTTTTTTATAAGGTCTATTATCGGTTTTCATGATTTCTTATTAGAGGAAAGATAAATTAGTTCGGTATTCCCAAATACATAGAGGGTTTCTTGCTAACCTAACTGGTGCTGTGCGGGACCCCAAGATTGTGTACCTTTCTGGGGCCTCAAAGCTTAAAGAAAATGGTCCTGAACTTTTCTTCCCAAATGGGCTACTATCAGTTTTTCTGACTGTTTGTTGGAGAAAGGAGCAATTTGCTCGGTATTCTCAAAATTTATGGTGGTGTTCTTCGGGCCCCAAGAATATGCACCCCTTTAGTGCCACAAGGCTCCCTAAAAGGATCTCACACATTTTGCTAAAATGGGTATTATTGCTTTCTCGAACAACTTCACGCTAAAAACTAAAGTGTTAAAAACTACACTTGAAGTGCTGTATTTAACACTTACTAAGTGCTGAACTAGCACTTTGTTCAAGTGTAGACATCCCAGAACTTGACAAGTGTTACAATAATACCACTTGACAAGTGTAATGTCGCGACACTTATAAGGAAACAACGCAGATCAGGCTCGAACTCTCGAGCCTGATCCGCGTCATCTGCGTTGTGTCCTTTTAATTATGTACCCACCAAGCGCAAATCAAATTATGGACGATTCTGGAAGAACCACCAATGCTAGACACATGGGAAGTGCCATCCATTCAAGTTTCAGATGTCTGACGATTGTAATGTCTGAGTGCTTAAAGCATTGCACTTTGAGTGTTAACATCAAACCCTAAGAGTTAGAATGGGTTTAATACCTTGAAAGAGTCAGTTTTAACCCTTTAGTTTTTAGTGTGTTGGTGCCACAAAGCTCCCAAAAGTGTACTTATACTTTATTGCTACATAGACTATTATTGTTTTCCGTGATCGATTGTTAGAGAAAGGGTCAAATGACTCGGTGTTCCCAAACTTAATCGAGGGTGTCTTGCTGACCAACGTGGTGTTCTGCGGACCCACCGATTTTTGCTCACTTCTGGGGCCACAGAGCTCCTAAAAATTGTACCAACATTATTTTTGTTATATGGGGTATTATTAGTTTTTCTGAGCGTTTCTAGAGAAAGGGGCAATCTGCTCCGTATTCTCAATATTTATAGATGATGGCTAGGGAAATTGGTGGTCCCCCCCACCCCACCAATATATTCGTAATTGTCTCCAAGTAGCCTGTGTAATATATATATATATATATAAAACTCAGGCTACTTGGGGATAATTACGAATCAACACAAAAAAAGACAATTAAAACAATTCAGTAATTGTCAGTTCTCGAATATCGGTCTCGGGGCAGGTTGTAAATGCGAACTAAAACACTAGCTGGATCAATTGCAACCTTTTTTTTTGGGGGGGGGGGGGCGTTGGCATGGTGACAGAGCATTTATGGCCAGGCGGTTGTGTGCAGAAGACCCGGGATCGACTCCCGTCGACGCCACCTTCTTAAAAACTTTACAGTTTGCAATCCAGTATCGCGGTGCCAGGAATTTGCATGGTGGAATTCATGCTTGATATAGGCGATATAAAATTAAATTCAAGCAGTTGCTTCCACTAACGGAGATTCCCGTGTTTAAAAGCTGGTATCATAGACCATTATAACAGTATATTTTTCATGTTGCATTGGATGTTAAGACAAACGATCCACGGACAAAAATCTCACAATACATTACAGGCTACTTATAGTTAAAACTGCAAGTCCTGTCACGAAATGCGCACAAATAGCACGTGGATCTGCGCGTTATTGTACGCGTTATGGCCATAGTAAAGCTATCAAATTCTGTACATATGGCCTGTGCACAAGCAATGTGTAACCAGGAGGTCCATTGGCAGAAACATTGCATGTGTTTGCTATGAGTAACCAGGAGAACCTGCCGCGCTTTGGGTGCCATTTGATATGGCAATTGCGCGCAATTCCAACGCGCAATTAAGCCTCGATATGCGCACTATTTGTGACAGGACTTCTAGTTTTAACTGTATAGACAATTACGAAACAACACAACCAATTCCAACAATTCAGTAATTGTCAATTCTCGAATATCGGTTTCGGGGCGGATTGTAAATGTGAACTAACATACTTGTGGAGTAAATTACAACCTTTTTGGAGGGTTGCCGTTGGTTCAGTTGGTATGGTGGCAGAGAATGTATGGCTAGGCGATTTGGCGCCGTAGACCCGGGATCAACTCCCGTCGAGGCCACGTTCCGTACAACTTTCCAGTTTTCAATCCACTGGCGCGGTGTCATAACTCTGCCTGGTGGAATTCCTGCTTGACACTGGCGAATTGTGTTGTCAAGACAATCAATTTAGTATACGCAACTGGGATATAGCTATACCCAGCACGGATAACAAAACAATCTTTGACAACATGCATTGAACATTGAAACCGGACAAATACAAATATTTTGTTATATTTTTCCCCCATCATTTAAACTTTTTTACTTGTTCTATTTATATATATATAGATTAGTGAGCTTTACATGTCGTAGTTGATATAGAAAAAAAATAATAACACCTTTTCGACCTATGATTAATTTTAAAAATAATCTGTGCATATCGTTTTTTGAGTTTTATTATCTTACCATCTGTTCAACTGTTAGCGGTGTTCTCAGACATTCTGTATAGATTGGTGAGCCGTATAAAAATAATCGGTCCAATAATTAATCATAGGTCGAAAAGGTGTATTCTGATAAAACAAATCTGTTTCAAGTTTGCTGGATCTGAAAGATGTAAGAGGCTAAAGCGAACGAAATTCGTCTAAAAAAAGCTCAAACAGCACAGGAAAAAAACAATTTTCACCGAGTATTCGGTCTGATGAAGACCTTCTTCAGGGTACAGACACAACAAGTAAAAATACACACAGACGACGAAGGAAATGAAATGTGGCGACAAAAGGTCACGTAAGACAAATTCTGACGGAACGGGTGTGTAATACAACCCGAAAAGAAAAGAAACCGGGGTAAAGGTCGAAAGCAAAATGTAAAAACAATAGTGTTAGACAAATTCTGAAAAGTATTCTAGAAAGTCCTAACTCAGGGTAAAACCCGATTTTAACCCTTTACCTAACCTGAAAAGCAGACGACACTTGCAAAAATAATTCTTGAATAACTAATTTTTTTCATTTTTTGTCTCAAAAACATAGGTTATGACACCTCGTTGGAACGAGCTCGACGAGCTCGTTCCAACGAGGGGTCATAACCTATGTTTTTGAGACAAAAATTTTTAAAAATAATGAAAATTAATTGGCGATTTTTGAGAATAGCGCTGGCCGGTTTTGGCCGT
Source organism: Pictodentalium vernedei (assembly GCA_031216915.1). NCBI lineage: Eukaryota > Metazoa > Mollusca > Scaphopoda > Dentaliida > Dentaliidae > Pictodentalium > Pictodentalium vernedei. Next base: position 406,526,073 of record CM062290.1, read on the forward strand.
TACGTTAGGTAAAGGGTTAATATACCCTTCGAAAATTAAAAGGAACTGGAATTTTAGAAATGTCAAGATACTTCCATATATTTCATGAAAGTATGATGACTGTATGATTTTAAAAAAAAGTTGTTTGCAGTCCGTCGCCTTAAAATACATCAAGTAGACCGCTAGGAGGAAATTTGAGAGTTTGGTGTTTTTCTAGATGGTCCAAAACCACGTGGGGATATGCTGGGACTACCCCCGCACCGGGAAAGTGCCACTAAAAGCTTGTTATTCACTGTTACTGGTGCAGGGAAGCGACTAAGTAAAACTTGCATTTACAAGACCATTGCCAGTGGGTTCCGAAGCTGCCAAAAACACTAAGATGTTCGCCAGAAGTTAAAAGTGAACAGATTTCATTTCATAAATCCTACCGCCGACGCTACCATTTTCATCATCTTCAATGTCCTTTTAGCCAATTTACACATTTTTCGCCATTAATTCTACTGCGAAATCTGTTCACCTTTAACTTCTGATGATCATCTAAGTGTTTTAGGCAGCGTTTTTGTTGCTATTTTAGCTTTTGTTCTGTCTACCTCTGCTCTTGTTACGAATACCGCAAGACATTTATTCTTCCTGCGAAGTTTTCAACCTCAAATTTTGAAAAAAACAAGCATCAGTCAAACTGCGCCTTCAACTATGCACCACACCTTTCCCACCACCACCACACTATCAGTCTAGACAAGAATTATTGTGCTTGTTCAAAATTGCATAACGCTTGGATTTGCGAAGAAGAAATAATTGTAGACGTACAAGATTCCTTAGAGCCATGACCAGTTCTAGTTCCTGACTGTTTGACTCGACATGATGTACTACCAGAGTTGCAAGTGTGGGAAGTAGACTGTCGGGATTGGTCGGAGGGTGCCTTTAAACTCAATACGAAATGTGTTATTCAAATGAATTCTTCGTGTCTTATAAATAAATGTCCGCGAAGAATCATTTCCGCTAAGTAAAATACAAAAGAGTTTTACAAACATCATAAGGTATCGCGGAACTAAATATTGAAATTAGAGTGAACCACCTTAAAATGTTGCTCTCGGAAATGACGCAATCTCGTAAAATAAACAGCCTTGGGAAAATCCATTGTTTCAATAAAAGATTGAAACATTCTATTGACATCTTGCATTATTGTTGAATATTCCTGATAAAAAAGAGGGTGATTTGATGACTTTTGGACCTAAAAAATACAATTTATTTTTTGTGTGTTTTTGTAGGGAATTCCCTGAAAAATATGTGCACGTGACCGGTACTTCCCTTTGTGTCACTTTTTCTCTCTTATTTGTTGCATGACCCCCTGTTTTCTGATCCGAAAAAGTTGTCTGAAGGGCTATACTTGACAGAGATATTTGAATGACAAAATTAAAGTGATACGATCATATTTTTTTCCACCTGAATGTTATAATGGTCACCTATGGGAAAATATTTAGTTCTGTGATACCATAAGCTCATCGTAGAACCTTTAACAATACGATTAATATTAACATTCGGTCCAATCAAGTCTCGATTGAGCAATATTTTTAGCGTTCATTCAAAGAAAATGAATCTTCATGATATTATTTTTTTTTTTTTCGGATTCAATCGTCTAGAATATATCAGTTGTTCGGAAAAGCGGACCATTGGTCCGCTTTTCCGAACAACTGAGATATTCGAGACGAGTGAATTTAAACATAGGCTAGACTAGTTCCAGACCATAACAGCGCAGAATTCTTTACATAATTAGAGCAGTGGAATGAGAGCCTATGCTGTACTTTCATCAGCACGATTAAGCGCAGGCTTAACATGACTTGGCAACATTGACAGAAACTGCGCACAGGTCTACGAACAAGTGAATGGTAACATGTATTACTGTGAAATGTCCGTCAAAATTGTTCTTTATGCGTTTGCACGGGAGCGCGGTGGCTCAGTAGGTAAAGGTGCAGGCTGCAGGCCGAGAGGACCTCGGTTCGAATCCCACCTGCGGCAACCGACCTTGGGCAAGATACTTCATCTCCATTGCCCGCGTGGGGGCACGATGACGCCGTGTACTAAGGCGTACTGCACGTCGATGGTACGCATGTCTTCAACCAATCTAACCCTGCCTGTACTGCAGTGCGGAGTTACGATGTTGAGGAGCTGGCAGCTGCTCGTCGTTGCTCGGTGGTTCTCTCCGGGTACTCCGGCTTCCTCCACCCGTAAAACTGTCACGGTCATGATTAGCCATTGTGCATAAATATGTGACCTTAAACATCAATAAATAAAAAAATTAATGCGTTTGCACGTGCACTCGAATGGCAACGTTACCGCTCCTCTGTCGTCATCGTTTAGTTACCCATCCCCCGGCCCCGCCCATTCCCAAAACATCCCTAAGAGTGAAACCGTTCTTTCAGCGAAAAACTCACCTCCACCATTCCGTATCACCGTGTACGGAAATCTCCATACATTTCCTAGTCCAAATGAATATCCAACCAAACACAGCAAATATTCCAGCTTCGTGCCCCAGACGTGGCGTTTGTCTTCGGGTGATTCATTTATATCGCCTGCAACTAATTCCTAAACAACTGAACAGCAGATGGTGTATACGTATGTATATGTTTATGTCAATAAATATTTGCCTTTATGTCTATTCTGAAATAATAAAATATAATAGATCCTGCGTTACGAGACCTGTGATTCGTATGTATTGTACTGTTTATTGGATTATAATCGAATGTAATAAATACCACCTGTCCACTCTGAAAACAATTAACGATCGTCACTTTGAATACAAAGAAGAGCGGTACCCTCAGCCACCGAAACCCAGAGGCAGATTGGCCGTATGGTTCAACGGGAAATTTCCCAGTGGGCCCCCTATTATGTGTCCCCCAGGCCCACCACAATTGATGCAGCCCAACACCTAATGGCGCATGAAGTTTCGTGAAAATGACCAAAAGGCGAAATGGATCTTATTGCAAAGACTGTGGCTTTAATCCTTTCGCTGCTACAGATCCATATTGAGTACGGAACCAAATGTTGACGGCCTGTGCGATAAATCTGTACTCAGTACGGACATACTACATACATGTACAAGGAATGGATATCATAGCTCGTTGTTATTCTCAATAGAACGCATGTTATCCGAAATGCAAGCGACAGACGATTTGGCATTATCCATTTGATCTCAATCATTTTTCGCGTCTAAGTAAATTCCGAAATACCCGAGGCAACAACGAACTCAGTTGTCCGAAGTTGTCCCAACATATATAATTGTTTTTTTGTTGTCCTGTGCCACGCGACTACAAAACAAAACAAACATTTTATAACGGCCTGTGAAGCAAAGTTTGGACTACATGGTCAGTCCATTAAATAGGAACTAAATTCAAGTCGACTAGACGTTTTTTCTTTTGAGATTTATGGAGTGTGGCTGGGAGTAGTTTTGGAAACAGTGTTGAACTCAGTCAACGTTGCTCCAATATACAGTACGTGGAGAATGGACTGTAACAAAATCACCTGTAGAGTGGAGGTATCACCCAAAGTATCACTTTCAAATTCTGCACATATGGACAAAAATCACAAACAATGTTTCAGCCAATGGACCTCCGCGTTTAACCCGGAGGTCCATTGGCTGGAAATGTGCTTGTGCTTGTTATGGTTTGCAACAAATCTGCAATTATTGCTTGGGTGGAATCGTCAATCCAGGGGTGATTTAGTGATAATACACTATCCGCATACTGTATAATAACAGTTTTAATTTCACAAATACGCGAATGTTATTGGCGCTTTCATTTTTTTCACTTTAACCCCATTCCCTCCAATATATGGTTCAACACAGGATATTACCAAATTGCACAGCAGCGAAATGGTTAACGAAATGTCCTCTATATGAACTGCCATTGACAGTATACATAAGGGACATTTCGATACACCAGCAGTCTAGTCTGCCATTAATCAGTCACTAGCAAGGAAACAGAAAAACAAACTTTTGTCCCATTGGGTCAAACTATGATCGACCCGATGCGTCTGGTGTCGCCTTTTGTACAATCTCTTTTGCCAAATGAGCGACAAAGATGATACAAAAAATGCTTTCTATGTGAACTGTCATTGATCGCTCAGATGCAAGGACGCATCATTCTTTCAGTTTGACATATCGAAAATTTGCCCTGGTCCGGGCCTTCTTTGTACATTTCCCAGCAGCTTCAGTCGCCCCTTCCAAAACCGATGCACAGGAAGGTGTGTGGGGGGGGGGGGGGGGGGGGGGGGGTGTCAGAGTCCTCAACTTTTTGATATGATCTATTGTACGAATAACTAACGAATTTCATTTTTGTTTTTTAGTCGTCCCAATGAAGGCTCATAAGCTATGCTGTTGAGGTAAAACAGAAGAGAAATGAATAGGGGCTCTCAATCGTTATCATGTTAGCCCCGCAGGAAGTAAACAGTACTATGGTGGCTCAGGGGTTACGGTATTGGACTTGAAACCGAAAGGTCCACGGTAGTAGTAGGAGATGTAGAGATCGGGTCCGGTTGGCCGGACCTACCCCCGTCATAGTCACGTGACCTGGCGGTGCCATGTTGTTGTCATGTTAACCCACATGAGCGATCATCTTGTAACGTCATCCCCATAGTGATACGTTGTGTTAGTGCGCATGCGCAGCGCGTGTTGTTTGTGTGATACGTGTTTCCGTCGTCCATTTTGTATTCTGGAGGCCGCCATCTTGTTTCTATGGTAGCACGCGGTTGTTGCGTTACCCAATGGCTTATAATAGGACAGAGGTATGTTCGGAGGGTGTGTTCGATTGAATCGGATTATCACGAATTACCAAAATAAAACCGACAATCCCTCCAAATCACCGAAATTAACTTTATTTATTACGGATTCCCCAATTTATCGGCTTAGCACGTAGTGCTATGGTACCGAGGAGCACAGGGAGTGAGCTCGACTGAATAGGAGTATACTACAGTAGAGTAGAAAAGCCTATCAGCTGGAACAGCTTTGCTTATTGTTACTATATTTAACAATTTCTGGGCTATTCTTGTTAGTTCTGACCCTTTTCCGAGTACTCTTGTTGTTTTATTTATCTAGTTCACTCTACTGGCGCTAACTAACCAATTAGATTGCTTGATTTCCCGTAATCTCTATGCAGAGTTATCTCCACTTATTACAGCGAAGGCCTATCGGATTCTCATCACCTCGATATCCAACGGCTATATCCCATGGAATCCCATTTTTGGAAAACACTTGTGGCTATGGAATCACCTTTTTGTCCATGAGGGACAGGAAAAAAGCCCTCAATGAGGCCTCATTTACCATCCCTCTTAGCCTTATTTCTGTTGAGGTCATGAGGACCATGAACAAATCCCCCAATGAGGTATAATTTACTATCCCTCTTAGCCTCATCTCGGTATTTAACAGCCATATCCCATAGAATCCCCATTTTGGGGGGAAACGCCCGTGGTTATGGAATCCCTTTTTTTGTCGTATGAGGGCCATGAGAAAGCCCCGAATGAGGCCTCATTCACTACCCTCATAGCATAATTTTCTTTTGAGGGCATGACGGTCATGAGAAAATCCTTCAATGAGGCCTCATGTACTATCCCTCATTGCCTCATTTTCTTTTGACGTCATGAGGGCCATGAAAAAATCCCTCAATGAGGCCTCATTTACTATCCTTCTTTGCCTCATGTCGGTATTTAACAGCCATATCCCCTGCACCCCAATTTCGGCACCCCTTTTTGGAAAACATATGACCTTCGGCACCCCTTTTTTGTCGTATGAGGCCATGAGGGCTATGTAAAAGCCCTCAATGAGGCCTCATATACTATCCCTCATAGCCTCATTTTCTTTTGAGGGCATGAGGGCCGTGAAAAAAAACCCTCAATGAGGCCTCATTTACTATCCCTCTTAGCCTGAATTCGGTATTTGAGGATACCTATGGCCTGGTATTGTATTATTTGAGGATACCTATCGTGGATACCTTTTGGAGAATCCCTTTTTTGTCGTATGAGGCCATGATGGCCATGAGTAATCCCCCAATGAGGTCTAATGTAGTCTTACCGACGGCTTTCATCTTATCTCCAAAGCTCCAAGGCCACTACTGGTCTTTGGTCTATCTGTCCTATCATTAGCTCCTCGATGCCATAGCACTACGTGCTAAGCCGATAAAATGGGGAATCCGCAGTAACTAAAGTCAATTTCGATGATTTGGAGAGATTGTCGGGTTTATTTGGGTAATTCGTGATACACCGATTCGATCGAACATGCCCTCCAAACATACCCCTGCCCTATTATAAGCCATTGGGTAACACATCAACCACGTGCTACCATAGAAACCAAGATGGCGGCCTCCAATATACAAAATGGACGACCAAAACACTAACAACACGCGCTGCGCATGCGCACTAACACCACGTATCACTATGGAGATAACGTTACAAGATGGCCGCTCACGCGAAATACCATAACAACACAACATGGCGCCACCAGGTCACATGACTATGACGTCACTCCCTAGGTCCGGGGGTAGGTCCGGCCAACCGGGCCCGATCTCCACATCTCCTGCTCCTACTACTCACTGTTCGTTCCCCGTCAGAGCCAAATGCTCTGTATTCATGCGCAAGGCACTTCATCCCGATAGACCGCTTGGGGCACGGCTGCACTGTATACCAAGGAGTACTGCACGTCGATGGTGCAGTTGTCTCTTAACTAATGCTAACCCTGCTTGTGTGGAGTAAGTACGCTGGGGAGTTGCTCGCAGTTGCTCATTTTTCTCCCCAGGTACTCCACCTTCTTCCACCCGGAAAACTGTCGAGGTGATCCCGGCAATCAATACCTCTGTTAAAAATTGATTTGCAAAGTGGGTGTGAGGACTGAAAGTTTTCCCAAAGCAAGGAAATGTCCGTTATTTCTTTAATTTCATAAGTGAACAATGCGAGAGAAATTTTTCAAACTCCTTTTTCGAACAGCACACATTGACAAAAACGGCCCCTATTTCTCATTCCGAAGGTGAACTGCAAGTAACTGAATAACTAGTGTACTCGGTGTTGAAGAGGTATCCTCCCGAGCTGATTCAGAGGTACTGTGATTTGATGAAAAAGGTTCTTCAGGAAACATGATTTTAAAAGGTTCAGTCGTGGAAGGTCTGCCGAAATCTCACAAAGTTACGTTGGGCAGTTTTGCAATTTAGAAAACTTCAGTTCAACCCATAAACATAAACAGTGCCATGCGTGATTCCCATTTCCGTGCTACAGATTTCCCGGATATGGTGACCGGCTTTCGAAACCGAGAACACGAGTATTCCCGTTCCCGGCGTTGAACCCTAACCGGAAGGTTTGTATATTTTCTTCCGTCTTGTCTCAGATACATATTTCCAAATCACAAAGATATACAGTTATAGATAAATGGACCCCTTTACATCCAGGCGAACGTTCAATGTAGTACGTTTTATAAAGAAATGTATTATCGGTCATTTTCCAACTTGGCAAGTTTTTCTTTCTTTTCACTGTTTTCTTTGTCGAATGACCAAAATCTGTACTGTACTGTAGTATTACTATGGTAACACTATAGCATACCATTTTATATTAAAGAAATACAAAGGTACTGTGGTACTACACTATATTAATACTCTAGTAACACAGTGGTACCAAAGTACTGTACCACAGTATTACTATAGTGGCATTCTAGGATTCCAGTGTATACAATAGTATTGTGGTACTGTACTATAATAATACAATACTAACATCATAGTACTGTACTACAATAATACTGTAGTCACACCATGGTATTACAGTACTGTAATATAGTCATACCATATTACTGTAGTACTGTGCAATAATACTATCATGGCTCTGTGGTATTGTACCACAGTAAATGTAATTTTACACTGGTGTGTTTATAGTACAGATGAGGTATAGTACATTTGTTTTAGGTAGCTACTATAATTATATCAGTCACTCACTGTGGTACTCTGACACACATAGGAAGTGACACCGGCCATTTTCGACACACAGTATAAGGGCCATTCTGAATCAACGTAGGACACTGACCAGACTAAATACAGAGAAAACCAAACAATTTTATTCCAGGTAATAATAATACAGAATAGCACTTACAATTATAGCCTTATTCATGCCTCGTGCCAATCACTTCAACGCTACACTAAAGCATATATGGATAAATATGCCTTTACACTTCAGCAAGCGCGTAGCTACGGCCTGGGTTCTGTAATAGGGGTGCCCATCCCGGTTTTTTTTGGATGGGGGATAAGCATGATATTTGGAAAGCCGTTGTGGGTTGTGGAGGGCGGCATATGATCGCCCTTGTCCACACTAGGCGGTATTTACCCCTACCACTTTGGAGGAAGTGGGAGAGGGGGTAAAGACCGGAGGGTCCTAGTTAGAACTAGCTAGGCCCCCACCTACCACACCCAAGAAAATTATACAAAATTGATTGCTTTATAAGCTAATCTGAGGCATTTGTAGCCCAATATAGTGGACGATTTTAGGGCTCCATGTTATGTCGAAGTTGCATTGGGCCATTTTTTCGTGGGGGGGGGGGGGGGGATGGGGTGAGGCAAATATTTGTGGGCCTCCCCCTCCCATGTCTACACCACTACCCTTCAGTTAAAATTCAATCTTACCAAAGCAGTCGCATAGCCAGGATTCTATTCTATAATTGGAGTGTCCTCGCCATTTTTTTTATGCGGTGGGGGGGGGGGGGGGGTGGGGGTGGGTCGAGAGTGTCCCCTTGTCCCAACTAAGGCCATCTCGGCATTGCTCCTTGCGTGGGGGCGGCCGTAGAGTCCTAGTTAGGACCCTCCAACACACATAGTACACACTCCCGAGAACTTTTGCAATTGCAAACTTTAGTTCCCTGGTAGCGAATTTGAGGCGTTTGTAACGTGTGTAGCCCTTATATTGTTGTGTAGAAATCTTTAGGCTCTTTGTTGTGTGAAAACTTGCTCTAGGCCAATGTTTACGTTGGAAGTGGGGCAAACATTTTAGACCTCCTCGTATCTATGCCAGCCACTGTAAACACCAAGAGCGGCTGTAATCACAGGGTCAGCCCTCAAAATCAAGCGTCACAAGCGAACAGATGCCAGAACCGTTTGTGACGTGAAAACGACGTGCGAACATATTTCGTCACGAGACGCGGCTTTTTAAGTTCGCTTTTTTTCTCATCATAAATATTAGTTTTACTATCTGAAGCCTTCAACCTGGATTCAAAACCTTCGTTTCTGAAGAAATATAAGTTCGAAAATATGGTGAAACGTTTAATGATAGAACGATCAGTCGTCAGTATAAATTATAAATGTACTAGAGGTCAGTACAGTTAAAACTAGAAGTCCTGTCAGGCAATGCGCACAAATAGCACGTCCATCTGCGCGTTAATTTGCGCGTTATGACCACAGTAAAGCTGTCAAATTCTGTACATATGACCTGTGCACAAGCAATGTTTCAGCCAATGGACCTCCGGGTAACCCTGGGGTCCATTGGCAGAAACATTGCCTGTGTTTGCTATGAGTAACCAGGAGAACCTGCCGTGCTTTGTATGCCATTCGATATGGCAATTGCGCGCGATTCTTACGCGCAATTAAGCCTAGATAAGCGCACAGTTCGTGACAGGACTTCTAGTTTTAACTGTACTTACTACTAGTACGAAGTGAAGGTCTGAATGCAGTGTGACAAACCAAAATAAAGGCGAATAACTTTAAAATTAAAACACTCACTACAGTTTACAACACTACTAATATTTACATGTTTCGGGGTTCTTTCCCACTCATTCATTGTAATTCTACAAGAGTATACTGTACTGTAGTTAGTAATACTATAATAACATGTACTATACTACCACTACAATATACCACACTACAGTAATACTATAGGATCATTTACTATAGTAACACTATAGTATACTGTACTATAGTAATATATAGTATTATGTACTATAGTAACATTACAGTATACCGTACTATAGTAATACTATAGTATCATGTACTATAGTAACACTATAGTATATTGTACTATAGTAATATATAGTATCATGTACCATATTAACACTACAGTATACCGTAATATAGTAATACTATAGTATCATATACTATAGTACCACAGTAGTGTACTGTGCTATAGTAATAATATAGTATATTTACAATGGTATTACCGTGGTATATTTACTGTAGTCCAAGTTACTACCAGAGTAAATTTATCATATTAATACTATAGTAATATCATGGTACTGATACTATAGTAAATTTACTGTCCAAAATACGAAAGTACGTGTATACTATTGTATTGCTACAGTACTTTTTATAGTAATGCTATAGTAATGCCGTGATACTGATACTATAGTAAATTTACTGTCCAAAATACTGTAGTACTTGTGTACTATATTATTGCTATAATACTTTTTTACAGTAATACTATAGTAACATCGAGATACTGATACATTAAATTTACTGTCCCAAATAATATAGTACTTATGTACTATTGTATTGCTATAGTATTTTTTATAGTAATACTATAGAAATACCGTGGTACTGATACTATATTAAATGTACTGCCCAAAATACTATAGTACTTTTGTACTATAGTATTCCTATAGTACTTTTTTATAAGAGGTCAGTTATAGGTGAACGGTTTTTCTGTATTCCGTTTCGGTTCTGTTTTTTCACCAAACTGGAAGACCCAGCAAGGAACGACCGATCAATTTACTGTGTTTGTGCACAAACTGATGAAACTGCATGTACTTCATTGGGAGGGTAGTGGACTAGTGGCACCTGTGGAGTCTCCTCACTGATGCTATCTGGCATTGGGGCAAATACGTCGTTCTCATTGTGAACTTTCCTTCCTTATTGACTCGTCCGGTGGCAATGAGTACATAACATCAATTAGATCAACTTTATTCACTTTTACTCTAATTTAGTTTTTTTTGTCTAAATGTGCTTAATACTTTACCCAACGTAACGGCCAAAACCTGCCAGCTCTATTCACAAAAATCGCCAATTAATTTTCATATTTTTTTCATTTTTTGTCCCAAAAACATAGGTTATGATCCCTCTTTGGAACGAGCTCGACGAGGGATCATAACCTATGTTTTGAGAGAAACAAATGAGATATTCACGAATTTTGTTTCAAAGTGTCGTCTGTTTTTTATGTTAGGTAAAGGGTTAACAAATTATACCCTAAAACCCCAGATAATGACCAAGTGTAAGTTGAGTTGAGACCAATGAAGATAATTCCAGTCGAGGTTTTTTTGTGATCAATCGTGCCGTACAAACTATTGCTTACTACATGCTCGCGTTCTTAACACATAGAAGAACCGAATCGAGACGGAGGTTGTTTTCTTGGTACCGAACCGAAGCCGAAGACCAATCTGAAGAATCAACACCTCTCAGCTTTAAAGTCATTGTGTATTTTATTCTTACACGCCGCGTAATTGTTTGAGTACATATGAAATAAAAATCCCTTTTGTACATGTACAAAACATTCCTGATGATCAACCACAATGCCGGTGTTTAATCTAAGGCATATTCCCAATGTGAAATAGGCCTATGTAATAAAATAACCCTATTTTCCCTGACCTAACATCTCCCAGTAATTCAATCAAAGCAGCGCCGGGCCAAAGTCCTGAGCGTATTACATGCATACACTGCGGCACTAAACGATAATGGAATGTGGTTTCACAGAAGCTAAAAAAGAGAAAGCGTTGCCAAGTCGGATATAAGAATCTCAATACATATTTATTTATTTATTAGGGGTTTACGACACTTTAACAGTCAAGGTTATCTCGGTTTAAGGGTAGAGGAAGCCGGCGTTCCCAGAGAGAACTACCGAGCAGTGGCCAGCACGACGAGCAGCTGCCAGCTCCCCAACATCGTAACTCCGCAGCACAGGCAGGGTTAGATTGGTTGAAGACATGAGCACCATCGACGTGCAGTGCGCCTTAGTACACGGCGTCATCGTGCCCCTATGCGGACAATCGGGGTTAAGTGCCTGTCCCAAGAACACAACGCGGTAGTTCGATTAGATCGCACAGACGGTCACCCATCCAAGGACTATCCGGGCCCGACGCTGCTTAACATCGGTGATCAGACGAGAACCGGTTACTGCAAAGCCACCGCGCCCCCAATCTCAATACATCATTGGTCAAATTGTCAGGCATAACGATCTTTTGGGGTTTCTTGAATTACGACGAAACTTGACATGTTTTGTTGGTGCATCTTCACTCCCGAAAAAGGGTCCGTTCACAATATCAGTGGATTAACCCGTAGATTTTTCTGTCTGTTTCTGTCTGTCTCCACGTCTCTCTTGAACAGGTAACGGAATTGAGGATTAACCCTCTGAAACTGAGCGGCCGCTTTTCTGGCCCAGAAGCATGATACGTCATAACTTCATTACGTCGGGTGGCTGCTGAATGAATGTGTGGGGTAGACCAATTAATATTTTCAACGTGCAGTCCCATAGCTGCACGTTGAAAATATTAATTGGTCTACCCCCAAATAATGAATGTGGACTCTTCCAATTGCTGCCATTGAACTGACATTGGATATACCACCAGGGTTCAAGGTTTTTGATTGTCAGGTTGAAAATGGCTGAGAACACTTTTCTTTTTTTTAAATCATAACGCCTAGGGCCCTGTATAGGATAATTAACAAGTACAGGTTATCGGACACTTAGTTCGAGGCCGCGGCAGCGGCCGAGAACTAAGGTGTCCGATAACCTACTTGTTGTTCAGCGTTTCATCTTGCCGACTGTACGTGACAAATTCACCTCCCACTATAAGCTGTGCCAGTGCATCTGTGGCACAACTTATAGTGGGAGGTGAATTTGTCAAGTACAGTCGGCAATATGAAACGCTGAACAACAAGTAGGTTATCGGACACCTTAGTTCTCGGCCGCTGCCGCGGCCTCGAACTAAGTGTCCTATAACCTGTACTTCTTGTCTTTGCTTTCAATACAAATCATTTCCACCGTTCCGTAAGTACCGTTTCTCGATTTTTATTCCATATACCTCTTCCCAAATAAGCTGCACGTTCACCGAGACGGGTCAATGTCAGCTGAAGCCATCACAGTGACAGATGAGAACTTTGAGCGAGTCCCTCGATAAGAACACACGTCTCTCTGAGTTTTCATAAGGTCAATGACGGCGGTGTCTCTTTGAAATTGGAGAGTACGATAACTTATTTATCGTATGCTTGGGAGGCTGCCAATTTCTTGAACTCAAAGTCTGTTGAACAACAAATTTTATTATCAATTTCACTGCTGCTCAACTACTCATCGGGCATCACTTCTTATCAGTTATAATTATGTGCCATTTCTCAACTGATTTTTGTTTACAATCGCAGTTGATTTTTGATTAAAATCGAGAGTACTTTTCAAAACAAGAAATACAGCAGTGCTGTGCAAAAAAAAGGACGATGATAATATGCCAATGCAGTTTTACTGAAAAGACCATCTTTAAAATAATAAGACTGAGTATCACAAATGTAGTTTCATGTAAAAACATTATGTTGAGGAAAAATCTGAGGAATAATTAATTTAAACATGAACAGATCAATTTGAAAACCAATCAAAAGATATTTGATTCTCGGTCAATATATTGTGGAAAATAATGAAGATGGGGGGGGGGGGGGTGGGGGGGGGGGGGTATTTATTTATATTTTAAAACTTTTTTTTAGTATCTTTCTTCAGTAAATATGCAGTTTTCAGAAACTTGTGCGTGAGGAACATAGAACATTCTAGTGCTCTGGAAACAAAAGTTTTGCTGACAATTGTTAAGCCAAATATGAAAGGGAATAAACTTTTTTTTCAAAAAGTGCTTCTGAAATTATAGAAAAAAACATGACATGAAGAGCAAATATAAAGATTATTTTGTATGCAAATCAGGTAGTCTTGATGATTTCTTTAAACACACACCATATTTTTTTTTTTATTCGCTTTTCCAACAGCACTGAACGTTCTGAATACGAGTGGCATTTTCCGTAAATACGATCTGTATCAATAACCCCAGAGTACACATCGAACGAAAGAAAATTAGCTCGTTACATTTTGTCTGGACGATTCGGACCGTGTACGATTCGGACCAGATTTTTATAAAGGACGTTTCGATCCAGATCTATGGACGATTCGGACCATATTTCTGGCCTATTCGGACCAGACTATTGGACGATCCGGACCATGTTTGTGGACGGTTTCGGACCAGGTTTCTGGGCGATTTGCCCAACAGCCACACAAACTACACAAGCCAGCACAGACATACACACTTCACAAGACAGCAGAGACTTGTCTTTTGAATTAAATAGGCCTAGAGCTTTCTGTGCCAATTTCAGTAAGCCATTTTCATTAATTTCTGTGAAAAGAATACCGACGTACTGGTATTGTTTGTAGTTATAACAACAGATAATTCTGCGAGTAATTATGAAACGGCTAATCCTGTGCTTCTGGGTCATGTCAGGGAAGAGGAAAAAAGGCTGACGTCAACATTGACCTGCCTGTTTTTATTTGCAATGCATTTTGGGTCCGAATACCGAATTTGGTCAAAATCGGCCCAGCAGTTAGCCCGTTGCTAAGGGGCGTTCTGATTGCTAGGGAAGTAACGTGACGTCAACATTGATCTGTCTGTTTTCATTTGCAATGCATTTTCTGTCCGTATACCAAATTTGGTCAAAGTTAGTTAGGCCCAGTAGTTAGCCCGTTGCTAAGGGGCGCTCTGGTTGTTAGGGACGTCCCGAGACGTAAACTTTGATCTGTCTGTTTTCATTTGCAATGCATTTTGGGTCTGTTTTCCGAATTTGGTCAAAATTGGCCAATTAGTTAGCCCGTTGCTAGGGGGCGCTCTGGTTGCTAGAGAAGTCATGTGACGTCAACAATGATCTATCTTTTGTCATTTGCAAAGCATTTTGGGTCCACATAGCGAATTTGGTCAAAATCGGCCCAGTACTTAACCCGTTGCTAAGGGGCGCTCTGGATGCTAAGGAAGTCACGTTACTGTTTTAATTTGCAATGCATTTTGGGTCCGTATACCGAATTTGGTCCAAATCGGCCCAGTAGTTAGCCCGTTACTAAGGGGCGCTCTGGTTGCTAGGGAAGTTCAGTGACGTCAACATTGATCTGTCTGTTTTCATTTGCAATGCATTTTGGGTCCTTATACCGAATTTCTTCCAAATCGGCCCAGTAGTTAGCCCGTTGCCAAGGGCGCGCTCTGGTTGCTAGGGAAGACACTAGACGTAATCATTGGTCTGTCTGTTTTTATTTGTAATGCATTTTGGGTCCGTATACCGAATTTGGTCAAAATCGGCCCAGTAGTTAGTCCGTTGCTAAGGGGCGCTCTGGTTGCTAGGGAAGTCCCGTGACGTCAACATTGATCTGTCTGTTTTCATTTGCAATGCATTTTGGGTCCGTATACCGAATTTGGTCCAAATCGGCCCAGTAGTTAGCCCGTTGCCAGGGGTGTGCTCTGGTTGCTAGGGAGGTCACGTGACGACACCATTGACCAGTCTGCTTTCGTTTGCAATGCATGTTGGGTCCATGTATCAAAATTGGCCCAGTAGTTTGGCTGTTGTTATAGGCGTGCTTCACTTGCTATGGACGTCACGTGACATAATCAGTAACCCATTAGCCCCCACCCCCTCCCCACCCAATATATTAAGGTTCCCTACAGTCCCTTGACCCATTGAGGGTGAAAGCAATGTTGGAGAGCCATCACTTTTTCTAGCGTTCGAGTATCCTTGAAAAAATGTAACCTCATTTGTCCCCGGTTCCTGTGGGAAATATCCCTAAAAGTTTAATCAGCCAGAGTCATTTTCGTGAAGTCTCATCTCGTTAACTACTTCCTACGTTAAAAAGTGTGAAATTAGTATAAAGAACTCACGAGTTTCGACGTCGGATTCGTCTTCGTCCTTTATAAAAACGGTAGGCTTCAACAAATATATCACAGCTTGATCGTCCACCGTTTGCAGTCACTATCTTTGGTTAATACTAAACAAGCGTGTGCTGAAATTGATCTATCAAATGGATTTGTTTACTGTAAAATAAACACTGATCACCATAAATTCACACATTTTCCCCATTTACTGGCCGAATCGTTATAACGCAAGGGTGACGAAACGGTACTCCGGAATATAAAGTAATGATTTGTGGGCATTTGGTTTTATAGATTTTTCACTGATATGTTATACATCAGGTGCACCTCTCGTTTAAAACTGACACCAGTATTGCTGATTGCTGTTATTTAACAGTTGTGCTAAAATTAGACTAACAGCCTGATTGACTGTGCTGGAACTTTTTCTGGATCACCACCGTGATTACTTAAACAAAAACAAATCAGCTATTAAGTTAGTTACAATCTTCTCTCTCTCTCTCTCTCTCTCTCTCTCTCTCTGTCTCTGGTAACAAATCAATTAACTGAATTGTAAGGTGTGGGACAGATAATAAGTGGATGGAGATTAATAATTAGAAAGTAATTCAATTGATAACAATAATTTTATTTTTCCTTTCCATTTTGATTTTTGAAAATAATTTTTAAACTATAAACATGTACATATAAATAAGGCAATACAAAGTTCGTTGCGAACGTAACAATTTACAACATAAAAATTACAATATAACTGCAATTACCAAACCAAAATAGTGGTTCATGGTTAACCTTTACCCAACACAGTAGAAGAAGGACATTTCCAGTCCACAAATATTTGTATTTTTTGCAAAAAGTATAAGCACTAGCAAATTTTCAGCCCAAGGACCAAAACTTGATCTATCAGCTGCAAGTTTGCCAGTGCATTTTGTTCTTGGTACTCAAAACGGCAAATAGTCGGGTGGAAAATCTACAACTACTATGATTGATCATGTAGTAACCACCCTTCGTGTTCAGCACCGGTGGAAATAGGTTGTAGGGATATCAGAAGAAAACTGTGATCCAATGTTCCCTCTGTTGATAATTCTAACACCATGACATAATTTCTAGAAAGTTTTCTAAGAAATGATGTAAAGGGTTGAAATTACCAACAAAGAGAAAATGTAACAACAATTTTCTAGTGGTTATTTTACAGTTGGTAGTATACATTTAATTTAACCCTTTACCTAACATGAAAAGCAGACGACACTTGCAAAAAAAATCTTGAATAACTTTTTTTTTTTTGTCTCAAAACCATAGGTTATGACTCCTCACTGGAACGAGCTCGACGACTCGTTCCAACGAGGGGTCATAACGTAAATTTTTGAGACAAAAAATGAATATATAATGAAAATTTATTGGCGAGTTTTGTGAATAGCGCTGGCCGGTTTTAGCCGTTTTCAGAGCGAATTTGGGGAATAGGCCCACAGAATACATATTCCCCATTAAGTGCCTTTTCAGGTAGTAGCAATGAACAAACCGAATTTTGGGGCATTTCACTGCAAGGACGTAGACGTTTCAGAAAAAAAGGTGTCTTCTGTGCTGTGTGCCTCTGGCTGTATGGTTGCAATGCCCTGCACACAGCTGCCCCGTAGTTTTCACTTGCGGAGTTAATTTCAAAAGGTAATAGTTTCCACATATTTTTAAATATTTTTAAAATGGGGTCAGATTTTTGATGATCCCGAGTTCGCGTAATAAAACAGAAACAACTGAATTGTGATTGAAACCTTGCTAAACTGAATGGTAAATCAGACATTTGCTTGGGCGCAACATCGATAAATTTCATGTAGGGTGCCAGTTCGCGGTAGGAATACCTTAAACGGAACAGCTGATAAAAACATTCCGCACGTTCCAGGTATTTTTCATTGTCTTCGGGTGTATAGCCCCACCGATAGCCGGAAGGTAGTGGTGATCCTTCAGATCTCCCTTCAATCTAAATTGGTTCAGAGTCTTTCTTAAGGATCACTTCCATCTGAAAAAAATGTTGCAAATATTATTTGTGAGTAATCAGTATAGCTTTCTCTAAGTTTTAATTCTGTCCTAATTATGTTTGATAATTTTTTAGGGACCAGTTTTTGTCTTGTAACATTTTTAAAACAGGCTGATACACCCGATCTTGACATACGTCGGGTCACTCGGGTGGGTCAATAATAACAAATGCGTGGCCCTTACTTAACTTGACAGGCTTGGGTTTACCGCCCCAAGTGAAATTAATTCTGAAATATCCTTGACGAACACCCGTCTTACTGATTTTATTTTCCAAAATCAATTATTTTTCAGTTTTGAATTGTTCCCCATCCTCACCTTTCTGGGACACGATGTTTCCTTCAGACAGAACGTTTTCTATCTCCAAATTGAGTAATATTTCCACAGCACGCTCTAACCCATGCAGGAAGCAAAAGATCACTTTATTAATTGGTATTACACCCAGCAATGATTGCGGGTGTTCCCTATTAAATTTTAATGAAAGCTTAGTTCTGAAACCTGTTTTTTCATCTACTATTTTTGTATGTTCCTTATCCATGTTCATGTATATATTCTAACCGCAATCTGTAGTGGGAACAAGCTTATTTTCTCCATCCAGAACTGCTTCGAAAAACAATTCATTACCATTTAAATAAAAACCATGATTTTTTTCTCTTATTGCTTTTAATAACTTTATTCAATTGACTTTTATATTATTCCAAAAAAGTAGGGGATTTCAAACTGATGTTGATATTTTCGGAAAATGGTATTGGATATGCATGATTGTACACATCAATATGTTACCAAGTTAAGTGTGGATCCTGAATGTCACCGGCCTTCGAAAACTTCGTGCTGGTTTTTCGCAAGAGCGCCGCGTTAATGCCTGTGGGGTACGTTTTGAATTTTCATTTGTTCTGGACGAGCTTGTTTGGAGGTCACATCGTTCTTTTCTTGGTATAAACTCGCTCATCAATAGTTTCGAAACGTAACTTTTGAGGTATGCGAAGACTGACACGTGACGAACGTTTACGTGTCGTTGGCATGTTGGAAGCTGGCAACAGACAGACTGAAGTGGGTCAAATTCTCAACGGTACTCAGTCGGTGATTAGCAGGTTGTGGTCACGCTTCCGTCAGGCAGGCAATGTTGATGAGAGACGTCGGTCAGGTTGTACAAGGGCGACAACTCGTCACCTGAGTGCTAGAATGTCCCATGTCCCGCATGGGACATAGGACATTCTAGCACTCAGGCGACGAACTGCTCATCGGAATTGTTTCATTCGAACCACAGAATTACGTAACCACCATCAAAGTGCCTCAGAAATTTGACAGCAGCTGCACCGAGCGACAGATGTGCGAGTCAGTGGTCAGACTATCCGAAATCGCATACACAGCTGGAATTTGTACGTTCGATTACGTCGAATAATTCCACGTTTGACTGAACGTCACATCGCATCATAGAAAGCTGTCGTAAAAAAGAATTCAAATGGTCTGAACTGGTCACTATTGTCGAACGTACACATCACATAATACAAACATGTCCCAGAAAATAACTCGCATGATCTGGACCAGTCAGTAGTGTCGACAGTACACATCACATAAGTCATAACATGTCTGACCCTCAAACCAAATTATGTCTATCCCTGAAGAAAATCCCTGCTAACATCGTAAACTATGACAGTCCAGTCCTGCATATTTTCCAATTTTCAAACTCAGTTTTCGAACGTCAGACATTGTACATAATGCCATTTTCTTATTTCAAAAGCATCCATCAACCTAACTGAAATCTGTAAATTTGCAAAACCGTGGCCAAAGGTTTTTAAATTAATGAACAGGAAAACATCTCATCACATCGCTAACGCCCCCCCCCCCCCCCCCCGCCCCTTGATAACGCATTTGCAAGCCAAATTTATCCTTTAACACAGTTAGCATTGAAAAGTGTTTCCGAAGGAGAGTTAGTGGCCCCTTTCCTTGTAACAGTGCAAAGTTGTGCATTGGAAACACTCCACTGAGCGACGTTTGAAGACAATATGCAAACCGACCATCGGTGTTGATGTTCGAGCGCTGCCATCTCTACTTGCCCTGTCTTACACGAATATCCGACAGTGGTTACATCACGTCATTAAAATTTGAATACGACACCTGACGTATCAGCAAACAGAAAGTGTGGATGCTTGTGCGGAGTTTTCAGCGCCAAAGCACTCAAGTTTTATTTCGCGCTTTTAAAATTGTCGCCCCGAGAAAAAAGTCAGTGACGTCATGGAGACTCAAGACAGACATGATGCATATTTGTAAAAGTTAGAATCTTGTTTTCTGAAGAGCCTTTATCTCTTTACCTGCTGACTGTTTTCTTGAATGTTTTCATGAAATCCAGTCATGGCTGCTGTAAGGCAGCCATGACTGAATTTCATGAAAAATTGGAACAAATGAAGCGCAGCTATGATTCACGTTATGATTGGTCCAATTTACAGCGATGTAGAATGTTTATTTTGCAATACACACAATTGAATACAATCAATATGGTACATATAAATACTGAGCTTAAAATAATATGACAGCGGAAAAAAATGAAAAGTTGTGCACATTGCAAGGAGAAGGCATAGCCAGATTGGCTGTCTTCCTCCCGACTCCAACAACTTATATCAATGCAGATTGCAATGATTGACTGACTAGGTATTTGGAAATAATAGTTAAACCTTTACCCAATTCGTGCTCAAAGACGCTACCTGTAAAGCGTTGTATATGGGTTTAGAATCCTTCACCCTCCTACCTTGGGAACATGGCACATGAATGTCTACCGCAATAGTCTCGACCAGATTATTCCACTAAAGGTTCATACTACCAAAGTAGGAGATGTGAGAACACCTAACCATGGATAAGAACTATCTGCATATTTTGATTAACGATTATAACAGTTATAGATTAGACCATTGAATTTGGCAAGGGTACATGTAACATGATCTAGATGTCGAGGTGACTGGAGTTTAAAGAACAAAGTGTAAAGCTGATAACACCCACCATTTTCCTGCATGTGTTTCCTTATGACTACCTCCATAAGTATCCAGTATAGGGGAGTGGGTATTTGGAGCTGAGATCCAGAGAGGGACGACTACCAATAAGTAACAAGCGTTTACCTCACTGTTATTCGAGAGACACCGAGTCATAATACATCATATGACCATGCAGCTGAGTCCATATAGTTAGATAAGTGAAGCTCATCATCGTCTGTAAAGGGCAGCAGGTTAAAATCAGTTACATGGGAACAATTATGTTTTATCGCCCTAATTATGCGAATTTGGGTTTCCAACTAACGTCTGTCGTTATCCGTGAGGTCGGACCTACGGTTATTTCAGAAAGGGTTACAAGAGATTCCAGTATCGTATGACTTAATTATTACTTTCTTAAATTGTTATGTATTTGTTATTTGTCGTGTTTCCTCGCATAGCTAATTCAAGACTCCAGGAAATAAATTCGTTGGTAGTTAGTTGTTGAACTGCGCTTGTCCTGCATTTGGAGGTCAAGAGCTGTTCAGCATGCCTGGTACTTTCTCCCGATTGTCATGCGTTGAGAGTAAATAATTTTGAAAACTGGATGGTAGATTGTTCTTAATCCAATCATGGGTAAACATTAATAAACAGACCCTACGTAGATCGGATTCTTTCAGAATTTTATCTTTAAAAAAATTAAGGGTCGGTATGGGAGTTATAATGTTGTTATTTATGATGCGGATCGCCCGTGTTTGCATTAAAACAGCTTATTGATGAGTTTCGATTTGGATGCCATATAACACATGACTGTGTACTA
This sequence comes from Pictodentalium vernedei, assembly GCA_031216915.1. Classification (NCBI taxonomy): domain Eukaryota; kingdom Metazoa; phylum Mollusca; class Scaphopoda; order Dentaliida; family Dentaliidae; genus Pictodentalium; species Pictodentalium vernedei. Next base: position 406,547,713 of record CM062290.1, read on the forward strand.
GTGTATAGTATATTAGTGTTTTATGAAGCAAACTATTTTTAACTTTATTAATTATATATATAATTTGCTCATGCGACTTTATAGCACAACACAGAGATATGGTGTTTATACAGTTAAAACTAGAAGTCCTGCCCTGCCATAACCAGGATAATCAGCCGTGCTTTGGATGCCATTCGATATGGCAAATGCGCGCAATTCCTACGCGCAATTAAGCCCAGATAAGCGCCTAGATAAGCGCGCAGTTCATGACAGGACTTCTAGTTTTAACTGTAGCTGAGTTTACTATCAATATTTATCCTTAAGAATTTCAATGAACCAGAATCAGCTTTTCCTGTAATTCATTTATTGTTGACAGATTATTGATGGATTTTGAATGGCTCCAGATATGGATACCATGCAACATATGACGGCGTTCTAGAGTGTAGTACAGGGATAATAGTGCTCTATGGAGCAAAATATTTTAAACTTTTTTCATTACATTCATTGCAACTTGAGAGAACAACATAGAGATATGGTGTTTATAGCTGAGTTTACTATCAATATTAATGCCTAAGAATTTCAATGAACCAGAGTCAGCTACTCCTGTAATTCATTTATTGTCGACAATAATTTGTCTGTCTTTTGAAGGATTAGATAAAGGGGGATTATTTACTATATTTTTGTTTTTTTTTGAAGATTTCAAAAGTAGATTGTTTGCAATGCACCATGACTGTATGTTTAGAGTTTTATCGCTTGCCTTAGAGGACAATGAATCGATGTCGTGGTCAGATGTGTACAATGTTGTGTCAACAGCATATGAAAGAAGATTCAAATCAGTTGCATGGACAAAATCATTGATATAGATTAGAAAAAGGATGTGCCCCAAAATAGATCCCCGGAGTACACCGCTAGTGATTTGTGCATAAGCAGATTTATAACCAGCATATACATAGAACCTCTCACTCAAGTAGTTTTGGAACCATTGGTTTGTGATACCTCTTAAAACTAGAAGTCCTGTCCTGTCATGAAATGCGCACAAATAACACGTCGATCTGAGCGTTAATCTACGCGTTATGACCATAGTAAGGCTATCAAATTCTGTTCATATGGTCTGTGCACAAGCAATGTTTTCAGCCAATGGACCTCTCGAATAGAACATCCAAACATTGTCTGTTTGCTATGAGTAACTAGGATAATCAGCCGTGCTTTGGATTCCATTCGATATGGAAAATGCGCCTAATTCCTACGCGCAATTAAGCCTAGATAAGCGCACAGTTCATGACAAAAATGACAATTTTGCAAGGAGTGTCGCGTGGTTCATTGTATCAAATGCTTTAGATAGGTTTAAAAAAATTGCAACTGTGCTGTTTTTAGGTGGCTTATTGTGTTCTTCAGCTATATGTTTTAGTAGATGCTTTATTGGTTGAATGGTGCTGTGAAAAAACTAATTTTTATCCAGAACATCAACAAGTCTTGAGAGTATGATTTTCTCCAGTACTTTGGAGAAAAGTAGGAGAATACTGATTGGTCTATAGTTATTAAGAGTTTAAATATCACCAGATTTATGTACAGGAACAACTTTGGCCATTTTCATTCTGTGCGGAACCTTTCCTGTTGAAAATGATACGTTTATTATATGTTTTAAGGGAACTGCTATTAATCTGATTGTCGTCTTAATTATGTGAGAAGATAGATCATCGCCGTCTTTTGTGAATTTAGATTTGATATTATTGGCGACATTAATAAATTCTTCTGAAGTCGTTGGAGGGGTGAAGAAACTATTTAGAAAATTCCCTTTCGGAAAACTAGAAAAATATTTTCCGTTTTCGGGAATATTGCGACTTGTACTCTTACCAATCTCAGAAAAAAGTAATTGAATTCTTGGGTACTATTAACTGGATCGGAGATTTCCTTATTGTTCACGAGAAATTTTGAAGGTAAACTTGATAATGCCCGTGCCTTGGTTACTGCAACGTATACATGTATGGTTTGCCAGGTTTTCTTCATATTATGCTTATTCTCGAATAGAACATCCAAATAATATTTTACCTTACATTTTCTTTTGGTCTTGTTAAAATACTGGCTATAAGTTTTATATATATTTTCGTTTTCTGCAGTAGCCTGTTTTAGCTGTTTATGGTATAGTTTCGTCTTATGAAAGGATGAATTCAATAGGCCACTTCCAATCCAAGCTTGACGCATCAGGTATTTTTTTTTTACTTTAACTAATTTTAATGGGAAAGCTTCATTAAATTTTTCCAGGTAAAGATCAATAAATTGATTGTAGCCTTCATTGGGACAGTTAGATTCCAATACATTTTGTAAATCTAGTTCTGCAAGTCATTGATGTATTCTGTTGAACATAATCCAAAGTATACCCTTTCTTTTGGTAAATGTATTGGTGTCCTGGCAGGAATACCTTTGATATATTATATTGATGGAAAACTACTGCAGTATAGATGGGATACTCTTGATAGTCTCAAAATAAAACAAAATGGATCATCAGACTTAAAACAGATTTTTAGTTCACCAACTTTATTTGTGTGAGCTTATGGCATGGCTCGATCGATCGGCGTCAGCGTCGGCGTCAGCGTACGTGTCCAATAATGTTAAAGCTTCTGTTTAGGTCACTTACTCGCCCTGTTTTCATATCATGGCCTTCATTAATGCTGCTGTATGATGATTATTATCATTCTACCATGATTTAACCCCTCATACCCTGCATTTTAAACATTTTTCTTTTTCTTTTTAGTTGGGTTTAGTTCTCTGTTTAGTTCAGAATGTCATGTTTAACTTACTGTTTAGGTCAGCTGCTGTGCTCCTTCTCTTCCCATGGCACTTATATTCACCATACATGTTCCTCAATATCATTGTTCCATCATTAACCCCTCATACGCTGCATGTTAAACATTTTTCTTGACATTTTTAGTTGCGTTCAGTTTTCTGTTTAGCTCGGAATTTCATGTTTAACTTAGTGTTTAGGTCAACTACTGTGCTCCTTCTCTTCCCATGGCACTTACATTCATCATTTATGTTCCTCAGTATCATTGTTCCATGATTAACCCCTCATATTCTGCATTTTAAACATTTTTCTTGACATTTTTAGTTGCGTTTAGTTTTCTGTTTAGCTCAGACACAGGTCGTGTTCAGTCAATATATGTACTGAAGAGGTACTCTCGAACCTCGCGAACGATCATAAGAAAGGCAGTTAAAATTCCAGACAGTGTGACTCCGGGTCCCAGAGGTGCAGAGACTGGCACATTGCTTGTTCTTTTATGGCGTTTCTCAAAATATTTGCATCTTGTGTTGAAACGCCACTTAGAGGATGATTAGCGGTAATCCAAATTGAGAACTTTCATGTTCAGTAATATTCTGTTCTGCCCGTGACTGACAAATTACGTCATTGGAAAATATTTACAGGAACGTTAGCTCCTCTTAATCTTTTTTAAGTGGTCAGCAAATGTAAGACTTAAAGTTTGGTAATTTAATATAAAAGTTTACGTTCCGAAATGTTAGCGACGTTGTATCATCGACGTGCACATCATCTCACAAACGTAAGTCTTTCAACACTAGAGGCCGCTTTTCCGCTCCAGGAACACGATACATCATAATTTCATTACGTAGGATGGCTACTACGTGAACGTGTGTGGTAGAACAATTAATATTTTCAACATGCAGCCTTAAGGCTGCACGTTGAAAATATTAATTGTTCTACCCACAAATAATGGATATGGACTCTTCCAATTTCTGCCATTTAACTGGCACGAAGGTACTACCAGTGTTGAAAGGGTTAAGACATTTTCTTTTAGAGTACTATAAAAATACAGAAGCTGGATTTTTACACTTGTCTTCCTCTCCGTTTGAATTTTTGACTGTTAATCTCTGTTTAAACCCATTTAATTTCACCATATTTTTTTTGTTCATTATGTTAACAGTGCGTGCATATCGTGACATTTTAATACAGTCCCTTTCCATGCCACTAATTTTATAATCTTGGAGGTAGGATTTTCAGATTTTTTTCCTGGGAAGAAAAAACGCTTGCAAATTTCTGTAAAAGCACAGTCGCTAAACAATGAGGCAAAGTTGACTGCTATTGTGTTGCTTTTAATTAGCTTGTCATGAAAAACAAAGGTTCATTTTATTACTTTTAATAAATAAAAACAACAATCCGAGTTGTCTGTTGATTTCGTTTATTAAAAGTAACAAAGAGAAACTTCGCTTTATTTTCTACTGATATCATAGGTGTTTTCTCAACCATTACACACTTCGTGGTGTTTTCTCAACCATTACACACTTCGTAATTTGACCCCCCCCCCCCCCTCCCCGCCCTCCTGTCTAATAATATCAGGGAAGATAACTTTATCGAAATTCAATTTTCATGACGAAATAAGTCTGGGATGCAGAAAATTAAGTCGGGTTAATCCTTTAAAACCTTAGTTTACAGAACTAGATATATATCGCTCCGCGTAACAGTATCTTGATTCTTGAAATTCCATTGGTCTTAAAACGTCAACTGCAAACCGCATATTCACCAACCACAGTCAGTTAAAATCTATAATCGGCTTACTGTCATGAGTAAAATCCCCGTTTGGCCATTGATCTTTCAAAGTGTCGACAGACTATAGCCGTTTCGCGTTAACCTGCTCAACACTGGCGCCCTGGAAGGTACCATTTCAATCCCTACTGACAACGCCGAAATGGGCGAAACCATCCTGGCTTGTTTTGGGAGGTTCTGTAATAATTTAATCCAATATCTCTGTCGAGCTGTTGGATTAAATTATTACCGAGCCTTGCTTCAGATTTTTTGTTCTTTATATGTTCTGCTCGTCCACTATCAATTTTCCTTCACGCAAAACTTTATGCGCACCGGGTTGAAAGAGTTAAATAAAAAAAGATCCCTAATTTAATAATGATCACATCTGTTAGTTCAGTGTACAGACTAAGTAATCAGTTAGATATATTATAATACGGTATCTACTGTGTCCGTAAATTCCATACTGAACTCACTGACATATGAGATTAGATCACTGACAATCTGTATAACCAACAGTATCCAAACTGATGAACATAGGCGTAATGTAGAATATTTTTGTCACGTGAGTCTGTGGAGAGGGTGGGTGGGTGTGTCAAACTTTACCCTGAAATTAAAAGAAATATGTCCTTACCAACCTTGAATTTTTAATAGTGACCCTGAAAATACACTGCGCATACCCTAAATATAGCTAAAATTTAAAAAATGCCTTTACCTACGCAGAATTTGCAAATAAAAATAAATAAATAAATGAAAGTGTCAATGACACGGAAGTTCATCTTCTGTAAGACATGTACATGTATAGTATGTGACACAGCAATGACACACACCTAGGTAATTACGTGATAACAAAGGTACATGTAAAGTATTGTAAAGGTCTCTACATAAATACTGATCGTAGCCTGTAACAAATGTACAGGTAAAGTATTGTAAAGGTGGGTGACAGTCAGATGCCAAACTAGAAAAGAAATCTCCATGGGGTTAATGTTACAATGGGGATCCTTATATGGTGCAACATAAGCCAAATGTTAGCAACTGTTTTGGCCGGTTTGACTCAAACCCTTCAAAGGTTGATTCATACCAATTAATAAATATTTGTCCAGTCCTTCTTAAAATATAGTTATTTGAATTTTTCATCTTTAGCTCATTGGGCTTCCCGCGGGTGAAGAGGTTTTATTTTTCTCATTAGAAATAGAAAATTGGGTTGTGCTAATAATGTTTACCCACCCCCCTCCCCCAAACAACACCAAATATTAACACAGGAACTTGGCTTCAACACATTTGCTATACACATCATAGGGACGCTGAATTCAAGAAACATTATGTTGTCTGGTGTTTTTGGAAGAGTTTTTTAATTATCTCCCTTTTTGAGTCCCCGTGTGGGTCTGAATGAACCCAAAATATTTGTTCTCATACCACAGTGATAACAAAGGAACCCAATAAATTTATAGCAACATTGCTGACATAAAACATCTTCTTTACAGGTTCTCCACAAAAAATGTAATACACAAAATTCCCGTATGACTGCCGACAGGCATTTTGAATTTTGGGCCGAGCCCAAAAGCACTCGTTACCATCCCATGATGATAACAAACGAAGTCCTAGACGTTCTGTTCAAAAAACTGAATGCACATAATTTCGGTATAAAATGGTCGCCGGCACCCATCTTGAATTCTGGACAGCACCCAAAAACATTCGTTCTCGTCCCAAGGTGATAACAACGGTACCCAAGAAGTTTCGTGAAGATCGGTTCATAAATACGTTTTCTAGTCCGAGCCGTATTGACTTGTGCACTAACTGTGTATAAGTAGCACTGAACAAATCAAAGTTCATCTAATTTGCATAATTTCTGCACGAGAAAAAAAAACGTATTATATGTGATGTATTCCATGTCACAAACCATTCATTCAAAAATGTATTCAAATCAGAACCTTCTTATTGAAGTTCTGTACAAAAAAAAACTGATTTTACCTAATTTCGGTACAAACTGGCTGCCGACAGGCATCTTGAATTTCGGAAAGAGCAGTCGTTCTCGTCCCAAGGTGACAACAAAGGTACCGAAGAAGTTTCGTGAAGATCGGTTCATAAATACAGCCCCTAGCCCGAGCCGTATTGACATGTGTCCTTGCTGTGTATCAGTGGCACTGAATAAATCAAAGTTCATCTAATTTGGATAATTTCTGTCCGAGAAAAAATCTATATAAAATTATATTTGATGTATTCCATTTTACTAAACATTCATACAAAAAAAATTCAAATCAGAACTTTCATACAGAAGTTCTGTACAAAAAAACTGATTGCACTAATTTCGGTAGAAAATGGCTGTCGGCGGCAATCTTGAATTTCGGACCGCATCCAAAAACACTCGTTCTCGTCCCACGATGGTAACAAAGGGACCCAGGAAGTTTCGTAAAGATCTGTTCATAAATACGGTCTCTAGCCCAAACCGTGTTGGATTGTTGACGGACGGACGGACAGACGGACCATGACTAAACCTCAAATTTGACTACGCCAAAGTTGAGCTAAAATGGCCTGCCGCTCAAACGCATAGCAAACACAGGAAATGTTCTGCCAATGGACCTCCGGGTAATCCGGAGGTCCATTGGCAGAACATTTCCTGTGTTTGCTATGAGTAACCAGGAGAACCTGTCGTGTTTTGGATGCCATTCGATATGGCAATTGCGCGCAATTCCTACGCGAAATTAAGCCTAGATAAGCACACAGTTCGTGACAGGACTTCTAGTTTTAATTGTAAATGTTCTAATATTCCATGGAAAGTTCGCATTGAGCACACAAGTGCAGAAACGGGGCAATATGTTTGGATTCAATTTACTATTCAAAATAAATGTTGAGTAAGCTGTTATTTGTTTAACTGTCAGTTCACTGATGATTTCGAGCCATTAACATTTATAACAAATTCGTTCATCTTACACAAAAGTGAAATACAGATGTGGTCAGAGGAAAGTTCACATCGATCAACAAGCACTAAAACGGGCCTGCATGTATGGACTAGATACGATGTTCAAATTAGCCTAGCCGCTGGCTGAGCAGCTGTCTTGTTTGGTCGCCAGTCCACCGATGGTTTCATGCCATTTTTAAGCCTCTGGAATGATAAACACAAAACAAAATGTGAATAGATAGAATACTGAAAAAGAGAGCCAGAAAGCAAGTAGTGGAGACTGACAATATAGGTACTAGGATTTAACATAGGATTCGCTATATCCAAATGCGACGTTAGAGGTACCTGATTTACTGTAGGAATTCCCAGAGGAAAATCGGGTCCTTATAGGATCAGATATCCCCATACCTCAAAGCAATGGCATAGGCACCCGGTTGGAGTGTAATGTAAAACCACGGTACCAGTACCATCGACCTACACTGCTTACGCAAACGTTTTACCTAATGAAGGTCGTGGAAAAGGTAATACAAGATACGCGACTCTTGACATAACTACAGTACAGTCGCCGTGGACTGGCCGTAATCCACGCCTGGGCAGTGATGTCCACGCATACGTTTACCAGATAATAAAACTCATTATCAACAAAATGTTAATTAACGAAGCACCGAGTTATACCCGGTACTTCATTAATTATTGTTTTGATGATTATTCCTATAATTAGTGTCTGGAATCTAATATACTACTCAAAGTTTGCTAAACACCAAGTGCATCCGACTACCTGTTTTACGTTCTAGTTGAAATATTGTAATGAAAAGTGTATATATTTTTCATTTAATTATATCTTAATGATTTAAGTACAGAAATTAAGATTTTATTTGTGTTTGACATTATTTCTTAGCTTTTGAATACGATAGCCATCGAAAATAGTCATTATTGGTAAAAGAGGAAATTTTTCAATATGCCAAAAAGTTGACGGAGCGAACTGGCATGGCTTCAATATCGAGTATGAGCCCCATTACTGTTAAATGCAGCTTGACAATGCCTTCTCATGCTCCCAATCAGGTTCCTGGTGGTCCTTTGTGGGATGTCGTTCCACTCTTGGATCATCATGACCAAGGTCCTGGACACTTCTTCGCTGGACTGGACGGGCTGAAATTGCAAGCTGCAACTCATTCCAGACATGTTCGTTTGGTTTGAGGTCAGTTGATCTTGCTGGCCAGTCCAAACACTCAATCCCCTCCCTCTGTCGGTACTCCCCGACAGCATGGAGAACATGAGGACGGGCATTATCGTCCATCAGAATGAATCTATCACAAACTGCACCTGCCTACAATCTGACGTGGACATCCAGGATCTCATCAATATACCGTTGTACAGTCAATGTACCACGTTCAAGAACACAGAGCTCTGTATGTCCATCCCAGCCCATCCCAGCTGATGCCACCCCAGACCATGATTGACCCTCCACCATAGCGGTCATGCTCAGCAATGTTGGCTGCATGGAATCGCTCTCCTAGCCTTCTCCATGCCCTAGAATGCCTGTCTGTGTGGTCTAGGCAGTACACTGACTCAGCTGTAAAAAAGACAGGTCGCCGATCTTCTCTGGTCCATCCAACGTGGTCCATGGCCCATTCATATCGTGCCTGGCGGTGATTCTGGAACAGCGGAATTTGAATACATGGTCTTCTCGATCGGAGACCACCTTCGTGCAACCTTTCCCGGATAGTCTGCGTCGAAACATTTACCCCGGATGCATTATGAAGGTCACTGCGAAGCTGGGTTGCTGTGGCAAAGCGGTTCCTACGGGCCTGAATGAACAAAAACCGGTCTTCAGCTGCAGATGTTGGCCTATCTCTGCCACCACCACGCCGTCTTACTGGTGTGCCATACTGCTGAATCTTGCCCAGGCTCTTGTGATCAACGTATGGTGCACACCAACAGCTCCCACAACCTGACAATGGGTAGCCCCTTGCTCCAACAGCCCGCCACATTTCTGCTTCAGACGAATGTCCTCTTACATTTGCATTTGCCATATTTAATCATTAAATCACAAGGGTTTGTGTTGAAATGAAAGATTGAATACCCTACACATGTCATGTACATGTGGACAGTACACGAAAACATCATGAAAATCAAGGGGTACATGCTTTCCATACTGTCACGAAAAGTATGCCTGTCAAGAGAGCTAATGTAAACACTGGGGACCATCTCAATACATTCCTCACGGTGTTCGTAAAGGAGGATCCCTTTCTTGATCATATCATAGTAGAATCGCTGTCTGCTATCAAAGCAGTTTTCGGGGGTGTACGAGATGTTGATAACATGTATCAAATTCGAGACAATACAGTCGCTGTGGTCTGGTCGTAATGCACACATGGGCAGCGATGTCCGCGCATGCGTTTATCAGGTTATAAAAATCATCATCAGCAAACTTTTAATTAACCCTGTACCCAACGTAATGGAAAAACCGGCCAGCGCCTATTCTCAAAAATCGCCAGTTAATTTTCATTATTTTTTCATTTCTTGTCTCAAAAACATAGGTTATGACCCCTCGTTGGAACGAGCTCGCCGAGCTCGTTCCAACGAGGGGTCATAACCTATGTTTTTGAGACAAAAAATGAAATGAGTTAGTTATTCAGGAATTTTTTTTTGGCAAGCGTCGTCTGCTTTTCATGTTATTGAAGCATCGTGTTGCACGCGGTGCGTCATAAACTAAAATGTTTGATGATTATTCCTATATTTAATGTTTGGTATATAATTTTATTGCGTCCCTGGAAATATTGCTCACCCGTGGGAAGTGACCAGTCCACGACGGCCGTACTGTAATTAAAAAAAAGAGACAGAATTTGAGACGTAATATTTTCGAATTACTTCATTAACGGGAGAGATGTTAAAATGATATTGGGAGGAAAGCGTATAAAGCATTTTGACTGGATCGCCACAATGCCTACTTTTATAATTACATGACATGCAGGAAAGCACGGAGTGGAGTTTTGTAATTACAGAAAATGCAGGAAAACACGGAGTGGAGCTTTGCATGCAGGAAAACAGAGAGTGGAGAATTTACCAAGTCAGTTTATTTATTTATTTATTTATTTATTTATTTATTTATTTATTTATTTATTTATTGGGGTTTAACGACACTTTCCGCAACACGGTCACCTCGTGTCGATCCGTCACATGATGTGGTTTTGTTGAAATTTTTGGAAAAATAATATTTTTTCAGCTGCTGAAGTTGCATATTACGCGGGGGGGGGGGGGGGGGGGGGGGCGGCCGATTCGTTGGGTAAAGGGTTGAACAAACATACGTATTCCTATGTTTCATGCACAATTTATGTCCTATCCATGAACAGCGATATCGTCCCTTGAAAGTATAAAGGTGCCATTTAAATATATACAGGAAATCATTTGAAAAACTGTCAATCGAGATCATTAGAACATCTTTTTAAAATAATAACGCTTTAGTCCTAGGCACTAAGACTTCTGTTTCTCAGATTATTCAGGGCCAAAAGAGTTAACCCTTTACCCAACGAATCGCCCGCATCCGCCTGTGTAGTATGAAAATTCAGCAGTTGAAAAAATATTATTTTTTTAAAAATTTCAACAAAACCATATCATGTGGCCCCTCGTTGGAACGAGCTCGTCGAGCTCGTTCCAACGAGGGGTCACATGATATGGTTTTGTTGAAATTGTTTGAAAAATTTTTAAAAATGGTATTTAAAATAAATAATTTTGATATCGTCCGCATTGGGAAAGGGTTAAAGACACCATACTCGAGAAGAAAGTAGATTCTATGAGAGAATTAAAATAAATAATTTTGATATCGTCCGCATTGGGAAAGGGTTAAAGACACCATACTCGAGCAGAAACTAGATTCTATGAGAGAAGCTGACTTTCCATGTATCGTAAAGCTTCGAGTTGAATAAAATACCGGTCGATAAGAGTCTTTGTTACACTACAATACAAAACAAGACATTCTTGTCATAGCAAGATGGCCGTGCGCAGACCTACTTACAGCGCAGGCTGTTTATTTAGTTAACTTCATGTAAACAATTACCAAGTAATAAACATTGTGAAGAAATTGAATGTAAATAACCCACACTCGTCTCAAACTCAAGAAAAAAAGCCCATCCTGGGTGGTTCATCCGCCCAGATAAAAAACAGATAAAATGTTCAGTGGAAGAAAACTCTGCGAATCTGTGTCCGTAGTAAATGCAATCTCACCACCGCTGGGTGTCGGATCATCACGTTGAAAATATTAATGGACTCGTGGCTCAAAAAAGAATAAACAAATGAACACAAATTAAATACTACACAAAAACCTCCTTAAATACAAAGCTAAATCGAATCGGCAACTCAGCGAGTTGACAGCGACGACCAAAATGATCAATTTCTCACCTCACCGCTCTACGTCAAGCAACCTAGCACAGGACAAAACAGACACTACCTAGTGAAAAAATGACACCCTATCTTGCTGACGGTGCATATTCACTGCACGCCGAGAAGACATTATTTTTCCGCTATTTTGGCAAAACGCGAAACAGTGAAATATTCGCCAAAAGGAACAAGAAACATAAGATGTTTTAGGTCTTTCACACGAGGCTGCAACATTCGTTCTTTCGGATATTATTTAAATAAATTCACCATAGTATGCCTGTTATGACCAAATCAAATTTAACACATCATTTTATCATTTTGTGCTAACCTAATTGATACCTGCATTGCTTCTGCAAGCATATTCATGCAGAGAAGCTCGGCTCACCTTAGTCGAACCAACATAGAAAAAAACCTTTACAACTGTATTTTCCAGAGCTGTTTCTCTTCTGGCCATAAATCGGGGTTTAATCCCGGAAACGTGAACTTTTCGGTTCTTGTTTTTGAAAGTCGCTCACGATACCGGTAAATTTCCGATTCTCGCTTATGAATATCAGTCCTGATACCCGGGAAATTGATAGACCAGAACCGGGAATCAAAGGCTGCTTTCCGTTGTCTAGTCTACGAATTTCAATGCCATTAGGACTGATTTTCAGAACCGGTTTCCGGAAATCCCGATTCACGAGATTAAATCATCTTCCAACAGCGAAGCTGGTCTCGAAAGAAATTGACATTCGCCGTCATCTCACAAACTGTAATATCTAACCGTTGATGCTATGGTCCATGAATTTCCCGTTCGTGGGATTAAATCTTACCATAACTGACTGAAACTATTAATTGGCGTTTTCATCGACATGGAAGTTGACCAGCAGGTAAATTACAGCGTATTTTAAAACCCTTTACCTAACGTAACGGCCAAAACCGGCCAGCGCTATTCTCAAAAATCGCCAATTAATTTTCATTATATTTTCATTTTTTGTCTCAAAAACATAGGTTATGACCCCTCGTTGGAACGAGCTCGTCGAGCTCGTTCCAACGAGGGGTCATAACCTATGTTTTTGAGACAAAAAATGAAAAAAATTAGTTATTCAAGAATTTTGTTTGTAAGTGTCGTCTGCTTTTCATGTTAGGTGAAGGGTTAAAGTACTGATTAGCTATCAGAGTAACTGACAGAAATACAATTCTCAAAAATACTATTGAAAGGTTAATAGTATTGACCTACATGTATGTTTGGATCCTCATTACTCGTATTCATATTGGTCATTAAAAGATCTCAGAAAGCAAATTAATAATAATAATAATAATAATAATAATAATAATAATAATAATAATAATAATAATATAGTTTATAGCCTTGAATCCACCTAGGTGCTCTCAGGCTTTACACTGATAAATAAACAAATGTGTTATGTAAGTTGTCGATTAGTTATATACAGGAGATCGCGTAAAGAGGTGGGTCTTTAGTGACGATTTAAATTTCGTAAGAGATTGAGGTGCCTTCAGGTGATCAGGGAGACGGTTCCATAAAAATGGTGCCGCAACCGAGAAGGCCCGTTTGCCTACTAATATCAAAGGAAAGACAACAATACACATAATATTGATTTGAAACCTTATGACAAAAAAAAAAAATAAAACAAAAATGAAGAAACAGTAAATGGCTAACCACGTCATGCAAGGACGATTCATTCGAAAGACATACTCTGAATAAACATCTTAAGAAGACACGTTTAGGCTCCTACATACAATTATTTGCAATTTTCTGTATATATTTGTTTATTAAACAACATGCATATTGAAACACCCCAAATAATTCGATAAGATAATAAAGTCATACCATGTGCAATGTATCCATAAGCAACATTACAGGAACTGTAATAAAGTTAAAACTAGAAGTCCTGTCATGCAATGCGCACAAATAGCACGTCGATCTGTGCGATAAGCTACGCGTTATGACCACAGTAAGGCTACCAAATTGTGTACATATGGTCTGTGCACAAGAAATGTTTTAGCCAATGGACCTCTGGGTAACCCGGAGATTCATTGGCAGAAACATTGACTGTGTTTGCTATGAGTAGCCAGGCGAACTCGCCGTGCTTTGGCTGCCATTCGATATTGCAATTGTGCGCAACCCCTGCGCGCAATTAAGCCTAGACAGGCGCACAGTTCATGACAGGACTTCTATTTTTAATTGTAAAAGCAACTCATTTTGTGCTAGCAATATGACTACGACGGCTTCTCTATCAAGAAACGATGTTTGTTAAGCTCCTACTGACTCCAAAGGCGCAAGAAAAAAGAAAACGTTTGCCATAAAAGGTTGAATGGAGTGTGCGATATTGATGGTACCAGGGCAGGACAAGCCCGTGAAATGTAATTGAGGAGCACAGCTCGAGTTTCACTCCTTTCACATTCCCATTGTCTTTGTGGGTCATAGCTATGTTTTTGAGACAAAAAAATCAAACAAGGGAACAGTGTTGGCCGGTTTTGACCGTTACGCTGGGTAAAGGGGCAACTCTCTGCACACTGATGTTGCAATATCACAATTGCATTTTTTTCCAACCACGCAAAAAGAAATTGACCAATTCAACCAGTCTGACACAGCTCTGTCATTATTCAAATTAATATCCTTTTGAATTATGGGAGAACACTACAGCTTAAAAGTTTGATATTTCAACATCAGTTTACAGGCGGTTAACTGAAGTTCGCTCATGAATTACTAGCGTTCACAGGGGCAGCGGAACGCTTTTCAAAGTGTGTGTGGGGGCGGGGGGGGGGGGTGGTGGGCTGGGTCGGGCGATGGATGGTCGTCGTACGAACATTTTAAATTCGGGGTCCCAAAAGCCCCATTTCCATGCATCTGAGCGGGTATTTTGAGATTTTTCTGGAGGAGTATTTGAAAGATTTAACACTTTGAGAGCCGTTAAAAACGTCGGTAAAGCAAACAGATGAGGTCTATCTATCAGCTTTGGTCGTAACGACCAAAACTGATAAATAGACCTCACCTGTATGCTTTACCAGTCTGTGGAGTATCTTGTCTGGGGGTGGATGTGGTACTTGTATGTCTGTAAGATTACGATGTATTTCAGTTAACCGACCTTTTAACAGACTATCTACATTTTAGCGTTTGTTGCCACTTACTGCAAAAATGATCCGAAATCCATCAAAACTGAACCAGTACGAGAGAAACATAGCTGGAGAAATTACGGGGGAGGCTCTGGATCCGCCCCTTGTTTCACCAGTCATTGGTTGTGTTAAAATATGTGCATACAAAAAAAACATGACCCGGCAAAAAAGTGGAGGGGCTGAAGCCCCCCCCCCCCCCCCACACACACACACACATACACCCGGTTCCGCCGCCCTTGTGCTTGTGCAGTAATTATGAAAGAAGTAGTAAAAATAGTGGAAACTGGTGTTAATGGCAATCTCTCACCTCCGGGAATGATGGTCTTTAACATATCTAACACCAGCTCGACGATTCACAAATAAATGAGGCAACTGTGGTTATGATCTTATTGGTCAACAACCACAGAGTAAAATATAATGTCCATCAAATGGATGGCGGCTGGCCTTGAGTCCCCGAGCCTATCCCACTGCCTCCACCACCACCAACAAGAGTGCTAATCAGAACATTCCCGGTGACAAGAGGCATGATGGAAACATCCTTCACTAACGGACATTTAGTTTACATAAAAGTAATTGTGGACTTACCTCTAAAATGTTCCCTTCTTGGCTCAATATTTCATGTACGAAGAAAAATGGAATAGGAAGAAGTGATATAATACCAATCCCAAAACCTATACCCCTGGCATATTCGGGGAAAATATAATCTCCAAAATACGGTGGCTGATATTTTACAATAGTAAATATCCAGACAATCTGTAACGATATGAATTTATACCATGATTACCTATATATATATGATTACCTATATATATTATCTATATATGAAAAGCCTATGACATAAGTTTTAGCTTTATACACCAACCGTTATGACCAAGCCAGCAATGGGATTTCAGTAGTTAAAATTTACACCTACAGTGGAACTACATCCAAGCTGACCTTTGGTGACGTCGACCTGAATGCGAATTTGTCTAAATTTATCGCGAAGAGTGAAATGAAAGTAGTAATGATTTATTACGTTTTTAAATGGGTTTACCTCATAAGATGCCAAACATTAACAAACATGCATTGTCTCATGTTAATAAAGCATTCATAACTCGAAATAGTATGTTATTATATCATTATTATTTCATTTCGTTTCGGCGATAAAATTGACCGCGGAAGTATCGCCCACCGATGCTCATGTAACAAAAACAAATTTGCACTTTTGTACGGCTGCTGCTCAGTAAAATCGAGAAAAAATAATAGCGACTCTTAATAATGTGACGATCATGGTATAAATAAAATATACCCATAGTAAATTGGTGTACCAAATGTTCACCACTCGTGGTGAAATGGTGTTATCCGCGCGAAAGGCTCGCGGTTAACACCACTTCATCACTCGTGGTGAACATTTGGTACACCAAGCTACTATGGATATATGCTATATTTACAAGTAAGGTTCAGAAGTTGCAGACTAATTTTTCATAACATTTCTTTTAACTGTGTTCAATATGGAGCACAATAGGTTTTGTCGGAATCACCGTTGTCATTTTTATTTTTCAGGCAATGCATTTTCTGGTGCCACAGAGCACAGACAACAATCCACAAGGCCTCAGGACTGAAGCCCCATAGAACAATGATAAAGATGGAAAATACTTCAGTTAACAGGCTTTCACCTTTTGGCGAAAAATTATTTCTTCCTCTTCACTGTAACTGAAATACTACAAAAACAATTTATTTGTTGGCATTCAAAGTGACCTTTAGCATCAGTAGCGATATCTTGACGTTACATTGCTATGAAATCAACTTTAGTCTAGTGCTTTTTAGCATGCTACCCATCCGATAGAACTTCCACCACAGACACTGGTAATCGGATCCCATTTTATCAGTACAATAATAATATCAGGTATAATTTTAGGATAAGAAGTTATACAGCACTGACCATTTACTCAACGTAACGACCAATACCAGCCAGTGCTTCTCACAAAAATACTATCCAATGTTCATTTTTGTTTCATTTTTTATCGCAAAAACAAAGCTCATGACCCCTCATTGGAACGAATTCGTTCCAATGAGGGGTCATAAGATATGTTTTTGTGATAAAAATGAAAAAAAATAGTTATTCGACTATATTATTTACAAGTGTCGTCTGCCTTTCATGTTAGGTAAATGGTTAAGACTATCGTCTCTAGGCACTACGTTGTTGTACTCCTGGTACTCTTATTATCGCTTGGTATTTGTGGCGATATTGGTTCGAATTCTGGACATATGGTAACAATTTGGAGTCACTCTCAATTTTCCACTATAATATACTACTCAAAGTACACCAAGTATATCCAACTACCTATTTTACGTTTTAGTTGAAATATTCTTAAGACAAGTGTACATACTTTTTATTTAATTACATCTTTAATGATTTAAGTACAGAAATTAAGAATTCATTTGTGTTTGACATTATTTTTTAGCTTTTGAATACGATAACCATGGGCAATGGAGATTATTGGTAAAAGAAGACATTTTTCAATTTACCAAAAAGTTGACGGAGCGAACTGGTATGGGCTCAATATCGAGTATGAGACCCATTACTGTTAATTACAGTTTGACAACGCCTTCACATGCTCCTCCCATTCAGGTTCCTGGAGGTCCTTTGTAGGATGCTGTTCCATTCTTGGACCAGCATGGCACCAAGCTCCTCGACACTACTTGGCTGGACTGAGCGGGCTGAAATTGCAAGCTGCATTCCAGACATGTTCGATTTGATTGAGGTCAGGGGATCTTGCTGGCCAGTTCATACGCTCAATTCCCTCCCTCTGTCGGTACTCGCCGACAACATGGGCAACATGAGGATGTGTAGTCTAGGCAGTACCTTGACTCACCTGTAAAAAGGACAGGTCGCCAATCTTCTCTGGTCCATCCAGCGTGGTCGATGGCCCATTCATATCGTGCCTGGCGATGGGTCTCGGACAGCGGAATGCGAATACATGGTCTTCGCGGTCGGAGACCACCTTCGTGCAACCTTCCCCGGATAGTCTGCGTCGAAACATTTACCCCGGATGCATTATGAAGGTCATTGCGAAGTTGGGTTGCTGTGGCAAAGCGGCTCCTACGGGCCCGAATGATCAAAAACCGGTCTCCAACTGCAGATGTTGCTCTGTCTCTGCCACCACCATGCAGCCTTACTGGTGTGCCATACTGCTGACATCTTGCCCAGGCTCTGGTGATCACCGTTCGGTGCACACCAAGGGCTTCACCAACCTGACGATGGGTAGCCCCTTGCTCCACCATCCACACAGCCCGCCACATTCCTGCTTCAGACAAATGTCTTCTTACATTTGCATTTGCCATATTCAATCATTATATCACAAGGGTTTGTGTTGAAATGAAGATTGAATTCCCTACACATATCATATACATGTAGACAGTACACGAAAACATCATGAAAATCAAGGGGTATATGCTTTCCATGACTGTCACGAAAAGTCTGCCTGTCAACAGAGCTAATGTAAACACTGGGGACCATCTCAATACATTCCTCAATCATACCCACCAAAAATATCGCAAATATGTCACAAGCAAATTTTACAATGATGTGTCAAATATGTGGTGCTTAGCAAACTTTGAGTAGTATATATACAGTATTAGACATAAATTAGATGAACGTCAGGATGATTTGGCCGACTTTGACATCCTTTGTTTTGTGGAAACACATACTGAGGATGGCTTTGATTCTAATAATATTCTTATTCCAGGATTTACAAGTCCTTCACGGCGAAATCGTGATCACACTTGTGTTGGTAAAGCAGTTTATTTCTCAAATCAAATTTATTTAGCACGAAAAGAAACTTTGGAGTTTCGAGATGATATCCAAGTAGGAGGAATTAAGGAAAAGTTTCTCCTTTGTGTTGCGTATAGGTCTGACATATTTTGTGTCTCTGATTATTGGAGACAACTTGAGGATACTGTGGAGTTGACTTTATCGTTACATCCCTGTATAATTATATTAGGCGACTTAAAGTGTGATTTGTTTCAGACTACTGGTCCACTGTAATCAATCATAACGAAATTCAATTCCAGAATGTGGTAAACTTTGCAACAAGGATAATTCCGTTAATTAGTACAATCATTGACCCTATTATTTCTAGTGACACGGTTAATGTTGTACGTTCAGGAACACTAGATCTAACAGTACTAGATCACAAAGGAACATACGCACTGTACGCAGAGTGTGTTGTCACTAAATTACCAACAGAGTGGATATTCCACCCAAGAAATAATTGCAAATTTGTTGCAAAGCATAACAAGCACAGGCAATGTTTCAACCAATGGACTTCCGGGTTAAACCCGGAGGTCCATTGGCTGAAACATTGCTTGCGTTTTTTGTCCAGATGTCCAAAATTTGAAAGTCATAATTTGGGTGATAACTCCATTCCGCGTGTGATTTAGTTAAAATCCACTCTCCACGTACTGTACAAGTGGGTTTTCTCCAAGTAAAAAGCATACTCTTCCAGGAGGAGTGTCTCGAATTATAACAGAGCCGATATATAAAAATGAATTCATTAATCGCAGAGTAATGTTGGGAGTATCTCACTACAAAGCCAGGCGACATTAATATCTCAATTAGTAATTTCGTGTTCATTTTGTTACATTCAGTGAAATTATGTATCCTGTGCAAAAGGATTATTGACCATGCAAATGAAAAATCCTGGCTCGACAGAACAATTAGGAACAACAAACGAAGGACAGATCGTTTTCGCAAAGAAGCTTTAAAATCTAATAATATACAACTTTCGCAAAAATATAAATCGTCAAGAAACAAAGTGAATAATGTGAAAAATATGCTAAACAGATTTTATGATAAATTAGATGAATATTGGTCCGTTTCGTGAACCAAAACAGTTCTGGCATACTGTGAAATAGTTTTTGAATAACTGTACCACAAAATCGTTAATCCCGCCGCTTAAGCGAACAGCTTCTTCGGGTCATGATGAAATTGCTGTGGATGATATCAGAAAGATTACATTTTGAACATAATGTTCATTGAAAACGGTCGTGTCGATTCATCAGGTCCTCGGTTTCCAGTTTTTAAGTGGAAATACTCCTCGAAATTGCCCTAAATTAGAGACATAGAAACTGATATCGATGAAGTTATTAGTAGTCTCCAAACAAAAATGGATTGTATTAGTCACAAGTTACTAAAGATAACACGTCTTTCTATATGCAAATCAGTGGATATGCTGTTAAAAATAATCCGTGGAAACTTCTACCTTCCCAAATGAATGGAAAATTGCTAATGTGATACCACTATTTAAAAGGGGCAGTAGATCGAATAGTTATAGATCGGTCTCTTTGTTAAGCCTTTGAACACTAGAGGCCGCTTTACCGTCCCAGGGACATGGTACGTCATACTTTCATTAAGTAGGATGCCTGCTAAGTTAAGGGTGGGGTAGACCAATCAATATTTTCAACGTGCAGCCCTAAAGCTGCACGTTGAAAATATTGATTGGTCTACCCCCAAGTAATGAATATGGACCCTTCTAATTGCTGCATATGAACTGACATGGAAGATACCACCATATTTCAAAGGGTTAAGCTGTCTCGGCAAATTATTTGAGAGAGTTGTATAAAAATGCTCATGCGCATTTCGTTGAAAATGATCTATTTGTATAAATTCCAGGCAGGCTTTCTCTGAAACGTACAGTCTATCAGTTACTTGAACTCTACCACACTTTATGTAGTTCGGCAGATAATCACTTGTTCAATTGTGATGTATTCTGTGATATACCCAAAACGTTTGATAGAGTTTGGCATTCGGGTCTGATCTTTAAATTGAAACAAGTCGGAATTTCTGGTAATCTGCTAAAATGGTTTGGAAGCTATCTAATAGTCCGGAGACAGAGAGTTTTAATTAATTCTAGTTTATCCCAGTATCGCGACATTGCATGCGGTGTCACACAGAGTTCCATCCATGGGCCATTCTTATTTTTGGTCTATCAATGATGTAGCAGAAGATGTGGAGTGTATCTGCAGACTGTTTACTGATGACACCTGATAAGACAAGGGTAATGCTGTTTACCCTATGTGACGATTTTATCTATCCAGACGTCACTTTCCGTGGTATATCTCTCGATTCCACATAATAGTACCGACATCTGGTGATCGTTCTGCTGTCTTAACTCTGGCTTGCACAAACATGTTGAAAATATATGCAAACAATCCTATCTTGCCCATTCTCGAATACGGTAGTCAGGTTTGGTTTGGGGCTCTCAGTCCCTCCTTAAGAGATTGGACGACATTCGTCCTGAAGCCACTCACATAATCACCGGCCTTACTAGACCTGTATCTCGGGAGGGGCTTCTCCTTGGACTTGGTTGGCAATCTCTTGACCATAGAAGATTGTTACATTCGTGAGTACGTTTTATAATATCGCGCATGAAAATGCGACGAGATTTCTTCAAAATATACTGCCATCTACTTTGTGTGACGTAAACCGGTGCAATTTCGGAGATGCAGAAAACGTTTTGCGGTAGAACATGCGAACTGAGTTATTCAAAAGCTCAATTTTCCCCAGCCTGTATTGCTGTCTGAAATAATTATTCCAATGCTGTTCGAAACAGCCCATCGGTCTATTCATTCAGACGTTTGATTTAATGAAGACCAGTCAAACCACTGCCATATTTCAATGTTAGAAAAGCAAATGTTAACGTCGTGCACTGTAATGTTAAACATGTGTGTGGTGTTCTTAACTCCGACCATACGAGAGTCATGTCATTCGTTCTCCTTGTTGGACGTGTGGAGTTGGTTTAGAAGATGCTACCATTTTTTCCTTCCCTGTCCATACTATGACAAAATAAGAAACGCCATGTTTCAGACCTTGGCAAAATTCAATATCACAATCGAACAGTAAAGAGACAACGAGATCGTTTATCTGTCGTGCATCGTTTCATTTAAGATCCAGGGAGATTTAACCAGGCCTGATAGCTGAGCAGCATATACGATGCTGCAGCTCTTAATCTCTTTGGAGTGAGTGAGGCTTCGGTTGGGTCGCTTGCTCATTTGTTTCGTGTTCTGAACAAGACCTGTAGTAGTTCATTCCATTTCTGGTTCTTTTGAATTCCAGAAAAGATGCTTGCCAGGTATTTTGGAATGCTTTTCGCGTCGTTCAGTGTTTTGGGCCGTGGTATCCAGATACATGCTTAAATTGTTTTTTGTTTCTTTTTTTTTTTTTGTCTGTTATTTCTTGTTTTGTGCTTTCGTCTTCAGTATTTTAACTCCATTTCTTTTCTCAAATATTTTTGTTTAGTAATTATGGTAGTGTAGCTGTTTTGCTGTCATGTAATCACATATGATAATTTATGAATGGGAGAAAAAATTGTTCTAAGTGGTAGTTATCTGTACTCCAATCCCTTTTGTAATTTTGTTACCAAATAAAATATGTTTAAATGTTAAACTAAGTACAAGAAGATGTGTTTATGTACCACTCACTATGGTTATCCTGTAGTGTTGTCTGGTCATGTAAACCGTCTTCGTCTTCGATTCTTACCAATATACCTTTCCAGAAAAACCCAATGCAAAAGCTGTACGTAACCCCATTGCACACAGACAGCCAAACATCAAAAGTTTTAAGAAGGAAATTCCTCCACTAATTCTGCTAGGAATTTAACCTCAATTGGCTCTTTCAAACAGGGCCAAATTATTTATTTCCAGCTGCACTGTAGGAAAACAATTTGTTTTTCTGTAAAAGGTAGCTAATGACGCCTCACTGAAATCAGCCCCTCTAGCTTATTCCAATGAGGGATCATACCCTTCCTTCTTTGAGGCAAGAAATGCAAATTTAAAGTTATTCAGGGAATATAATTGCATATAGTCGCCAGCCGTGTAGGTAAAGAGACAGCAGGGATAAAACGTGTCTTGTCATCTTCACGTTACACACCAGAAGACCATCCTCCTGAAAATGAACTTGAAGAATAGCTTTGGGCTGCTGGATATTGATCTTGGAACTTAAGCAGTTGGTTTGGTCCTTTTGGACTTATTTCTACACCAGGTTCGAAGAACTGAACATTTACATTGTTAGGCTGGTCGATCCCCTTCTTTGAAAAAAAACAGTCTCAATGAAGCATTGGGATGGTGTTTAAAATAAGCCAAGGTTTTAATAAAGATCCTATCCAGTGGTATTTAGGTAATATATACTTAGTTCCTGTAGCACGGCCGTCGTAGACTAATCATTTCCCACGGGGTTGGCAATATTTCTACGCACGCAATAAAATTGTACTCCAAACACCGTAGGAATAATCATCAAACATTTTAATTAATGATGCATGATGATAATGTGTTTTATTGCCTGGTAAAAACACGGGTGAACATTAGTGCCAGCGCGTGGATTACGACCAGTCCACGGCGACTGTACTATAATAATTCACAATTTCTTTCATCTAACACAAGCTCAAGCGACAGTGCGAATATTCGATGTTCAATGGCTACGAAATTATATTTTTCGCCAATCCATCGCATTTGAACACTCACAGAAATAGACATAACAATCTCCTCAAAGTGGTGTCATAGGCTTTGTTGTTGGTGGCGCAGATGGAACAAATGTTTAATGGTATTTGTCGAGTATCGTATAAATGGGGCGCGGTCAGTTCATTAGGGTAATGGTTAGCGTGCTTGTCTAATCTCTATTTAAAACATATTATATCATTTGTCTTACTGTGAGATAAAGTTTGAAATTTGTTTTTTGGAAAATTGTTCTTTTCTGTCTGATATTAGATTCATCCCCGTCAACATTTAACCCTTTGCTCAACGTAACGGCCAAAACCGGCCAGCGCTATTCTCAAAAATCGCCAATTAATTTTCATTATTTTTTTCATTTTTTAATCTCAAAAACATAGGTTATGACCCCTCGCTGGAACGAGCTCGTTGAGCTCGTTCCAACGAGGGGTCATAACCTATGTTTTTAAGACAAAAAATGAGAAAAAATAGCTATTCAAGAATTTTTTTTGCAAGTGTCGTCTGCTTTTCAGGTTAGGTAAAGGGTTAAAAAAAAGAACTATCAAGCATACAGTACAGTCGCCATGGACTGGCCCTAATCCACGCGTGGGCAATGGTGTCCTCGCATGTGTTTACCAGGCAATGAAACTCAACAGCAAATTATTAATTAACGAAGCAACGAGATGTACCCGATGCTTCATTAATTAATAATTAAATGTTTGATGATTATATCTATAATTAGTGTTTGCAATCTAATATTTTTGCGTCCGTGGAAATATTGCCCACATAGCGTGACGAGTCCACGGTGTCCGTACTGAAAGTAACAAAATGATGCTGGAGAAGCCTCGTGACAGTGGTGGCACTTTGTGTTTACAAACTGCAATACATGTGTCCATGCACTATAATAAAATGTAATAGCGGCAACGTCTGTATTTATATCTTATACAGATTGCGTTCACGGTTTAACTGTAGTTGATACGGTGATAAGTTAAACGTTTTTACAAGATTTCAAAATAGTAAATTAAACTCTATGCACCGAGTCACGAATAAATCTTTTCCATGAAGGAACGAATGTTTATATAGAGAGTAACCGCTTGACTGGACTGGTTACGTGAAATAATTCCTGAGAGGCAAGGCACGTTGTACAAACACGAGTGCGCGAATGCGCACGAGTGTTTTACAATATAGTCCCTCGCCTCGAATGAATTATTTCACGTAACCAGTCCAGTCAAGCGATTACTCTGTTTATTACTTTTCATTATTAACGATAATTATATTATTTAACCCTTTACATAACGTAAAGCTCAAAAACTGCCAGCGCTATTCTCAAAACTCGCCGATTAATTTTCATTATTTTTTTTCATTTTTTGTTTCTAAAACATAGGTTTATGAGGAAACGAAATTTTTCTTGAATGTTCTACAAATCGTGCACCGCAATTACAATTAAAATTGCTGGCGACAGCTAAAAATCGTCCCCTGATTTTCAATGTGTTCTACGTGCCAGTAGGCACATAAAACACATTGGAACTCAGGGGACGAAATAGTAACACGGGTTCCCCTCGCAAATTTGGTTGGCGACAAAATGTGTTCTTTTTTGGTGATAGTTGTCCAATGAATTGCTGACTGTCCTTCTAATAATTGTTTTTGTAGACGTGAAGGCGTGTAATAAACACATAACGACACGCGTGTGCGAATGGGTTGATCGATATGGCACTTGTGCCATATCGATTAACCCATTCACACTCGTGTGTCATTCTGTGTATTTCGATTCAAACTCAGATTTGCTATATTATGAATATTAGAATTGATACTTAGAGTTAAGTCGATCTTAACAGCTAAGGTCAAGCGTCCTATATAACAATTTCGATTTATTTAACTTTGAGTCGAGTTCACACCAGTCATTTTCTGACAAGTATTGTGCACGGCTATGTTCCTTGTGTGTTTTGTCTTGGAAAGAAAGGTCACGTAATTGTGGGCGGGGGTACACGTCATCAAAATGGAAAATGCCGATCTCCTCAATTATGACGTACCCAATTATTTTACTTTGAAAAATGGACTCAGTTTAATTTGTAGTTGTCCTTGTTCGACGTTAAGGCTCAATTAGACGTTGTACACTATATGTACATGTTGCAGAAAACGTTAATGCTTTTTTTTTATCGCATCACATAAAACTTTTGCATCGCACGCCGTGTCTATATGCCATAACCCATACCCAACATAACAACCAAAAACTGACAGCGTTATTCACACAAAACCGCCTTTCAAATAGTATTATTTTTGTTTTCATTCAGTTATCTAAAAAATATAGGTTAGTTTGAGCTCGTTATGCTGTGTTTATAGGATTATCAAATTCGATCAGTTGTTGTAACCTGATGAAACATTTAATGAAAATGAAATCGATCAGTAAAGGTAACTTACCAGTAATAATGCTGGAGTGACTACTTTCATGCATATGGCGAATACAAGTGGACATCTTCGACCCAGCATCGCTTCTAAGTTTTCGTTAAACTTACTCATTCCTGCAGGAAAAAAAAAAAAATAAATGAAACATAAAAACACTGCTACATGTTCCGATAAGACCCATATCCCCCTCCTCTGATTGGACGAGAGCTCGCTTAGTATATTTTATGTTTACGGCTCAAGTGGCAAATGTACCCATCTGACCTCACCACGCGAACTATTTGAAATGACGTCTGGTGGTTTCGTAATTGCTTCACCAACGGATTGACTAGCAAGCAACTTCATTTTTCTGGATTTTTCACTCGTGCAGCAGGCGGTGTTTCGGATAAAGTGTTGTTTAAATTACAAACCGATTTACGATTTGAACTAAGATGGAATGAGTTTATCTGGTTTATTGATCATTCATCCAGTGGTGGGGTACACGACAGGTTTATTTACCAAACCTGTGATCGTTAAAAATTGCCTTGAACAAGGCAACTTTTAACGATCACAAGTTTAGTAAATAAGCCTCTCGTGTTTCACGATGTAGGTTTTGGGCTATGGGTACTGTCTTATTGGAGCATATACGTTATTGTGATGAATTGACGGTTACATGGTCTGAGGTTTGCGTATGTTCAACCGAGACGATTCGCGTCTCGGTTGAACATAAGCTCCGAGCCGCAAACCTCAGACCATGTTACCGTCAATTCATCACAATGACTTATGTTGTACGCGGTGATAGCAATATAGACGATAAAACAATATTATCCATTGCTTTTCTCAGTTTTCATTTCCACCACAGTGCGACAACTGTTCCTGTAGACCTACTATTGCACAAAGAAAAAAATCAGTTAAACTTAGTCTGATGGCCAAGATGAATTGTACAATCGCTGACTCTAGTTGTGACATAACGAGTTGTTGGATCAAAATGATAGGGTATGCCGTGGCTGATTGTTTATCCACTTTTTGTGGGGACTGCGCAGTCTACTATTCATGTAATGTGATGCGATGATCCTTCACTCATAGAGATATATAGATGTTATTTCATGTTCCAGTTATAGATATTCCAATCAATAAGTATTTAATTCACCTTCAATCCTTCGGACTTGAGATATATTCCACGCCTGCTGAGCGCCATCAACTGGTCTGGTGTACAGTACGCGGAGAGTGGATTGTAACTAAATCACCCGCGGAGTGGTGTTGTCACCCAAGCTATAACTTTCAAATTGTGTACATATCGACAAAAAAACACAAGCAATTTTCAGCCAATGGATCTCCGGGCATAACTCGGAGGTCCATTGGATGAAACTTTGCTTGTGCTGGTTATGCTTTGCAACAAAGTTGCAATTATTGCTTGTGCGGAATCTCCACTCTGCGAGTGATTTAGTGATTATACACTCTCCACGTACTGTATATTCGTTACCTGGGGGAAGACCAATCTATATTTTCAACGTGCAGTCTCAGCATATGTTGAAGGCAAGTGCACCATCGACGTGAAGTACGCCATAGTGCAGAGCGCCACCGTGCCACCACGTGGGCAATCAGGACTAATGCATTGCTAAAGGACACAACACAGTTATCCCTGGTTGGGGTCGAACTGTGGTCCTCTCGGTTTTCAATCCGATACCACTTAAAAAAGCAGCAGAGATCAGCCCAATAGCCTAGACGTTGAAGTGCCCAATGCAAGAATATTTTTTTATCCCAGTTTAGGTGAAAAACAAAGTCATCACAAGGCTAGAAGTTAAAAGCGGAAACATACGTAGTTTCTCCTTCACATACTGGAGACAATAAATGGAAATTATGATATTTCAGTGTCAGACAAAGATTTACACAGATTGCAGGAAATCGAGGAATAGTCATGCAACGAGCACTTATCTGAAAACTTTGTGACTTTTGATTTAATGGTTTGTGGAGAAAGACGAACAAGAGATGATTGTGAAACAACCATGTTTGTCCAGTTGGCAAGATTTGGCTGAACAAGCTTCCGGTTCATCTTAGCAACACGCGATTCATGAGAAACAGCCTAAAAAGGCCACCATATACACGTTCAGCATAACCTCGGATTGAAGTGGCGAAGTCAGATCAAACATAAAATGTTACATTCTTGTAAATTTATTTGTTAAATGTAAGAAGTCAAGACATCCTTGTTTGTGTTCAATGTGTCGCCGTATGATTCAGGAGGAGTTCAGAGTTGCTTCCCTTACATTAATGAGAGACAAATGGTTGTTGGTCGTTGTGCCTGGGGTTGATTTGTTTTTCGGCGCGGAGTGACAAAAACTGACAATAAAACAAAACAGTTTTCGACTGCAAATGAATTATTTGTCAGCGCTAGTATAAAATAACTGTACTAAACATGACATCCAAAATTTATAATTATCGTATCAACACTTTCGGCGTCACCGCCCCGAATGCATCGTCTCATAGACTGCTGCCCACGGCGAAATTAGAAACTCTTTCTTGAATTTGTGGGAAGGGGCAGTAATAATTTAATCCTATAGCATGGGATTGTTGGATTAAATTATTGCTGATCCCCCAAGTTATGTATAGGGCGAGTTGTTTACTCAATGACTGAAATATTTAGTTGTATCATACAAGAACTTATTTCCTGCAATACACGTAAAATGCCCAGAAAAAATACGATCTCTGTTGAGGGTAGCAACCGCATGTACGGTCATTCTATTCAGAAAGAAAACATTTTTTTTTACCCAACCTTAATTGGCATCGAGTTATTACACAGCGACAGCGTTTTTTTTATAACATTAATTAACCCTTTACCCAACGTAACGGCCAAAACCGGCCAGCGCTATTCTCAAAAATCGCCAATTAATTTTCAAAATATTTTCATTTTTTGTCTCAAAAACATAGGTTATGACCCCTCGTTGGAACGAGCTCGTCGAGCTCGTTCCAACGAGGGGTCATAACCTATGTTTTTGAGACAAAAAATGAAAAAATTTAGTTATTCAAGAATTTTTTTTGCAAGTGTCGTCTGCTTTTCATGTTAGGTAAAGGGTTAAATGATAAATAAAGCAACAGCTCAAGAACATACATTCGATCCGATCATTTTTTTTTTTGCACTGGTAACATTTTTAAAGAGGCCTACCATGCGTTATCCCTTTACGAAACACGAAAACAGACGACACGTGCTCCCACCTTGGGCAAGACACTTCACCCCAATTGCCTACGTGGGGGCACGGTGACGTTGTGCACTAAGGCGTACTGCACGTCGATGGTGCACCTGTCTTTAACCAATGCTAACCCTGCTTGTGTGGAGTTCGTATGTTGGGGAGGCGACAGTTGCTCGCCGTTACTCGGTGGTTTTCTCCGGGTACTCCGGCTTCCTCCACCCGTAAAACTGTCGCGGTCATGATTAGTCATTGTGCAGAAATATGTGACCTTAAACATAAATAAATAAATAAATATTGAATAAATAGATGACACGTGCAAATACAATTCTTGAATAACTATTTTTTTTCATTTTTTGCGTGAAAAACATAGCTTATGACCCCTCATTGGAACGAGCTAGTTGAGCTCGTTCCAATGAGGGTACATAAGCTATGGTTTTGGGACAAAAAGTGGTTAAATGATAACCCCTCGTTGGAACGAAACCTATGTTTTGGAGACAAAAAATGAAAAAAAAATAGTTATTCAAGAATTGTTTTTGCATGTGTCGTCTGCTGTTCATGCTAGGTAAAGGGTTAAGCTTTCCTCAGTCTACGAAGCAGTATCTTATCAATCCCATCGGTACATGTTCCACTGAAACCACGGGAAAGTCGACTCACATAAGTGACATAGACAGACAACTATCATATACACGTTTTTTTTTATCTTACATCAAGAACGTATTTACTCCAAAACAAGTAAAAACGCCTGGGCAGAATACAAAACTGCATTGAGAGTAGCCAAAGGCATCGGAGGCATGATGAGTTAGGGGGTAGCTCCCTCTGCCCTAAGGCTAGGGGCGCAGGGGATAGCTCGTGCCCTTTTTCAACAGAAGTGCACTGGTGGGGAATATTTTTCTTTCCTTGAAACGTAAACGGGAAACGCTCGAGCGTTCGTTTCTATCGTATTTCATGTATGCTGAGGGCAATGGGGTGTTGAGGTAGGTAACAAGTATAATGAAGGAGACTGGTAGATGATCTTCACACAAGGACGCTATCAATCGGGCTGAGTTCTGGAGCTTTATATAAAACTTACTGAGTGGTACACGGCTCCATCTGCAATGATTTAGCATCTTTCCTCTCAGTGGACGAAAGATATATATACATATACATTTTATTTGCTCTCCATTGGCATCGAATTATTACACCTGTCCCGGCCACCGTTTCTGATAGCAGTAATTAAATGATAACATAAGAACTACCTCCATGAAATATGTTACACTAGATCCGTTTTTCCACGATGATATTTTTATATAGGCTTACCATGCGTTAAACATGGAAAATAAAAGACAGAAATAAACAGCTGAAATACTTGTGTAAATTTAATCAATTACGGTACAAGGAGAACAATGAATGGGAATTGCGTTACTCATAGACAGCGTAAGGACGCAACGTAATATTATTTCCAAATGAATCAAAATACTGCATTTTGATTGGCTGAGAGGTACGCTGTAATTTGCAATCCACAGTGGTTTTTTTTACACCGTGGTTAACCAGGGTGTAAAAACAAGAATATACAATAGCAGGCTATTTGGCTAAAAAAAAGTACAAATTTTTAATTATCAATTCATACCTTCTGCTCAGTTATGTTAGAACAAAATAAAAATACAGGAAATTTAATATTAATGTGCAATAAAATATTACAGATATGGGTGTCATTGGAACTGGCTCATTGAGCCAGTTCCAATGACATCCATACTTGCCTGGTTTTATTTATTAAGAAACTTACAAAGTACAAATTTTCAGTCAGTCTATGCCCACAATGTAGGTTAAAGTATTAAATACACCAAAATTCTTGGAAATAAATCCGTTACCCTTGTGTTTTCCAGGGTGTATGGGAATTTACACCGGTTTGGGAACTCATACACCCTTCGGCTTTACCTCAGGTTGTATGAAGTCCTAAACCGGTATAAATTCCCATACACCCTGGAAAACACAATAACTAATATTATGACTCCACGATCTTCAAACATAAAAAAGCAATTTACTGACGCTGAATGATTTTGGGAACACACGACGTTAAAACTGTAACAAATTCCTTCATTATGCGAACATGTCACGAAAGGTGGGAGGGGGGTGGGGGGTACTGTAAGATAAAACGGTTATTACAGCCCTGTGTGTGTCCGAGGTGTGTACTGAAGTCTCGATATCGCCTCCTAACGGACACGTCGATATATAGCCAGAGACGAGGTCTCATCTTCAATACACCATATAATCATTATATATCAGCTGTTAGATAACGAGGCAGCATTGTCTGTTATGACAAAAATAGCTGAAGCCATCACAGCTATCCACTTTGATGGGCGTATTTCTGAAGAAACTCGAGATTACCTGACGGTTGTCTGACAAACTTAGAGTAGATGGATTCTACTTTGTATCTGAGATACACAAAGCAGGTCATCTGGGTCACCCGAGTGTTTGTGGCAACAATTCTAAGGAAACAGTTCTAAGTTGATTGGCTTCTTTCTCAAACTGTCTATTGAAAATTTGCCATCTCATCCAATAGAAGCGATTTTCCGTATCGGAAGACGTCTTTTCGGATTTCTGAAGTACATTATCACAAATGATTTACAATTATCCATGCCCAGTATTTTTCTAATTTCATAAGTCGATAAACTTACCGTAAATCCACGTGATGACAACACATTCAAGAAAAGCTATGAACAGAAGGCTAAAGGTCGACGCATACCAGTCCATTAATGTGTAGACGTATATTCCACCCTGGTAATTACAAACATTTTATTTAGTTCAATAAAAACTAACAATTTACTTGGGCTTCTACAGAAGCTGAGATAGACAAAGCTGTTAGTGGTGGTGATATAAAATGCAGTGATAACGTTGTGATTCAGTCATGGTCGACTGGTTGAGTGCTCGAAGCCCTGTTCAGTGCTCCACTGAAAGTGTGGACGGCCGAATCACGATTTTTCTTTAGAATCGAATTGAATCTCGAATCGATTCCACTTTCCAATTGTTGCGATACTACGATTGTCTTACCGTGTTGTCCATCTCCCGTATGTACCCAGTATCAATATCCGTTCTGGTTTCGTACCATCGGACCGCATTTACAAGTTGAAGGGCCTATCACTTGTTTCTGATTCGGTGTAGAAATATCAACTTAGATCAGTGTGTAGACCCGATGTGCAACATAATTTCTTTAATTTAAACCGTTCCTCGGCCTCACCTCTGGGCAAAAATCGACTGGTCTTAATGGACTCGTCGACAAATGACCCAGATACGAGGTCTCGACAGCAGTACATTATCTCGTAAAACCACATGGTGGTAATAACCTTTATTTCCAAATGAAACACAATACAGCATTTTGATTAGCTGAGAGGTACGGTGTAACTTGGTTAACCATGGTGTAAAAACAAGAATATACAATAGCAGGCTGTATGGCTAAAAACAACAGTACCCATTTTTAATTAATTCATACCTTCTGCTCGGTTATGTTAGAACAAAAATAAAAATACAGAAAATTTAATATTTATGTGCAATAAAATATTACAGATATGGATGTCATTGGAACTGGCTCATTGAACCAGCGCCAGTGACATCCATATTTGTCTGGTTTTATTTATTTAGTTAGTTAGTTATTGGTGTTTAAGGTCACATACTTATGCACAATGGCTAATCGTGACCGTGACAGTTTTACGGGTGGAGGAAGCCGGAGTACCCGGAGAGAACCACCAAGCAACGACGAG
Source organism: Pictodentalium vernedei (assembly GCA_031216915.1). Lineage (NCBI taxonomy): Eukaryota > Metazoa > Mollusca > Scaphopoda > Dentaliida > Dentaliidae > Pictodentalium > Pictodentalium vernedei. Next base: position 406,580,377 of record CM062290.1, read on the forward strand.
CAGCTGTCAGCTCTCCAACATCGTAACTCTGAACTCTGCACCGCAGCACAGGCAGGGTTAGAGTGGTTGAAGACATGCGCACCATCGACGTGCAGTACGCCTCAGTACACAGCGTCATCGTGCCCCCATGTAGGCAATCGGGGTGAAGTGTCTTGCCCAAGGACACAACGCGGTTGCCGCAGGTGGGATTCGAACCGAGGACCTCTCGGCTTGCAGCCTGCGCCTCTACCAACTGAGCCACCGCGCCCCCGTTTTATTTATTAAGAAACTTACAAAGTACAAATTTTCTGTCAGTTTTTGCCCACAATGTAGGTTAAAGTATTAAGTACACCAAAATTCTTGGAAATAAATCCATTATCCTTGTGTTTTCCAAGGTGTATGGGAATTTACACCGGTTTGGGAACTCATACACCCTTCGACTTCGCCTCAGGAGTTCCCAAACCGCTGTAAATTCCCATACACCCTGCGAAACACAAGGATAACTAATATTATGACTCCACGATCTTCAAACATAAAAAAGCAATCCGTTGTCCTTGTGTTTTCCTCCAGGGTGTATGGGAATTTACACCGGTTTGGGAACTCATACACACTTCGGCTTCGCCTATTATAAAACGTTGGTCCAATAACCACCACCTTCCACCATAATTATATACTAAGCTCGCGGCCTCCAATAAGCAAAAGAGCTGATGGAAACACAGGTCGGCCTAACGCACTAACACATTGGTAGTGACCTAACATTTCAACTCACGGGGGCTACCGCGACAACAACGCAATAAATAAATGTTTACGTGACTATGGCGTCACGGCCTTCGTCCTTAAAATAAGACATGAAAGGTGAAAGGCATACCACTTAGGGCCCGTAGTCCCACATCCCTCCACACTGCCTCTCTTCCGTTTCGTCTGCAACCAAGAGAATGTTTTTTTTTTATAAAATAACCGGCATTTAGGAAAACATGTTAACGTTCGACGTCGAACGAGTTTCCTGACAGAATCCAAAAATTGTCTCCTTCATACAGATGTACTCGATCGAAACGTACCCCCCCCCCCCCCCCCCGCTACCCTCCTACCTCCTGGCATGCTTTGTGTATTCGTATGGAGATTAAGTAATAATGCAATTCAACAGCCCCAGAGGGCTGTTGGATTAAATTAGTACTAACACTCATTAATAATTACTGGTTGCCCAATATGTTATTTGTAAGTCGATCACGGGAGTTTCTTTTCTCCCAGATACATGAGAATACAGTTTTGGAGGGACAAGCATTTCAACACGCAAACTGTTTTCAGCTTCATCTCACGTTGCAGAAATGATGAACTCTTTCAGGCGCGAATACCCACAGGCAGGTTTTACAATATCAGTCCTTACTTTTAAGTGAGAAAAATAGTTAAAAGGATGTTACCATTGCGACTTCAAAAGCGGAATGCCCGTTGCTGTTTTTACTTTACTTCTTTTAGCATGTTGTGTTAAAAAAGTAGTTTCTGCTGAAGGTCGACATGGAGACGTATATTCATCCGGGTATCTTACTGTTCTTGAAAAGAGTTCAAAACAAATATCACCAAACCTGTTGTCTTGATTTTCTTGTACAGACGGCTATTTTATATGTCCCCAAAGAAACGCCGCTATGTAGAAGGTCCGCTCTAATTGTATTCCTTTCAGACATATAACTCACCCAAACTAATTGCCTTGTAGTTGTGGGAATAAAAAAAAACATACCTGTGTTGTCATTGGTATTCCAAGAAGGAATAGGAAAACTACTACACCACCAGTAACGTATATGTGTTTCTTCGCAAGTATTCGAGGAAAGCTGTCACATAAACCACTAGTTAATGTCTCGAACATTCCAAACTGTAAAAAAAGCAAAAAAAAAACAATACACTTCGTTTGGAGTAACATAGTCAGGACAGAATCCATAGATCACGTATAGGTATCCTGCATCTGGGAGGTAAATATCAATAACATTCGTTGAGTTGATATGTACTGTCCAAAACAAGGTCCCCCCTCCCTCACCCCACCCCACAATACCTGTGGGTGGGTATACGAATAGCTCATATTGTGACGTTCTGCAATCCTCTATCGGATCGGGCATACATCCTTAAAACAGGTGAATATCTGCTGGCTATTGACCATTTCACAGTGGTGTGCTTATAGAGAAATGAGACAACATCACAGTGAGAGAAATTCGGAAGTTCATGGCCAGCATGCCACGCCGATTAACCCTTTACCCAACGTAACGACCAGAGCCGGCCAGCGCTATTCTAAAACATCTCCAATTAATTTTCATTATTTTTTTCATTTTTTGTCTCAAAAACATAGGTTATGGCCCCTCGTTGGAACGAGCTCGTTCCAACGACGGGTCTTAACCTATGGTTTTGAGACAAAAAATGAAAAAAAATAGTTATTCAAGAATTTTGTTTACAAGTGTCGTCTGCTTTTCAAGTTAGGTAAAGGGTTCAGATGTGTTAGATATTCTCGAGACTGTTCCACCAGGTACTGAACAACGTGACGTTTTTTTAACGTTGTGATGAAGTCGGCGGTGCCTAATATTCATTCAATAAAAAAGAAAGCTCAAGAAACCCTTGCTTCACTGATAAGGAATATTCCCCCACTGCAAATAGCAGGTTTTCTCGGGAGAATTTACACATTTACTGTATACCCACTGAAATTATAGGGAGGGGGAGGGGGGGGGGGGGGGGCTTAACTTTTTTTGGACAGTATATTTATTCTGCTCGATTATAAGTATGTTCATATGTCCTCTGGTTGATTTGCAGATCACTGGCAATTGTGCAATGTGCTTTTTTGAACCCTTTGCCTAACCTCAAAAGCAGACGACACTTGCAAACAAAATTCTTGAATAACTATTTTTTTTCATTTTTTGTCTCAAAAACATAGGTTATGACCCCAATGAGGGGTCATAACCTATGTTTTTGAGACAAAAAATGAAAATTAATTGTCGATTTTTGTGAATAGCGCTGGCCGGTTTTGGGCGTTACGTTGGGTAAAGGGTTAATATGAATCACCCCATCAATAAACTGCAAGATAGGTATTGCAACAAAATAAATACATATAAAATATATACAAACAAAACGTCAAACATATCTTTTTATGTATCTTTTTGGGCGGATAGGTTAGATTTGTTTGACTGAGGAAAAAAATAAATGGTTCAGGTTTCTCGATCGATCCTATTATTTATTCCCGACCTGTCTTTTCGTGGGCTGTTGGAGAAAAAATGTTGTATCTATTTAAAACGATATGTGTAGATACTTACGGATCTGGTGTCAAATACTTGTACACCGCCAATATGGGCAACGCATTTCAACCCTTCACCTAATCCGAAGTGCAGACAACATTCGATAACGAAAAATGTTGAATAGGTATAAACTATGATTTTGTGCCTCAAAATCAGAGCTCATGACCACATTAAAACGACCTCAACAAGATTGTTCCACTGAGCGGTCATAAGCTATGTTTTTAGGAGTGTAATGAAAAAGTAGTAAAACTTAAATGGTGATTTTTGTAGATAGTACTGGTCGATTGTTTCAGGTAAGTTGGATAAAGGGTTAAGCAAAAGTCTAAGAAAATAAAATATGAAAATAAATAAAAGAATAAATTCCGACCGAATAACCATATTTTTCAGTTGCATGTAATCTGAACCAAGTCATTCATTTGTTCACCTTAGCAAACGGTTTACTATGGAATGATATCCACCTGTGTGTCCAGTCCGACTGTGAGAAGCATTAGGAAAAACAGTACAGCCCAGAGTTGTGGCACTGGTAGCTTAGAAATTGCCTGCGGGTAAACCACGAGTACTAGACCAGGACCTGAAATAGAAAGTGAAACAGATGTGTTTACATATCAAACATTTATCGTATACTTTCATAAACTGGGTGCTAACTAATCCATTTAACTGACACGTGGGCCACAAGCTAAGATCTAAAACAATTACGACATTGTGGGTGAGAGTTAAATTTTCCAAGCAGTGTTCCAAGATTGTTGATCGTCCTTAAGAACTTCAAACCTAAATCAAAATACTCCTGCTAAACAATAATAAAGGAAATATGCCTTAAACGCTCGTTTATTATTATTATTTTAAATATAATAAACAAACATCAGAAATAAAAACCCAAATTAAGAAAAATAAACATAAAAAAACCCAGCGAATTCATACAAAGGATATATGAAACATAATGAGAGTATTTTTGTTTAAGTTAATTGTGGTTTCTTAACCCTTTACCCAACGAATCGCCCGCATCCTCCCGTGTAATATGCAGATTCAGCAGCTGAAAGAATATTATTTTTCGGAACATTTCAACAGAACTATATCATGTGACCCCTCTTTGGAACGAGCTCGTCGAGCTCGTTCCAATGAGGGGTCACATGATATGGTTTTGTTGAAATGTTTCGAAAAAAATTAAATTAATAAATTTTGATATCGTCTGCGTTGGGTAAAAGGTTAAAATGGTCAACTTTTTACATATTAGTGGTATTCAGAGAAGTGTTAGCGATCGGGCGAACCATAATTGTTTCGACGGACAAAACAAAGATTTTCGGCAGATAATGATCACAAGATGCGGACCGCCTCGCCTACCGTCTCCCACCCCCTCGCAGCTTCAGGCATACGGACACATCAGCTTGTGAGCTATTAATTTACATTTTTTTTTCATTTAATCTTATTTGTTTTACAAGGATTGGCGAACAAGTTATGCAACTTATATTAACGCCTCTCCTTGGCTCAATGGCGTAGGTGTGTGGGATGACCTTCATAGCGGCAACTTCGTGGCCTAGCTCTTCTCGAATACTACGAAGGGATATTTAGCCTTCACGGAGTATGTCTCTTTCCTCACAGAGGGCAGCCATTTTACGTCCCCACCCGATAGGACGGTACGCTGTGACAGCATCACCCCCACAATTGATGCTGACAGAGAGTGTTCGGACACCTCGAGAACTTTCCCCGACCGGCCGGGGATCGACCCCGGAACCTCTGGCATGAGAGACCAGCGCACTTCTCCACTCGGCCACCACTCTCGTCATTTTTGTTGGTGGGGGGGGGGGGGGGGGGGGGGGCAACATGTCTACACAATAACTGATACCTAAGTATATTATTAGTTACACGGTGTTTCAGCAGGGTGTACGGGACTGTACTACCCTTCTGAGATTCGTACATCCTTCGGCTGAAGGAAATACCAATCTCAGAAGGGTAGTACAGTCCCGTACACCCTGCTGAAACACCGTGTGGCGAATTTATTACCCTGTCGTTTAGTGTGTTGAGTTTTCTTTTATTTTATAATCCACAACCGGCATTCTGGTGACGAAAACCTTGATAAGAAAATTGAGAAACTGATAGAAACACGTTTCTTTATTATTCAACGAGAACGCTAAAACATCGGAAAGGATAGTTGAAACCTAAAACAACATGAAAATGTCAACCGGTAAACGTTTTATTTTTATCTCTTCGTCGGAATGACAAGCAAAGCGTTTAACCCTTTACCTAACGAATCGCCCACATCCGCCCGCGTAATATGCAAATTAAGCAGTTGAAAAAAAATTATTTTTCAAAATATTTCAACAAAACCATATCATGTGACCCCTCATTGGAACGAGCTCATTGAGCTCGTTCCAATGAGGGGTCACATGATATGGTTTTGTTGAAATTTTTTGAAAAATTTAAAAAAATGATATATAAACTAATACATTTTGATATCGTCTGCGTTGGGTAAAGGGTTAAGAGACATTTTGACAAGCAGACGAAAATTCTTTATTTCATTTGGAGTTATTTCCCTTCGTTTGAACCCAAACATTTGGGAGACTTCAGTTTAAGGACATTGGGGAATGACACGTCGTTATTATTGTGGGACACAAGTTGATTATTAGTGCATCTTTGAGAATGGGGACACTATATTCACACCTGTACAAGTGCTTTAATAAGTTTCGCGGAAGAAACAATTCATATGAGGAGTTTGCATGGGTTTCGAATCCTCAACGAGTGTAGTGCAGAAACACCACAACTGAATCCCGCTTCTCGGCAGTAAAATCAGACGTTGAGGGTATGTACACGTTTTACTTCAAGTGTTATGAATATTCTCATGAAACAATATTATTCTCATTTTGTCTGTGAATCTGAGTGTTTATTATTACTGACGAAAATGTTTGATGCGATGGGTGAAAGGGAAATCGGCGAAGTGCACAATAGAATGTCTGTACACCCCGTTTACATGCCACGTGATATTCTCATACACACCGTTGAACTTCGTACACCCCGTTGGGGTGAAAAGTATCGCACTGGATGCATTAGTTACTGAACAATCAGGAAGCTTGTATAATTTTAAAAGGGTAATAATGAGTTTTGCAGTAGCAGTTTCAAATGTTTTCTCTACTAATTTGTAGTATTATGATGTAAAAGATGAAATTACTTCACATTGGAAGCGCGTAACATGACTCCACGGATAGTCAAGTATGGGTTGTTAGTTTGTTCTCTGGAGTCTACCGATACATTCAACAGCCGGGGTCATATTATGTCGGACACTTTTACAGATGGAGAATGCCGAGTAACTGGGGATAACCAGTGAGGTACGACGAGTATGTGTTGTATTCTCTCGGAATAAACATGATTCGCCTTTCATTGGACACTGTGACTGGAATCGGTGACCAAAAGCCCTTTCTGAAGAAGTGAAATCGACACCAGAACAGATTGTGAAGAATATACAATTTATCACTTTAACACTTTGGACACTTTTGCCAGAGCTTGCTTCATAAAATCACTTAGCAACTAGAAATTTTTAAGGTATTTTTTTCTGTTTGATGTATGCAAGGCAGATATTTTGAAAAACAATGTTATGACATTATAATTTTATCAGACACGTTGCTACAGTAGTCATTGTGGATTGGTCGCAATCCACGCGTGGGCAGTGATGTCAGCGCATGCGTTTACCAGATAATAAAAATCATCATCAACAAAATTTTAACTAGGAAGTACCAGGTTGTACCCGGTGTTTCATTAACTCTTTTGGCGCGACAGGCGACTAAAGTCGACAGATGGCAGACCGCGGAAAGGTACTGCAGTAGTCATTTTAGCCAACTGTGTGTGTCCATTTCCAAGTGCTTTTAACCCGTTACCCAACGCAGACAATATCAAAGTTTATTATTTTAAATATCATTTTTTCAAATTGTTCAAAAAATTGCAACAAAACCATATCATGTGACCCGTCGTTGGAACGAGCTCGACGAGCTCGTTCCAACGTGGGGTCACATGATATGGTTTTGTTGAATATTTTTGAAAAATAATATTTTTTCAACTGCTGAGGTTGCATATTACGGCCGATTCGTTGGGTAAAGGGTTGAACAAACATACGTATTCCTATGCACCATTTTTGTCCAATCCATGAACAACGGTATCCTCCATTGAAAGTATAAAGGTGCCATTTAAATATATACAGGAAATCATTTGAAAAACTATCAATGAGATCATTAGAACATCTTTTAAAATAATAACGATTTAGTCTAACAACCTATACTTTTTTTAAAATTCCTGATGAATATTAGGCGCTAAGAATTCTGTTTCTCAGATTATTCTTCGCCGAAAGAGTTAATTAAATTATTGATGATTATTGCTGTAATGAGTATTTGAATCTAATATTATTGTGTCCGTGGAAATATTATCCACCAGTGGAAGTGACCAGTCCACGGTGGCCGTACTGTAGATAACATTTTGAAGAACTGCTCGACCCACAGTTTGTTTGTTTTTTTGTCAAGATGTGTAAATACCCAGAAGTTTGAACTAATAGCTGTTGTTTGATAATGTTGCTTGGAGATATTCTGAGGAAAGAGCTTTTATCACACGCCTGCCGTCATTCTGTGTGTGGTACGTATTGCTAAAACAATTAAGATCAAATTAAATCTGTCGTAATTTTCTTTACAAAATGCCGTTCGATCGAACTTGTGAAATGCGTAAACGAGGATAGATGCCCAGCGATGAGGTCTCGACTATAATATATCATACCGGACCCCCCCCCCCCCCCACACCCACCCACCCACCACTCTACCACGAACCTCCGACAGAACGGTTGCAATATATACATATATTTCCTCACCAGATTTCGCAAAATCACGAATGTGTTTTCCAGATTCCTTTGCCATAAATCCGAGGATTGAAAACACAACCAGTCCACTGTATATACTGCTTCCACTTTCAATAAGTGGAACCACAACAGCGTCCCTATAAAGAAAGAACAACGGAGTAAAGTCTCTGGTAAATTGGTAAGAACTGGTGGCGTAGCTTTATAAAACAAATCTCGTCATTATTATCGTGTCTGCACAAGTCCACACCCTATGTCACCCAGTGACAAGTTCATCAAGTGAGCACAGAACAAAACATGCAAGCCGATCGATTCACTTCCAAATATAACGCATGTTAACTTTTCCGTTGAGACATTGCATCATTGTTACCGATATTCCTACAACTCTATTTAAATGTGTATATTTTTCTTCCACTAAGTATATAGTGGGTGCGTAATCACACGAACACCGCGTGTATCATGGGCCCTTGATACAAAACCTGTATCTTGCATCTGCATAATTTGGGCTGTCACGATTTTTAATTTAGGAATCGATTAAGCGTCGCAAATAATCGACCATAATCGATTAATCGAACCTGGATGACCTCCCCCTCCCGTCTCCCTCTCTCTGAAGTCGTTAAAAATGAAGTTTAATTCAGCTGATCTACCTCAAGTAAACAACGAAGACGATCCTCTTTTAGGTACATTCAAAGCTTTGATGTTCTGAACTTTTGAACCGTCAGTTTAATTAATCAAGACCGGTCGGCAGTTGCGAACTTCGCAAGTTCGCAACTGCCGACCGGTCTTGATTATTACACTGACAGTTCAAAAGTTCAGAACATCAAATCTTTGAACGCACCGAACAGACAAATGCTTCAAACGGCTTCTTGAAGTTTAACGTCGACGTTCTTGGCCTTTTGCTTTTAGAAACAATAGTTTTTTCTTCATTTTTTTTAATGTCTAAAACGGGGTGAAATTTACCGATACTTCGACAACGAAAAATACAAATCGATTTCGGCGTGACCGATCGACAATCGATTAATCGATTAATCGTGACAGCCCTATCAGCATAAATACAACCGCGTGTTTGGTAACGATTTGTTTAGGTCACTATTTATAGAACATTATAATCTTTCGAAACGCGTTTGCGAGGGGCCTTGAACGTTTCTATACACGCAGAGAGAGAGAGAGAGAGAGAGAGAGAGAGAGAGAGAGAGAGAGAGAGAACACTTCTCGAAAGTATAATTATTAAATTATGGAGCCATATTTCTTTTGCTTTTTTGTATCTGAATGACTGTAAGCATTCCGCGTCTCGGTTGAACATAAACTCCTAGCTGCAAATAGGGACGCCGGAGCAATTTAGGGCATTTAATCGCACTAGCTGCCCCGCCATGACATGCCGAAGCATCCATGTCTTGAAGGGTGAAGATTCGAGATGGGTCAGTTTGAGAGGAGGTACCCCCTCCGATTGGGAGGGGACACTGCCTCCCAAACTCTTACAACCCCTCCATTGAATTTTAAAAGCTCCCAGAACGGATTTGGAGAGTATTTTATCCTTACATCGAGAATAAATCGATGAAAAAAAAATGAGTGAAGAACCTGGAAAAGGCATTGTCTGCCTCATCTTTCCCACGTGGTCCGTATACAGTGAGTGCAGCTGCCCCCTCTGCGATCAGGCTTCCGGCGTCCCTGGCCGCAAACCACAGACCATGTTACCGTCATGACAATGCTTAATAATATCACACGTAGAAAAAGAAAAACGATAATATTTTCTCAGATAGTATTTTCGCTTGCTTTTTGTGATTCAGTATTTTAATTATGAGGTGTCTGTTCACCGATGGAAATGTGTCGCGAACAGATGGCAATCCGATCGCGACTCGAAGGAAAAGGAGTAGGGCTGTCACGATTTTTTTAATTTAGGAATCGATTAATCGTCGCAAATGATCGACAATAATCGATTAATCGAACCTATATGACCCCGTCTCCCTCTCTTTGAAGTCGTAAAAAAATGAAGTTCAATTCAATCGACCTACCTCAAGTAAACAACGAAGACGATCCTTCCTTGTTTTGGTACTTTCAAAGCTTTGATGTTCTGAACGTTTGAACCGTCAGTGTAATATAATCAAGACCGGTCGGCAGTTGCGAACTTCGCAAGTTCGCAACTGCCGACCGATCTTGATTATTACACTGACGGTTCAAAAGTTCAGAACATCAAAACTTTGAACGTACCGAACAGACAAATGCTTCTAACGGCTTCTTGAGCTTTAACGTCGACGTTCTTGGCCTTTTACTTTTAGAAACAATAGTTTTTTCTTCAAATTTTTTTTAATGTCTAAAACGGGGTGAAATTTACCGATTCTTCGACAACGAAAAATACTAATCGATTTCGGCGTAGCCGTTCGACAATCGATTATTCAATTAATCGTGACAGCCCTAAAAAGGAGAATGATTTTGTGTTCACAGTACGGCATACTCGTTAATATTTAGTTTACCGACAGGTATACAATACCAAAACCATATCATGTGACCTCACCATTGGGAAGGGCTCATCGAACTCGTTGCATTGAGATGGTCACATCGTATGTTTTTTGTTGAAATTGTATGACAATTTCTTTTTTCAGCTGCATGCTCATTTCCTCCTGTGGCAATCGCGTTGTGTCCTTGGGCAAGACATTTCATTGCCTACTTGACGACACGGTGGCGTTGTGTACTAAGGCGTATTGCACGTCGATGGGATGGTGCACCTGTCTTCAACCAATGCTAACACTGCTTGTGCTGAGTTCGAATGTTGGGGAGCTGACAGTTGCTCGCCGTTGCTCGGTGGTTCTCTCTGTGTACTCTGACTTCCTCCACCCGTAAAACTGTCGTGTTCACGTTTAGCCATTGTGCAGAAATATGTGACACCAATAAATAAATAAATAAATAAATAAATAAATAAATAAATAAATAACTGCTCATTTTATAAATTACACAGGCGAATGCAGATGATTCATTGGACAAACGGTTAAAACATGACCCTTCTGAAGCAACATATGTATTGAAAATAACATTGAACAAATGTACCTTGAGATTAGAAAAACTATAGTGCTAATTTCTCACCTTCAAAACAGACACTGTTATTTTCAAAAAAGAACGGGCGTGGTGGCTCAGTGGTTATGGCATTGGACTTGAAGCCGAAAGGTCCACGGATTGATCCCAACTAAGGGTAACTGCGCTGGGTCCTTGGACAAGGCACGTAATTCCATTTGATCACGTGTGGGATCGGTGGCGCTGAGTACCAAGGCGCACTGCACGTCGATGGTGCACTTGCTTGTGCGGTGTAAGAACGTTGGGGAGTCCCGACAGTTGCTAGCCGCAGCGTGGTGCTTCTCTCCCGGTATTATGGCTTCCTACACCCGTAAAACTCTCCGCTATTGAATGTATTGTTAACCCGCCCACCCACCCACACCAGCCCCACCAAAAAGTATCCAATAAACAACTTACCAGTTTCTCAGATTATAGGTGTTCAAAATTTAAAACAGTTATATATGATTACATTTTAACCCTTTACCCAGCGTAACGGCTAAAACCGGCCAGCGTTATTCACAATAATCGCCAATTAATTTCATTGTTTTTTTCATTTTTTTTCTCAAACACATAGGTTATGACCCCTCTCTGGAACGAACTCATCAAGTTCGTTCCAATGAGGGGTCATAGCCTATGTTTTTGAGACAAAAAATGAAAAAAATTAGTTATTCAACAATTTTGTTTGCAAGTGTCGTCTGCTTTTCGTGTTAGGTAAAGGGTTAAAATCGATTCGGTACAGATCGATCCAAAATTATTATCTAATTTCATTGTTCAACTTCTCAGCCTTTGCTAGATAATTTTGATGGACTGAAAACAGCTGATATGACATGTTTACGCCTCACCGCAAAAGCGGTGCATACCCTTCTTAAATACGGGGCACGTATAGACCGCCAGTGTTCTTTCTCCATTTCTTGCCTGTAACAAATAGCAGATGGCTACTCATTGAAACAAACTCTTCGGGCTTGTCCCAGTGATGGGTAATAAGCTGTGTCTTTGAACAAAAGATGATGGTGCCGTCTGCTACTCGCGTTTGTTAAAGGGCTGAAATAAATTATAACCTGGTCATCCGCGGTGGAGAATGCCCTACCTCCCCCCATGAACAAATATTGGGGTCCCGCGGCCACGGGAAACCAAATGCATACAAACCAAAGCAGAAACGGTTAACCGATTAATCAATGATCAACATCTTGATCGATCCAAAAAGTAATTGATCGATTAACCGTTACTTTTGATCTGCTGTAACAAAGGAACAAACTTGCTCCAAAACAGGCAGGCGTTGTCGCACTGACTCACATCATTTATATGAGACAGAGTAAAGCATGCAAGTTACTTGCTGACATACTTGTTTACTAAGATGATCATCGTACTGTATCAGTAGCTGGAAATGGTCATTCTAACCCTTTAACATTGCGGGTAGCAGACGATACTTGCAAAATAAATTCCTGAGTTATTAAAAATTTTAAATTTTTGTCTCAAAAACGTAGCTTATGACCCCTCATTGGAACGAGCTCAACGAGCTATATTTTTGAGACAAAAATTGAAAACAAAACATATATGAATGGAGTTTTTTGTATATAGGCCTAGTCGGTTTTGTTTGTTACGTTTTGTAAAGGGTTCATGCTGTAAATCATCAACATTTACAACAAAACACTCATCAGAACCACCCTCTGTCGTTCATGACAGCAAAGGACAGATTTTCATTTTGAAATTTTAAGATATGTTTTCCTTATCTTCCCGATGCGTAAAATTCACTCTGCGAGTACCCCTTAATCCAAAATCTCATCTGAATCTCTCCATGGCAGTGAACTGGGAATTATAGATAATTCCGTTTTCTGCATTCATTTAATTACAAAAATCGATGTCAAAGGTGGATACGCAGGATATATTTGTTACTGTGCAGCCGGGATACTTTCTTCCCTTCTGAATCAGTTGTTCATAGAAGAACATAATCAAACCACTGCAAAGTGCACGTGCTGCTCCATTCTGTACTTTTCAACGATAACCTTTCGCGCGTGGGTGTACATATCCGCGGTGAGTTGCGTTTCTTGGATACAAGAATACAGCTTAATGATTTGACTGAACTAAATATATGAAGTTGAAGTGATGCAATCTCTAAAAATAAACAGCCTTGGGAAAATAAATTGTTTCAATAAACGTTTGAAGCATTCTATTGACATCTTGCTTTATTGATGAATATTCCAGATAAAAAAGAAGGTGATTTGATGACTTTTGGACCAAAAAAATACAATTTACGTTTGGTGGGGCTGTAGGGAATTCCCCGACAAATATGTGCACGTGACCGGTACTTCACTTGCTGTCAATTGTTCTCTCTTATTTGTTGCATGACCCCCTGTTTTGGGGTCAGAACAAGTTGTCTGAAGGGCTATACTTGACAAAAGATATTTGAATGCCAAAATTAAAGTGATGCGATCATATTTTTTCTTTGCCTGAACGTTATAATGGTCGCCTATGGGAAAATATTTAGTTCCGTGATACCTAATCTTGTAAACGAAGTGTAGTGTTTCATCTTCCATCACCAGGCTACTGATTCCTCAATTCACTGGTAAAATACTTTGCATTACATTACAATAGAACCTCGTGGTATGTGTTTCGTAGTTTATCTTCGTTCGTGTAGGTTTACATATCTTTATCTAATTTGACGACTGAACATCCATAGCATCATTTTTTCTTTAATTCGTTCCGCGCACTCGGCCAATTTGTTCTAATGGATTGTTTACAATAAAACAAATCCCAACACATTTGAAAATGTGAAATTCCCACAGTGAGATCGCCACCGGTATGGAATGAATGGCATTAGCCAAACCAATATCTCTCAATTTCATGTCTATGTGTGGCCATCTGGTGTTATTAATAGAGATCGTTGTCACCATCGCTGTTTGATATACATCAACCTCCCACGCCCCTGATAAACCTCTCCGTCATATTTAGTTTCCTTCTCCCTCACTCTGGCCCAAAATGTTTTTGACACTTTTTTGCCCACATGTGTATGAAATAAATAATCACGGACTAACATTCCCCTCATGATACCATTCTCCTATAGTTCCTTCAAATGGTTATTAACCCTTTACCCAGCGTAACGGCCAAAACTGGCCAGCGCTATTCTCAAAAATTAATTTTCATTATTTTTTTCATTTTTTGTCTCAAGAACATAGGTTATGATCCCTCATTGGAACGAGCTCGTCGAGCTCGTTCCAACGAGGGGTCATAACTTATGTTTTTGAGACAAAAAATGAAAAACATTAGTTATTCAAGATTTTTTTTTTTCAAGTGTCGTCTGCTTTTCATGGTAGGTAAAGGGTTAAACTACTTGTTTATCCTATTCACAAATACAGTTAAAACTAGAAGTCCTGTCATGAAATGTGCACAAATAGCACGCTGATATGCGCATTAATGTACGCGTTATGGCCAAAATAAAGCTATCAAATTCTGTACCTATGGCCTGTGCACAAGCAATGTTTCTGCCAATGGACCTCCGGGTAACCTGGAGGTCCATTGGCAGAAACATTACATGTGTTTGCTATGAGTAATCAGGAGGAGAACCTGCCGTGCTTTGGATGCCATTCGATATGGCAATTGCGCGAAATTCCAACGCGCAATTAAGCCTAGATAAGCGCACTATTCGTGACGGGACTTATAGTTTTAACTGTATCTGTCCACACCCAAAATACTTTGGTGATTCTGACAAGAAATGATCTAAGGCGTCGTTTCCTCTTACAGTACATTTATGGCGTCTCTAACCCCCATCTCTTCTGATGTTTCCTCTAACTTCCAATCATTGGCACCTAGGCAAGGTTCACGCTGTCGTGTGCCAGTGGTGCCAATTGCACTAAAATATTTCGTTTGGCACCAAAAAATAAAACATTTGACGCCAAAATTTGGTATCCAAAATAAGCCTTTGGTAAGTCTCAAAGGCTTTGTCGTTTATCATTTCAAATCGTCGTTTTCGATAAAATCGCTCTCTGGTGACACAGGCGATAAGGAAATTACGCCTGTCAAGAAAACTACAGGTAACAGAAATAATCATGGTCATTTGTTATAGGTTGACTGAATTAATTGTTTATGCATTTAATCCGACTGTTGTCTGAAAAATACTTTGTTACTTAATATTTGAATGTAGCGCAATCTTCTTTATGATTCTTCTGAAAGACAGTACATTATTTGCTACTAGTTCATTTGGAGTGAATGAACAGTGAGTCAATACTAATTATGTAATTATTTTATAAACCTTGATTATAATAACCTTTTCATTTTTCTATTATCTATATTTTGTATTATTTATTGTTTTTTTTTGCAACTAAGATACTAAAAAAAAAGAGCCAGGTAATTCAAAATTAAAGCGCCGTACTTACAGTGCAACGTCGAGACCGGTTAATCATTGGATGGGTTACCGTCTGAGCGATCGATTCGCATTCCAGCGTTGTGTCCTTGGGCAAGGCTCTTCAGCCCGATTGTCCACATGAGGGCCGTGTACTAAGGCGTACTGCGCGTCGATGGCGCGCATGTCTTCAACCAATCTAACCCTGCCTGTGCTGCAGTGTGGAGTTACTATGTTGTGGAGCTGGCAGCTGCTCGGTGGTTCTCTCCGGGTACTCCGGCTTCCTCCACCCGTAAAACTGTCACCGACAGTGTATATGACCTTGGCTGTTAATGTGTCGTTAAACCCTAATAAATCAAATAAATAATTCAGTTTGACAAAGCGCCATCTGCAATGCTATAGCATCGCATACCCCCCCCCCCCCCCGACCCCCGTTGCTCTCAACGGTCGACACATTAAGTAATTCTCATTTACAATTAGATTCAAATTGACACTAAAGTCTTGATTTGACAGCAAAAAGATGATTTGGCGAAGTACAGAAATTCCACTTGGCATCAAAAAATTGGGCCAGCGTGAACACTGGACCTTAGCCTACAAATAGTACTGCGCTTACAAAAGGGGACGGTGAGTTTAGTTTAACCCTTTACCTAACATGAAAAGCAGACGACACTTGCAAAAAAAATTCTTGAATAACTAATTTTTTTCATTTTTTGTCTTCTTTTTGTTTCTTCGAGCTCGTTCCAACGAGGGGTCATAACCTATGTTTTTGAGACAAAAAATGCAAATATTTTGAAAATTAATTGGCGATATTTGGGAATAGCGCTGGCCGGTTTTGGCCGTTACGTTGGGTAAAGGGTTAAATAATATTTATTAGAACAATAACTTTAACATACATTCATACGTCATATACACAGAACGACACGCGGGCGTGAATGGGTTAAACGATATGGCACGAGCGCTAGCGCGGAAGGATAGAACGAGAGGTTATAGGCAGCGAGTTCTATCCTTCCGCGATGGCACAGGTGCCAAATCGATTAACCCATTCGCACACGCGTGTCGTTCTGTGTTTATTACACGCCTTCACGTCTATAAAAATACAATTATTAGAAGGACACTCAGCAATTCATTTGACAACTATCAACAAAAAGAACACATTTTATCGCCAACCAAATTTGCGAGGGGAACCCGTGTTACTATTTCGTCCCCTCAGTTCCAATGTGTTCTATGTTCTTACTGGTGCATAGAACACACTGGAACTCAGAGGACGACTTTTAGCTCTCGCCAGTGATTCAAACTGCGGTGCACCATTTGTAGAAAATTTCAGTGAAATTTCGTTTCTTTATAAAAATAGTACGTCAACGATTTCCGTTCCACGCATGTGAACGGATTTTCATTTTCCACTTTGGTTCCCTGCATAAAATAGAATACTATCTCACCCCCTCCCCCCTCCGCGCCTAAAAAATAAGGCGCGTACAGTACACCGTTCTATTTCAATTTGATTTTCTTGATTTAGGTTGTGTTTTAGCAAACTTTATTTACAAAATCTCGGCACAACGGTGTAGGCCTACCATGCCCAGATGCGGTCTGATGGAGAAATGGGTGCGTAGCGAAGATATCCGATTGGGAGGGGCGGAGAATGTTGTGAACCTGATTTGTCCCGATTGTGGTGGCTCAAGTTACAACTGACGTATTCCAACTATATATGCAAGGCATGCCTTGATGTGTAGGTGGAACATTAGTCAGGTTATAGTTTAAAAAAATAAAAACTTTCTGAGAATTTATTAAAAAAAAAAAAATTCAAGTAGAAGTCGTGACGCAACTTTCTTTTTTTAATTAACCCTTTACCGACCGAATCGCCCGCATCCACCCGCGTAATTTGCAAATTGAGCAGTTGAAAGAAAAAAAAATTAAAAATATTTCAACAAAACCATATCGCGTGGGCCCTCATTGGAACGAGCTCATCGGGCTCGTTCCAATGAGGGGGTCACATATTTTGTTGAAATTTTTTTTAAAAATTAAAAAAAAAAACAGTATCCACTGGTCTCTATACAAAATAGATTTCTGGAACGTCAACGAAAAATATTCTGATCTCAATCTGCATCCCCCACCCACAAGATGGCGTCGGGTCAATCAACGCGTCAACTCCTCCTATGGATGATGCTTCAATGACGCTTGGTGAAGTGAAATGAAACCTGTTCAGCTGTGACTTTTGTCGCAGCGTAACGGTATTCACATCATCAAACATCAAACGAAAGACGGAATCAACTTTCCAATATCGCCACTTATTTTGGGCCAATATTAACTATATTGTGCATCGCTGTGAAACTAGAGTAATTCGTCAACATATTCGGTGTTCACATATATCATAGTAGATTCCAAAAACAACGATCGGAGATTGCGATGAGTCGGAAAATCGAAACTGTTGAGAATTTTTTTTTTAAATTGAGTTGTGTCGTTTTATTACACGTCTGTTCTATGAAATTGCCAACTTCAACAGCACTAAACCATGTAGAAAATGAAAATCCGTTCCGCACTCATGCGCCGAACGGAAATCGTCCACAGACTATTTTTAAATAGAAGCGAAATTTCAATGGAATTTTCTACAAATCGTGCACCGCAGTTACAATTGATGAGCGAAGCATTTGTAGGAAGGTTTTGTTTTGTTTTTCAAAACTGTTTTACATAATGGTTTTCAAAAGAGTAGCGTAAAGAAAGAAAAAAACATGCAGGTAATCGGCATCAACGAATGAACAGAAATATTGGTGTTAGTTAATAGAGTATGCCCCGCCACCCACGTGCTAGAGAGGAAAGGAAGGAAAAGATATGTGTACCACCACCAGTTAGTGCTGATATAAAAGTTACTTCAAGTATAATGTGATCGAACTGATTGTTTTATAACAGGTTATTATTTATAAATCATTTGTAACAAAGCAAAAACCTTAGGCAGTTGTTATGGAATTTGTTATAACTAGACATTGTCATGAGTCCTCCCCAAGCTGGTCCAAGAGAGTAGAATACTTGCATAGCAGCTTGTATCCAGACCTAAAATTTAAACGAATCAGAAAGGGTTAGTTAAAACCTGAAAGAGAAAGCAATTAAATATACCTGTTGCAAATGTAAAAAAAAACTCGGCCACTGGACAAAGTCGCGCATATTCACAAGAGTTTCCCAAAATAATTCAATAGTGGTTATGGAGTGTGAAGAGAGTCATATTTCTCAACTTGGACCTGAACTTGGACCGCTGGGATTTTAACCAAGGGGATACTTTCGAGTTCTTTAACGGTGGTGCGCACCCATACTCTACAACTCCACTATATGTATAACGATTACATGGAGCTGTACGTTGAATATTTGATTGGTCTACCCAACACTTTAACTTAACAGCCATCCTGCTTAACCCTTTACCCAACGAATCGCCCGCATCCGCTAGCGTGATATGCAAATTCAGCAGTTGAAAAAAATTTTCAAAAAATTTCAACAAAACCATATCACGTGACCCCTCGTTGGAACGAGCTCGATGAGCTCGTTCCAAAGAGGGGTCACATGATATGGTTTTGTTGAAATTTTTTGAAAAATTTGAAAAAATGAAATTTAAAATAATAAATTTTGATATCGTCTGAGTTGGGTAAAGGGTTAATGGAAGTATGAAGTATCGACTTCCTGGACCGGACAAAGGCCTCCCGTGTTCAACGGGTCAAGATGATTAAGATAAACCTCTTATTTGTACCATACTTTGTGACACAATTACCGTTAAATATATGGCACAAGTACTGGTGTAACCGGATGCCTGTATTCTACCATAAACGTACCCTGTCAACTATTATTACGCACCTGATCTAAGAAAGCCCCATCTACAGCAACACTAAACCATGCGGAAAATAAAAATCCGTTCCACACACATGTGCCGAACGGAAATCGTTGACAGACTATTTTTAAATTGAAGTGAAATTTCACTGTAATGTTCTACAAATCGTGCGCAAAATTACAATTTGAACATCGCAAGCGATAGCTAAAAGCAGTAACACGGGTTCCCCTAGCAAATTTGGTTTGCGATAAAATGTGTTCTTTTTGTTGATAGTTCGTCCCTGAGTTCCAATGTGCCTACTGGCACATAGCACATATTGAACTCAGGGGACGAGTTTTCAAATAAATTGCTGAGTGTCCTTCAAATAATTGTTTTATTGACGTGAAAGCGTGTAATAAACACTGAACGACACACGCGTGCGAATCGGATAATCGATTATTGTCTTCCGGCAAGACATTCATCCCCATTGCCTATGGGGAGCACTTTGACGTTGTGTACGAAGTGTGGGGCACGAGGATGAACGTGCAGGTTGAACTTGCCTTCAATTGATAAGAACCCTGTTCGTGCTAGTAAGGTGGATAACCCGCTAGTTGCTCGCTGTTGATCGGCGACTCACTCCGATCACCCAAGCAGCATCAACCCATAAAACTGTCCGACACGGCATGATCATGCATGTTGAAAGGGTCGCTAAACATGAGCAAAAGATATTAATTCGTTTGCTATTTGTAAATTATACATAGCTTTCGTGTGTGATGAAAGAAAAATCGATACCGGTTCTTCGGGTATGCCCCAAGATGAAAAAGGTGTGCATTCCCCAAATTAGTTTAAATTGAAAAGCTATAGTTTGTGCGGTCGCTCTTTGAAAATCTATTTTTCACCTGCTGGTCACTGATGAGAAAATTATAGCAACCACCCCAAAACATGTGTTTTTTTTATTATATACTTATCATTTTAATACTAAATTATTTCAAATTAATTTCTTGGAAAGTGACAAACATTTCAGTTTAAAAACCACCAGAATATAGACTATGAACAGTTCTCAGTGAATAAAATTAGTCACAACGAAACAAAATAATCCCCTCAGCTTTTCACTGAACGTTATTGGGAATTAATTTAATACCGCAAATCACAATATATAGAGAATAATCGCTTGACTGGACCTGTTACATGAAATAATTCATGAGAGACGAGGGACGTTGTGCAAACACGAGTTCGCGAATGCGCACGAGTGTTTTACAATATAGTCCCTCGCCTCGAATGAATTATTTCACGTAACCAGTCCAGTCAAGCGATTACTCTGTTTATTACTTTTCATTATTAATGATAATTATATTATTTAACCCCTTTACCTAACGTAACGGTCAAAACCGGCCAGCGCTATTCTCAAAGATCGCCAATTTTTTGTCTCTAAAACATAGGTTATGACCCCTCATTGGAACGAGCTCGTCGAGCTCGTTCCAATGAGGGGTCATAACCTATGTTTTTGAGATAAAAAAATGAAAAGAAATAGTTGTTCAATTGTTTCTGCAAGTGTCCTTGGCTTTCCATGTTAGGTAAAGGGTTAAAAAACAGAAACGTTGTGGGGTATTAATTTAATAACGCAAATCACAATAATAACGTTTCACCATAAATATTAACATATCTTACGATTAACATTTTAGCGAGTTTATTTCGCGTTCGTTTATGCTATTTTCATTGTGATTCGCCAATATGGTATCTACAGTAAAACACGATTTTTAAATAAGGTAATCGGATGTCTTGCGTCGGCCAAGAAGAAAGATACGAAGTCAGCGTTTCCTCTACTTCCTTGTATTTTTAGCGGAAACATATATGCACAGAACGTCACGACGCGTGAATGCTCTCATCATTACGGTACGAGTGTTTGCGCGGAAGGAAAGAACGAGAGGCGCAGTATTGACGAAGGTATTCACTCATCGTGGCGTTCTGTGTTATTACACGCCTTTCCGACATGGAATCCAATAATTTAAAAACAAAATTCCAACATCACAGACAGAAAATTTCAAACTTTAAAACTCTTTGTTATTTATTGATCGTCTACTTGAAATCAAAACGAAAACTCAGGTGTGATTGTCAAACACGTGTGACAGATCGATGCGTGAATATAAAACTATGAATGAAAATTGTGTCTAATTAGGTTATTTATTCGTATTTTTGAGAAATTAGCTGCCTCTATCTGAGAGATATTCGCAACAGAGGCAGAACTTGAGTCTTATAAAATCCCTTCCCATTTACAGAATAAGTTTAATTTTGGTGGATTTTAACAAAAAACATTTTCCAATTGACATTCGATTTATCGGCTGTAACCTCAGCTTCCGAATTGGTCTAGGACAGAATGCGACGCTTCGATTGGCCGATTACGAAAATGGGGGGGGGGGGGGGAGTATCGTTCTTTTGGTGGATCCATAACGTTAGTTGAAAACTAGTTCCGTATGGAACACGTGTTCCGTGTGGATTTATAAATATGGAAGTGGGGCAAAGTCATAGGCGTGTATTAAAATATAATGCGGTATTTTTACCATAATAATTTACGATAGAAGTACTGTCAACTAATTGTTGGTATTTGTACTATATTTTTAAGGATAACTACACTGTCCTAAATTGCTGAGTGTCCTTCAAATAATTGTTTTATTGACGTGAAAGCGTGTAATAAACACTGAACGACACACGCGTGCGAATGGGTTAATCGATTATTGTCTTCCGGCAAGACATTCATCCCCATTTCCTATGGGAAGCACTTTGACGTTGTGTACGAAGTGTAGGGCACGAGGATGAACGTGCAGGTTGAACTTGCCTTCAATTGATAAGAACCATGTTCGTGCTAGTAAGGCGGATAATCCGCTAGTTGCTCGCCGTTTTACAATATAGTCCCTCGCCTCGAATGAATTATTTCACGTAACCAGTCCAGTCAAGCGATTACTCTGTTTATTACTTTTCATTTTTAACGATAATTATATCATTTAACCCTTTTACCTAACGTAACGGTGAAAACCGGCCAGCGCTTTTCTCAAAAAATCGCCATTTTTTGTCTCTAAAACATAGGTTTTGACCCCTCATTGGAACGAGCTCGTCGAGCTCGTTCCAATGAGGGGTCATAACCTATGTTTTTGAGACAAAAAATGAAAAAAAAATAGTTATTCAAGAATTGTTTCTGCAAGTGTCGTGGTGGTTCCATAACGTCAGTTGAAAACTAGTTCCGTATTGAACACGTGTTCCATGTGGATTTATAAATATGGAAGTGGGTGAAAGTCATAGGCGTGTATAAAATATAATGCGGTATTTGTACCATAATAATTTACGATAGAAGTACTGTCAACTAATTGTTGGTATTTGTACTATATTTTTAAGGATAACTACACTGTCCTAAACCGGTAAACCAGCAAAGAAAATTCAGCCTGCAACAAGCCTCTATCCACATGGGTGATGCCATGAAATAACACATTGATTTTATTTTTGGAACATCTAATGACGTGCGTTTTCTACCATTTGTACTAAATTATTGATTTTCACGAAGAACCGTTCCCCGTTTCTCTTTTTCTCTCTTGAAAACAACGCAGTGAGAGAAAGTTCCATAGTCTAATAATAGTCGAAACATTTTCGCACACTTTATGGCGGAAATCATCATACTGAGATGTTAAAAATAGAGTTTAAAAATGAATGTTTTGTTTTTCTTGTCGCTAATACTGTGAATGAAACGTATCTGTGGGTGGTGTCACTGGAATGATGGAAGACACTACCTTCCGCTGCATTGGTGAGCTGCGTCACTTGTCACTTTCCATGAGATGGGCAGTATCTCCACGGTCGCAATGATATTAGATTGTAAACACTAAATATAGATATAATCATCAAAGGTTTAATTAATGAAGACCGGATACAATAATTAATTAAATTTTTGCTGTTGAGGATTTTTATTACCTGTTGAACACATGCGTGGACATCACTGCCAACGAGTGAATTACGACGCGTCCACGGCATCATCGGGAAAACACTCAATAATCCGGAACATTCTAATACGGAAGTGTTGTTGTTACATTATTAATTACATAATCACCATCAAATAGCCCGTTATGGAAAATATCGTTCTCAACACGTATTATCGGGAATGACGCCAGTAACTTTCGACATGAAATCGGGATTCATAAGATATCCTCTATATACTCAGGGACGTGGCGACAGGGTGTGTGGGGAGGGTGTCACCACCCCTATTCTGGCAAAAAATCCTTATAGTTGGAAATTCGGAGGGGAAATTATGAGTAGTTGGAAATTCCATCTGTCTGGATTTTAGAGCTTCTTTGGTGATGCTGATGTCTCCTTTACTTCCCAAAATTTCAACTCTGCAAAAATTCAAACTGTTACTATTCACAACTACAGTGTACGCAATATCGAGCTTCATAAGTATGCACGATGTCAATCGGTACGAGATTTCTATAGTATGTTTACTTATCGCATTAAAAAATCCTCGAAATGCACTTCAAGAAAAGTACATCATTGTAAAATCGTTATCCCGAGTTAATTCCATCATTCAGAGTTACAAAATGATGAAACATCGAAAAGTGATCATTCCTGCATAAGATCTGATTTAATGTTAGGACAGTGAGAATTGTTCAAAGTTCTGAACTTGAGCATTTGTTTAGCACGTATTCAATTCCAAGAAGAATACCAAATAACAACTAGAGAATTGTAATTTGTTCGACAAATTACGGGCTTTCCCAACTTTCCAATACATATAGCAAAGTAAAGTGCTTGAAATTATCCATTTCCAAAATGATAGACAAAAAGCATCCAAAGTTGGCTATTCTTGGCATTCTATAATGGTACTCTTATTCTCACCGACATTGTGCTTGGGGGTTAAATCTTGAGATTAAAAAGTAAACAGTAACTTCCTTCTGCAATTTTTGGTACATCCATCCATAACAAAATAAATGCAACAACAACCTTGCAATTAGAGAAAATGAGAACAGATGTTTGAAAAATTCACTGAAAATCAATTTTTGTCAGACAATACTATTCTTTACGTGGCCAAAGCATATGTTGGGTTAAGCCCCAAAGCATAACTTACAGCAACGTCTTTGTTCATTAAGCATCTCTACCTATAAATAGTAACTTTCTTCCACAATCATTGCTGCATCTATCCATACCAAAATAAATGTTACAACAACCTTGTAATTAGAGAAATGTGCCCTTAAAGCTGGTCAATTTTGAAGAAAACATCTTTATCCATGTCATTTTTTGCCAATGGGGGTCAATGTTGAAAGATTTGAGAGGTGATTGTGGTGTATCATATTATGCGCTAAATGTGTGGACAATTTAAGTTAAATAACTGTAAACAATTTTGATACTTTCGAAAAATGTTAAAATTTTGAAAGTTTTGGCAGAATATTTTGAAAACACACGTTTTCACCGACGTGACGATACCGCATTTCACTAGATTTTATGACAGTACAAAATAAGTATGCCAAATGTGGTCAAAATCGTACAGCTTGTTTTTAAGCAGTGCAGAGAAGAAAAATGTTGAAAAAGAAGAATAACAAGAGACTTTCCCGAACTGGGTTTGGGAAAGCCTAATAAAAAAAAACTAGAGAATTGTAATTTGTTGGACAAATTACGGGCTTTCCCAACTTTTAACGTAAAAAGACAAACTGTATTGTACACAAAACTATCGATCAGTTTTGAAAATAGAAAAATGTAGTTGAAGCAAAGTTTTTTGTGATACTTCTAGGTTTTATGCAGCTAAAATAGATATTTGAGATAAAGCAGGACATAAAAACATTTAACACAAAATGCGCTCTTCAATAATTACTGAATATTTTCATGGAAAGCAAAACGAGCCATGTCCGTTTTGCTTTGGAAAAAATAAGTACAGATGAATCATAGGCATACAGGCCAGGGTGTCTGTGAGGACTGTGCCCACCGCAGCCCCCAGCCCCCACCCCCCACCCCCACCCCTGAGTCGGGAAGGAGCCGAAAAGTCCGGGCAATTCAGTTGCCAGAAATGACCAAATCAAGCAGGCAGGGAGACTATTTTTCTTACAACAGTGACGTGAATGGTGTATGGTTAATGACGGGCAGATAGGCAGGCAGGCAGACAGACAGGCAAGCCCTATAACAACTCTACCGACTGGACTCTTTCACACTGGCATACGCCCTTAAAGTTGGTCAATTTTGTAGAATATATACTATATTCATTTCATTTTTAGCCAATGGGGTTTAAATTTGAAATATTTGTGTGGTGTTTTTATTGTATGATATTATGCTCTAAATGTTTCACTAATATGACGATATCTCATTGCACTTTCCAGAGACCTGTCATCAATCGCAGCTTGAGTTTCTGATAAGAGACAAGGAGGAATCTTGAATCTTGGTATTTGAATTAACATGTACAATTTGAGGGTATTCCAATTCAGTCAAGGCCCGACAACTGGGTGAGGGTTAAAACTTTGAATAAAACACATAACAGCCAAATTGTTCTAGGAATAATGTCCTATCTTCTCATGGGAAGTGTTTTGAGAAAATATGTCTCCCGTGCTGATAAATCGCATGTAAAAGTTGGCAAAAATAGCAATTATGCCAACGGTACCCTTTTAGGAAGTCTCAAATCTGCCATGGGTAAAACTTTTAATAATAACATATAAAACAAAAGTTGTCATACCTGGACTGCCCCATGCAGCCATAGAAAACATTCAGCGCTCCACCAATTGGAAATGGAGTAAATTGTCCCTTGAAATTACCAAATTTTGAAAAAATGGGACTTTTTGTGAATGGGACCTACTTTTATGCAACCAGAATGGGCATAGGGTTCAAGTTTAGAACCAAACTTACAACAGCAAATATGCTCGGTAGTCAATTGTGAATACGGATATGCAAGGTGTTTGAAGTTAACCCTTTCCAAAATGATATGAAAAACAACCAAAATTGGCTAATTTTGGCATTTTAAAACGGTACACTTATTCTCGACCTCGTTGTGCTTGAGGTTTAAATCTAAGATTAAAGCGTAAACAGCAACTTATTTCCGCAATCATTTTTGCATATATCCATACCAAAACAATTGTTACAACAACCTTGAAATTCGAGACATTTGCCTTTGAAATTGGTAAATTTTAAAGAAAAAACTATATTCGTGTCACTTTTTGGACAATGGGTTTAATTTTGAAATATTTTTGCGGTGATTTTGATGTATCATGTTATGCTCTAAATGTGTGGGAAATTTGGGCTAAATAACTGTAAAAATATTTACTACTTTTGAAAAATGGTGAAATGTTGACGGTTTTGGCAAAATATTTGGAAAATATGCGTTTTCACAGACATGCCGATACCTCATTTCACTAGATTTTATGGCATTACGTAACTATGCCAAATTTAGTTGAAATCTTACAGCTTGTTTTTGAGCAGTGCAACAGACAAAAATTGTCGGCGGAAAAACAAAAAAAAAATGGAAAAAAAAATAGAAAAGAAAAATTTTGTAGAAGAAGAATAACTAGAGAATTGTAATTTGTTGGACAAATTATGGGCTTTCCCAACTTTTTAACGTAAAAAGGCAAACTGTATTGTACACAAAACTATCGATCAGTTTTGAAAATAGAAAAAAGTAGTTGATGCCAAGTTTTTTGTGATGCTACTAGGTTTTATGCAGCTGAAACATATATTTGAGATAAAGCAGGACATCAAAACATTTAACACAAAATTTGCACTTCAATAATTACTGAATATTTTCATGGAAAGCAAAACGAGCCATGTCCGTTTTGCTTTGGAAAAAATAAGTACTGATGAATTATGGGCATACAGTCCAGGGTGCCTGGGAGGACTGTGCCCCCTCCCCACCCCTGAGTCGGGAAGGAGCCGAAAATTTCGGGCAATTCAGTTGCCAGAAATGACCAAATCAGGGAGACTATTTTTCTTACAACAATGACGTGAATGGTGAATGGTTAATGTCGGACAGGAAGTTAGGCCAGCAGGCAGGCAGGCAGGCCTGTATAACAACTCTACCGACTGTACTCTTTCAAACTGGCATGCGCCCCTAAAGTTGGTCAATTTTGTAGAAAAAATGCTATATACATGAGTTTTAGTCAATAGGGGTTAAATTTGAATTATTTGTGTGGTAATTTTGTTGCATCATATTATGCTCTAAATATTTGGAAAATCGGAGCCAAATACCTGTAAACAATTTTGAGACTTTTGAAAAATGGTGAAATTTTGATGGGTTTGGCAAAATATTTTGAAAATACTGTTTTCACGAATATAACGATACCTCATTTCACTTTCCAGAGACCTGTCATCAATCACAGCTTGAGTTTCTGATAGAGACAAGGAGTAATCTTGAATCTTGGTATTTGAATTAACATGTACAATTTGAGGGTACTCCAATTTAATCAAGGTCCGGCAACTGGGTGAGGGTTAAAACTTTGAATAAACACATAACAGCCAAATTGTTCTAGGAATAATGTCTTATCTTCTCGTGGTAAGTGTTTTGAGAAAATATGTCTCCCGTGCTGATAAATCGCATGTAAAAGTTGGCAAAAATAGCAATTATGCCAACGGTACCCTTATAGGAAGTCTCAAATCTACCATGGGTTAAACTTTTAATAATAACATATAAAACAAAAGTTGTCATACCGGGACTGCTGCTGGCAGCCATAGAAAACATTCAGCGCTCAACCAATTAGAAATGGAGTAAATTGTCCCTTGAAATTACCAAATTTTGAAAAATGGGACTTTTTGTGAACGGGACCTACTTTTATGCAACCAGAATGGGCATAGGGTTCAACTTTAGAACCAAACTTATAACAGCAAATATGCTCGGTAGTCAATTGTGAATACGGACATGCAAAGTGTTTGAAGTTAACCCTTTCCAAAATGATATGAAAAACAACCAAAATTGGCTAATTTTGGCATTTTAAAACGGTACACTTATTCTCGACCTCGTTGTGCTTGAGGTTTAAATCTGAGATTAAAGCGTAAACAGCAACTTATTTCCGCAATCATTTTTGCATCTATCCATACCAAAACAATTGTTACAACAACCTTGAAATTAGAGACATCTGCCTTTGAAATTGGTAAATTTTAAAGAAAAAACTATATTCGTGTCACTTTTTGGACAATGGGTTTAATTTTGAAATATTTTTGTGGTGATTTTGATGTATCATGTTATGCTCAAAATGTGTGGGAAATTTGGGCTAAATAACTGTAAAAATATTTACGACTTTTGAAAAATGGTGAAATTTTGACGGTTTTGGCAAAATATTTGGAAAATATGCGTTTTCACAGACATGCCGATACCTCGTTTCAGTAGATTTTATGGCTTTACATAACTATGCCAAATTTAGTTGAAATCGTACAGCTTGTTTTTGAGCAGTGCAACAGACAAAAATTGACGGCAGAAAAACAAAACAAAAAAAAAGAAAAAAAAAATAGAGAACAAAAATTTTGAAAAAGAAGAATAACTAGAGAATTGTAATTTGTTGGACAAATTACGGGCTTTCCCAACTTTTTAACGTAAAAAGGCAAACTGTATTGTACACAAAACTATCGATCAGTTTTGAAAATAGAAAAAAGTAGTTGATGACAAGTTTTTTGTGATGCTACTAGGTTTTATGCAGCTGAAACATATATTTGAGATAAAGCAGGACATCAAAACATTTCACACAAAATTTGCACTTCAATAATTACTGAATATTTTCATGGAAAGCAAAACGAGCCATGTCCGTTTTGCTTTGGAAAAAATAAGTACAGATGAATCATGGGCATATGGTCCAGGGTGTCTGGGAGGACTGTGCCCACTCCCCACCCCTGAGTCGGGAAGGATCCGAAAATTTCGGGCAATTCAGTTGCCAGAAATGACCAAATCAAGCAGGCAGGGAGACTATTTTTCTTACAACAATGACGTGAATGGTGAATGGTTAATGTCGGACAGGAAGATGGGCCAGCAGGCAGGCCTGTATAACAACTCTACCGACCGTACCCTTTCAAACTGGCATGCGCCCCTAAAGTTGGTCAATTTTGTAGAAAAAAATGCTATATACATGACAGTTTTAGTCAATAGGGGTTAAATTTGAAATATTTGTGTGGTAATTTTGTGCATCATATTATGCTCTAAATATTTGGAAAATCGGAGCCAAATACCTGTAACCAATTTTGAGACTTTTGAAAAATGGTGAAATTTTGATGGTTTTGGCAAAATATTTTGAAAATACTGTTTTCACGAATATAACGATACCTCATTTCACTTTCCAGAGACCTGTCATCAATCACAGCTTGAATTTCTGATAGAGACAAGGAGTAATCTTGAATCTTGGTATTTGAATTAACATGTGCAATTTGAGGGTACTCCAATTTAATCAAGGTCCGGCAACTGGGTGAGGGTTAAAACTTTGAATAAAACATATAACAGCAAAATTGTTCCAGGAATAATGTCCATCCTTCTCATGGAAAGTGTTTTGAGCAAATATGGCTCCCGTGCTGATAAATCGCATGTAAAAGTTGGCAAAAATAACAATTATTTCAACGGTACCCTTATAGGAAGTCTCAAATCTGCAAAGGGTTAAACTTTTAATAATAACATATAAAACAAAGGTTGTTATACCTGGACTGCTGCATGAAGCCATAGAAAACATTCCACGCTCAATCAATTAGAAATGGAGTAAATTGTCCCTTGTAATTACAACATTTTGAAAAAAAATGGGACTTTTTTGGGTGGGACCTACTGTTATGCAACCAGAATGGGCATAGGGTTCAACTTTACAACCAAACTTACAACAGCAAATATGCTCGGTAATCAGTTGTGAATACGGACATGCAAAGTGTTTGAAATTAACCCATTCCAAAATGATATAAAAAGCAACTAAATTTGGCTAATTTTGGCATTTTCAAACGGTACACTTATTCTTGCCCTCGTTGTGCGTGAGGGTTAAATCTGAGATTAAAGCGTAAACAGCAACTCTCTTCCGCAATCATTGTTGCATCTATCCATATCAAAACAATTGTTACAACAACCTTGAAATTAGAGACATTTGCCCTTAAAGTTGGTAAATTTTGAAGAAAAAAGCTATATTCGTGTCATTTTGAAATGTTGAAATGTTGACGGTTTTGGCAGAATATTTTGAAAATAAACGTTTTCGCAGACATGCCGATACTTCATTTCATTAGATTTTATGGCATTACATAAGTATGCCAAATTTGGTTAAAATCGTACAGCTTGTTTTTGAGCAGTGCAACAGACAAAATTGACGGTGGAAAAAAAAACAAAACCAAAAAAACAAAAAAAAAAAAAAAAAAAAAAGAAATAGAGAAGAAAAATTTTGAAAAAGAAGAATAACAAGAGTCTTTCCCAAACTGGGTTTGGGAAAGCCTAATAACCTGATAATTATCTAAATGTCTTAGCATTTTAGTTACTAGAATCAATTTTATGCTCCCATTCATGTCTTCATTTTCAAAATATTTCTCGGTAGAGAATTTCCAACTAGGGGAAGGGACCGGGAGGGGGATTTCCCCTCCCGGTCCTTCCCCCTAATTGGAAATTCACTACCGTACACCCCCAATCTGAAAGCTCTAGCCACGTCCCTGTATATACTTCCAACAAAATTGCAATAAGTGAAACAGATGTCGCGTAGCACCATTACCGAAGTACAGAGAATAGTCTAAAAGATAATTCACCCCTTGAGCTTTGAAGACACTATTTCATGACTCACCCGTTGCACCCCGAATCCTTAAAATGATTGTTTGCTGAATTTGAAGGGTAGACCCTCTGATCTCTATGCAGCTGAATTGATGGATTGCTCAATGGCCAAATAAAGAAAGGAAGGGGGGGGGGGGGTGGGTATTACTATAAATGAACTATGTTCAACAACAACAACAAATGAAATGTCTCGAGTATTTTAAATTTGCCGATGCCTCACAATATCCGATCGGGTTTTAAGGTTAATACTTTAATGAGTCTGGAACATGAATACGCTGAGGTTATGCGTATTTGCACGACGAATACAAATGAAATACTTACAACATATATTAACTATTAATGGAGAAACTAAAGTGCCCAAATTGTAAAGTTGATACGGTGTTACTAGTTCTCCAGCTGCCTAGGCTTTTGTTTGATGTTTCATGATGTTAAAGCTACTATGCTGTGAGTACATACACAGTATAACAGCTTTCACGTCATCAAATGTCATCGATGAGGTGTGTTACTAGTTCTCCAGCTGCCTAGGCTTTTGTGTGATGTTTCATGATGTTAAAGCTACTATGCTGTGAGTACATACACAGTATAACAGCTTTCACGTCATCAAATGTCATCGACCGCTTGGCTTGTCTTGACACCATCTTAAGGTGGGGAGGGGTGGGGGGATTGAGTTTCGACGTTTTTCGCGGCCGTCCAAGCAATCTAGTTGTATAGACTTCAGTGGATGGATCAGTCAATAATTATGACGTTGACCAAAATGCGGGATGTTGAAAATCTGAATTCATGAACCGAAAGAATGAATATAGTTTCCTCAGATCAGTCGACTTACTCCTCAATTACAAGGAAATAATACCTCTATTATATATGCAGTAGATTGTGTGTGGAAATTGAATTAAGTAATTTGTTATTGATATGGGGTTCAAACACTTCCTCTTTTTAAACTGTATCTACAGTACGTAGAGAGTGTATTATCACTAAATCACCCACAGAGTGGAGATTCCACCCAAGCATTAATTGCAAATCTGTTACAAAGCATAACCTGCACAAGCAAAGTTTCAGCCAATGGACCTCCGGGTTAAACCCGGAGGTCCATTGACTAAAACATTGCTTGTGTTTTTGTCGATATGTACAAAATTTTAAAGTTACAGCTTGGGTGATACTCCACTCCGCGGGTGATTTAGTTACAATTCACTCTCCACGTAGTGTATACTATACCAATTGACATTACTTGGTAAAACACTCCCCATTTTGGCCATTGAAACGTATAAAGTATGATTAATTTCTTCATTTACTTCGGAATTCCGCGTGTATATCATAACGGAAGGAGTAAAACTTCCTATAAATGTAATTCAACAAAAAGTGGAATGAATTCGAAAAAAAATTACTTATGGTATACAACTTCACAGATATTCCTGAGAAATTATCTTTCGGACAAATCCTTTTCCCTTGTCACCAGTTACACGCGACAAGATCCCCAAAAGAGACAAGTTGCCGAGAATGCCTTCACTGTGTTTACAATTCTAGTTTTTCCGGGAAACAGCCATGTATATATTCGGTCACCATGTCAAAGAGATAAAACCAAACAATTCATTGATGAAAATATTCATCCAGTTTGAGGGGAAAATTTTGCTAAACAGAAGCTGGTCCGAAGCTGGGATCTCAAAATTTGCCGACATGGTGGATCAATAATTACAATTTTCTGCTTGTGTTCCCGGGCCGATGATGAAATGCACGAACTTGAAACCTAACTCAAAATACTCCAGTAACTATGTACCAAACAGCTTTTTTTTTGTTTGTTTCATGGATCCCTGGTTCATTGGAACTATCTCGTCGAGGTCGTCCAAATAAGGGTTTATATTTAGGGCTGTCACGATTTTTTATTTTAGGAATCGATTAATCGTCGCAAATAATCGATAGTAATCGAGTAATCGTACCTAGATGACCCCCCCCCCCCCCCCTCTCCATCTCTTTTAAGTCATTAAAAATGAAGTTCAAGTCAGTTACCAACCACAAGTAAACAACGAAGACGATCCTCCTTTAGGTACATTCAAAGCTTTGATGTTCCGAACTTTCGAACCGTCAGTGTAATAATCAAGACCGGTCTTCAGTTGCGAACTTGCGAAGTACGCAACTGACGACCGGTCTTGCTTATTATACTGACGGTTCAAAAGTTCAGAACATCAAAGCTTTGAATGTACCTGAAAGACAAATGCTTCCAACGACTTCTTGAGGTTTAACGTCGACGTTCTTGACCTTTTACCTTTAGAAACAACAGTTTTTTCATCAATTTCTTTTAATTATTAAACGTCTAAAACGGGGAAAAATTACCGATTCTTCGACAACGAAAAATACTAATCGATTTTGGCGTGACCGATCGACAATCGATTAATCGTGACAGCCCTATTTATATTATTAAAATTTATTGAAACAAAATAATTATAATAACAAGTTTGGATATTATGTGCGTTGGGTAATTGTTTTGGAGAGAAATATACAGAACCGCACATGAATTATCGTACGAGGTTGCTTTGGTCCAGGATATCACGAGAGCCGAAGTCTCGATTGATTTCCTGGGCAAAGCAATCGAGAGCGATCATTCTTAACCCATTCAAACGCATGTGCGGTTCGGTATTTATCACAAACCACCCATATAACAACCAATCCACACGAAAATTGAACTAAAAGCACTTTTCCACTGATTAATTGCCACATTTCCTTCGTTGCCAATGAGAAATCATTGTTATGTGGCGGGGTACCAACCTTAATTTGCTTTTTAATGTTTACGGCATTCAATTGGTCGAAACCAATTGACGCCGATCAGTGTCACGATCACGATGATGGAACTTCAAATATTGACTAAACTGCAGGGAATAACACGACCGAAATTGTTTCAATAGCTAATAGGTTTAGCACACTCCATCAGTATGACCAGTTGTGGGAAGCATTTGTTAAGGAACAAGCAGTCAGAATGTTATTTTTATTTTGTAGATTTTTGACTCGAATCTGATTGTTTAAATATCCCGTGTAAACAAATCTGAAAGAGGAACTTGCAATTTCCAAGCGATCTCGACTCCGGTGCATTTGACCAATTGATTACGTGATTTATTTAGACGGGTTCCTTCTATGTTTACGTTGGAAACGAAATCGAACGTGTTTTGTATCACCACATGTGCGATACAACTTTATTTTTATCGTACAGACAGAACAGTGGAAATCTCGTGTTTTACATTAATAGGTGTGTGATAAATAAACGGAACAGGTCGAAGGCGTTCGCTTATTGTTAGTATGTTAAAGAATTACTTTCGTGTAAAGAAAGTAATTCTTTAAATTAATGACAATACACGCAATGTTTTCGCGTACATGGCGATTCGTTTGTTATATAATTTTATTATACGCTAAACGATAGATTATTGAAAAAATACAGAAAGGTAGAAATCGTATCCCCCACTATGAAGATATAGAAATTTTCACTTTCCCGGTATCAATCAAAAATGGCGGCTTTCAAACCACCACTTCAAGGTGAATATGAGTCAAATTATCACTGGGAATGAACAATTTGTTCTAAAAACGTATAATGAAAAGATAATCTAGTGTTTTTGAGTGGATACCGATCATTTCCAGCAATAATTCAACACGTATTCACCTTGAATTGATGCATGATGAAACCCGCCAGCTGAATCAGATCGCAAGACGCTACCTGTTCAAAGTATTGATCAAACCACTTCCGCGTATCAATGCACATCAGTTGTTTACTTTCATGCATCAATTGAAGGTTGAAACAAGTGGAATAGTCGATAGGAATGATCAGATTCTTATAAAAAGCGCATAATAAAAAGAAAATCGCTCGCGAAAAATAAACATTTGTCTAGGTCTCTCATGAGATAATTTTCGGTATCCACTCAAAAACACAAGATATACTCTATATAACGAGGGCTTTCATACAAATGATGTTTGAAACACAAAGGTATATTTGCATAACAGGAAATTGTGCTTTCGCAATTCTTTATTGTAATTAGCGGATTTCACGGGAAATGTTGGCGAAGAAAACAAATTTCTTGCTGACATGGTCATGAGGGCGGTTCGCCCCATCCGCACCCCCTTCTCCCGACACCATAATAGCTTCGAGCCTGAACAGAAGAATTTTCCCCATTCGGGTGACAAGAGTATTGCTTTCCTGTCGGAAATACCTGCCAGCAGTATGCAACAAGTTAAAACCTGAATATAAACATTCCGTACTCTGTCCTGGTAGGTGGCGTTTCAAAGCGCTATTTCGACCCTCAAACGAACACTTATAGGGAGCGCGGTAGCTC
The DNA here is from genome assembly GCA_031216915.1 of Pictodentalium vernedei. Classification (NCBI taxonomy): domain Eukaryota; kingdom Metazoa; phylum Mollusca; class Scaphopoda; order Dentaliida; family Dentaliidae; genus Pictodentalium; species Pictodentalium vernedei. Next base: position 406,615,623 of record CM062290.1, read on the forward strand.
AGTGGTAATGGATTTTGGACTTCAAACATAGAGGTCCACGGTTCGATCCTCGCCAGGGGTAACTGCGTTGTGTCCTCTGGCAAGGCACTTAATTACCCACCGGGGGGGGGGGGGGAGGTGCACTGAGAACTAAGGCGTACCGCACGTCGATGGTGCACTTGACTTCAACCTGTGCTAACCCTGCTTGGCTGGAGTTGGCACGTTGAGAAGTCTGGCAGTTGCTGTCAGTATGCCGGTGTGACAGGAATGGAAGTCCGTAGGAAAATTAGTCCCTCTGGATTATTATTCCGCGGAATTATAGTCCTAGGTCTAACATTTCTAGGAATAGTAGTCCGCCGGACTACTATTCCTAGAAATGTTAGACCTAGGACTATAATTCCGCGGAATAATAGTCCAGAGGGACTAACCTTCCTACGGACTTCCATGCCTGTCACACCGGCTTCCCCACCCGTAAAACTGACCGATACGAAGCGACCCTGCCTGTCAAAAGTGTAGTTACACACCCATAAATAAAAAATATTAATAATGAAACCCATTGTTGGATTGATAGGTTGACGTGCATTAGTGGGAGTTGATCATAGGACAAGACATAACATCAGCTCAAAAATGGAAGAATAGATAGCAGTGCACAATAATAGTCATCGCCGCCGGCAGTGGTAGAAAACAGAAGTGTTGGATTCCAACCGCAGTTATACCATTGGTAATAGTGGCAAAAAGCAACAACAGGGAAACCACGACATGAAGTGGAGTGGATTAGATGATAGTACCTGTGGTGGCATTTGACGAAAATGACTAGTGGTGGAAAACGGCAGCAAGGGTGATCATCAGTCATTGTATAAGACCCAGTAGGAATAGCTTCTGGCGACAAAAATACAACGTAGTTTTGTAGTTGTGGGAGCCGGAAGAAATGGTGATGAGAACACTTGCAATGTATGTGTCACCTCATTTCCTGGATATCCAATCAAGACCATATGGAAAAACGAATAGACACGCCGACGTTGGTCAGGAGAGACAGCTCTTGATGCCAAAACCGAGTCAAGGTTGCGTTATGATTGCTATGTTATTCCGGAAGGTTAGAAGTAATGGGAACCCTCCGAATGAAACTCCCATGAATAAATAGCAACACAAGCCATTTTTTCAGGAAAGAATGGTCCATTCAGTCCCATTAGATAGCAAATGAACACATACCGATCCTAGCATAACACCACCGTGGGATAGTGGAATACGAGGTGTTACGATAATTAATAGAAATGGTTGAACACTTTGCGCGAAATATAACCACGTGAGATTGTACCGTAACGTTTATACTATCAAAATACTTACCTTAATCTAATACACCCCAAGTAACGTGAGTATGTCTACAAAGCAACGTGAGAGGGAAGCAATTGTACCACCCCAAAAGTCAACAACATTCGAATTTGAGACAAAAAGGGATGGCAGAAACACGTGCCAATCCGGTAAAGTGTGTTATGCACGCCGGGCACGTAGCCAGGTATCGATATTAGGGGAGAAGCATACATGTGTGTGTGTGTGGGGGGGGGGGGGGGGGGGCAGATGCATCAGTATGTAGGTGTTCTACGAAGATCGAAGTTCTGGGTTGAGAAAAGGTATCGATGTGGTGTCCCCTCTCGCAGGGGCGAAAAGGGTATAATTTTCAAACAATGGGCCTTAGGCGCTCACCTGACAAATGTGTTTAAAGAATGATTTAATTAGCACCTATGGCTAGTTAACACCACAGAAAAGTACTGTGTTGTCTTGTCCTGATGATTTTTTTCTAGTATTACACTAAATAATGCCTAGATTTCCAGTAATGCAATACTAGGGAGACCAAATAACAACCCCGGGACTGATCTTAAACAAACTGGTTTAATAGATTCTAAATTTCCAGTAATGCAATACTTGGGAGACCAAATAAGAACCCCGGGACTGATCTTAAACAAACTGGTTCAATAGATTCTAAATAATGAACCCGAAGAAATGTTTTTAAAGATTATTCGTCATATTTACACAAAGTTAAAATCTGGGCCCCTATAGGGAGCCCAAAGATGATTGCAGGGACTTGATGTGAAAAATTGAATCTGAGCCCTGCTAGAGTTAGAGTGGTGTATATCAAATATCAAACAATTTTGACCGGTGGATCGGGAGAAAAAGAATTTGAGAATATTCCCAATATAGCGCTAAGTTAGAATTTGCCCCTCTCACTCCACCCCCCCCCCCACACCCCTAGTAAGAAAATCAAATATCAGCCCAGGACTTTTATTTGAATAAATTTAATCCGCTCCTCATAAGGAAGGTATATACCAAATATCAGAAGATTCTGACTTGTGTATCTGAAGAAGAAGATTTTAAAGACTATCGCTCACATTGGCCTGAACTAACATTCGGGCTGCAATAGACATGATTTGAAGAAATTTGAATTAGACCCCTGTAATGATGTTGTTTACAACATATCAAAAGATCCTGACTGGTGAACCTCAAGAAGAAAATTTTTAAGTATTATGCCTCATATTGAACCAAGCTGAAATTCAGGCTCTCGGGGACTTTGAACAACCCTAAATCGACCACTGTAGGGATGCTGTATACCATATAACAAAATATTCTGACAAGTGGATCTGGAGAAGAAGAGTTTTAAAGATTATTCCTCACATTGGAGCCCTAAATATTAGGTCAGAGTCTTGGTTTGAACTAGGGCTGTCGCGACTATCATTTTTTTGTAATCGACTAATCGTGACCAGTAATCGACGGTTAGTCGATTAATAGTCGCTTCCTATGATTATGATTTTTTAGCAAATCATTCTTCTGTTCGTAAAACTCTGAAAATGACAATGGCACCAGTGTGTTCAGACGAAGTGGGGTTGTGGGAACAACAAATCGGTCCCGACTGAAGCTACATGTAGTCCAATCTTGGACCCACAGTCCGTAATATAATTTTTGGGGTTGGTACGTCCTGTAGGACGTACCAACCCCAAAAATAATATTACTGACTGCGGGTCCAAGTTTGAACTAGATTGAAGCCGATGAATTAAAATGAATTTACCAAAGAACGTTCCTGCATATGTTTCCTTTCTGCAATAAGTTTCTCGAAATTTTGAACATTGAGATCTATGCATTCCCTCGTCAGTTGTTAAAATTGGATCTTAGTCTGAAGTTCCGAACTTTGAGAAGTGATCTGACGTTCTGACTTTCGTCATAATTTTGTCACTTCTGCGCTTTGGGTTTTCCAATGGGTGCATTCGTGTGTACAAGACTGGTGAAATTCAGAAGAATCTATTCTTCTCGAGTAACTGTGAGTGTTCTTTCTTACACAGTCAGTGACAGTCGTACAGTCTTCCGGATATGAATGTTAACTATGGTTAGATATTTAAAGTTATTCGCCTTCATTGATCATTCACCTCACAAAACAATGCAATTTAGCCCCGACGTGTAGTAGACGTGTACCACCTTGAAAATGAACGACGATCGACTAAAAATAAAAAACGTCGACTACTTCAATAGTCGACGATTAGTCGACTAATCGAATAATCGCGACAGCCCTAGTTTGAACTACATGAGATCTGACTTCTCCAATGATGCTGTGTAAAAATATCAGAAGTTTCTGACTGGTGGATTGGAAGAAGAAGATTTGTAAAGATTATTTCTCATGTTGGACTAGATTAAATTTCGGGCTGCAATAGAGAGCCCAAATATAACTCAGGGACTTGATTTTTACAAACTTGAGTTTGACTCTCCCAAGGATGGTATATACCGTTTGTCAAAAGATTCTGAATTTGAGTTTGTGAGAAGAAATTTTTTTAAAGTTAAAAAACTAAGTTAAAATTCGAAGAAAAAAGAGCCCAACTATTAAGCGATGAACTCGATTTGCACAAACTTTAATCCAATCCCTATAAGGATTTGGCATACCATATATCAAAGGTTCTGATCGGTGGTCCAGGAGAAGAATAGTTTTGAAGATTGATATGAACAAATTTGAATCTTACGGCCGTAACAATGTTATATACCAAATATTAAAAGATTCTGACTCGGTCTTCTGGGGAAGAGGATTCTTTAATGAGTATTTCTCATATTGCACTAAGGTAAAACTTTCTGTATTGCGCCTAAATATGAATCGAGTGGCTTAATTTGAACAAATTGGGATCTGACACGTCTAGATGTTGTATACCAAATATCAAAATATTCTGCTAGGTAGTTCTGGATGATTTTTTTAATATTTTTCTGAATATGCTCAACATCTTTGATTCTCCCTGCAGCATACTGTGGCAAAACCGAGGGCAATTTTTTTACCCCTCCATTCTGTTTGTCCCAAGAGGAAGATTCATGTCAATTAACCCTTTACCCAACGAATCGCCCGCATCCGCTCGCGTAATATGCAAATTCATCAGCTGAAAAAATATTATTTTTCGAAAAATTTCAACAACACCATATCATATGACCCCTCTTTGGGACGAGCTCGACGAGCTCGTTCCCAAGAGGGGTCACATGATATGGTTTTGTTGAATTTTTTTTTAAAAATTTAAAAAATGATATTTAAAATAATAATAAATTTTGATACCGTCTGCGTTGGGTAAAGGGTTAACAATTCTATGTTATGTGCGGTTTGGGAAATATGGGTGTTTTAAAATATTTCATTTTTTAGCTCTCCTCGTGTGCCGACGGAGTGCGGATTTTTTTTTGTCCATAAATCAAGCACTTATTTCTCAATATTATCGGTTCAGAAAACAATTTTTTGCGGGGCAGACAATCTTCTACCTCCCATTGCAAAGACAAATATTGCCCACGGACTTCAAAGCTCAGTACCCATTCAAGTCATTTTACCCTTCGGTTCATGAGAACAAGGGTTTTTTTAAATGTCATGAATTTTGCTCCAGCACTAGTTGATTTGTGCAAAATCAATATGCGATGTTACAACAACCACTTACCTCAAATTCAACTGAAACCGGCTCAGCGGTCTTGAAGAGGTCGTGCACACCATATTTACGGGCGACGTAAGACGGTCGAAAGACGGCGAGTGATCATTCTAAAAGGCTTTGGGCCACCTAGTTTCACCATGGTATTGCCTGTGAATTACCGGTAACGCGTTATTATCCACACGGAGCCTATTATAAACAATGATATGTTCTTGCCTATTTCATCAACCTGATTAGGGTTGCTTTATAACATGGAGTACTACCCTTTTTCACAGCGCGGAGAACCTCCGCCCTAACTCAACAGATAACTAGTTTCACTTCATACAACTAGTTGCAATGAATAGACAACTCACTCGTCTTATTTCCCTGTAGGCATTAGGGTACGTACGGCACCAAGCTGTGCATGAGGACTGGAAGAGTTAAAAGTTAAAAACATAGCACATTTATATATCCAACTCATAGCAATATCGTTACACTCAAGTGTGGGAACCGTTTTCCAACCACCGAGAAGAAATGAATGAGCACAAAATCAGACTTCAGTGCCCCGGGTATTTTTGCACGGATAATACAATATACTGTATACCTGATTTAGTAAGCCTGGCAATCCACTCATTATTATTATTGAAGTCTATGGCTCAGTGGTTACGGCGTTGAACTTCAAACCGAAAGGGCTAGGGTTCGATCCTCTCCAGGGTAACAGCTCCGTGTAAGTACTTAGGCAAGAGCCTTAATCCCGATTTCCCACGTGGGGGCACGGTAGCGCTGTTTACTAAGGTGTAATGCGCGTCGATGGTGCACTAGTCCTCAACCAATGCTAATCCTGCTTATGTGGAGTTAGTGCGCTGGGGTGTCTGAGAGTTGCTCGGTGTTTCTCTCCGGATACTCCGGCTTCCTCCACCCGTAAAATAGTCCGACACGAGGTGACACTGGCTGTCAAAGGTGTCGTTCAACTCCAATATAGATAAATAAAAAAATAAATTGTTAAACCCAATTTTGTCGTTATTTAAAGCTTTACTTAACGTTACGTTCATAAAATGTCGGCGCTATTCACAATATTCCCCATTCAAACCTTAACCTTACAACCCGAGCGGCCGATTCCATTCTAGGATTCTGATACGACCAGGATTTATAAATGAGACAACTTCTTCGAGAATTTGTACGGTAGACCAAGCAATATTTTCAACGAGCAGCCCTAAGGTTGAAAATATTACTTGTTCTACCCCAAACAACGAACAGGAAATCTTCCAATTGATGACATTGCACTGGGATGGAAGATACCATCAGGTTTCTAAGATTCAAAGAGTTGATATATACTATTTCAATTGTTTGGCAAAAAAAAAAACATAGCTTATGGGCCCTTGCAATAACGAACTTATTGGGCACATCTAAATGATGCTGTCATAACCCATGTATTTTAGAAAAAAAAATGCTTTTTTTGTTTTTCACGGTTTTGTTTTTGCCCTGTGTCGTTATGGAAAAAAATGTGCTATGCACGCTAGATATCCACATTAAGGGAGGTGGGCACACGGATCGTTTGTGGCGGTTCAACACATTTGTATGCCATTGTCACATCACCAAAAAGTTGGGGAAAGGTATCAATGTGGAGTCCCCTCTCACGGTGGTGGGTGGACTGGGTATATTTATTAAACATTTCCAGGGATGGGCCTCCCTGGGAGAATTTTTGAAAAAGATACCCAAAAATGGCACTTTTTAGTCTCGGGCGCGGTATGTCATCCGAAGTTTCATTAGTTTGTGCCCCTGGTAAAGACTTTAAAAATCAGTTCTAGTTACCTGGATGTCTAATAACCTGCTGAAATCTGCGTTGAAATAGAAAGCTATTCCATCTGACGCACCATCTAACGTCAGCCCGCGTACGAGAAATATTGTCAGTATGATATATGGTAAGGTGGCTGTCACATAAACGACCTGAAAAATACCAATTTATTTGTAATATTTGTTTTGCAAATACTCAGTAAAAACGAGAAATGAATTTAACGTTAAGCCGCTGAACACGGCCAACTTAGAATTTTATAGATTCGTGTATTTTCAAATCGAACACTTTCACTTCACGCTGACTGGTTTTATACCCTTCAAATTCCCTAAGTGTGGACTGTTTTTGTCGTAACGAAGACTGAGGTGGACGATTTAGAATGAACATCACAAACACGAAATAAGTTAAGGGGAGCAATGATAATTTTAGGACCGTGGGATTGAATTATTGCTGAATATTATCGAAAATATTAAACAAAATGTAGTAGCCTATATTGTAACGATGATGCTATTCGGGGGCGCAGGGTTTAATAAATTTCATAGAGGTGCGTAAACGCCACATGAAACGAATTACACATGATCCCACTAACTGCAATATTGACGAGAAGCTCTTATCTGCATTTTCCATATTGATGATGAATCCCAACCTCACCTCAGCAGCTTTCTGTTATTGTCTTGAAACAGTTTGCAGTCGAAATGGGCTGATTATTGCGCAGTAAAATGTCACGTGGCATATAATAAAAAGAAAATATACGCCATTTTAATGAAGAGCGGAAATGATCTCATTCGTGTGTACCTGAAAGTATTATTTTTCATTCGCGCAAGCGCTCATGAAAAATAAAACTTTCAGGTCCACACTCGTGAGATAATTCCCGATATTCACTAAAATATCGTAGATATCCTCGATGTCGATGTCTTTAACCCTTTCCCTATAACATGAAAAGCAGACGACATTTGCAAACAAAATTCTTTAATAACTAAATTTTTCATTTTTTGTCTCAAAAACATAGGTTATGACCCCTCATTGGAACGAGCTCGACGAGTTGAGGCAACTGAACTGCGCATGGCTAGTCGCAAGCAACAGCTTCTCGTCGGCATTGTTTGGAAACTTTAAATTTGTTTTCAGGAACGGTCGTGATATGTGAGACTAGAATTGGCATGGTAGGTGGCATGGGTAGCGCTCTGTATAAACGGAGGTGAACGGAAGAACCCGGTAAACGTTTTTTGACGTGTAGAAGGATTTTCAGAAATAGATGGTGCGAATATTTTCACTTCATAGTTAGTCTACGTCCTTAAATCGCATGTATCATAACACTATCCCGATTTATCATACACTACTGTGGCATTCCTGTCCAACATTTTTTCGAAAATGTTATCTTTTTCATGATAAATCGCATCATAACCGACATTGGTCGCTTCAGAAATGCAAGGAAATTATGAAAAAATGCTTATTTTTCTTTTCTTAAAATATCAAATCGAACTTGTAAGGTTGGTTAATAATTGGTCCACACATCCGTTCGAATTGATCTGTTACTTAAATCGCGGTAAACGTGTGCGTCTGCTAATTTTCATTTTGAATGGACGGTCGGCCCGACACCAAAATCTGTTGAACAGCCGGTTCTAATTTCAGGTGATATGTTGAACGGACGGTAGACGCATAGAATTCCACATTATGATGCAATTAAGCAATTCCGAACAGCATATCAGTTTTCCGCGATAAATCTAGTTACAGTTCAATGTCGAGTGGTGCACTCATTGTACGGTGTAACATTTAACCCTTTTTGTACGTCTTTGACGTACGCAATAAAACAGCGCGTTGATACTTTGTGATCATTTGTTTTGTTTTTCGATTTTTTAAAGTTTTAACCTCAATTCCTATTTTCTCCTGAATAGTGCTCAGTGACCGTTGAGCCAAATGTTATCGCAGCTTAAAATACTAATATAATCCTGCTGTCAAGACTTCTTAACTGGTTGAGTGCTAGAAGCCACTGTCAGGGCTTTTAAGAAATGAGGATACCAGAGCAAAAGACAACACTTTCCTTGCTTATATTTCAAATTCAGTCAAACACAAATAATAGTTTGTTTATATAAATTTGTTTTATTACAAATTATTGGAGAGTGCCTGTAGGCACTCTCCGATAATTTGTAATAAAACAAGTTTCGAATGGCAAATTCAGACCACCAAAAATAATCTAGCCCCCAACCAGATAATCACTAATGTGAAAAATATCTTGTCATTTGTACTTTCCGACGTTTGACGTCGCATTTTGAAAAAAAACGTTGAAGAAACTGAATTCCCAGTGACGTTTGAACGTCAGGATAATTAAAGTTTCAAAGGGTTAATTCAGGAGTAGCGCATTCATTGTACAGTGTAACATTTAATTCAGCGCTATGTAATCTCATTTTTTCAGAAATCAAAACCCACAAAAATGACACCAGGCTATCATAAGTAACACTACATGTGTATATTGTAATTGTAATTTCCTTTGCTTTGTGAGGGCACTAGGTTTTTTGTTTCCTTCTCTCTCACACACACGCACACACGCACATGAACATGCACACGCACACGCACATGAACATGCACACGCACACACACACACACACACACACACTGGTTTCCCCTACATTGTGGTGTATCTGTTTCATGCCAGCTGAGCGAGGTAATAGCTTTCTAAGGCTCCCAGACAGGAGATATTTCGTATTTTATCATGTCATAACATGGACTATCGAAGGACCGTCCACGTTGTTTTTGTCAAGCATGAGGGGCTAAGTATTAGGTATGGTACATACATACCGAGGCACAGCCTTTGTTCAGGTATATAATAAGGTAATGTCGTTCCAAGGTTGTGTTCCTTTGATGGTAATGTCTTTCCCAGGTAGTGTCCCTTTTTTTCATTTCCTGAAGCGTACGGACTATTCGTTGAAGATAATTAATATTCAACTAGCATACGCATGCATCAGCTACAAAATTAGTCATGTCGGATTTCTGCTTAGGGAGTGTGTTACACACAGATGCACACTCACAAATTCCGTACTGAAGAAGCGAGGTACTTCTCAAATTATGTTTATAGGATCCAGCACTGAAAGTGGAGTAACTTAGTGAGGTTGACTCACCGAGGTAACAGGAAAATTACCTCGGTATTTTTGAGCACCTCGGTACGTGACTGTATACTTCTATAATTTACCTCGATAGGTTGGTTAAACCAACACGCACGCACGCACGCACGCACGCACGCACGCACGCACGCACGCACGCACGCACGCACGCACGCACGCACGCACGCACGCACGCACGCACGCACGCACGCACGCACGCACGCACGCACGCACGCACGCACGCACGCACGCACGCACGCACGCACGCACGCACGCACCCTCATCCTCCCTCCCTCACACACACATACACTCTCCCTCCCTCCCTCACACACACATACACTCTCCCTCTCGCACGGAAGCACGCATACTTTAAGAAGTATATTCCACTAGAAAATAAATGGGGCTCAAATGGTGGATAGAAATAAACAATTATTAAGTGTGTTTTTTCTGTTGGATCTCGAAAGTGACATCATGTCACGTGACTCAGTGGCGTCATGTTGGGTTATCTTGGTAGCCGGCGTGAGGGGGTCATTATGTGGAGTCATTACCATAGCGATATGTGGTGTCAACACGCATGCACAACACGTTTTGTTTGGGTGACACGTGTTTCCGTCGTCCATTTTATATATTGGAGCCCGCCACCTTGTTCTCTATGGTAGTATGTGGTTTCTATGTGACCCCCCAAACCCTCTAATAAGGCATGGGTATATTCCGGGGATGTGTTCAATTGAATATGAGTAAATCTACTTACCAGAAACAACACGACACTCCATCCAAATCACCAAAAACTGTTTAAAATCACTTTATTTGGTATGGGTTTACCCATTTTGGGCTTCGAAGAGTCGCACATAGTGCTATAGGATGCATTCCTTTGTAGACGAATCAATCCAATTACCTCAATAGTCCCGAGAACGTTCAGTATCCTCTGTTCCTGTCTATCTATCTATGCTATATTTTCGGTCTATCCAACTCTGTTCGTTATTTCTGGAGTACACCCCAGTAGAGTAGGAGAGCCTATCAATTGGAACCGTTTTGCTCATTGTTATTATATTTAGCTTTTCTGGCCCGTTTGGCTAGCTCTAACCCTATTACGAGTACTCTTGTTCCTGTTTCAAACATCATGTTTCATTTATCCAGATCATCAAATCAGTTGCAACATACCAATCGGATCACCCTATTTATCTAAACCCGACCACTGTCATCATTCTCTAATACAAGGGTTCCTAAGTCCAAGAGTCAATCGAGCAGTAACTGGTCTAAACATTGCTCGGACGACTCGAATCCTTTTGAGCAAATGAGCTATAGAGCAATTGCTCCAGAGCAAATGCTTTTACGAAGCGAATCCAATCGAGCTAATGAGATGCAGAACAACTGCTCAGAAGAGTGACTCCAAATACTGCTCTACGACTCATCCCGGTAATTGTGAATACGTATGACATGGTATTTTATAACATGCCTTTTCTATGTAATCCCCATCTACCACTGAACAAAACCATATGGAAAATGAAAATCTGTTCCGCAAATATGTGCGGAATGGAAATCGTTGACGGACTATTTTTAAACAGAAGCTAAATTTCTCTGGTATTTTCTACATTTCGTGCACGGCAATTACAATTTGAATACCAAACGGTAGCTAAAAATCGTCCCCTGGGTTACAATGTGTTCTATGTGCCAGTAGGCACATAGAACACATTGGAACTCAGAGGACGAAATAGTAACACGGGTTTCCCTCGTAGATTTTGTTGGCGATAAAATGAGTTTTTTGTTGATAATTGTCAAATGAATTGCTAAGTGTCCTTCTAATAATAGTTTTTTTATGGACGGGAAGGCGTGTGCGAATTGGTTAATCGATATGGCACTTGTGTCATCGCGGAAGGATAAAACTCGAGGCCTGTGGCCTCTCGGTTTATCTTTCCGGGCTGGCACTCGTGTCATATCGATTAACCCATGTGTCGTTCTGTGTATATACTATTTGGGAATACCTTTCATAGGATACTTATCTGAGAATATCTTTTGAGGATACCTTCTGCATGATATCTATTTGAAGATAGTTATCGCCTCTTGTGGGTTAAAGGAATTATGGACCAAATGAGAAAAAGTCACTAAGAATGGCATTATTCACATTTGATGCATAACTGTGAGCTTGACAAAGGAGTGTGGAAGGTAAATTTGATTCACGACACATGAACAACCAATATAAGCAAAAAGTTTCATCTACTTATGTCAAGAAGTAAAGAAATTTTGGTTTGAGGGCAAAACGTCACTAAGAAAGGTATTTTTAGCATTTCACACTCAAATGAGACCATGACCTCAGGATGTAGATTGTAAATGTGGTGTGCGACACATCATCTGGTGATATATATATGTATGTAGTTTCATTAATTTATGTCATAAGTGGGGAAGTTATAATCCAGCAAAAATGTCACTAAGAAATGTCATTATTAGCATTAGATGCATAACTGTGAACTTGATCTTGGGATATGGAATGTAAATGTGGTTAATCCAATTCGCAGAAGATTCTATCTTCTGTCTTTCCATACTGGGAGCGTGGTGGCTCGGTAGGTAGATGCGCAGGCTGCAAGCTGAGAGGTCCTCAGTTTGAATCCCAACTGCGGCAACCGTGTTGTGTCCTAGCGCAAGACACTTCATCCCTCTTGTCCGCGTAGGGGCACGGGGGCATTGTGTGCTAAGGCGTATTGCACGTCGATGGCGCACTTGCTTCCAACAATGCTAGCCCTGATTGTGTGGGGTTAGTATATTTGGGAGCTGGCAATTGCTCGCCGTTGCTCGTTGGTCCTCTCCGTGTAATCCGGCTTCCACCACCAGTAAAACTGACATAGTCATGATTAGCCATTGTGCAGAAATATGTGACCTTAAACACCAATAAATAAATAAATAATAAATACCGCCTCTTGCTCTTGTACAGAAATGCTAAATATAGTGGCAAAAACAAAACTATTCCAACTGATAGGCTCATCTGCTCGACTGGAGGATAATCCAGAACAAACAGACAGGGTTGGAAAGATAGAAACTATAACAGGGTTCACAGGGGCCGAGGCAAGGGTGCGGGATAAGGGACAACTGCTAACGGGGCCCGGGAATTTGGGTGCTTTAAAAAAGTGTAGTCTGACCTTTTGATACGTTTGAGATGAAAGTCGTGGGAAGGTTGTAGGTACACGCCTACGACGCTGAATGAGGTTGCAAGATTACGTAGTTGCAGTACTGACCAGGCTCCATTCATATAAAAAAAACACTTGTTCCAGGTTGTTGGATTCCCAGTGGTCTTTCCTGCATCGTGGTGGTCACGATTATCTTTGGAGAAAAAAAAACACCACACACAGAGAGATACAGGTAATAAATTACCCAAATTCTAAGGAAATAATTCAGTAAATATTGTCTCCTCGAAATATTGTCTCCTCGCACTAATTTTAGAACCAAAAAATAGCGTGAATGGCCCTCAGACGAAGCCCCCCCCCCCCCTCTCCCCCCGCCCCGTATCGCTTCGCGCCTCAAGCGCTCGCAGGACCCGTAACGCCCATTCTACACATTGCCCCGGGGCACGTCCTCTATCTCGGCGGCCATGGCATGCCTTATAGAGGCATAGATGGAAACAGAGGATTTTGAATAAGTTCAGACTAGTACAACGTGTCGGGTCTATTTGGGTAATTAGATTGACTCTTACACAATAGCAGAAGGTGCTACTCTTATAATGCCAAAATTGGGAAATTCATACCAAAGAAAGCGATTTAGACAGTTTTTGATGATTTGGAAGGATTATCGGGTTGATTACTCTTATTCAATCAAACACATCCTCCGAACTCATCCCTGACTTATTGGAGGGTTTTGGGTCACATAGCAACAACATACTACTATAGAAACTGCGCATGCGCAGTGACACCGCGTATCACTACGTATGGTAATTACGTCAAAAAATGTCCGATTGCATGGGCTACCGTGTCAACCCAACATGGCGCCACTGGGTCGCGTGGCGTCATTTCCGAGGTCTGGGGCGAGGTTCTGGTGATCAGGGGCGAAAGGTGCATGATATACTACTAAGAATGTCCTCATCAAATTAAAACAACACTTAATGACTGTTTAAATCTACCCTGCATCAGGGCCTAATTAATTTCCTAGTGGGATATACTTCTTAAAGTGTGCATTATCCTGTGTGATATGGATTGAGCATGTATGTTTGAGGAAGGGAGAGTGAGGGTGAGTGTATGTGGGGGTGGGGATGGGTGAGGTGTGTGTGATGATATTGAGAAAGAGAATATCCTGGGGCCCTCAAAAAGCACAGGAATTTTATATTACAATATTCAAATTGTTTGTTACTAATGATAGCCGGTGTCATTTTTAGTGGTCAGGATTTCAGAAAAAAATGAGATTACATAGTACAGAATTAAATGTTACATTTTACAATGAATGCGTCACTCGACTTTGAAGCAAGACATCCCAGCCAGCATTGCATGGTTAGGCCAATATTGGGAGATGGTGGGTAGAGTTCGTATGCGACGGTCGCCGGCGGCATACACTCGTTGGGCCAACATTGGATGACCGTTGGCAAGTACCCAGTCAGCATGCGTACGTTGGGCCAATGTTGGCACATCGTCGAATCCGTATGCTACGTTCGACAGAGAAAATCGGGCACTGTGCCAACATCAGTAGACTGTTGGAATTCCCACAGTGGAAATTATTTACGCGTTGTAAATTAGTGGGTCAAATTCAGAGCAAGTATCAAATAGTCTAGATAGTTTCGAACTTGCACAGAGTTAATAAAAACACCAGAATTTTCTTTTTTACGTCGATATCAACGATATAATATTTTTTTAAAAGAGAATGCTATTAGATTCATGTATTTAAACCGTTTACCGCGTTATATTTTTTTACGAAATGATACACATTCCAATCCGTGACATGATTCACAGATTTCAAAACAAACGCGGCAGAATCAAAAAGTCCGTTTTCTTTGTTTGAAAAGTTGAGGGAAAACTAATTAAAGCAACTTCCAATTTTAACATTTGTGCAGTAATTAAATTTTAATGGCTCAGCTAGCTTTGCTGCCTTTTTGTTATTTACGTTTTGTATTGTCGTGAACGCCGAATCCAATTTCATTTAGTGGGTTGTCAGGAATTTAAGAATATTTGCAAGTTGATTTGCATCTGGCTTATCGCAGATCGGGATTGTACCGGTATATACATGTACATGTATGCAGGATTTTCGTAAGCTGCTCTCGTTAAAGTAAGACTTTATAAATATTGGTTTGACTATTAAATTTTACGACCCCGAATATGAAGGTAATTTTTTTATATATTTATAACTGAATACCTGAATAATACTGCATTTAAACAGTTAAATTATATCTAACGTTCCTGGAAAGATGGGCGCTTGTTCATACTTATACATAAAACAGCAGGCCATTATATACAACTAGGGAATTTAATTCGTTGGATTAAAAAATAATAACATACGTTAGTCCTGTTCTATACGTGTACTCCACCACATCTCTCTCTCTCCCTCCCTCTCTCTCTCTCTCTCTCTCTTTCTTTCTCTCTCTCTCTCTCTCTCTCTCGATTATGGGTACCATATAGTAATTTGTTTAACTAACTAGAAAGTTTACATTTACCATTATTCAGCAAAGTTTAAAAAAAACTCGTTCCGAAAGATTATTTCATGCAAGTTGAATATACTGGTATGGTACCCTTACTATCATCTTATCCCTATTCTGATACATATCGTCGGCTGAGTGCCAGAATGTTCTATGTCCCATAGGGGACACAGAACATTCTAGCACTCAGGCGACGAATTATGTCAAGTTAGTGATTAAAGTTCTCCGACTTACAGTGGAGACCACTCCTGCTGCAGTTCAGTAATATTAAACTACGAACTTTCGCAAAATTATTTCATATTTGTATGTTTGAAAATGTTGGGAAGTAAATTGCCGTCGAAAGCAAATAAAGTATATTCAAATTTATTTATTCTTTGTTTTATTCTTTTAAACAGATCAAGATAAGAATTATATATATATTTGTTTGTATTTATTTATTGGGGTTTAACGACATTTTCGACAGCCAGCCTCATGTCAGAATACATTTTTGTAGATAGTTGCGGGCAGTGTGTGTATGAGTTGAGATGTAGGCGGGTTGGGGTAGGCATAAGATGGAGGTGTGCAGTGGGGTAAGTGCCACATCATTTAACCCTGCTCCTGTCTGCTCCAGTATTTTCTGGCTCAACTGTATTTGCCATTGATGGTCCTAATGCGTATTACAATCTTTCCCGTGAGAGCTATGCAAAAGTGTGCTCAACTAAATATGCCCATTTATGCCCAACAATATACGCAAACACTGGCCCAATGCTGTATGCCAACGTTCACCCAATTTCATATGCCAATGTTGGCCGGTTCAATACCGGATGCCAACGTTGGCCCAATGTTATCCCAAAGTTATCGGCAGACGTTGGCCAAACGTTGTATGCCAACATTGGCCCACCTTCGTTGGGTCAACGTTTGGCCGATGAGCAAAACGGCATTGGGCGAACGTTGGCAACCAACATTGGCCCAACGGAATGGACAACGTTGGGCCAACATACCCATGCCGGCTGGGATAGCGGGGGGAACTCATATGCTGTTCAGAATAGCTTAATTTCAACACAAAGTGTGGAATTCTGTGTATTGTCTACCGTCCGGTCAGCGTATCACTTGAAATGAGAACCGGTCGTTCAACAGATTTCGGAGCTCTTCCTGCAGTCCATTTAAAATTAAGAAACCGGGATTTTTCTGTCAGATGTAAAAGTTTACCGCGATTTAAATAACAGATCAATTCCTATCGATGTACGGGCCAATCACAAACCAACTTTACAAGTTCGATTTCATATTTTAAGAACAGAAAACTTAACATATTTTCCTGATTTCGTTACATTTCTGAAGCGACCCATATCGGTTCTGATGCGATTTATCATGAAACAATAAACATTTTCCGAAAACAGTTTGATAAGAATGACTTTCTGGTGTATAATGAATCGAGATAATACGATAATAAATGCGATCTAATGACGTTGACAAACTGTGAAGAGACAATGCACGCGCCGTGCGTTTCGAAAAATCCTCAGCCTAAAAAAATCGTTTACCGGGTTCATATGTTCACTTCCGTGGGTACAGATGGTTTTTAATAATATTAGAACGTTTTTGTCATGTTCTATCGGAATATTTGCCAGCTCTACCGATCGCAACTGCGACAGCGTAAAGGACTTAATTACGTTTTTGGGGTTTAAGAGCAGGCTTTAGCTCGAGGTTAAATGCTACAAGTTGTAAAGTAAAAATGAGAAAAAAAATTGAAGGGGGAATATTGTAAACAACGATACCTGATTTTACCGATTTTCGAATGATTCAGTCCTGATTCGACTGTCCATTCTTGGATGAGCGATGGGCGAAAATCACATTTTTGTAACAGTCTTTACATGGGTAGACATTTCATCACATGTCAGCAGCGTCAATACACTATCGTGGTTTCGCAGGTCACTGTATTTCATTGCATTCAGCAGTATCCTGTCGCCGGGGATATTGACTACACATTTGCATAAACACATAATCAAATATTCACAGACTGTTTGTAGAATGTCACCTGTTCAGTCTTTGTTCGTATCACACAAAAACTCCAAGGCTTCTGTATTATAATATTAGAACGTTTCTTTTCATGTTCTATCGGTCGATAGTACCTGAGTTTGTGTGATTTCGGAAATAAAACCTGAAGCAGCGAAGTTGCTGAAGGTTTTATTTCAGAAATCACACGAACTCAGGTCCTATCGACCGATAGAACATGAAAAGAAACGTTCTAATTATTTTATTATGCCGAACAAAAAAAGCTTTCGTTGCTAAGCGTTAACTGCAACATGCCATCAATCTCGTAACAATGTACTCGAATCCAGAAACATGCTTTCAGTGACGTCATTCCGAACGAATGACGTCTCTTTAGGATTTTTCAGATCACCAAATTCGAAAATGACTTGTTACAAATGCCGTCGCTTTGGGAGTTTCTAGATCACCAAATGTCAGTGTTTGCAACTGCATCATGCTGTTCATGTTAAAATTCATTATTAATGCTTGTGTGATAAGTGGATTAATGGAATATAAATTCATGTTTCTTGGACGACGACAGTCGTCAGAATTAAGCGGAGTGAAAAAAAATTATTTTAAACTTGAGGCGGATACTCAATGAGGTCGAGGGGTAATACAAAACTTGTGGAAATATAATTGATTGAAGTCACATTCATGATTCACTAAATTGGTGAACAACACGTGAATTTTTAATAGTTCTGCTTCTTTTGAATTCATTGTTTGCAGTTAAAATTGAAAACACATCCACTGAAGATGACATATTATTTGTTAAATTTGTGTCTATCAGTGACGAAACACGTTAAACAGACACGGCGCTAGCGTTCGGTGTTGAAAAATTCCAATCAGAGCGCGCGTAATCAACGTTAATCAATGAAAGTGGAGCTTACATTTTCTTTGTTCTCATGTCTCCAGGGAAGAATGTTCCGATAGTACCCGTGATTTGTCAAAAGACTCCAGAACTATGACTTTTAGAAGGTCTCAAATTAACCAATCACGACTGGTGTCACAGACGTGAGGCATAATAAATATTAATATAACAGAAATTACACTCAGTCTTTAATATTATTTATGTGCAATTTCTATCTTAACAATATGTTTTATGGGTTGACGTAGATGACTGATAACATGCTCTATATATTCCTATAAAAAGATTCGATGGGAAACGAATCGGAAAGGCTATTTCGAATCGAACCGAATAGCAATTTAAAATTCGAAATCGAATCGAATCCCGAAGCTTCGCAGGGATCTAGTTGGAAGGTAATAGAACGTGGGATAGCAGGTCTTCAGCTCGATCAATATTTTTCACCTTGTAGTCGTAAAGCTCACTTAATCCCCATTGCCCATGTGTTGCACGTTGGCGTTGTGCACTATGGCATACTGCACGTCGATGGTGCACTTGTCTTCAACCAAAGCTGATGCTGCATGTGTGGAGTTAGTACGCTGGGGGAGTCTGACAGTTGCTCGCCGGTGCTCGTGGGTTCTTTTCGAGTACTGCAGCTTCCTCCGCCCGTAAAACTGTCCAACAAGGTGTGACCCTGGTTATCGAGTGTTTTGTTAAACCTCAATAAATAAATAAATAAATAAATAAAAAAAATAAATAAATAAATAAATAAATAAATACCATTGCATGTATATGTATATACACACAAACAATGATATTGAGTTGAGAAATACATGAACTATTTAGTAATCAGAACAATGTCACCCAATTAGAATCCACAAATTGTCTGCCCAATGGCTTTTATCAAGTGGAAGAACATTTTAATGGTTACTACTATATAAAGTCCATCTTGCCATTATATATTATACAATTATGGAATTTAGTGGTGGTGAATATGAGGTGATATGAACCTGAAACAGTTATATTGACCGAGGTGTTAGCCAAGGTCAATAACCCTTTTTAGGTTCACATCACATCATATTTACCACCACAAAGGTCCATAACTGTTTTATTATATACACCATCCTCCAAAAAAAAAAACTTCTATATGTCAATTATATCAACAAGAAATACTTTTGTTTAACAATAAAATAATTATCATCTGCAGAATAACATAAAATTAACAATGTCATAGAGATTACGTCGATTGAAATACAGTTAAAACTAGAAGTCCTGTCACGAATAGTGTGCTTATCTAGGCTTAAATGCGCGTTAGAATTGCGCGCAATTGCCATATCGAATGGCATCCAAATCACGGCAGGTTCTCCTGGTTACTCATGGCAAACACATGCAATGTTTCTGCCAATAGTCCCCCGGGTTACCCGGAGGTCCATTGGCTGAAACATTGCCTGTGCACAGACCATATGTACAGCATTTTATAGCTTTACTATGGCCATAACACGTGCATTAACGCGCAGGTCAGCGTGCTATTTGTGCGCATTTCATGACAGGACTTCGAGTTTTAACTGCAGAACTCGAGAGAGGATTTCCAAAAGATATATTTAAAAAAGTTGATATGCACTGGAAAATAGGTGTGCATGAATTTGTGGATATCAGTCACGTGTGTAGGATCCAGCCAATAGAAATGTGGTTATTTATAAAGTATATACTAATATACACCATATACTCTACTTGATAAAGGCCATGAGGTCAAAACTGTGTGCGCCCTGACTGAGTGACTTTGCTCCAAATAATTCAAAAACTTAGTTTCAATGTGAGGATTTATTTAGTAATCAATTAAAATGAAATAAAAAAGGGATAGAAAATAAAAAAAATGTGGACTACTAAAATAAGGGTTTAAATGGGTGAGAGATTTTACCCATCTTTGTCATATTACTGAGAATGTTCGTGTTGAGTGCTTTTGTGTTGATGAATTCTGTCTGGTGGGCCTTTTACTTGGGGTTTTTGTCCTAAACTCGGTATTAATACAATTAGTTTCTGTGGTCGGCGGTTCTTCACGTATTTGTAAATGGAAATGAGTTCTGGTTCCAACATGAGATTGAATAAGACAATCTCTACAATTAAAGAAGTAGTATAAAAATACTTGGACTACAGGACCATTTTCACTTCGTCAGCACTAGTTGGCGATAAGAACCGGGAATGAGGTATGAGAACTACACATGCCACTGGTTTGCAGTGCGACCAAGGCCAAGTCGATCGACTAGAAATTGACTCAAACGAGACGCCAAAAATAACTTTTCTGGTGTCTAAGACAACACTATATATCTTACCTCCCACAAGTATCTGGGAATTTCATTGGTTCAAAAACGTCACATGCGGACTGCATATAAAACCATATACTGCCTGTCAACATCAATATACGCTGACAGCTGTGGGTAATCTCCCCTTTGTTCATTGATTATTCAAAATAACGGCAGCCGATAAACGCTTCAAGTTGAAAGATTGAGTGTTGGAAGCCCATATTTGGTCTGAAGTGCAGGTTAGGCAACTTAAAAGGCTTCACATTCTGGGGATGTGTGTCATGTTACCTTCGAAATGAAACTGTTTGGTACGGATGAATTTGCCTTGTTACAATGTATGGGAGAGTGTCTGTAGGCACTCTCCCATAAATTGTAACAAGGCAAAGACACGTGAACACATTGTGAGAATTCTCTCATTCAATTTTGATCGCTGTTGTTATTAGTTCTGTGCATCGATAAGATATATTTGTTACACAGTTTGTTGGTGGCCTAATGTGGTATATATGGCGTCAGTTAATACCATATTGGACTCGAGCTTCGCTCGAGTATCATTTCCAAGGACGCAATTATATTAGATACTAAACACTAATTCTGGGAATAATCATCAAATTATGATTTATTAATGAGTCACCGGGTACACCCCGGTGTTTCAATAATTCAAATTTTACTGATCTCTTTTATTACCCGGTAAACGCATGCGTGGACATCCCTGACCACGCGTGAATTACGACCAGTCCACGGCGACTTTACCGAATGTCGGTTTTCTCGTATTTACATTGTAGATCATAGCTTGTTTCAAGTGGAGTGAAAGGTTAATTAGTGCCTGAATGGACCATGGTAGTCTTGTGTCTGCACCACCCGTCACCAGTATATATTTGTGGCGTTGCTGATGCCATCTGGAAACAGTTTCGATTTATGACGTCAATGATGGTGACACCTCTCATTATCGCGTGATGACGTCGATACTCCACCTATCATTATTACCGATTAGTATTTATATGTACATATGTATAAATAAAATCGGGGGTCAAATATGCAAGTTGTGTCAGGTCGAAGGAATGAGTGTTGACGTCACCAATCGATAAGGGGCGAGGTATCATTGACGCCATGAATCAATACTGGTTCCAGTTGGCATCCGGTACGTCACAAATCGATACACTGATAAGTGGTATCGGAATAAAAATTATAAAAGGCACCCAAGAGCCGTTCGTGCAGCAGTTAGGAACCGGAAAGTTTAAGGTTTTTACAGACAGATGGTAACAGTTTTTTTTATCTAACAATTAACTTAATTTGCACCCAATAACTTGTAGAAAACGTTTGTATCAGCCCCCCCCCCCCCCCCCCCCCCTTCCAATTCCGCATCAGACAGATTCAATTTCCGGTATATATGGACGATTCGCATATATGCATTGTTATTACGTATTAAAATATAGTTCCTGGAATTCAAAAATCTTTACCAATTTCAACCCAATTTAATTTGAAAAATGGGTGGAAATGGACTTTATATAACTGGATTGTTAGAAAAATGTATTATCCTGACCATGTGCATGTCCTGTAATTGGCATCAGATTCTCGGTCGTGTTTACAATCGGATCGCAATTCACCCTGAGGGATCACCCTCGAATCTGATACAAATTACAGGACATGTGCATTATCCTCATAATGTATATGTATCAAATTGTAAATTTCGGACTTCCGGGATCTGTTTTCTCAATAATATTCCCATGAGTAATAATATATTCAGCAGAGTACTGTAATTACAATAGTGTACAGACGAGTTTCACCGGACCGCGACTGTGTCGCGATCTGGTAGAAATTATCTGTCCGCTTTTCTACCCACAGCATTGCAGAATCCCACCAGTCGAAAATGAAAGACGTAAACACGGCATGTCAGATTCTATCCGTGTTTGCATTTTTATAATTCAGTCTTGATTTTACGAAATTTTATTTTTGAAGTCTCGGTTCACCTGTGCAAATCTGTCGCGACTTGGTCACAACTGGGGCGCTGCGAATCGGAAATTTGACTTCGAATCAATTCTCGAAACGAATCGGGCAACAGATTCGCAAATCGATTCTTTTTCGAATCGAATCGGCTGGATAATTACGTTCGCGATTTCCAAGTTCCCATTTCTTCAAGCTGTGCTTTCGATGCGACCGTACGCACGGTCGACGTGTTTCTTCAAAAACACCCCCCCCCCCGTTCCTCTCTCTCGCTTTCTCTCTCTTTTTATCTCTCTCTGTCTCTCTCTTTGTGTGTCTCTCTGTATGTCCCTCTATCTGTGTCTCTTTGTGTCCCTCCCTGTCTCTATCTGCCCCTCTCACTCTTCTCTCTCTGCCCCTCCCTCCCCTCTCACTTCTCTTCCCCTTTACCTCTCCCGTCTATCTCTCTATCTCCCTTTCTCTATCTCTCGTTCCAGTGAGGTGTCGCTGCTGGTCACTGAGAAACAGAAGTTCTTCCTCCTCCGTTAAAAGAAAAACGACGAGAGGGTGCAGCCCTTTCTGGTAACTGCACAGAAATGGGACAAGGTCTTGGACCATCGAGTGATTGACAAGTCGAGTGGGTGGTTCGTTTATCACGCAGGATGAAGTTAAACATGTGCCGTTCACCCCAAAAAGATAAAAACCTGAATGTGTGTTGGGGGATGGTATTATTAGCGCCCTGTTAATGATAAAGTAGATTATATGGTACATGTATGTCAAACGTCATCGCTCGTTTCCAAGACTTCGCAATCTATCAAACAGATATAAACTTCACAAATTAACCCTCTACCCAACGTAACGGCCAAAACCGCAAGCCCTATTCAAAATAAATCGCCAATTAATTTTAATTTTTTGTCTCAAAAACATATGTTATGACCCCTCTTTGGAACGAGCTCGTTCCAATGAGCTTCATAACCTATGTTTTTGACACAAAAAAATGAAAAACATTAGTTATTCTAGAATTTTGTTTGCAAGTGTCGTCTGCTTTTCATGTTAGCTAAAGGGTTAAACACAATCGTTGTTCACCGTAACCGATTCCATTCGATCTTATATCGGAGATTTGGTAACGAATCGAATCCGGAAGTCGGTTCGATAATCGTTTCAAAAGTTGAAAAATCACACAGCCGCAGTTGCCCTCCTATCGCCATGCGATCGAGGAGAACGCTTTTATAATTTCGCTACTGTAAGTATGAGAAGACAATTCAAGTAACTCAATTTATTTTAGACTTCAAGTTGGTTTCCTTCAATGAATACTTTTCAGTGTGAAGGGCTGAATTATCATATTAACTTTGTCACTCATTAAAAATTGGCCAGCGTAAAATACACGCAACTAGTTCAGGGATGTGGCTAGAGAGTTTCAGCGCTGGGAGGTGGTGAGGGGGGGGGGGGGGGGGGGGGGTGCCACCGGTGTAAATTCCAACTGTGTGTGGTTTCGATAGGTGGTTGCACTGCAGCGCTGGGTGATATCTTTTAACCCTTTACCCAACGAATCGCCCGCATCCGCCCGCGTAATATGCAAATGCAGCTGTTGAAAAAATATTATTTTTCGAAAAATTTTAACAAAACCATATCATGTGACTCCTCTTTGGAACGAGCTCGTTCCAAAGAGGGGTCACATGATATGGTTTTGTTGAAATTTAAAAAAGAAAAATTAAAAAAATGATATTTAAAATAATGAATTTTGGAATCGTCTGCGTTGGGTAAAGGGTTATGAACCCTTCTGAAAATTTTCACTAGTCCTGAAACGGAAAAAGCATCATTTATAATGTGTCTGGGTCAAAAAATTTACCGGATTGATGTCAGAGTCGAAGTTTTGAGGCCATGTCAATTTTAGAGTAGGAAATTTGAAACTCGAGTTTCCAGTTGGAAATAAAAAAAATTCTCATCATTAGTTGGAATTTTAATATTTTTCATGAACAATGTTAATTTATTGAATTTCCAACTATTTGATTTTTGACCTCGGAATTTCCAACTATTGAAAAAAAATACTCCTAGCTGGGGGGGGGGGGGGGAGACCCTCCACCCCCCCCCCCCCCCCTGTCGCCACATCTCTGAATTAACTGCCAGACGACCACGCAGACATAATGCGTGACATATAGAACTGTTAGAAATTACATAACTAATGAGATACCAACTTTTTTCTGACTTTTAGAATAAAAGGGATCTATTGTTTTGCACGTGTCCCACAAATGTGTATGATCGATTTATGGTGTAACCTAATAACTGTGTGCTCCCACCAACTCAGCTTTGTTATTGCATTGCGAACTTTAAATGAAGTCTGCATGGTTCTTTGATTAAAATATTTGTTTCACAAAAAAAGGCAGACGTATATGAAACAATTCTATATGTATGTTCTTTATTATAATGGGCAGTTGTGTATGTCTCACTGGAGTAACAGACCAACAGGTTAACCCCTTTAAACACTTTGGTGGTATTTTTTCAAGCCAGTACAGTGTCATAAATTGGATTTGTTACTTGGGTGTGTGTGTGGGGGGGGTGGGGAGGGGGTGGGGGGGGGGGCAGTGCAGCCTTAGGAATGCACGCTAAAACTCTTGCTTGGTCGAACACAGAAATTCACCGAGCTACTATCTACTTGGTGAATTCTGGTGTAAAACGGGCCTGGGCCGGAAAAGCGGTATTTCTGGTTTATAAGGTTAATACGGTGTCTTAGGTCGGAAGATTTTTTCATATTATTCGACACCTTGACTACCCACGTGAAACGTGACAATTTTAACAATGATTCTGTTTCGGTTCAGGATTTATCCCCGTAAACTGCTTCAAACCGAAAGGTCCACGCTTCGATCCACGTCTGGGGTACCCGCGTTGCGTCCTTGGGCAAGGCACTTCATCTCAATTGCCCGCGTGGAGGCACCGTGGCGCTGTGTACTAAGGCGTGCTACATATCGATGGTGGACTTGCCTTCAAACAATGCTAACCCTGCTTGAGCGGAGTTAGTACGTTGGGGAGTGTGACAGTTACTCGCCGTTGCTCGCTTGTTCTCTCTGGGTACTCTGGCGTCCTCTACTCGTAAAACGACCCGACACGAGGTGACCCTAGCTGTCGAAAGTGTCGTTAATCCCCAATAAATAAACAAATATATAAATAAATAAATAAATAAATAAATAAATAAATAAATAAATAAATAAATAAATAACCCTGCGAACTAATTTGCCAAAAACTTGGATCTTTTAAACTAAGCTGAAATGCTCCCACCTCAGTCACTTATGTTTATAATTCGTTTGGGACTTACATAACCTTAAAAAACTGCATCTGGGGTTCACCCACATAATTCCAGTTTAATAGTGGTATAAATACAGAACACAACCCAGGATAGGGTACGAAGCATGGGCGCAGATCATGGGGGGGGGGGGGGGTACGTGTCACCCCCAGATCTCATCAAGGGGGGGGGGGGGGGCATGGTATGCAATGCCCCCCCCCCCCACCACTGGGGGACATGGTATGACATGTCCCCCACTATGCTCCCCCACTGCTGCACCCTCTCATCAGTTTTGTTTGAATAATTTTGAGACGTGGAGACTCAGAACACGTGCGAATCGCTTGTTAGCCCATTGTGGGTTAACCAGGCCCGTCGGAACCGGGGGGAGGGGGGGGGGGGGTGACTGCAGCCACCCCAATAATTTGCTCTTGTGTCATCGTCAGTTTATCCACGCTGGGAGCAACCGATGTTAAATATCCACAACTAAGTCCAATTTGAATAAAACAGAGTCAATCAACTACGGATACGGGGGTGGGGGGGGGGGGGGGCAGTCGTAACTAGATAAATTATAATGTTACAGTGAAAAAGTTACAATTGATAATACATCAATTTTAATAAACTTGGTAGAATGTCAATGCGAGATTCACTTCTGATACACGTTCAACTAGTCCAAACTTGGACCCACAGTTCGTAATATAATTTTGGGGTTGGTACGGCCTGTACTGTAGCCGTATCAACCACAAAAATTATATTACGGACTATGTTTGTGGGTCCATGTTTGGACTGACGTAATGTTCAACGAACAGTTGTTCAACACTGCGCCTTCAAATAAGTTGTTACTCAGCCAGACACAGCTGTGGGTTGCACGAATGCATAAGCAGCATAACTATTTGATATCGGAATATCAATGTTGCAGACAGAATTCTTATGCAGAGAGAGTAATAGGCCGGTACTGAGCTCGTGAAAATGTGCAAGACAGTATCGTCTGCTTTGTTTACATTTTGAAAACGAAATTTATCGATCGAATTCATTCAATTCACGCGACTTGTTGATGACGTATGTCTCGGGCTGTTATTGGATCTGTTAATCCATTAACGGGCCCGACACATACGTCGTCGCTCCATCTGTTGGGCCCTTATGCTAATCCACCGCACAGTTGCATCGTGTTAATCTAATAGGGAACGCTCGGTAAAGCGGGAACAATTATGGTTAAGCATTTTGACAAAATTACAACAGGCTGTTGAAAAACATATTTTTTTCTACTAAATAATTAAGAGAAATTATACCCCAGAGGCCACCAGAATGCACCATTTGATAGCGCAATTTAAACATTTTCTTGGGGGGAGAACCCCCCCCCCCCCAAACCCCTCTCTCCCGGCTCGTGCCTGCGGCACTCGCTGCAGATGCCTTCAGTATCTGCCCGTCCCCCCCCCCCCCCCACACACTTTTTGGAAGAGATCTGCGCCCATGGTACGAAGGACAGGACACAACATCCTTTGTTTGAAATTGTCTTATATTTTACTTTCCCTTACGACGCTCGTGAAATAACTGGAAAAAAACTCCCAACTCGGAGTGTTTATTCCTGCCTTCCCATTCGTTGTGCTATGTCCTACTGCAGCATGGGCATGTATACTCGATTGCCGTTTTCCAAGAGTTAAATTTACCGCAATTCGTTTTCAGATATGAAGGCAGTTATCAGTTATCGAATAATCTAACCAGCTCTTTCCACTGAGGTATCACATGCAATGCTTCCGAGGAAAAAATGAAACTATAGTTTTTAACCCTCTGAAACTGGTGATATCATATCTTGCATTCAGTAGAAGTAGGTGGAAGACTCCATAATTATATTTTGGGGGTAGACCAATTAATATTCTAAACGTGCAGCTTCGCGGCACGTGGACAATATTGATTGGTCTACCCCATACTTTGACTTCCAGCCATCCTACTTAATGAAAATATGATGCATCATGTTCCCGGACCCCAAAAAGAGTCTCTCACGTTCAAAGGGTTAAATAAAATGTTTGTTTCAATGAACGTCAACTAGTCGTGCACGCTAAAAACTAAAGTGTTAAAAACTACACTTGAAGTGCTGTATTTAACACTTACCAAGTGCTGAACTAGCACTCTATTCAAGTGTAGATACTCCAGAACTTGACAGGTGTTACAATAATACCACTTGACAAGTGTAATGTCGCGACACTTAAAAGGAAACAACGCAGATGACGCGGATCAGGCTCGAACTCTCGAGCCTAATCCGCGTCATCTGCGTTGTGTCCTTTTAATTATGTACCCACCAAGCGCAAATCAAATTATGGACGATTCTGGAAGAACCACCAATGCTAGACACATGGGCAGTGCCATCCATTCAAGTTTCAGATGTCTGACGATTGTAATGTCTAAGTGCTTAAAGCATTGCACTTTGAGTGTTAAAATCAAACCCTAAGAGTTAGAATGGGTTTAACAACTAGAAAGTGTCAGTTTTAACACATTAGTTTTTAGTGTGTGGGTGCTCTGTAAATGGTTAAACGAAGTTATGTACTTTCTTCCGGTTTGTTCAAGTGAGTGATGTGCTTCTAAAATAATGAACAGGCAAAGGGGACCAATACAGACATGTGTCTGTGCATCGCGTTAGATTATGAAGGAACTTGTCAGGTATGTCCCTTTTTTGTTCTTCCGGGTTTCAAAGTGGAGAACATGGGTGCGTTATTAGGCCGAGGAAAAACGGAAATGGTTCAGATATCCCAACCGATCGTAATTTTCAA
The DNA here is from genome assembly GCA_031216915.1 of Pictodentalium vernedei. Lineage (NCBI taxonomy): Eukaryota > Metazoa > Mollusca > Scaphopoda > Dentaliida > Dentaliidae > Pictodentalium > Pictodentalium vernedei. The sequence continues at coordinate 406,644,102 of CM062290.1, forward strand.
GCACGACCCTAATCGTTTTATGAGCTCTTGGCAAAAGACGATATGTCTATTTAAATCGCTATCTCAAAATACTGACGTACCGTCAAACAGAAACACCTCGAATATAGGCAATACATTTTAAACTTTCACCCAATTCGAAGAGCAGACGACACTTGATAAATAATGATCTTTTCCTCTCTCTGTCATAAACTGTGTTTTCGAGAGGGTTGGGGTGGGGGTAGGTGTCATAAAACTACGGAGGGAGGGAGGGGGGACATGAACAAAATTTCTTAGTTAATAAATGAAGTAATAATAAAAAAATGAGTGGCGAATTTTGTAGATAGAATTGGCCGGTTTTGGTGGTTAGCGTGGTAAGTGGGAAGCGACTAAGTGCGAAAAATAATATTGAAATAAATTAAAAAGAAAATTCTGACAGAACTACCCTATTTTCTAGTGAATGCAACCTGAACCAAACCATTCAGATTTTGCCTTATCATTGGCTATGGGGGCGCGGTGTCGCAGTGGTTACGGTACTGGACTGCGAGCGGAAAGGCGCACCATTCAATCCCTGCCAAGGGTAACTGCGTTGTGATCTTGAGCAAAGCACTTAATCCCGATTTTCCACGTGGGGGCATGGTTGCGCTGTGTGTTAAGACGTACTGCACGTCGAAGGTGCACTTGTCTTCAACCAATGTTAACCCTACTTGTGTGGGGTTAGTACTCTGGGGAGTCTGGCAGCTGCTCGCCGCTGCTCGGTGGTTCTCTCCGACCACCGGCTTCATCCACCTGTAAAAGCTGTCCGACACAAGGTGACCCTGGCTGTCGAAATTGTCGTTAAACCCCAATATAAAATAAGTAAATAAACCGTTGGCTGTGTTTTCAACTCTAGCTCATCAAGAAGACAACACGTGCAAAGAAATTCATGAAACACGCGAAAGATTTCATTTTTTGTTGCCTCAAAAATCATATCTATCATCCGTCATTGAGACGAGATCAGCATAGCAAGCCCGTTCCAATTAGGGCACATAAGCGAACAGGCTTGAAAAAAAGCAGTCAGACATTTGCAGAATGTGGTCCCCAGAAGGTGAATTTAATAATGCTATCCCGTACAGTGGGCCAATTTATCCTCTGGGTACCTCTTTCTGTTTAGTTTTGAGGCCCTGATTCAGATTGAGGTTCACAGAGGATAAATTTAGTGATGCGACCCTGCTGTGCAGGGTTGCATCACTAAATTCACCCTCTGAGGACCTCATTTTGCAGATGACAATCTGGTTATTTTCTGGCTTGTAAGCGAACAAAATAATAACAACAAAGGAAGAAAATAATAAAATTTGAATGGCGATTATTGTGAATAGGGCTAGTCGGTGTTACGGTTGGTAGAGGGTAAAAACTGACTTGCACCAACTTATTTTATAGAAATTATGTACTGCTGTCACATATGTATCATTCACGTCTGCAATCGTTTCAACAGCGAGTTCACAATAGATTTGATGACATGATGATGACGGAATAATAATACTTGTATTCATGATCTCAACTTGACCCCAAACAATATGCAAGCTTACACAGCTTTTCAATTTGTTCTGGTATGCATGATGTCCCACGCGAATTGTAGATAGACTGTTTGTGGACAATTGAAATTCCATGCTTCCCATTATATAAACCCTTTAGGATTGTCGAAAACAGCATTTGCGAACATTTTTGAAGATTTTCATTTTGTCTTCGTCTTTTGTGACCCCTCATTGGATGAGCTCATTCCGATGAGGAGTCATTGGGCATATTTTGCAGGACGAAACTGATAAAAATAATAAAATTTAAAATGTAATTTTCGTGAATAGCGCTGACTCTATTACGTTATTGCACGCCTATGCTTTTATTTTCATAAAATACACGCCTTTTCTGCAAAACCCGAAGCGAACAATACTTTTTTGTATTGTCCTTGAACAATACGGATCACGTGTGCGGACTATTTACCTATTTCGTTTTTACGTTTGGGTTATTTTTGGTAAAAATTTGTGTTTTTAATATTTTTTAATAAACTGTAGGCGTGCAATAAATACAGAACAGCATACGCATTCGAACTGTCACTTTTTACCGCACGAAATCGATTTCGGTGGAGGGATTATATTGATCAAGAAGCCGACCGCTTCGAGTTCAATATTATCCCTCCACCAAAATCGATTAATAATTTTTCTAGTAAACTGTAGGCGTGCAATAAATAAAAAAGAGAATACGCGTTCGAACTGTCATTTTTCACCGCACTCGATCGATTTTTTTTTTGCGGAGGGATAATATTGAACTCGAAGACGATCTGTCTATAAATTGCTGTTATTTCGAATGGAAGTTTGATTTTTACGGCTTCCCGCGAAGGAAATGGATAAAAATCCTTAAATGTGTGAAACATATCCTGATAAACATCGACACTAGAATGATGTACAGTTATCTAGGCTTAATTGCGCGTAAGAATTGCGCGCAATTGCCATATCGAATGACATACAAAGCACGGCAGGTTCTCCTGGTTACTCGTAGCAAACACAGGCAATGTTTCTGCCAATGGACCTCCGGGCTACCCGGAGGTCCATTGGCTGAAACATTGCTTGTGCACAGGCCATATGTACAGAATTTGACAGCTTTACTGTGGTCATAACGCACAAATTAACGCACAGATCTACATGCTATTTGTGCTCATTTCCTGACAGGACTTGTAGTTTTAACTGTAAATCATTTCTAATCTGCAATAAGTATTTTTATGGAATTTCTCATAATATCAAACTCTTCCTCTTGTCAAATGGCCACAACCTTTCTTGACGAAGTTCAAGAAATAGACAGAACGGCATTTGCGTTCGAACTGTCATTTTGTATCGCACGAGGTCGATTTGTGCGGAGAGATAATATTGAGCGAGAAGCCAAAATCGAACGAGTGCGGTAAAAATGACAGTTCGAATGCGTATGCTTTTCTGTATTTATTGCACGCCTACAGTTTACTAACAAATTATTAATCGATTCTGGCGGAGGGATAATATTGAACTCGAAGCCTTTGCCTTCATGTTCATTATTATCCCTCCGCCGAAATCGATCGCAGATTCGAACCCGTATGCTGTTCTATATTTATTGCACGAATATTCAGTTTATTAAAAAAAAAATATTAAAAACACAAATTAATGCCAAAAGTAACCAAATTGTAAAAAGGAAATAGTTAAATAGTCTGCCCATGTGATCCGTATTGTTCAAGGACAATACAAAAAAAATCGATTTGAGCGGAGGAATAATATTGAACGAGAAGCCGAAATCGAACGAGTGCGGTAAAAATAACAGTTCGAATGCGTATGCTTTTCTGTATTTATTGCACGCCTACAGTTTACTAACAAATTATTAATCGATTCTGGCGGAGGGATAATATTGAACTCGAAGCCTTTGGCTTCTTGTTCATTATTATCCCTCCATCGAAATCGATCGCAGATTCGAACCCGTATGCTGTTTTGTATTTATTGCACGAATATTCAGTTTATTAAAAAAAATATTAAAAACACAAATTAATGCCAAAATTAACCAAATTGTAAAAAGGAAATAGTTAAATAGTCCACCCACGTGATCCGTATTGTTCACGGACAATATAAAAAAAATTATTGATCGCTTCGGTTTTTGTAGGAAAATAAAAGCATAGGAGTGCAATGAACCACAAACCACAGATTCGAAAGCAGATTCGTTTTGTTGACCCTTTACCACTGAAGCTTTCCGAAATTAAGGTGGAGAGAACGGTTCGCGTCGCCCATAGGTGATTGTTGAGCGACTACTCGGAACGGTCGCTCAACGCGCAGCTATGTCGGACGTGTGACACGACGATGGGGGAAAGCCGAAGAGAGGGTTGTCCCCGCCTCGTAGTATGAGGTTGGGGGTCCACCTCTGGGTAATTTTTAAATTTAGCGCCCAAAACTTCTTAAAAAGGAAATGGGCATTTTTGTCAGGGCGAGGCTGCGTAAGTTTCACACAGCTAAAATGAGCAGAGTGCAAGATGAGTGTGTTCTCACTGTGTTAGATATTTGTTAACCCTTTACCCAACGTAACGGCCAAAATCGGCCAGCGCTATTCTCAAAAATCGCCAATTAATTTTCAAAATATTTTCATTTTTTGTCTCAAAGACATAGGTTATGACCCCTCGTTGGAACGAGCTCGTCGAGCTCGTTCCAACGAGGGGTCATAACCTATGTTTTTGAGACAAAAAATGAAAAAAATTAGTTATTCAAGATTTTTTTTTGCAAGTGTCGTCTGCTTTTCATGTTAGGTAAAGGGTTAAGATCAAATCATTCAAGGTCTAGAAATTGTAGGGGAGATTGGCATCCTTCGTCAGACAAAAATAAGAGAACGGCGTCCACAACCCGTTCCCTCGGGAAAGCACACTGTCCTTTACCCAACGTCAAGCCCTAAACTGTCTAGCGTTTTTTTTTTAAAAAATCGTCATTCAAACCTTATTATACTACTGTTTCATGTTATGTGTCACAAACATTATTTTTGACTCCTCATCAGAACTAGCTCAACGAGCTCGTGCTAATATAAATGGTCAATAACTCTGTTTTTTTTTAGCTATCGGTACAAATTAAAAATCTAAGTTATTCAAGATTTTCGTGGAAACGTGACAACCATTATTTATTCCCACTTCCTTATTCGACATTCGTTATAAACTGGTTTTATCGGTTGATAACGAATGTCATACAAGGAACTGGAAATACGTAATGGTTGTCACATCTCCGATTTTCTTTGCAAGTTCTGTCTGCACTCGTTTTGGACAAGAGTTAAACCTGTCAACACCCTCTTACTTTTCGACATTATTACTAGCAAAAATAATTTTGAAGTTAGCAGTCGTCAAAGCATCAATCGAGTTCGTTCCAATGAGAAAAGTTCACAGTCAATACTTTGGGGGCATAGAATGAAACATGTTTTAAAATGAATTGTTTGTTGCAAGTACCTTTGCTAGTCGTGGTCGATAAATCTGCGTTCTACAATTAAAACTAGAAGTCTTGTCATGAAACGCGCACAAATAGCACGTAAATCTGCGCGTTAATCTACGCGTTATGACCACAGTATTGCAAACAAAGTTTGTACATATGACCACCTGTGCACAAGCAATGTTTCAGCCAATGGACCTCCGTGTAACCCGGAAGTCCATTGGCAGAAACATTGCCTGTGTTTGCTATGAGTAACCAGGAGAACCTACCGTGCTTTGGATGCCATTCGATATGGTACTTGCGCGAAAATTCCAACGCGCAATTAAGCCTATATAAGGGCACATTTCACGACAGGACTTCTAGTTTCAACTGTAGTTGCTAGACGAGCAGTCATAAATTATTCCTTGAGCAGCAGCGCAGTTAGCGACGTGTGGAAAGAAGGAGCATGGCCCATTGCTCGAACCTTTCACTTACATGTCGAAGTTAAAATCTAACCGCGCTTATATGTTGTTATATGGAAATGGACAACCACTTCCAAAAGCTATTGCATCAGACAAAATGATCTTCTCTCCTCGGAGAATGTTGATCAGGTCTTACCTTGCCAAGAGATTTGACGCCTTTGAACAGGCAGAGAAACACTAACATCCAGGCACCGACCAGACACAAAAGAAGTCTCCATTCCACCTTTCCCAAATCTTCAATGCCGGGAGACATGTTCAAAACGTTATACCTGTTTGAAAAAGATACATTTTGGGTTTAGATCGCCACCGAAATAGTAAGCTTGTTCTGAAAGAGATGAACTTCTGCCCTTAATCATTGACAGGTCATCATCAAGTGAAAGTAAAAAAGGTATCTGCGTATTCACGCTAAAAAATAAAGTTTTAAAAACTACACTTGAAGTGCTGTATTTAACACTTACTAAGTGCTGAACTAGCACTTTGTTCAAGTGTAGATATCCCAGAACTTGACAGGTTTTACAATAATACCACTTGGCAAGTGCAATGTCGCGACACTTAAAAGGAAACAACGCAGATGACGCGGATCAGGCTCGAACTCTCGAGCCTGATCCGCGTCATCTGCGTTGTGTCCTATTAATTATGTGCCCACCAAGCGCAAATCAAATTATGGACGATTCTGGAAGAACCACCTATGCTAGACACATGGGAAGTGCCATCCATTCAAGTTTCAGATGTCTGACGATTGTAATGTCTAAGTGCTTAAAGCATTGCACTTTGAGAGTTAAAATCAAACCCTAAGAGTTAGAATGGGTTTAACACCTTGAAAGTGACAGTTTTAACACTTTAGTTTTTAGTGTGTTGCCTAACATACTCAATGGCTAGGGCCCCGCGAATCATAAATTTTGAATCCAATCGAATCGAATCAGACAGAGGATTACGGCTCGAATCAAAACTCGAATCGAATCTCACCGGAATGAAATTTATAAATATTGCATCGTCTTCCAGAAATACATATTGCCGGTCTCCATTCATGTTTTGTAATCGCCTTGTTCGTTTGGTTAAGATAATCCAAAAAAAAAAAAAAACAGAAAGGAAATCAAACTGGTTTCGGCAGCAGAACCTCTTTGAACTCTGTCTAAGAGACCTAATGATGGAATATAACACACTGGGTAGCATTCTGAGAATACGTCGACAATTTGAACGTTTCCAAATCAGTGAGACTCGAAATAAATCAAATTGAATCGAATCATCCGGGCGATTTCGAATCGTGTCGAGTTTTTCGTGTTGGCTAAAGCCTTTGATTTGACAGTGGATCATCCCTCCAGATACGATTTGTTTATTTGTAGCTGGTCAGTTGATGTTGTTTGTGTTTAGTGGTTTTAGAAAATATAAAACATATCAAGGGTAAGATAGCTAAGTTTGACAATATTTGTATGTAACCCGTAACCCATTACCTAACGTAACGGCCAAAACCGGCCACCGCTATTTTCAAAAATCACCAATTAATTCTCAATATTTTTCATCTCAAAAACATAGGTTATGACCGCTCGTTGGAACGAGCTCGTTCCAATGAGGAGTCATAACCTATGTTTTTGCGACAAAAAATGAAATCAATTAGTTATTCAAGAACTTTTTTGCAAGTGTCGTATGCATTTCATGTTAGGTAAAGGATTAAAGACAGTGCTTGGCACGTCATTTTGGGAAATGTCTGAATCAAGTTTTGCGGAACCAGACTCCTCCTGTCAATGACGTTTTGATGACGCAAAAACTGTTACGCTGTAACTGTAGTCACAGTATAAGAACATTCACATCATCAAACATACATGTAATACGAAGGCCTAGCACAAAAACTAGGAATGCGGTGCCAATCTTCAAATCACGGCTCCTAACGTTTTATCAATGGCATTCAAGATATGTTGAATCTATTCAGTTTCTGTTGCCGCTAAACGTGTGCACATCTTCTGCATACTCACTTTTCGCAGACATCAACGTATATTCTTTAAAAAGCAATCGGTGGCAAAAAATTTAATACCGTCGAGAAAAATGTTTTTTGGACGTTGTTTACAGTACACCCGCTGTGGTTTGGTCATATATTTTCACGGCACAATAATATTAGATACCCAAAACTAATTTTTGGATTAAGCATCCAAAAATTAATTAATGAAGCACCGGGTTCAACCCGGTGCGTCACTAATTAAAATTTTGCTGATGATGATTTTTATTACCTGGTAAACGCATGCGTGGGCATAACTGCGCAGGCGTGTATTACGACCAGTCCATGGCTACTGCATTGGAGGTTTGTTGTACGTTCATCTCACGGGCATTGAAAATGAATAGCTAAGTTGGGATTTCCACCCACATAATGACTCGTGTTTTGTGATAAGTATACAGTGTCACATAATGCCCTCCCGTGGGTCCTTATTGACGAGCGTAGAGCTTTTCCTCATCCCCAAGGGGAGGGGGGGGGGTGGTCCCAAGGACGGGCTATATAATTCAGTTTGTGCGTAACGTACGAATTTTTTACCTTCATGGGAAATGCATTCACTGAGAAACATATTTTATTTTCAAAAGAAGAAAAACGAATCTATCTAGTTGATTCTTGTGTTGTAAGGTATGGGACACACCTCGTTGGAATTTATTACCTCCCATTAAAACGATAATTAATAGATTACAAAATCCCTCTGACCATATACCATATGTTACAGTGACAATTTTATAGTTCTTCCCTTGTACTAAGTCTTAATTACCTCGTGTCAGTGATATGACACCGTATAACTTGTCCAACACGGTTGGTTTTCCTATAGCTCACCGTTGATAAAAAAATAATGGCTTTCGAGATAAGGGTTCGGCGATACATTACTTCATTAACAGTATAATAGCCGATCACTTGTAGAGAAGGGGAGAGCTATATTTTAATACAGTACACGTAATGCCGTCTGGCCGGTTACAACAGGGTTATGTGAGGGATGGGTATCCAATTCACATACCTGGTCAACATCCGGTCCGAGAAACTACCTTCTGACAGAATAGTTGGAATTTTAGATATTAAGCAAGGTGATTGCCGCTGAAAGTCAATTTCCTGACAAGAACTTCTCTGGTGCACAGGCCGCGAATGGTGGAATGAAAACCTGCTTCTCAGTAACATGTAGACGACTTTATTTACTTCAGTGAACGTGTATCCGAAATTTTGTTTCGCATCAGAGTCTTTTTTCAAGTGTAGAGCGCTATAATTTAATTAAGAATATATCACAAAGAAATCGTAAGTACTCTTCTGCGTTTGACTTACCCATGCCCAGCTGAAGTGTTCCCGAGGAATCCATGGTGAATTTTTCAAGAGAAACCACGAACTTGGTGTTTACCCAATGCTTCAGACATTTTCTTTAAGCTTACGTGTGGGGGAGTGATTACGACCTTCCTTCCCAGAATAAACATTCGTGAGTCCTAACTAAATTCCACTAGACGACTGGGGTGCAACGATCGCGGCCACATCGATCCATTAACCCCTCTACTGTGCCACAACAGAAGCAAAGTTTAATTTTTCTGAAGAAAATAAATTACAGTAATATCGCGAGAAATTCAGAAATAAGGCTTCAGTACTCTAATGACAGGTAGTTACTTCACGTGGTTAAATAAGAAAGTCGCAAGAGCACCAAACAATATGCCGAAAGGAAAAGTGTATGAATTGGAAAGGGATACCTTAAACATAGAAAAAAGGAACGTAGAATAAAATAACATTAAATGTATTGGTAATCCAGGAAACGTATCTTATACGAAAAATTGCTCAAAATATATGCCATTTGGTTCATTAAGCGATATAGAGGATGGGAGAGAGAGGGAGAGATGGGGTGGGTGGTGGTGATATTCTTCTGGAGGAGACGGTGGTTGAGAAGGGAATAGTAATACTTTAGAATGCAGTCACAAATTTGAACACCTTGAGTTGTGGTCTTGTGAGACAATATTTTGTCACTTTTCTGACGTTGACTTTTAGCACTATGCAAGCTCTTTTAGTATGCCAATACAATGCAAATGAAATGTCTTTCCGTAAAAAAACAAATTTAAACTAGAGAAACAGAATTTACTGCATTCAGTAAATTTAAGTTTGTGTAAAAGTGGATAAAACATCAGAAATAAACAAAATAGCAAGATAATTTATGGAGGCTTAAATATAATATTTTTACATAAATCAGAAATCGGTTTTCGTTAACCGTATTTAAAAATATTCATAAAGGAATCAGATAATTTTTTTCTAGAAACCAGAAAAAGCATATATGTGCACAGCATTCAAAGGGTTCGATCAAGGAATCAGAAATGGACATTTTTGGCTCTGCCACTTATTTGAATGATGTTTAAGGAGTAATGTGAGTATGGAAAGGATTATCATTATTCTTGGATTGCATGAAATAAACTCTTTGGAACCCACATTGAAGTTATTCTTGGATTGCATGAAATAAAATCTTTGGAACCCACATTGAAGTCTTGAGAGGGTTAAAAGTATGTTTTTCGAATACTCTTTAATAATGCCTTACACTGAAAAGGCGTCGCACACCACATAGAATTGAACTGGATAATTTAAACATTTCCTTGTAAAGCAAACGGTTCCTCCCGACTTCGTTTGAGGACGAAACTGACACTTGATTAAAATAATAGATAACATTTAATGTTTGACAGCTAACTCTACTTCTGTAATTTGATTGTTCACACATTGTTCTCCAGTTTGAATAAATATAGCATAGCTATTGCTTTAGGATAATTAACTTTTATAAGGAATTAGAGGCCGTGAAAACTCTGTGGCCAACTAAAGGTCTCTAGCAACTTGACAAACATAGGTTGTCGCGTACTTGTGACTGTCTATCAGTGAGCCAAAAATAAGCGCAATATGGCAATTTGTTTTCGAGTTATCATGCGGACAAGTAAGTGGGGAGAAGACTGAAGGCAGGAGAATACGAAGAAGAAAAGAAGAAGAAGAAAAAAAGAAAAATAAACAGTACAAAAAACATTGCCTGTGTTTCACACAGACTAATGATATTTCTGTTTGGAGAGGCAAAATCTATATATCATAATTTTGAGTTTTTAACCTATTTAGGCAACGCTAATCACAGATGAAACATACAAAATATACAGTTTAAACTAGAAGTACTGTCATGAAATGCGCACAAATAGCACGTCGTTAATCTACGCGTTCTGACAATGGTAAGGCTATCAAATTCTGTACATATGGCCTGCGCACAAGCAATGTTTCAGCCAATGGACCTCCGGGTAACTCGGAGGTCCATTGGCAGAAACACTGCATGCGTTTGCTATGAGTAACCAGGAGAACCTGCAGTGATTTGGATGCCATTCGATATGGCAATTGTGCGCAATTCCAACGCGCAATTAAGCCTAGATAAACGCACTATTCGTGACAGGACTTCTAGTTTTAACTGTATATTTTGGAATAACTAAAAATGTTCATGTGTTACCTCACACACATAGCGTATGTCGCTCATTTGGAAAGAGTTCAACGGGTCAGTTCCAATGAGTGGTATTTGCTATGTCCTTTGGCGAAAAAGATTTAAAGAACAAAATAGTTGAATGACGTTTCTTGAGAATAAGAAGGGTCGATTTGGTACGTAACGTTGGGCAAGTTGTTAACCACTCAAGAAACCCTTAGGAGATAAACGTCTCTTGTTTCGTTAGACATTTGGAAATTTGACTATGGAAAACCGTTTGTTAACGAGCCCCGAAGGGACATGGCACGTCATAATTTAATTAAAATAGGATGGGTGTTAAGTGCCCTGGGTCTGCACGTCGAGAATATTAATTTGTCTACCCCCAAATAATGAATGTGGACTCTTCCAGTTGCTATCATTGGACTGATATGGAAGATACCACCAGTGTTCAAAGGGTTAACCCTTTACCCAACGTAACGGCCAAAACCGGCCAGCGCTATTCTCAAAAATCGCCAATTAATTTTCACTATTTTTTTCATTTTTTGTCTCAAAAACATAGGTTATGACCCCTCGTTGGAACGAGCTCGTCGAGCTCGTTCCAACGAGGGGTCATAACCTATGTTTTTGAGACAAAAAATGAAAAAAATTAGTTATTCAAGAATTTTTTTTGCAAGTGTCGTCTGCTTTTCACGTTAGGTAAAGGGTTAAACTCATTAGAGGATTGAAGATAGTCAGGGTTGAAAAGCCGATAAAGAGATTAAAAAAGACGTAAACAAGTTGCAGAAAGGTCTGCCATTTTTCTGTATCTATTGAGAATCCACCAACTCGGACTTGTACAGAAATATTTTTTACATTCAACTTTTAGAGATCCAGTCTCTCCCCAAATTTCACAAAAGTGTACACTCGTTAGTGTGCACCATTCAATATAGTGTTCCTTCCCGTAGACAATGATTCAGTTCAGCCTAATTGACAGTATCAACTGGAACGTACAGATATTTTTGTATAATCATCTTTGAACACTTTTCTATCAGTGGTAGTCACTGGCCTTTGATTGACACATTGGAGGTCACCAACTATCTTTGCTCATTATGTCATATCCTAGGGTATTCCTTATGGTAAACATCTTAACAACAGCCCGCGGTTGGGAAAACATCTAATTATCATTGATTGATCCTGATCATTCTATTGATCTTATTTTCATAATTCTTACTTAAATCAGACTTGATCAGTCCACCAACCAGAACATCACCTAAACGTGCATAATAATATTTTGATCCCCCAACTGGGTCCGCTGGATATCCAGTTATAACACAAATGAGGTTACAGGTAAACAAGCAGTTTTTCATGCTGCTGCATATGTTTTTTGCGGAACGGGAAGCAGTGAACATATACAGTTATTTTATGTGTATATGACTGTTGAAGTTTTTCAGTCCATTTTCAACTGGTACTTGTTGATCTATTTTGTTGATGTTTAAACGGTAGGGTACAGGAACCCCATATTCAGGCTTTATTCTAGAGTAGATTTGCCACAACTCAAAGTGTTTATATTTTGTGGATGTGCTTCACATTAGCCTTGAAGTGACACAATATTGTCTGCATGTAATTGCCTTGTTATAAGAGACTGTAACAGGACCAAGCCATGTGGATAAATGTTGACAATTTATCACTCTACCTGTTAATACTCGCGTCACATTATGTCGATTATATACACTCTTTTACTGCCACGCCCACTTTAGCCATATATGGAGGACCTCTATCTATGCCTGTATGCGAGTAAGTTTAATACCATTTATGACATACTTGAAACTCTATCATCTGATTAATTGTTGAAAAGGGCTCTCTGAGCCCTTTCCAACAATTAATCAGATGGTATGTTTGATCTGCGCATACCAAAACGTACAGATAATCATCATAAATAGGTGGCAATAGTCGCTTTCGGCAGCATTGTGTTAACGAAAATATATGATTTTGAGTTTAGAAGCTCATTTCTACAGGTGACTTGCAAAGGTCTCGGAACAGATGAGCTGTTAGGTTACATCGCTTCTACATTACTTCTGAACAACTCCACTAAGGCCTTATATAGCCCTAGTACAACAAATAGCTTGAATGTGAGACTGAAATACATTTCCAATTGCTTCAGATGCCTTATTAACTGCTATATGGGCTTTTAAACCTTTCAGTAAAAACATTACACGGTGGTGAAAAAATATGTATTCGCCTTCTTGGACCACCCACCTACCCAGGCAAAGTTTCCTGCCCATTTTTACGACTGGTTCCCCTGCAGAGTTCGCGTTTTTTTTATCAATAAGTAAAAGGCGAGACAACTAAGAAACACGCAACGTTGCTAGGTTGAAAGACTACGTTCCTGATTTATTAAATTTTCTTTTAGTCAGAATGCATTTCCCTGATGTTTTAGGATAATAAGGGCGAGCATAAAGGCGTCGCGAGGTAGGCCAATTGGAATGGGTGAGGTGTTAACCTGTTTTGTCCCGACTATGATGTCTCAAGTCCAGACTTATAACATATTCCAGCTACAACATCAAAGAATGGCTTCGTTGAAGGCGTGACTTGATGATGTAGTTGATATATTGGTGAGTCGGGATTTTGGTTCAAAGACCCACCACTTTGTATTTATGGATAAAAAAATATACAAGTAGTTGCCTTGACATCACGTCTTAATTAATTAATACGTACGTGACACACCGTACTACAAAGTCTACGAAGCAAATCGTTAGCAAGTACTTATTTACCATCAATAGTGAATCGATATTGAAGGTCTCATTTAAGAAGACGAAAAGGTTCATACTGGAAAAAGCATTGGGAGTCATACTCCTGTAAAGTCGAGTTCGATAGGCCCCTGCTGTAAACTAGGTTTGGACCTCTCCAAAGGTACAGTACAGATCTGATGTATTGAATACATTTCGTAAATTACATTGCAAACCTTTCTTGAACTCTTCCACTGCCAGTGATGCTTTTAGTCATCATGTTTCGTATTCCATGTCGTGGAATAAACCAAGAAATCAAATTTATTAACGTAAAACGGTGAGCAACGTAAAATAATAATCCACTGCCTATTGGCAGTGGATCTGAAATTCAATATTGCCCGCCCTTTCATTTTGTAATGGAAACGTCTCTTTCATGCAAAATATTACACAGTTGGACCTAACAATTCAAAAAGATTACAGCAGAGAAAGTGTTAATCTCTATAATATTATGGAGAATTAATTAAATGGAGAGTAATCGCTTGACTGGACTGGTTACCTGAAATAATTCATGAGAGGTGAGGGACGTTGTGCAAACACGAGTGCGGGAATGCGCACGAGTGTTTTACAATATAGTCCCGCGCCTCAAATGAATTATTCACGTAACCAGTCCAGGCAAGCGATTACTCTGTTTATGACTTTTCATTGTTAACGATAATTATATTATTTAACCCTTTACCTAACGTAACGGCCGAAACCGGCCAGCGTTATTCTCAAAACGCGCCAATTAATTGTCATTATTTTTCATTTTTTGTCTCTAAAACATAGGTTATGACCCCTCATTGGAATGAGCTTGTCGAGTTCGTTCCAATGAGGAGTCATAACCTATGTTTTTGAGATAAAAAAATGAAAATAACAGTTATTCAAGAATTTTTTGTTGCAAGTGTCGTCTGCTTTTCGTGGTAGGTAAAGGGTTAAAAAAACAACAAAAAACCAACAATGAAATCCCCTTTACACCCACGGCAAAGCGTCTTCGTTTGCGCGCATTGATACATCACCCAATTGTTGATTGCATATTTCACTTGTTAAGTTATCGTTTATAATCAAACCGGGAAATCCCAGTAAATCACGCTTTGGAAAGTAATAATCTCCAATTCTCACCTCCAAAACTCCTCTGGCGCAGACAGTCCAGTCTCTCTGATACTATTGTTGTGAATCTGTTCTGTCGTATTCGAACCTATTTTCGGCCCAACGCACGTGTCAGTATTCCACTCTTGACCGCAGTATTGCCACGGCAAGTCAGCCACAAAGGAATAGCCCAGGTAATATATGAACCACGCAATGATGACGTTATAGTACACACAGGTTATACCCGACACAAGAGCCATACCATATCCAAGTCCTGAAGAATGAACAAATAATTGCTTCAAATACGATGTACACTGCAAAAAATATAGGTTCTCTTTAGAACCAAAACTGGTTCTAATCTTGCCCCTGAGATGGAACCAGTTCTGTTTAAACAGTATTTATTCCAAATCAAATAAATTTATAAAGATTAACATTAATTATTAACAGAATTAAACATAAATTGAGGGGGTTTCACCCGTAAGTTTAGAGCTCATACGAGGTTGTTTCAGATCATTATTAAGCAAAGGAGATATGAACAGTTGGCATATCGAACCAGTTTTGGTTCTATACATAACCAAAACTGGTTCGATATGCCAACTGTTCATATCTCCTTTGTTTCAATATGTTTGGCGACTGCGTTGAATAAGCTCCAAGTTTACTGCTGAATCTACTTCAGTTCATGTAATATTCTGTTAAAATTGGACGCTAATCTTGGTAAATTTATTTGATTTGAAATAAATACTGTTTAAACAGAACTGCTTCCATCCCAGGGACAAGATTAGAACCAGTTTGGGTTCTAAAGAGAACCTATATTTTTTGCAGTGTACCTTCGTTGAAACCCATTTCACTTTCAGTTGAAATAGGTCCAGAAGTCGAACCATGCATGATGAAACCAGAACACCCGGCGACCATAGACGTCACCTATATAAACATCGGCATTATGTATTATTAGAATTGTACCACTGAATGGATATTATACTTAATTATGGCCAGTCTCCAAGGAATCATAATAAACCTCCTCTCGATTCCAAATTTAATATTGTAATAAATCACTCGATGTATGCACATTTTGAATTTTGTTATGAGAATACGATAAGAGATAATCAGTATACCAATCCGCGAACGCACACAGGAGTGTTGCGAAGAGAGTGTAAATTTTTCAGTGGGGACATTCTTGTCGTGTCTCTTCTTAGAGACTATTATTGGAGACCTAGAGACTAATCGTTTGACTTGTTACGTGAAATAATTCATGAGAGGTGAGGGACGTTATACAAACTTGAGTGCGCGAATGCGCACGAGAGTTTTACAATATAGTCCCTCGCCTCGAATGAATTATTTCACGTAACCAGTCCAGTCAAGCGATTACTCTGTTTATTCGTTTTCATTATCAACAATAATTATATTATTTAACCCTTTACCTAACGTAACGTCTGCGCTATTCTAAAAAATCGCCAATTAATTTTCATTATTGTTTCATTTTTTTGTCTCTAAAACATAGGTTATGACTCCTCATCGAGCTCGTTCCAATGACGGGTCATAACCTATGTTTTTGAGATAAAAAATGAAAATAATAGCTATTGAAGATTTTTTTTTTTTGCATGTGTCGTGTACATTTCATATTAGGTAAAGGGTTAAAAAAAACAAAAAAAACAATGAAGTCCCCATTACATCCACGGCAAAGCGTCTTCGTTTGCGCGCACGGATACATGACACAATTGTTGATTGCATAATTCATTTGTGAATGTATCGTTTATAATCAAACCCGGAAATCCCAGTAAATCACACTTTGGAAAGTAATAATATACTTTCTTAAGAGATGTGATTGGATTATTGGACTTGTATCACATACGAAGTCTATCATACACATTGGGGACACTGGTACCCGATTCTGGAAGCAGGGGGCGCCCAACATGCCCAATCAGAAGCCGTGTAAGTGATAATCTGTGTTCACGCTGCTGGCTGACAGTGAAGTCAATTGCACTGAACATTTGGGTTTGCCGCCAAAATTCTTCCTTGGCTAAAATGTCGGCACCAAAAAGTTTTTTTTTTATTTGTGAACGGAAGTCATTGCAGCAGCGAAGACCACGATCGACGATTCGACGATGAAACAAGCAAACAAAACATTTGATTACTTCTAGTGCAATGAAATTGTCCGCTGGCAATAAAGGCGGAAACAACAACGATTTCACGAAACACACACAAAACCAGTGATTTTATCAATAAGGTATTGGAAATAGTGTTTGGATAAACTTTCAACGTCAGTTGTCAGTGAGTGGTGAAGGGACATTGTTTTCTTCAATAAAACATTACAGGTTATCAGAGTTACAAAATGCAGCATTCATTTACCGACGTCATTTCACTTGACGATTAAACGAACCAGTGGCATATATATAACTTAGGTGACCGCCCTTTTTCCCCTGCTGGGGGTTTCGTCAGAACCTTCGAATTCTCTGTTTGTTTTCCGAGTGCAGTTGTCGCTTCACTCTTGCAATAATTGCTAGTTCTTTTTCTTCGAATCGGATGGCGAAAAACACCCCCTCCCTTCGCAATAGCTTTTGGCACCTGGATACTTTTTCTCGGCCACTAACATACAGAGAATGGCTCAAACTTTACAACCAGATAGTTTCGGACCAGCATGAACACTGGTCTTAATTAAATCAGAATTTGTCTCCACAATTATTATAAGTATATTTCCAAGAAGTTTGGAGTTTTTCAAGTGGGAAAAGGTACAGCTAAAACCAAAAGTCCTGTCATGAAATGCGCACAAATAGCACGTTGATATGCGCGTTAATGTACGCGTTATGGCCCAAGTAAAGCTATTAAATTTTGTACATATGGCCTGTGCACAAGCAATGTTTCAGCCAATGGACCTCCGGGTAACCCGGAGGTCCATTGGCAGAAACATTGCATTTGTTTGCTATGAGTAACCAGGAGAACCTGCTGTGCTTTGGATGCCATTCGATATGGCAATTGCGCGCAATTCCAACGCGCAATTAAGCCTAGATAAGCGCACTATTGGTGACAGGACTTCTAGTTTTAACTGTATGCAAAGATTTTCATTTATTGTGGCGTTCTACCAGGTAATCATATATGGAATATTACACACGGTTTTGGTACCTCGATTGGAAATGGTGCACGGTTTAAAACTCACTGTTTGGTAGCGATATTTCTCTTGTAACACAGTTAGCGCATTGCAGTACAAGAATGCACAAACATTACACAACAAACAATAATATCCGGAAAGCCTCTGACGCCACACAGTTTAGAGATCGCCATTCTCAGCTGCTAGCGTAGCGTCTTGAATGCAAGCAAGTTTGAGCTATCCGCTTGTTATAGCATGGAAATTCGTAGACGGAATTTGTAAGGCAAATTGGAGTCGCGTCAGCAACCATGAGTAGACATCCCCCAAGATTGCACACGACGGTAAGTTTATCAGATCGACCTCGAAGTGGACGTCTACGAGTGACAAAACCAGTTTCAAGATCGCACGATAAGGTCGGCGTATCTGCGTGATCGGTTCAGGACAGCAGTAGAAACCTCAGCGAACACACCTGGACAACACAACAACCGAATCCATCCCGTAACTGTTCGCAATCGTTTGAAGAAAGCGGGGATGAATGTCAGGATATCGTACGTCGGATTTCAACTGACACCTATGCAACAGTCAATACAATGAACGTCTTTTGGATGAACTTGAGAGACGATTGTTGACGCGGCTTCGTTCGTCTTGTGACGTTCTTCTAAGCAACTGACAGGCAACATTACAAGAGAGGTGGACTAATATTCCTATGAGCGGTTCCACGCTAGGGCTGAAACGGTTGGCTCATTTTCACAACCGACTAACCGAGAGCTATAACCGGATAATATCCGGTTAACCGTAGACATTATTTCACCGATCTGGGATCAAAACTATAGGAATTGGAAAGCATTATTCTCAGAAACTATTCTGTAGTGTGTATACAAACGAACATTGTCGAGTACTCGACAACGTTCGTTTGTATACATACTACGGAATAGTTTCTGCGGTTACTCAGAACTCACGGAAATTGCCGATCATTAACGAAGTCTTGAACGCCAAAGTCGATTATTTCTCAATATATACATCGGTGCTTCGAGGTGTAATCTAGCCCGAAGGAGAAGCGGCAGATTTACTACGTTTTAACCGTGGAATGACGATCACTATCGATATTTCGGATAACCGGTTGACGTTTTCTTTTTTCAAATCGGTTAGGTAGGTAACGGATTTCAGTACTATTCCACGCCCCAACCAATTCTATCACAAACGGATTCTGCGAAGCAACAGATGCAAATGGTGGACACACCCGTTCTTAGCGCGAGTCACCAACTGTCCGATTACGTTTTTGAAAAAGAAAACTTTCAGACGTGAATGTCTTGCTGTATTTCAACAATGCCACAATCCCGAATGACATTTTAGGGCAGGTTTGACAAGTAGAGTCCCTTTGATACGGAATTTCCACAAAGATTGCCAATGACTTTTGTTATAAAATGAATTATTTATTAATGCATAACTCCACATCGGCATCAAAGGCTATATCGTAGCGACATATTGTGAAATTACAATTGCGTTTCTTTCCCCTTTCAGTTTATAATACGGCGCAGTCGACGTGGACTGGTCGCATTCCACGCGTGGGCAGCGATGTCCCCCATGCGTGTACTAGGTAATAAAATCAACATCAGCTATGTTTTAATTAACCCTTTATCTAACACGAAAAGCAGCCGACACTTGCAAAAAAAATTCTTGAATAACTAATCTTTTTAATTTTATGTCTCAAAAACATAGGTTATGACCCCTCGTTGGAACGAGCTCGGCGAGCTCGTTCCAAGGAGGGGTCATAACCTATGTTTTTCAGACAAAAAATGAAAAAATAATGAAAATTAATTGACGATTGTTGAGAATAGCGCTGCCGGTTTTGGCCGTTACGTTGGGTAAAGGGTTAATGAAACACCGGGTGTCTGACAATGTCTGACGATTGTTCATACAATTAGTATTTCAATCTAACATTATTGCCTAAGTGGAAATACTTCGCATTGCGTAGAAAGTGACTAGTCCACGACGACCGTACTGGATATAATCGCCGCTGGCAAATATTCTAACTACACTATGAAGTCGAAGGCATGACGTGATGATGTAGTTGGAATATTTAATTAGTAAGTAACGAAGCCACTGCAGTCAGAAACAATTAGGTCCCCCATATAGGTCATCTTCAAAGAGAATATTTTTAACCTTTATGTAATAATATCCCCATGTTCCATATATGATACTAACTGTTACCATTTTGCTGCTGGCCTGGCTGAAGTAGCGGGAATGTTATACTATCTCCAGTGACCAAGGCAATAAAGGATAGAACAATCAGAAACCAACAGCAAGCCACTATAGCCCCAAAATGACCGATATGATGAAATATATATGACATTTCCAAGCAATCCAATTACAAAGAAACGAAAACCAATATGGAATAAATTAAAAACCATATAAAAATATTATAACGTGGTAAACAACAAATATTTAGCCAGATTTCTTGATTCCTTGAAAGCAAATTTGATGATTAAGAGCGAAAGAAAAAGAAATAGTAAAACCAAGTAATTTCCTAAAACTCAAAAAACCTTTTCAAACTAAGTTAAAATGTATTTTACAAGCCCTTAAACACAAGTCGGAAAAAAATAACGCAAGGCCAACCATGGAAGTCAATGAGGAGTTGCGGTCATGACTGGTATGATTGGATTCAGGCCCATCTCGCATAGAGAAATACTTTAATTTGTTAATGACGCACTGCATGTACTTGAACGAGTCTACATAGAACAAATGATACTCCTCACATAGAAGAATGCCGCCCAATTATTTGTTTGAATACACAATAGAAACAGTTGTCCACAGGGTTTGACACACTTTGTGTTATCCTATAGCTCATGAAATAGCATCGTGAAAACAGAAATGAATCTTCTTCTGATTTTTCAAGTAACCACATTTATTGCGTTATTACTTACCTTTGAAAATTGGCGAAACCGACCAAACTGTAATGGCACTCTGTCCTGCATATTGACCGAGGGCAACTTCCATGAAATATAAGGGTATTCCGCACAGAAACAAAAACGTGATGAATGGTATCAAAAATGCCCCTACAACGAAATTAAATAATATCAAACTATTTTGTACGATGATTACCTATTCTACTATATATAAAAAGCCTACAGTTAAAACTAGAAGTCCTGTCATGAAATGCGCACAAATAGCACGTTAGTCTGCGCGTTAATGTACGCGTTATGGCCCAAGTAAAGCTATCAAATTATGTACATATGGCCTGTGCACAGGCAAAGTTTCAGCCAATGGACCTCCGGGTATACCGGAGGTCCATTGGCAGAAACATTGCATGTGTTTGATATGAGTAACCAAGAGAACCTGCCGTGCTTTGGATGCCATTCGATATGGCAGCTGCGCGCAATTCCAACGCGCAGTTAAGCCTAGATAAGCGCACTATTCGTGACAGGACTTCTAGTTTTAACTGTATGACATAAATTTTAGCTTTACACACCAACCGTGGTGAACACGCCAACAATGGGATTTCAATAGTTAATTTTTACACCTACAGTAGAACTACATCCAAGTTGACCTTTGGTGACGTCGACCTGAATGCAAACTTAACTAAATTTATCGCACAACGCCTCGCCAAGAGTGAAATGAAAGTGGCAATTATTTATTACGTTTTTAAATGAGTTTACCTCATAAGATGCCAAAAATTAACAAACATGCATTGTCTCATGTTAATAAAGCATCCATAACACGAAATAGTATGTTATTATGTTATTAAAACGAAATAGGCTCAGTTTCTTTTTCCATTTCGTTTCGGCGATAAAATTGACAGCGAAGTACCGCCCACCGATGCTTATGTAAACAAAAACAGATTCGCACGTATGTACGTCTGCTGTTCAGTAAAATTGAGAACAAATAAAAGCGACTCTTAATAATCTGACTATCATGGTATAAATAAAATATACCCAAATTAGCTTGGTGTACCAAATGTTCATCACTCGTATTGAAGTGGTGTTAAGGCTCACGGTTATCACCACTTCACCACTCGTGGTGAACATTTGGTACACCAAGCTACTAAGGGTATATTCTATATTTCTATTCAGTATCCACGATTTAATTTATGTTCGTAAAGTTCACAAACAACCGGTGCTGGTTGGATTGTAGTTCTTGTCTATCGCTGCAAATGGTAGAAAAGTACATTTAACACTTTGAAATTGGCGGCATCTCCTTTGCTAGGAAATATACGTGCCTATTTGAATATCACCGAACGCTTTTCTCTACCTGGCCGGGTGGGGGTAATACTTTATGACCTTTGTACCTGTGCTGGTTGGATTGTAGTTCTTGTCTATCACTGCAAATGGTAGAAAAGTACAGTTAGCTTTTTGAAATTGGCTGCATCTCTTTTGTATGGAAATATACGTGCCTATTTGAATAGTATTGTCCCATTCCGACATTCTTATTCGTATGTGTCTGACTTGAGTCAGCAATCATTACTTCTTGAAAGATATTAATGAAAGTCATTCATCTCAGATAAACTACCGAACAAACCGACAATTATCCAGGTACCTCAATTGACATGAAGTATGGAATGGAGGTGATTCACCAACGTGTATTTATTTCAGTCTTTCGATTTTGAAAATCGTAGGCGCGTTATACATCGCTCGCTACTATTTGAAGTGAGGCGCGCTATCCTGTATCCAGCCCCGTCGAGTGATGGTTGTGTTGTTGGCAAGAATAGTTAACATGCAAATTGCAATGAAGAATGCATCCACTAATTGACAGCACTGTGCATTCAGTGCGGCATTTGGGCACATCGATATTGAACGGCAACATGAAAGCTGGACGATTTGGTGCTTTCGTGGTTTTCATCAACCCTTTACTTAACGCTAGTAGCAGACGACACTCGTAAAAAAGTCTCGTATAACTAAAAGTTTTCATTTTTTGCTTCCAAAACATAGGTTGTGACCCCTCATTGGAACGAGCGCGACGCGCTCGTTCCAATGATGGGTCACAACCTATGTTTTGGAAGCAAACAATTAAAATATTAAAAAAATTGAATGGCGATTTTCATTTATAGCGGTGGCCGATTTCGGTCATTACGCTACGTAAAGGGTTAAAGGAATCCCAACTTTTGGGTCATGATGATGTATTATGCTCCAAGTAACAAAAAAAGAGCACACTGCGACTATAATTTATGTAGAGCTAGTAAATTTGCTCCATCGGTGAATACTGAATGGTGATTGGTCCAGGGAGCACGAACCTCTCAAGAACACCAGGTTTTTCCAAACAGTAGAAGTAAATAGGATTTGTGCTGAATACATTCACGCTGTTACTAAAGCACACGGCCAAATATTCGTCCCTTGTTACCTAATAAAAAATAATTGGCTGTTCACACAGAAATTATATCTCAACTGGAATGAATTACCAGATTTTGATCGCTCTCTTAGCAGAGCCGAGGCGCGCTGTTGTTGGCTCGCAAGAAGTTAACATTGCGGGTGCCATGGCGCGCAAGAGCGACAGCGCGCCTCAAAATCGAAAGACTGATTTATTTATAGCCATTATAATCAGTAACTCTTTTCTGTGTTTTCTCCATGTGTTTACATTGTCTAAGTTATGTACAAATTATACAATTATTTCTTGTTTCCATCTGCACTAATACTATCACATCGTAACTATATTTTGAAAGTTAAAAGGAAAATTCACCATTCTAGGGCTTGGACGGTAACTTAGGGTTGATTACGTACAGTACGTGGAGAGTAGATTGTTACTAAATAACCCACGGAGTGGAGTTATCACCCAGGCTATAACTTTCGAATTTTGTACATATCGACAAAAAACACAATCAATGTTTCAGCAATTGGACCTCCGGGTTTAACCTGGAGGTCCATTGGTTGAAACGTTGCTTGTGCTGGTTATGCTTTGCAACAAATTAGCAATTACTGCTGGGGTGAAATCTCCACTCTGCGGGTGATTTAGTGATAATTCATTCTCCACGTACTGTATCTGTCTTCTCGACTGTTTTACTATCATGTGTTTTACTGGTGGAAGCAACCCTGTACAAGCTTACAGCTTGTAAGCTTTATACTCGAGAATTGTATATACTCGAAAACTGGAAATAAATATTGGTTAAACTAACAACTGGTGAACGAAAAGACAGAGAGAGACAGACAGACAGAGAGAGACAGTGAGAGAGTGACAGGGAGAGAGAGAGAGACAGAGCGAGAGAGAGACAGAGAAAGAGGCAGAGTCAAAACGAAGAGACAAGGACAGAGACAGAAAAACAGAGATAGGGGTAGAACCAGAGAGAAAGGGGTGAGAGTTCCCCCAAACCACTGATCCCGTAAATTGTGCAACATAATTAACACTTCACTTAATCTAACCGTCTTATTGGACCACTTAAATTATATTATTTGTTGCAAAACATTGTTCCGACAATTGGAACGAGAGGTTACATGCTTTGATGTTCAGCTAAACAATGAAAATAATAATTATTTTTAGATATTTGGAATTGTGTTGGTTTTCTGTTCCGCCACGTATTGTACAAACCGAGGAAGCGAAAAGTTTGCAAAATATTCCAACAAAACCATATGTGAACCCTCATTGGTACGAGTCCATGACCTCCACTTTGTTTCGACTTGGCATTCATTACCCACATTCATAATCACTTCATCTAGATATAAATAATTCTCACTATATATTTCTGAGACTACTATTCCATGTCCACCTGGAAATCTCGCCTGTGTCTTGTAATGTCAATATATGTATATCATCTCTATACCGGAGATGACATGAAGTGTTTTAAGCTTGCTATCGAATCCCGCCATTTACTATGTGTATTTTAATATTTCATTGTGCACATAAATAGAGGATATGGAATGAGTGTTTTTCTCATATAAAATTTGTGAAACGAGTCTAAGAATTTTCCGTTTGGCCGAGCCTCTGGCGAGCCCAAACGGAAAATTCGGACGAGTTTCGTAAATATTACATGAGAAAAACACTCATTTCATATTCTATTTATCATATGATACACACACGCACAAATTAGCCACTTAGTATGACTTTTTCACCCATAACCTAACTTGAGTTGCAGACGGCACTTAGAAAAAACATCCTCGTACAACTAAAAATGTTCATCGTCGAGCTCGTTCCAATGAGGGGTCATAACCTATGTTTTGGAAGCAAAAAGTGAAAATATAAAAAAAAAATGAAACAGTTGTTCATGGGGTTTGACACACTTTGTGTCATCCTATAGCTCAAACCCCGTGAACAACTGTTTTTTCTTGTAGGTAAAAGATTAATACAATATAACCCGCCCTAAATAGGACAGATAACGTAAATTCTCCCTACAGAAATTATGCAAATGTGACCCAGTTGTATTTTGTTTAGCCAATCAAATTGTCCAGTTTTGAAATTGACCAATGAAAGCTCCCAACTCTAATTATGCCAATTATGAAAATGTGGCCCAGTTGTATTTTGTTCAGCCAATCAAATTGTCTACTTTTGAAACTGACCAATGAAATTGACGGAAGGCTTTATTTATCACTGATTAATATGAAAACAAAATATCAAATGTTTCAAAGTGACCAAAACGGACGAGTCATATGATAAAGATTATTATGCTATGTAAGAATTTAAGATTTTATTTTTCCACATAAAAATATTGTTTAGACGAACTTTTCCGCTTTATTTTAAGGGCGTGGAGGGGTAGGATGAATTTTAAACCATAACCCATTCTGACTCTCAGAGTTAAAACTAGAAGTCCTGTCATGAATTTCCCGCACATAGCACGTCATCCGTCGCACGTTAATCTGAGTGCTTACGACAGTAAGGCTACAAAATTGTGCACATATGCTCTATGCACATGCAATGTTTCAGCCAATGAAGGTAAACTCGGAGGTCCATGGGCTTAAACATTGCTTGTGCTTTCTGTTGATAACCAGGACAATCTGTCGTGTTTTGGATGCCATTCGATAGGTAAATTTCGCGCAATTTCTACGCGAAATTATATCAAAATAAGCGCAGAGTTTGTGACATAACTTATAGTTTTAACTGTGAAGAAGAAATTGCGCAGCCAAACAATAGTAGTTATTTTTAAGTTATTATCGTCCGATGTATTGAAGTATGTAGTCTCCAATGTATGAGTTTCTGTACTTTTCATCATATACGGTTGACCTACTGGTCCCTAGAATCACAGTTTTCTAGTTTCCTGTTATACTGCAATTACATGTATTCTCTAAAAAGTACCAAGTTATGATTTCAACTATTTGCCGATAAATAGTTGAATAGTTGACCAGCTGTTATATAATCATTTTGTTCGTTTATTGCGTCGACACTACTAACAGTACAGTCGCCGTGGACTGGATGTAATCCGCGCGTGGGCAGTGATGTCCACCCATGCGTTTAACAGACAATAGAAATCAACAGCAGCAAAATATTAATTAATGAAGCACCGGGTACAACCCGGTGCTTCATTAATTAATTTTTGATGATTATTCCTATAATTAGTGCTAGCAATCTACAGTACGTGGAGAGTGGATTGTAACTAAATCACCCACAGAGTGGAGTTATCACCCAAGCTATAACTTTCAAATTTTGTACATATCGACAAAAAACACAAGCAATGTTTCAGCCAATGGACCTCCGGGTTTAACCCGGAGGTCCATTGGCTGAAACTTTGCTGGTGTTGGTTATGTTTTGCAACAAATTTGCAATTATTCCTCGGGTGGAATCTCCACTCTGCGGGTGATTTAGTGATAATACACTCTCTACGTACTGTAATATTATTGTGTGCGTGCAAATACTGACGGCCACGAGGAAAGTGATCAGTCCACGCCGGCCGTACTCTACCAGATATATCAGGGTTTTTCCTGAATGATTTATTGGGGTTTAACGACACCTTCGACAGCCAGGGTGACCTCGTTTCGAACAGTTATACCAGTGGAGAAATCCGGTGTACAGAAAGAGAATCACCGAGCTGCGTTGAGCAACTGGTAGTCTTCCCAACGTTCTCCGATCATGAAAGGTTAGCACTGGTTCAAGGCAAGTGCACCATCGACAAGGCAGCACGCCCTAGAACATAACATTACCACCCCCCCCCCCCTCCTCGCGTAGGTAAGTTCCTTACCCAAGCCCACAACGTAGTTTCCCTGATCAGGACCGAACAGTGGAGCTTTCGGTTTGAAGTCCAGTGCTCAATCCCTTGAGCAGAGGCCTTCCATGTCTATTTTGTATAGTGAAATAATTGTGCAGTTTCGCATTTGTCCTGTGGACAGGACAGGGACGAAGTCCGAACCCAATTTCACATGCTACATGCACAGTTAAAACCAGAAGTCCTGTCATGAACTGTGCGCTTATCTAGGCTTAATTGCGCGTAGGAATTGCGCGCAATTTACATGTCGAATGGCATCTAAAACACGGCAGGTTATCCTGGTTACTCATAGCAAACACAGGCAATGCTTTTGTCAGTGGACATCCGGGTTACCCGGAGGTCCATCGGCTGAAACATTGCTTGAGCACGGGCCATATGTATTTGACTGCCTTACTATGGTCATAATGCGTAGATTAACGCACAAATCGAAGTGCTATTTGTGCGCATTTCATGACAGGACTTCTAGTTTTAACTGTAACTACAAAGCTGTAGAATTATTTGACCCTACCCCACACAGTTGTGGAATATCTGTTTTTATCCACAACACGTTCCTATTAATCAGCTGATAACGGCCACGTTTGAAAAGTGTTAACACATACAATAACACATTTATTTTCACTTTATTTGCTCCATCCCTGAAAAATAAAATCGATATAACCTCTTGTTTCGTTGAATGTCACTTCAGGTTGTGTCCCCACGTATTTGTTCTGGATCGGTTGTTTTGATGTGATTCAGTCATTTAACACGCGGAGTAAAATGGTGGCAGATGTATTCAGATCTACACTGACAGGCACACAATAATTGGTAAAATCTTTAAACACTTCAGCGATAGAAGCTGATATTTTACAACACGTATTGGAAATGTACTAATCTTAACCACTGGAACCCGAGAGGCCGCTTTTTCTTCAGTTTTACGGGTGGAGGAAGCCGGAGTAATCGGAAAGAATCACCGAACAACGGCGAGCAACTGCCAGACTACCCAGCGTACTAACTCTACACAAGAAGGGTTAGTGTTGGTTGAAGACAAGTGCTCCATGGACGTGCAGTACACACTACAAACTAAAGGGTTAAAACTGACACCTTCAAGGTGTTAAACCCATTTTAACTCTTAGTGTTTGATTTTAACACTCAAAGTGCAATGCTTTAAGCACTTAATCGTTACAATCGTCAGACATCTGAAACTTGAATGGATGGCACTTCCCATTTGTCTAGCATTGATGGTTCTTCCAGAATCGTCCATAATTTGATTTGCGCTTGGTGGGTACATAATTAAAAGGACACAACGCGGATGACAATTTGTACCCATTCCCTCACGTTCATACTCCAATAAAGAATATAAAATTTGCATTCAATTCTTATAATTACATTCCGTAACTGTTTAAACTACTTTTTACAAAACAACAAAGCAGAAAGACGAAATGAAACATGTACGAACGTACGCGGCGAAAAACCACCCTCACACAAAATACAAAGCGCACAACTCTGATTTTCAATTTTCACAACTTTAGAAATGGATACATGTACGAGTATTCTAGTAACTGCGTTCTACCGTAAATGCGGGTCAAAGTTTGACCAAATGTATTCATTGGAAAATGAATTACATTTGGTCATGACGTTTTCACCCAGCTGACCAATGGGAATTGAGTATTTGGACCCAAAACGTATAACTACATTAAAAATGTAATTATTAATTGGTCAACCACAAAATAATGGATATGGACTCTTCCAATTGCCTCTATTGAACTTACATGGAAGACACCACCATGGCCCAAAGGATGAAATCACTATTGCCATTGCCTTTTTGGATGAGTAAAATCTCAGTAATAGAGACGTAGTATTTGAATAAAAAGGGCTATGCTATTGGCTCTGTGTGTAATTGAAACAAAATCAAACAGAATACGTAGATAGCTCTTTTCGCTCGGTGCATACATATTGGACAGGACGTTCGTGAAGTTTCATCTGTCAGAAAGTTTACATCACCCGGTTCTCAGTTCCTTTGTTTTTGAATTACAGTCTCTGAGTGATGTTCAACAAAGAGGAAGGGCGTGGACTCAGTGGTTAGATCATCGAACGTCAACGCGAAAGGATGACGGTTCGATCCTGACCAGCGGTAACTGTGTTGTGTACTGGGGTGAGACACGTTATAACGGTTGTCTGCCTGGTGGTACTCTGTACTAGGGCTTACTGCGTGCTGATGTAACACTTGCTTTCAACCACTGCCAACTAGGCCTGAGCAGAGTTAGAACATCAGGGAGTCTGAGAGTTTCTCGCCGATCACAGTTGGCTCTCGCCCGATATAGTCAAGTAGATGAAGAGTTGAACCTCAAACTAATTGCAATGCAAAGTTTTTATTGCAGTACTTTATAATGCAGCATCGGATGACCGATAATAAGCCATCTATACTTGTGGCGAAAATTGTGTTTTTATGTCTGTAGTTGAACAGATGCTATTCAAATTAAGCGGAATGCGGAACACGAACTGGACACATTTCAGTGGAACTAATTATATACGGTCGAGGGAGTTCATATTTTGAATGGGGAATAAATACTTAAATGAAAGTGAAGAATGATGGTGGTGAGTTATCAACCACTCATTGCTCGTCCGGTGGGCCGGGCTGTGTGTGTGTGTGTGGGGGGGGGGGGGGGGGGGGTCATTACAAACTGTGTACGTACTAAATTATCGTACCGTCCGCCATTTAACTGCCCAGTTACCCATCAATAAATAAATAAACTGATGCAACGCAAGTTATCGAAAGGAAAATGTGGTATTTGGTTCAGTCAAAAAAACACACCCCTCGTTAGACTCCTAGAGTGAAGGGTTTTGTTTCCTTTGGAAGCAATTTTCGGTGCTTTCTTCCCATCGGACTTCATGGGACTCGTTCCAAACAATGGATTAAAATACTAAAACAATATTATTAGATAAGCAAAACTAGATACTTCCATTTTATTATACGCTAAACGACAGATTATCGAAATAATTGCGTTAAAATAGAAATCGCATCCCCCACTGTGAACATATAAAAATGTTCTCTTTCACGGTATCAATCAAAATGGCGGCTTTCAAAGCATCAATTCAAGATGAAAACGAATCAAATTATAATTGAAAATGATCAATTTGTTCTAAAAACGTACAATGAAAATAAAATCTAGTGTTTCTGAGTGGATACCGATAATTACCAGCATTAATTTAATACGTATTCACCTTGAACTGATGCAAGAAACCCGCCAGCTGAATCAGCTCACAAGACGCTACATGTTCCGAGTTTCGATCATATCACTTCCGCGTATAATGCGCATCAGCTGTTTACTTCCATGCATCAATTAAAGGTTGAAACTAGTGGAATTATCGATTCGAATTATCATATTCTTATAAAAAGCGTATAATAAAAAGAAAAACTAGTGTATTTTTTCTTTCTTCGCAAGCGCACAAGAAAAATAAACATTTGTCTCGGTCACTCAAAAGATAATTTCGGTATCCACTCATTATTTTGTTATTAAATCATTGTGTATAATGAGACCCGATGACCGGAATGAACCGTGGTCGACCCTGTACCCTAACCCTTTGGACCCTAGTGGTGTCTTCCATATCACTCCAATGGAAGCAACTGGAAGAGTCCATATTTATTACCTGGGTGTAGTATAATTAATACTTTCAACGTGCAGCCTTAGTGCTCGTTGAAAATATTGATTGGTCTACCCCACACTTTAACCCTTTACCCAACGTAACGGCCAAAAACGGCCAGCGCTATTCTCCAAAATCGCCAATTAACTTTCATTATATTTTCATTTTTTGTTTCAAAAACATAGGTTATGACCCCTCTTTGGAACGAGCTCGTCGAGCTCGTTCCAATGAGGGGTCATAACCTATGTTTTTGAGACAAAAAATGAAAAAAATGAGTTTTTCAAGAATTTTATTTGCAAGTGTCGTCTGCTTTTCAAGTTAGGTAAAGGGTTACCTTAGCAGCCATCCTACTTGAAAGTATGAAATGTCATGTTCCGGGACCAGAAAAAAGCGGTCTCTCGTTTTCAGAGGTTTTGGAGTTTCATAGCCACATGCAAGTTTTGGCAAAGCCCTACCGCACCCCCGAGCGCAACTATTGCCGATCATGGAAATGGAATAATAATGCTACCCCAGCAACCAAAAAAAGTCCTCAAAAACTATATCACGGAGAAATAAAGATCACTTCAAACGACACATGAATAAACCAAAAAAAGGCCTGCATGATGTCATTATTTGTCAATAAGTCTCTTGGTCGCTGGCTGGATTTCAACGGAAACGCGTACTTGTCAACGCACACGTTGAGCGGTACTTAATGTGGAATCTACAAGTTTTTCTTTCTTGTCAACACTATGAAGTGACATCATAGGGCGTATCTGGTTCCTCTATGGTTAATAGGAATACAGGTCACCTTAGGTCCAAGTCATTTATGCCCTAGTCATTTCGGCTAATTAAATCACGTTAGGCACGTTATCCTCAACTCATTTTCGGCCCCAACACACCTAGTCATTTCGTCACCCATAATGTATTGCTGTATGCGAACATTTTGTATAATTTACCAAATATTTTTAAAATTATTACATTATTTTGTTCCATGATTACCTATTCTATTATATATGAAAAGCCTGTGATACAAATTTTAGCTTTACACACCAACCGCGGTGAACACGCCAGCAATGGGATTTCAGTAGTTAAAATTTACACCTACAGTGGAACTACATCCAAGCTGACCTTTGGTGACCTCGACTTGAATGCAAACTTGTCGAAATCTGTCGCTCGCCGCCTCGCGAAGAGTGAAATCAAAGCGGCAATTATTTATTACGTTTTTAAATGAGTTTACCTCAGAAGATATCATCAACATTGACAAACATGCGTTGTCTCATGTTAATAAAGCATCCATAACTCAAAATAGTATGTCATTATGCTATTAAAATGAAAAAGACGCTGTGATTTCCGTGTTTCTTTTTCCCGTTTCGTTTCGGCGATAAAATTGACAGCGGAAGTACCGCCCATCGGTGCTCACGTAAACAAAACAGATTCGATAGTATGTTAGTCTGCTGCACAGTAAAATCGAGAAAAAATAATAGCGACTCTTAATAATCTGACGATCATGGTATAAATAAAATATACCCCAAGTAGCTTGGTGTGCCAAATGTTCATCACTCGTGGTGAAGTGGTGTTCTCCGCGCGCCAAAGGCTCGCGGTGAACAAGAATTCCCCACTTGTGGTGAATATTTGGTACACCAAGCTACTATGGGTGTATTTTATATATTTCTAATATTTACATGATCTTTATGTTACTGTGTTTATATTTTCTGTGCATAGTCGCAGTGACGATGTGGACGTTTGTTTATCCCCTTGTGACTTCGTTTTCTGCGTAATATTTCAGTCCATGCCACATCCAGAAATTCAGAAAAGAGGACGTAGAGAAACCAAGGATATGACAGAGACCTAGTACGCAGCCTCGCCAGTCGTTGAGTTGGAGCCGTTCAATACACTTTAGGCCGAAGTTGCCTCCACTGACAAATCTCTCAAGTCATGGCCATTCTTTAATGTCCCATCCCATGTGTCATTGAATTTGTCAGCCGCGAAAATTTTCAGCTGCAGAAATATTTTAAACCTGAATGTATATTGAAACGAGACACCACTGGTGCATGACCTATGCTACAAACTTACAAACTATTCATGCACTTCCATCGGGCTTGGTTCATCATGGTGATATACTAGAATGGATACCACCTGTTGCTGAATTTATGATAGCGAGTGTAAAATTCACACTTTGCATTACACAGCGAAAAAACAAATCATTGGCTGTTTGATTCTGTGTATCGGTTCAGCCATGTCAAGAGTTTGGACTTTTAGTTGTATTTACCCCTTTGAAAACAGATGGTGTCTTCCATATCAGCAGTCGAAAGAGTCCATGTTCATTATTTGTGGGTTGGACAATTCAAATTTCCAGCCTCGAGTCTGCATCTTGAAAGTATTGATTGGTGTACACCCACATATTCGCTTAGCAACCATTCTACTTAATGAAATTATGACTTATCATGTTCCTGGGTCGCAAAAGCGGGTTCAAGGCCTCCAAGGGTTAACGGCATATTCTCGTGAGAAGTTGAGTAACTCTATTAATCCTTTACCCAACGTAACGGCAAAAACCGGCCAGCGCTATTCATAAAAATCGCCAATTAATTTTCATTATTTTTTCATTTTTTGTCTTAAAAACATAGGTTATGACCCCTCGTTGGAACGAGCTCGTTGAGCTCGTTCCAACGAGGGGTCATAACCTATGTTTTTGAGACAAAAAATGAAACAAATTAGTAATTCAAGAATTTTTTTTGCAAGTGTCGCCTGCTTTTTATGTGAGGTAAATGGTTAACTATTTCAAAAAGATTGGTCTGAAATTATTCTTGCGTTTCAGTTTCGCTGAGGGCACGCGCGCAGATAAGACAAACAATAATTGGGGATATGGTGAAGCTGGGATGGGGGTCATTTGATATATTTTTTTTTTTGGGGGGGGTAGGGGGGGGGGGTCGATCACTTGTCTGATTTGGGCATTTTCTCATAACTTTTCACCATTTGCGTATCTAATCGTAAAATGACAAATTTTACATTCGTGGATATTGCATCTCAAAAATAAAGGCCAATAGAGTGGAAGCAATGCGAACAAAAAATCATCTTCACGAACAAATAATATGTTTTATTAGTCTACACGCAGCGGTGTGAACTTACTACACGTTTTCCACAAACTAAATCAAGCTACCGGGGGTTCGATGGGCCTCGTTCGCGCCGTGTGGCTATTCCCGTGGGTTGACTCCGATTTATAGTGGATATCTAGTGGCCGTGTGGCTATTCCCGTGGGTTGACTCCGATTTATAGTGGATATCTAGTGTTTTTGAGTGGATACCGAAAATTATCTTATGTGTGACCGAAACAAATGTTTAGTTTTCCCGAGCGCTTTATTGAGCGAAAATAACCATTTATTTTAGTCACGAGTGAGATAATTTAAAAAAAAACACTACATTTTCTTTTTATTATACGCTTTTTATAAGAATCTGACCATTCCTATCGATAATTCCACTCATTTAAACCTTGAGATGATGCATGAAAGTAACGATCTGATGTTTATTGGTGCGCGGAAATGATTTGATCGATACTCGGAACAGGTAGCGTCTTGCAATCTGATTCAGCTGGCGGGTTTCATGCATTACTTCAAGAATACGCGTTGAATTATTGCTGGAAATGATCAGTATCCTATCCACTCAAAAACACTAGATGTTTGTTTTACTATACGTTTTTAGAACAAATTGATCATTCTCAGTGATAATTTGACTCGTATTTACCTTGAAGTGATGCTTTGAAAGCCGCCATTTTGAATGCTACCGTAAAAAGTGAAAATTTCTATATCTTCACAGTGGAGAATATGATTTCTATCTTTCCGCAATTTTTTCGATAATCAATCGTGTAGCGTATAATAAATTGATAGATCTATATTTTATATATTTGGTTTTCGACTGCTGCGTGTTTTCATCCATATTAACATAGCTCAACAAACTAAACACACTAAACTTAGACTTGCATAAATCGTTTTTTAGATTTTATTAATACTCCGGGAGCGCGGTGGCTTTGTGGTTATGACATTGGACTTCAAACCGAAAGGTCCATAGTTCGATCCCCACCGGGAGTAACTGCGCTGGGTCTTTGGGTACGGCACGTAATCCCACTTCCTCACGTGGGGGTACGATGGCGATGTATAATAAGGTGTACTGCACCTCGGTGGTGCACTTGTCTTCAATCCTGCTTGTGTGGAGTTATAACGTTGGGAAGTCTGGTAGTTGCTCGCCGCCGCTCGGGGGTTGTCTCCGGGTACACCGACTTTCTCCACCCGGAAAACTGTCCGACACGAGGTGACCCTGGCTGTCGAAAGTGTCGCTAAACCCCAATAAATAAATAAATAAATAAATAAATAAATAAATAAATAAATAAATAAATAAATAGTAATACCCCACGGGGTCCCTAATTTTGCGAAGGAAATATAACAACATTTAACAAAGGGTTAGTAGACAAATTAATATTTTCAACGAGCAGCATTGTTGAGCTCCTACAGGTAAAACTGGAAGTCCTGTCATGAACTGTGCGCTCATTGAGGCTTAATTGTGAGTAGGCATATCGAATGGCATCCAAAGCACGGCAGGTTCTCCTGGTTACTCTTAGCAAACACAGGCAATGTTTCTGCCAATGGACCTCCGGGTTACCCGGAGGTCCATTGGCTGATACATTGCTTGTGCACTAACCATATGTACAGAATTTGATAGCCTTACTATGGATATAACGCGTAGATTAACGCGCAGATCAACGTGCTATGTGTGCGCATTTCATGACAGGACTTCTAGTTTTAACTGCACTTTCTAAGGCCACATCTCGACGAGTGGTGACATAACCTTAGAAAAAAGAGCGAGACTTATTTCTCAGGTCGTATCTTAGCAAGAGTCGAGTTCAGAGTCGAGCCCTTGTTTCGAAGGTCAAATCTCGACGAGACTCTGATACATTTTGCACATAAACATATTAGTGGTGATAGATTTATCTTGCAATTCTGAACTGTAATAACTTAACACTTTATTTAACGAATTGAAGACATCCGCCCACATCTCTATACTGTATTTTAAAATGTCTGTCTGTCTGTCTGTCTGTCTGTCTGTCTGTCTGTCTGTCTGTCTGTCTGTCTGTCTGTCTGTCTGTCTGTCTGTCTGTCTGTCTGTCTGTCTGTCTGTCTGTCTGTCTCCCCGTGGGAACCCCGGGAAGTAAGCAGCACTTGTTTACTGTGGTAAACCAGTTCCGCTTTACTAGTAAAATAGGACCCAGTCACCAATGCTTGGGGTGAAAGTCCTCTAAAATGGGCAACATGTTGATCAACGATTGACTAAACTTGACTTCATCTCCATGTTGTGTCACGATTAGCCATAGTGCATAACTATGTGACGTTAACCACCAACAAACAAACAAACAAACAAACAAACAAACAAACAAACAAACAAACAAACAAACAAACAAACAAACAAACAAACAAACTGTCTGTCTGTCTGTCTGTCTGTCCGCTATAGAAATGAATATGGGGCCACCCAGAATGTCCAAAATGGATCTACTAGGAGTACTTTTTATCGCGGAGGTCATCGTCAGGTTTAAAAAATTGTGTGG
This sequence comes from Pictodentalium vernedei, assembly GCA_031216915.1. Classification (NCBI taxonomy): domain Eukaryota; kingdom Metazoa; phylum Mollusca; class Scaphopoda; order Dentaliida; family Dentaliidae; genus Pictodentalium; species Pictodentalium vernedei. The sequence goes on from CM062290.1 coordinate 406,680,127, forward strand.
GTGGGGATGGGGGTGTAGGGGGCACAAAAAGTTATGACCGAAGTTTCTTTTACCGTTATATGTCTTCAAAGGGGTCTACTAGGTGTACGTTTTTATCAGGAGTCTAATGGTGAGGTTTAAAAAAGTATCGGGTTGGGGTGGGGTGTAGAGGGGTACCAAAAGTTATGACCAAAATTTTTCACACCGATATAGGTCTTCAAAGGGGTCTAGTAGGGGTAATGTTTTACCACGAATCTAATGGTGAGGTTTACAAAAGTGCCGGGGTGGGGTGGGGATGTAGAGGGGCACCAACAGTTATGACCAAAATTTTCCTCCCCGATATACGTCTTCAAAGGGGTCTACTAGGGATAATTTTAATACTCTCCTCAGTCCGAGCAACGCCGGGTAACCCTGCTAGTAATTAATATAGTGAGCCGAGTAAAACACAGTATTTTTCCAAAAATGTCAACAATGCCATATCATGTCACTCATCAGTGCAAAGGAGTCGACGAGCCAATTCCAACGATGGACACATAATGCAGTTTGGTTGAAACCGCGAATGATGTGATAGTACGGTATGCTATCAATATCTTCGTTGTTGTTGCTATTTTTTTAGCTTCTGTTTTGGCTACCTCAGATCTTATTACGAATACCACAAGACATGTATTCTACCTAGAAAGTTTGCAATCTCAAATTAGAATAAAACAACCAGGCATCATTCAAGCCGCGCATTCAACAATGCACCCCTCAATTCCTCCCACCCTCGCACTATCAGTCTACAAACATTGTTGTGCCTGTTTAAAATTGCACAAGGCTTGGCTTTGTAATGTAGAAATAATTGTAGACGTGCAGGATTCGTTAGAGCCCTGATCAGTTCGAGTATAATTAAAACTAGAAGTCCTGTCACGAACTGTGCGCTTATCTAGGCTTAATTGCGCGTAGGAATTGCGCGCAAATGCCATATCGAATGACATCCAAAGCATGGTCGGTTCTCCTGGTTACTCATAGCAAACACAGGCGATGTTTCTGCCAATGGACCTCCGGGGTACCCGGAGGTCCATTGTCTGAAACATTGCTTGTGCACCGGCCATATGTACAGAATTTGATAGTCTTACTATGGTCATAACGCGTAGATTAACGCGCAGATCGACGTGTAATTGGTTACGCATTCAATGGCAGGACTTCTAGTTTTAACTGTACCTGCTCATACCACTCGACATGGTGTACTACTAGTGTTGGAAATACGGGTTGTGGAGTGTCGGTGAAGGTGGGTGGGGGTGGGGCGGGGTGTCTTTAATCTCAATAGGAAATGTGTTATTCAAATGATTCCTTCGTGTCTTTGTAATAAATGTCCGAGAAGAATCATTTCTGCTTTGTAAGATAGAAAAAAAGCTTTACAAACAGCATAAGCTCTTCATTCCAAGAAAATGAATGTTCATAGTATTTTGGGGATTCAAACGTCTGAAATATATGAGTTGGTCGAAAAAGCGAACCATTGGTTCGCTTTTCCGACCAAATGAAATATTCGAGACGAGCAAACTAAACGTAGGCCAGGCAAGTTCCAGGCCGTAATAGCGTCGAAGTCTTTACATAATTAAAGCGGTGACCTCAGAGCTGGTGCTGTACTTTCAACAGAACGAGTAAGGGCAGGTCGTAACATGACTCAGCAACATTGAAACAAAATGCACATGTACATACAAAGAAAAAGGTAACATGGATTATTGTGAAATGTCCGTGAAAATTGTTTTTAGTATGTTTGCATGTGCATTCGAATAGCTACGTCACCGCTCTTCTATCGTCACCGTTTAGCCGCCCTCACCCATTTCCCGACATCCGTAACTGTGGAATCCTTCTGTCAGCGAAAAAAACTCACCTCCACCATTCTGAATCACTAAGTACGGAAATCTCCATACATTTCCTAATCCAACTGAATAGCCTATCAAAGACAGCAAATATTCCAGCTTCGTTCCCCAGACTTGACGTTTAGGTATTTTTTTTGTATCGTCTGAAATCAGTTCCTCATGGTTCATTGACTCTGTCTTTCCAGACATATTTCTAATTCCGTACCATTCAGGGCGTCTACACGTAAATCCTAAATAACTGAACAGCAGATTGCGAGTAAGTTTCTGTTTATATCAATGAATATTTGCCTCGATATCTGTTGTGATCTAGCAAAATAGATCCCGTGTTGTGACTCGTATTGTATTGTTTATTGGATAGTAATCCGATGTAATGAAGACCACACGTACACTCTGAAAACAATCACCGATCGCCACTTTGAATCCAAGGAAGAGCGGTACCGTTAGCGGTCGAAACCGGGGCCCTGGGAAGGGGTGGGGTGCAGAATCCTTAGCTTCGATGCCATATATTTTATCCCTCCACACTTGGGAATGAAAATTACTCAAGGAGGTTTTTTTTAACCCTTTACCCAACATAACGACCAAAAGCGACCAGTGCTATTCACACAAATTGCCATTCAATTTGCATTATTTTTAAAACATTTTTGTCTAAAACATAGCCTATGACCTCTCATTAGAACGAGCTCGTTGAGCACGTTCCAATTAGGGGTCATAAGCTTTGTTTTTGATGCAAAAAATGAAAATATTTAGTTATTCAAGAATTTTAGTTGCAGGTGTCGCTGCTTTTCGTGTTAGGATAAGGTTTTCAAAACAACGTTCATTTACATTTATTATTTAACCCATCAGCTCACACGATTAAAAAACGACCTTGTCAAAACGAGTCTGAAATGACTGACAAATTTCATTTGTTTTGCTTCAAACAAAGTTGTTTCCAATGATGAATCATAAGCTATGCTGTCGGGTTAAACAATATGATCAATGAATAGGGGCTCTCCTTCATTCTCGTGTTATTACCGCCACCATTGAACAGTATTATGGATGCTCAGTGATTACGGTGTTGGACGTCAAACCGAAAGGTCCCCGTCAGGGTTAACTGCGTTGTGTCCTTGAGCAAGGCACTTCATCCCGACTGCCCGCGTGGGGGAACGGTGGCGTTGTATACTAAGGAGTACAGATCACAGTTGCTTAGTGGTTCTCTCCGGGTACTCCGGCATCCTCCACCCGTAAAACTATCCAACACGAGGTGACCCTAGCTATCGAAAGAGACGTTGAACCCTAATAAATAAATTTAAAATAAATAAATAAATAAATAAATAAATAAATAAATAAATAAATAAATAATACCCCAGTTAAAACTTGTATTTGGCTTGTAAAGTGGGTGTCAGGACAGAAAATTATCCCAAGGCAGGGAGATATCAGCTATTTCGATAATTTCATAAATGAACAATGCGAGAACTGTCCTGCACATTTGATTTTTTTCAAACTCCGTATTCGAGCTGCAGACGCTGAAAACAGTCCCGATTTTTCGTTCCGAAAGCGTAAAGTAACCTTACTAAATGAGAAGAAATTAACGAAAAAAATAGCAGCTGCTCGCCTCGTAAACATGCCGTTTGGCGACGTTTGAATATAATAGGGATGAAATTAACGAAGAAAATAGCAGCTGCTCGCCTCGTAAACATGCCGTTTGGCGACGTTTGGAGATAGGCAAACGTACCGTCAATATTGTTGGTGTAATTGCGTGGCCTTCTTGATATGTCCTGTCCTACACGGGTATCCAACAGTTATTACTGTCAAGATTGCCGTGCAAAAACGACAAATGCAATATGGTGGCGCCCAGGAAATACATAGAGCAGAGGTAGGGTTTAATATTCTCCCGGTTCAGAGGCGCCGGAACGGCGTAAACATTGGCCCGACCATAACACCCAGATCCCTGTTTTTTCGAATTGTTACCATCGATTATGTGTGTGGGAGGGGGGGGGGGGGAGTAAAAAAATGACAGTGCATGCAGTTCGTCTTTCGAGGAACAGAATATATGACAAAATTCCCTTCCAAATTGCCAAAGTCAATTTGGAAGGGAATGTTGTCATATTATGTTCCTCGAAAGACAAACTTCAATGTGGGGGCCCAGGGCGCCCGCCCAGTCTGTCCATTCGTAATTCAGGCCCTGCCCTCAGAAAATGTTTGAAAAATGACATCTCTCAGATCCATTTTGAGACGACTTCATTTGTATTCCAACCGCTTCCGAAGCAGCTGGATTACTAAAGAAGTAGCCCCAAAATCTTCTCATCTTACGTTAACTGGTCATTACTAGCCGCCATTGTGTGCGCAGTATTAAAGGAACAAGACGATCTTTGCGCACACTATTTTCGGATATCCGCCAGAACAAAATTAAAAAATCATAGCCTAGTTATTTGATATGAATGACGTTCGTCTGAAGGTCGATCACAAAAATATGATCATCGGCATTTTTTTTTTGCCCCGACATTGGTCGGGGTGGTCGGGGCGGCTCCGGCGCACCTGCAGTTTTCTATAGTGACGTAAACGGGAATAAATTACACTCAGAACCGGGAAATATCCCCGATAATATCAAGTTATTTCACGAGAGTAACAAAGCGCATTTATTTTCGTGAAAATGAACTTATTACATTAGAGAAGTGTGAAAGACCAAACCCGCTTCCAACTCGTGTGCGCTTTCAGAACCGCTAGTTTTATCACCGCTACCTCCTGGCTTCAACACCCTCTCTGCCGTTGTTACCAATATCCTCTGCTTGACGCAAAGGAGACCGGTGACGGCAGTGGTGTAGGAAGGAGTTGCTGTTGATGGAGGAAGTGAATAGTGAGCGATACTAGTGAGTCTGAAGCAAGTGAAGATCTTACAGATGAGTCCTCCTGAAATGATTAAGAGGTACATTGATGTGGTGAAAAGGGTTCTTCGGGAAGCATGATTTCAGTCGTGGAAAGTCTGACGAAAACTAACAAAGTTATGTTAGTCAGTTTTTCAATTTAGAAAACTTCAGTTCAAAACATACAAACAGTGCCAGTACCATGTGTGATTCCCGTTTCCGTGATATAGATATTATGCATACCATGACCAACTTTCGGAACTGGGAACCCGGGAACATGGGTTTTCCATTCCCGGTATTAAAACCCAAGAGGAAGGTTTATATATTGTATTCAGACTTTTCTCAGATGCATATTTTCAAAGCACAAAGTTGTAAGTTACGGTAAATGCCCCCACCCTCAACTTCCTGGAGAACGTTCAATGGGTTTGCTTCAGAATATAAAGTATTTATCGGCCATTTTCCAGTTTCATTCTTTTTATTTTCTTTTCCGAGCGGCCAAAATTAATACATCATGATATTTGTATGGTACTTTGTATAAGATTGTTGCAAACAATTTATTTTGATCCACATTTTCTTGTAAGAAATGATGTTTACACGGTTAGTGACTGAGCTGTTTGCTTTGATGAAAGTTAATTAGAGATGTGCGGTTTTTCGATGTTCCGGTTCGGTTCCGGTTTTTGCATTAAACCGTCCTCACTTCCGTTCTCATTGTCACGTTTCTCCCTTATTGACTCCTCCACCGGACGAAGCAGAAACAGAGAATATATGGTACATTTTCTTTGTTGCAAACAATTTATTTTGATCCACTGTTTCTTGTAAGAAATTCTGTTTACACGGTTAGTGACAGAGCTGACTACTTTGATGAAAGTCAATTAGAGATGAGCGGTTGTTTAGATTTTCCGGTTCGGTTCCGGTTTGTGCATCAAACAGTGCTCATTTTCGTTGTGATTGTCATATTTTCTCCCTTATTATCTCGTCCACCGGCAATGAGAACATAACATCAATTAGATAAACTTTATTCATTATTACGACTAATTTTGTTTTTTATTCTGTCTCAAAGGACTTAGCAAATTATATCCCAGAACCCCCAATAATGATCACAGGGAAGTTGAGCTGAAGAAAGGGAGATAATTTCAGGCGAGGCTTTTGTGATGACTTGTGTCTTACAAACTATTAAAGCCTTTTTCCAAATATTGAGTCTGAAGTCTTCTTTCGCGTTAAAACACATAGAAAACCGAACCGAGACCGATGCTTTTCCCCGGAAACTGAACCGAAACTGAAGAATCAAAATCTTCCAGCTCTGAAGTCAATGTGTATTATGTTCTTACGCGAAATTGTTTTACTAAATAGAAAAGTTATCCCTTTTCTACTTGTAAAAACATTTCTGATCACCCACAGTACCGGGGTTCAATCCAAAGCCTATCCCAACTGTGAAATATGCAATAAAATAACCATGGTTTTCCTGACGCACAGTATTATTTATTTATTTATTGGTGTTTAAGGTCATATATTTATGCACAATGGCTAATCATAACCACGACAGTTTTACGGGTGGAGGAAGCCGGAGTACCCGGAGAGAACCACCGAGCAACGGAGAGCAACTGTCAGCTCCCCAACATACTAACTCCACACAAGCAGGGTTAGCATTGGTTGAAGACAAGTGCACCATCCACGTGCAGTACGTCTTAGTACACAACGCCAACGTGCCCCCACGCGGGCAATGGAGATGAAGTGTCTTGCCCAAGGACACAACGCGATTGCCGCAGGTGGGATTCGAACCGAGGCCTGACGCACAGTACGCGGAGAAGTATTATCACTAAATCACCCGCAGCGTTGAGATTCCATTAATGTAATAATTACAAATTTGTTGCAAAGCATTGCCACCACGAGCAAAGTTTCAGCCAATGGACCTCCGGGTTGAACCCGGAGGTCCATTAGCTGAAACATTGCTTGTGATTTTTGTCGAATGTACAAAATTTGAAAGTTATAGCTTGGGTGATAACTCCACTGCGCGAGTGATTTAGTTACAATCCACTCTCCATGTACTGTACCATCTCCCAGTAATTCAGTCAAAGCAGAACCGAGTCGAAGTCCTGAGCGTATTACATACATAAAACAAGGCACTAAACTGCAATGGAATATGGTTTCACAGAAGCTAATATAGAAAGCAGTTGCCAAGGAGGCATTAAGGACCTCGGTCAGTAAATCAATGGTGCCTTACAAATTGTCAAGCATAACAAATCTTTTTGGGTTCCTGGAATTTAGAGGACACTTTACATGTTTTGCCATCCTTGTGCATCCCCAACCCCGAAAACGGGCCTCTTCACAATATCAGTGGATTAACCCGGAGGTTTTCTCTATTTCCGTCTGTCTCCACGTCCCCCATGAACAGATAAGGAAATGAAGGATTAAGCGTTTTTAACTGTCAAGTTGAAATTCACTAAGAACGCTTCTTTCTTCTAAAGTCTTGACGCCAAGAGTCAGGTATAGGGTAATTAACAAATTTTACTATCAATGTCACTGCTGCTGGAGTATTTCTCGGAAGTCTCTTCTTAGCAGTTTTATGTTCCATTTATCAGCTGATTTTTGGTTACAATTGCAGTTGATTTTTTGACTAAAATGGAGAGAGCTATTCAAAAAACGGGACGTTTCATCAAATATGTCACAGCTTGATCGTCCACCGTTTGTGGTGACAGTCTATGGATAATACTAAAGTCTTTTCTGAAATTGATTCAATTTTTTTTGGTTTGCACTAAAATGCGCACTGTTTCCATATTTACTGGCAAAATCGTTCATTTTTTCTCAGTTAAAATGGCCTAGTAATCACGCAAGGGTGATAAAACTACGGTAGCGTATTAGGGACATGATAAAAAATAATTCTCAGACCCAGAAAGTCGAAATTTCGACTTTTTATCTCGAAATTTCGACTTAAAATCTCGAAATTTCGACTTTTTATCTCGACATTTCGACATAAGGTCTCGAAATTGCGACTTAAAACCTCGAAATTTCGACTTTTTATCTCGAAATTTCAACTTAAAATCTCGAAATTTCAACTTAAAATCTCGAAATTTCGACTTAAAATCTCGACTTAAAATCCCGAAATTTCGACATAAAATCTCGAAATTTCAACTTAAAATCTCGAAATTTCGACTTTTTATCTCGAAATTTCGACTTTTTATCTCGAGATTTGATCTCGCTAGGTATGCACGTGGTCTTTTGTTCAGTAGCAGTGTGCGGTAAATTCCGATACACCAGGTGCTAAGTTCTAATGAATTCTCGCCTAGCCGACAAGACAGGAATGCTGCTCACCCCACCTCCGGCCCTTCAGAGTTCCGTTAACTCACTTTTCAATAAAATCCAATACTTGAGGTTCATTGAAGACTTCCCACATGCCCTTGGAAATCTTCCCTATCCAGCATTATAGACCACAGAGGTTCACTGAAGACTACCAAGTGGCACGTCCCTGGATGTCTTCCCCATCCCGCCATTATAAATCACAAAAAGGGCGATACATTCAAATAATATCATGCACACATGCGTCTCCCACCCTCTGATAAGTAATGCTGTATCAGCCCTACCCCCCCCCCCCCCACCCCACCCACCCCAATCCGAGAAAGTGCTGTCCAGTAAATATCAATGGAGTATTTATTTATTGGTGTTTAAGGTCACATATTTTTGCACAATGGGTAATCGTGACCGCAACATGGAGATGAAGTCAAGTTTAGTCAATCGTTTATACCCATTTTAAAGAACATCCACCCAAGCATATGGCTCCTATATTTTAACAGTAAGACGGAGCTTGTTTACAACAGTAAACGAGTACTAAGCACAACTTCACGCCCCGAGTTATCCACGGTGAATCACAGGAGTAATCTACCCTTACGAATATATGCTGCCCAGTAAATATCAATGGGGTATTTTCTCTTACGAAGAGGTGCTACTTTTTACTCAGTACACTATCGAAAATATTACAGAAGAAAAAATAAAAAACGAGAATCATAACGAGACACACGCCACCCAAGTGAAACGTCATTGTGTGGATAAATAACAAATACGCCCCCTCTCCTTTCAACCCACCTCCGACCCCCCTCCCTCACACCCGACCACCACCAAGTTAAATTATAGGGGATGCACTGTCAGAAGTGTATTATGTAAGTGTTTGAGCAACGTACTGGGTAAAACTGATATTTATTAGGCAGCACTTTCCGAGGGTGGAAGAAGCATGTACGCACTAATATCATTTCGATGTATTTTGCCGTAAACTTTAGGAAGCTGTGTATCGGGTGTATTGCATTCTTATTTACCGTTAGCGAACGGATTGGCAAATTCGATGTATAAAACTGGACATTTTATGGGCGTGGACTGTTGTACTCTTCTGGAGAAAAACAATATACCGATTGGAGGGCCAAGATTGCTTTATTTTTAACTGGGGTTTAACGACACTTCTAACAGAAGACAGGGCAGCGTCATGAATGGTTGTAAAAGGAGACAGTGACCACTCAAACCCAGTTAGAAATCTCAAGGGGGGCGGGGGAGCATTCATGTCCGTCCGATAGGGTGAGAAATTGTTAGAAATCAGAAAGTCGGTGTATCATTATATTCACTCAAATGCATATATAGGGAATCATTCTACTCGTCTTAGCGAGTCAACACATTGTGATGGTGGTGGCTGCGTGTGTGTGTGTGTGTTGGGGGGGGGGGGGTCGGTTGGTTTATAATACCGAGGACTAACAGGGGACCTACATGTACAGTGGTATACACAATGCACCCTATGCCCCAGTTCTAAACAAACGATTATAATAGGAACCCCAAGCGGGCCGTAGGCCCGCAAAGGGTTCCACATACCCAGTCAGATAAATGTGTTCCAGAACAGAATTCTCTATAGCCGTCAATGTGATTTTTGAAGTGGACAGTAAATTTCAGTGAAAAAAACACGTAACTTCCGGTGTCGAATTGCCCATGCAATTGCAATTGGCCTGTCCCCCTCTAGGAATCAAATGTTTTTTTGTTTCGCCTCAAAGCTTTGCGTGATACATTGGCCTACATATCTACACTTTAGGGGTAACCAGACCTTCTCAACCGAGAACCGCGACAAATCAGCTGCCGGCCAAAGTGTTACTATTATTACTCGAGTTCTGTCCTTCTGGAGGTTTGTCAACATGCTCAGCTGATGATCTCGTCATTTCAGATCGAACTCTCAGTCCTGATTTCGTTGCAGCTTGTCTGCCAGTGATAACCTCAATCGAAAAAAACGTACATATTATAATTGATAATTGTTGTTATATTCGTGCGATTGTATACAGATATGCATTGACACGTACCTCGTGAAATATCAAGATGAACAGAAACTCAGTTGTTGAATTATCCGAATGTTAAGGTGTTGTAAAAGTAAGGAAAAGTTTGCTTGAAAAAAGAGTATACGGACGTATCGTCCACAAGCCGAGTCGTCCGCTTGTCAAGGAAAATATTGTCTGCACATTTTCTACATTTCGAACAAGACACCTACCCCCTACTAACGTGTGACATTTCCCCAGATTAAGCCCAATATTCTCACATATAAAGCCTCCTGATGTTGTATTTATGTTAAGAGTGTGATGTACAACATCATCTTTAAGGTTTGAAACACAAATGATGTCATATATTGGCTGATATATTGATATGTTTTTAAAAAATTGCACAAGTTGGAAATGCACATTTTTGGTGCACTGAAGAGACTCACCCACCCCCACATCACGTCCTGCAAATTTTTGGTCCCCCCCCAGGACCCCCCTCCCCCTGGAATAATTGCAAAATTATAAGATTATGTTACGGAACTTAATATAACAAGTTTTGATGCATTTCTTAATATAATTATAACACGTTTTGATGCGTTTCTTAATATTATTAATTCCTATAATACATTTGCTAATAATTTGTGATTATTCATTGTAAAGTGCCGGTGATGCTCTTCCAAGAATAATTGCAAAATTATAAGATTATGTTGCAGAATTTAATAAACCATAAATTTTGATGCGTTTCTTAATATAATTAATTCTCATAATACATTTGCTAATAATTTTGCTATTATTCATTGTAAAGCGACGGTGCGCCTCGATGAATACTTGCAAAATTATAAGATTATGTTGCGGAACTTAATATAACAAATTTTGTTGCATTTCTTAATATAATTAATTCTCATAATACTTATGCTAATAATTTTGCAATTATTCACTGTAAGGTGCCGGTGGAGCTCTTCAATGAAAAATTGCAAAATTATAAGATTATGTTGTGGAACTTAATATAACGTACATATACTTTAAGAACTTTTACTGTAATAATATAATTTTTATTGGTAATCCATTGAATAAACAGTAATTAAAATTTATTAGATGGCTGAATAGTTTATTTTGTTCTGACATTTCTGTTTTCAGAATTTCATACACATATATGAAATTTAATGCAAGGAGGTACATTAAGATACATTTCAATGGAGGTACATTAAGATATATTACAATAGGTAATATACAATAAATTATACAATAAAAAAATTATTATATAAATAAAAAATGATTCAAAATGCAATACTTGAATACTTTCCCCCAGCGAACGAGTTTCGGACGTGTTGGGTATAATTGTAGAGGACGACTTGGGTAAAATTGCAGCAGACGATTTGGTTAGCAGACGAAATGGGTGTAATTCGAAAAAGTGATACTGATAAGTTGCTTTCAGTCCCGTTAGTAACCAAAACAAAGTAATAATGTGTTACTTTTTGGTGCATCTGTATTTCTGAATAGTGCTTCATAGTTTCAAAAACTAAAAAATGGAAAATAATAACCCTTTTGGATATTTACCGCCATTGAAAATGGTATGTCATCTTTTTTCAGGAACTGGGGGAATCTTCAGCCTGGGGAGAACTAGGCCCAGGGAAGAATCATCCAAAAGAAAAGCAGTACACATCTGTTAGGATATTTTAGATACGCTACGATATTCGTTTTAACTCCTGAAAATAATTCTTAAAAAAATATTAATAGATTGTTCGATATTTATTGAAAAAATATTAATATAATATATCGTCGAGCAATTATCTCTGCAGTAAATTCACATTCAATGTGTTCTGTAATAGGGCCTAATTAACGTCTCTCATCTGTTAGAATGATATACAATCACTTCGGCTCCAAGTCATTTCGTCCCCTGGTCAATTCGACCTCAAAGTCAATTCTGTCCTAGTCACTTTGGTCCCTTGGTCATTTCGGCACCATTTTAAGTGTAGAGATCTATAAAGATCAGTGCATAGTTCATGTTTAGAAATAATGGGTAATTACCTTTATTAAGTAATGTTCAGTTATTTGTATTTACACAGTGTGCAGAACAGTTATACCGGTACATGACATTAAAAATTATCCATGTGTTCAATTTTACATACATTTAAGATGCTATCTGTATAAGTAAGAGAAATTATTTTACTTTGAAATTTTGCAAAGTACCGGAATATGCAGTCATTTATTCATATTGTTATGCACAATTCCTAGTCACCTTCCAGTTTGAGGTTCACAGGGTTTCTTTTTCTTTTCTTTTTTCTGAAACAACCACCAAACTGCGATTTTGATACCACCATAAATATGTCCACATTTTCTAAAACACCGAACAGAATCCTTGTAGTTATGAGCAATTCCTAGTCCCCTTCCAGTTCGATGTCCACAGGGGTCTGATCCCAGTGCCCCACTTCCAAGGCATACACTCAAACCAAATCACATTACTTACCCTCGCTTCCGACTCTCATAGATTCATAAGAAAATAAAATTATTCAGGCCACAAGTGATTTCAAATCCCACATAGTCCATGTGCATCTTCGACGTGCTGAAACTTTTCTTTTATTTATTCATCATGAAAGAAAATCTACTAGACATATATCATGTATACCTGAATATCTAATTGAGAGATATATATGTTGAAAAAAAATGAAATAGAAAAATGTTAAAATTCAAACAATATTTGAAATATTTAAAGAGGCCGAAATGACCTGGTATATTGGGGCTGAATTGACCTGAGGCTGTAATGACTGGGGCCAAAATGACTTGGGGCCAAAGTGACTGGAATTCGTGAGAATTGCATCCAAACTGTCCTCCAACTATTTGACCCTAACTGGATACTAATCTAACCCAAACCATCCTTTGGCAATTTGCCCCAAACTGTTCTCCAGAATAGGGACACATGATTCTTATTGATTTATTTATTGGGGTTTAATGACACTTCGATAGCAGGGTCACTTCATGTCGGACAGTTTTACAGGTGGGAAAAGCCAGAGAGAACCACAGAGCAATTACAAACATCTAACGTACAAACAGCACACACGCTGGGTTAGCATTGGTTGAAGACAAGTGTACGATTGACATGCAGTATGCCTTGGTACGCAATGGCACTACGTGGGAATGAAGTGTATTGCCTAAGGAAACGAAGTGGTTGCCACAGGTGGTATTTGATAGAGGACCCTTTGGCTTGCAGCCTTCACCTCTAAGTACTGAGCCCTTTAACCTTCAAAACTGTATAATACCAGCTAAACATTTTGTAGAATGACCACATGAAAATTTCACAAGTACATAGTTTCATTATTAGTTTGTGATATTTGTTTTTGCTGTACAGTGGAACCCTGTTAATTGTAGAGCCACTTTGCCAATAACATTATTCAATTAGCAGGAGTATTCAATTAACAGGGATTGTGTCACTTTCCTGTATTCCAGAGATAAACTTAGCATTTATTCTATTATATTTTGTTTGACAGAGCTTCATGAGCTCTGTCAAACAAGATATAATAGATTAAATGCCTGTATTGAATGTACTGAGGCCAAATTGGTCTATAACCAAAGGAAAACTGGGAAGAGTCAGGGCAATTTCTCAACATGTTACAAGATTTTTTATTCAATTAACAGGAGATTACTCTATAACCTATATTCAATTACCAGGTAAAATTTGTACTGGAGGTAAATGGTTTTGTGTTGGGAAATTCTATTCTATCAACAGGGATACAGTTAAAACTAGAAGTCCTAACATGAAATGCGCACAAATAGCACGTCGATTTGCGCGTTAATATACGCGTTATGACCATAGTAAGGCTATCATATTCTGTACATATGGCCTGTGCACAAGCAATGTTTCAGCCAATGGACCTCCGCGTAACCCGGAGGTCCATTGGCAGAAACATTGCCTGTATTTACTATGAGTAATCAGGAGAACCTGCCGTGCTTTGGATGCCATTCGATATGGCAATTGCTTGCAATTCCTACGTGCAATTAAGCCTAGATAAGCGCACAATTCGGGACAGGACTTCTAGTTTCAACTGTATACAATTAAGATATATCCAATTAAGTGGGCACGACCCTATACCCCCCCCCCACCCCCCCCCCCCCCCAATCAAAACCATCATTCAAAGGTCTTGGATTCAGCAAATTTGATTTCTCTATTTATTGGGTTTAACAACAATTTTTACAGCCAGGGCCACCAAACAGTTATACTGGGGGAGGAACCCAGCCAGAGCACCCAGAGAGAACTACCGAGCAACAATGACAAGCAACTGTCAGCTTCTCAACATTGTAACTCCAAGCAAGCAGGGTTAGCATTGGTTGAAGACAAGTGCACCATCGATGTGCAGTACGCCTTATTTCAGTTGCCGCAATTGGGATTCGAGCTGAGAACCTCACACAGCTTGTTTTGGGAAGTTTTTTTTGTTCCAGCTTCATTAAGGTTTGTTTCATATCGCACTTGTAATTTTGTCATAATTAGTAATCATAAATCCTTAACATAAAACAATAGAAAAAATGCTTAGAATATTTAAAAACAAAAAATTCTGTGAGGATTTGACCTCAAGAGGTGATGATGTTCGACCACGACTGAGACCGAATATTCTAAGAAAAAGTATGAGGGCTGAATCTTCCTGTGACTGAATCTTCATGAACCCCTTTTTTCAAACTAAATTGCCCATTACTTATAAAGCACCATAACTAAGGCAAAAACAATACTATGAAATTTCCAAGTCTGAAATTCTATAAATTCCAAATAAATTTACACAAATTATATAGCAAAATGAAGGAGTATAGTATGTGTGCATCTCACACACTGAAACACAGTCGCCATCAGACATCAGCGGATCCTGAAAGTGTGCTATCGGTACCATATTTGTACCATAATTGATAATAATAAAATAATATTTCATAAGAACAACAAACACAGGAATTCAAAATGCAGCCTCAAGGCAGCATGGTGGTGAATGCCAATGCTGTCCCATTGTCCTTGAAAGGGGGAGTCCTTTACAAATAGGTTTTTGTTTTGTGATGCTCTGGATACTCCCCATTTTTAGCTCAGCTTTGACAAAGTCAAATTTAAGGTTGTGTCATAGCCTGTTGTCCGTCTGCTTTGGAACAACAATTCAAAACGACTCGGGCTAGAGGTTGTATTTATGAACCGATCTTTACGAAACTTCTTGGGTGCCTTTGTTATCACCGTGGGAAGAGAACAAGTGTTTTTGGGTGCGGTCCAAAATGCAAGATGGCCTCCAGCAGCCATTTTGTACAGAAATTAGTGCAATCAGTTTTTTGTACAGAACTTCTGTACGAAAGTTCCGATTTGAACAAATTTTTGTATGAATGTTTAGTAACATGGAGTACATCACATGTAATACAGGTTTTTTTTCTCGTGCTGAAATTATGCAAATTAGATGAACCTTAATTTATTCAGTGCTACTTACATGTATACCCAGTAAGTGCACATGCCAATACGGCTTGGGCTAGGCTGTATTTATGAACTGATCTTCATGAAACTTCTTGGGTACCTTTGCTATCACCTTGGGATGAGAATGAGTGTTTTGGGGTGCGGTCCAAAATTCAATATGGCTACCAGTGGTCATTTTGTACCGAAATTAGGTACAATCAGTTTTTTGTACAGAACTTCTATACAACTTGGGCTAGAGGCCGTAATTATGAATCGATCTTTACAAAATTTCTTGGGTACCTTTGTTATCACCATGGGGTATGAGTGTTTTGGGGGGGGGGGGGGGAGTCCAAAATTCTAGATGGCCGCCGGCAGCTATTTTGTACTGAAAATGAAATTACTGCAATCGGTTTTTTGCACAGAACTTCTGTATGAAAGTTCTGATTTGAATAAATTTGTGTATGATTGTTTAGTAACATGGAATACATCACATAAAATACAAGTTTTTTTCTTGTACAGAAATTATGCAAATTAGACAAACTTTGATTTATTCAGTACTACTTATACACAGTAAGTACACATGTCAATACGGCTCGGGCTAGGGGCTGTATTTATGAACCGATCTTCACCAAGCTTCTTGGGTACCTTTGTTATCACCTAGGGACGAGAATGAGTGTTTTGGGGTGCGATCCAAAATTCAAAATGGCTCCCAGAGGCCATTTTGTACCAAAATTAGATGCAATCAGTTTTTTGTACACAAATTCTATACGGCTCAGGCTAGAGCCCGTATTTATGAACCAATCTTTACGAAACGTCTTGGGTACCTTTGTTATCACCGTGGGATGAGAGCGAGTGTTTTTGGGTGCAGTTCGAAATTCAAGATGGCCACTAGCAGCCATTTTGTACCAAAATTAGTGCAATCAGTTTTTTGTACAGAACTTCTGTATGAAAGTTCTGATTTGAATAAATTTTTGTATGAATGTTTAGTAACATGGAATACATCACAAAAAATACTGTATAATACAGGTTTTTTTCTCTTGCAGAAATTATGCAGATTAGATGACCTTTGATTTATTCCGTGCTTCTTATACACTGTAAGTGCACATGTCAATACGCTAAGGCTGGAGGCTGTATTTATGAACCGATCTTCATGAAACTTCTTGGGTACCTTTGTTATCACCTTGGGGTGAGAACAAGTGTTTTTGGGTGCGGCCCGAAATTAAAGATGGCTGCCGGCTTTCACACTGTTGCTTACTGAGGTGAAGTCACTTTACCATTACCAAGCTACCTACTAAATACCAAAGGGAAGATTTTTCAGCGCACTCTTATTACTTCAGTGCCCATAATTCTCAAATATGGCATTAAAACCAATCACATACTTGTACTGCTTAAATCTATTCACATAATCAGAATACACCATCAGGGGTGCATTAGCTCAGTAGGTAGAGGTGCAGACTGCAATTCGAGAGATCCTTGGTTCGAATCCACCTGCGGCAACAGCTTTGTGTCCTTGGGCAAGACACTTCACCCCCACTACCCATGTGGGGGCAAGGTATGCTGTGTACTAAGGCATACTGCATGTTCTTGGTGCACCTGTCTTCGAACAAGGCTAACCCAGCTTGTGTAGTATGTTGGGGAGCTCACAGTTGCTTGCCATTGTTCAGTGGTTCACCTGGGGTACTCTAGTGTCCTCCATCCATAAAACTGCCGTGGTCACAATAAGCTGTTGTGCATATAAATGTGACCTTAAACACCAATAAATAAATAATAAAAAGAACACACCACCTCATACCCGTTTAGACTCTCCAGTTTTCATTCACCTTGGTATCCCTCGGTTTGCCTTGGTGTTTAGTATGCCCGCCAGAAAAGGAGTGATTTCTTTTTCTAAAAGAGCAAACAAGAAACAGTAATTTTGAACAGGTCGTAACGAAATAATTTTCAGGAAGCGCACAATTTTATCTTAGTTAATAGCTGAAAAAACGCAGGGTGATATTTGCAAATCTTATTTTATTACTGGCACCAGGTACTGATAATGAAAATTGCTGTTTGTCATCAATACTTGATCAAGTTTCTGACAAAGCACATTATACTATTCCAGTATGTTAGCGACTGGACATAAGCGCACAATTTGATGTTGGTTTACCACTATATACTGGTGCTTAGCCAGGAAATCTAAGTTACATGTAGGGGCAAGAGTAATATCTGGTGGGAGTGTGGCCGGATAATAAAGAATATGATGCACAGAATCACCTGAGCCACATAGCAGTGAGATAGGGGCGAGGACAAGAGGGTGTGTGACCCTCTCATCAGTGGAGGGGTCGGGTGCACCACTCCCCCACCACCCCCCCCCCCCAAAAAAAAAAAAAAATTGAAATTCAAGACAGTAAAACACAATTACCTTGACTCTGTGTCCATTTGTGTCCATAATAAGTTGCGAACAAGCATGAATATCTAGATATTAAAATGTCTTTTGGGATGTTCATTATATGGGTTAACAGGAGAGAGAGGTGGAGGCATGAATGAAACTGGGGACCGAATATTCTCAGAAAAAGTATGAGGGCTGAATCTTCCTGTGACTGAATATTCATGAACCCCTTTTTTTCAAACTAAATTGCCCATTACTTATAAAGCACCATAACTAAGGCAAAAACAATACTATGAAATTTACAAGTCTGAAATTCTATAAATTCCAAATAAATTTACACAAATTATATAGCAAAATGAAGGATGTGGTGTATAGAACCCCAAAAGTATGTGTGCACCTCACACACTGACACACAGTCGACATCAGACATCAGCGGTTCCTGAAAGTGTGCTATCAGTACCATATTTGTACCATAACTGATAATAATAAAATACTATTTCATTAGAACAACAAACACAGGAATTCAAAATGCAGCCTCAAGGCAGCATGGTGGTGAATGCCAACACTGTCCCATTGTCCTTGAAAGGAGGAGTCCTTTACAAATAGGTTTTTGTTTTGTGATACTCTGGATACTCTCCATTTTTAGCTCAACTTTGACAAAGTCAAATTTAAGGTTATGTCATGGCCCATTGTCCGTCTGTTCGGGAACAGCAATTCAATACGGCTCGGGCTAGAGGCTGTATTTATGAACCGATCTTTACGAAACTTCTTGAGTATCTTTGTTATCACGTGGGACGAGAACAAGTGTTTTTGGGTGCGGTACAAAATTCAAGATGGCCTCCAGCAGCCATTTTGTACAGAAATTAGTGCAACCAGAGTTTTTGAACAGAACTTCTGTATGAAAGGTCTGATTTGAACAAACTTTTGTATGAATGTTTAGTAACATGGAATACATCACATATAATACAGGTTTTTTTCTCGTGCTGAAATTATGCAAATTAGATGAACGTTAATTTATTCACTGCTACTTACATGTACACCCAGTAAGTGCACATGTCAATACGGCTCGGGCTAGGCTGTACAGTATTTATGAACTGATCTTCATGAAACTTCTTGGGTACCTTTGTTATCACCTTTGGATGAGAATGAGTGTTTTTGGGTGCAGTCCAAAATTCAAGACGGCTACCAGTGGCCATTTTGTACTGAAATTAGGTACAATCAGTTTTTTGTATAGAACTTCTATACAACTTGGGCTAGAGGCCGTATTTATGAACCGATCTTTACGAAATTTCTTGGGTACCTTTGTTATCATCATGATGTTAGAATGAGTGTTTTTAGGGGGAGTCCAAAATTCTAGATGGCCGCCGGCAGCTATTTTGTACTGAAATTACTGCAATCAGTTTTTTGTACGGAACTTCTGTATGAAAGTTCTGATTTGAATAAATTTTTGTATGATTGTTTAGTAACATGGAATACATCACATAAAATACAGGTTTTTTTCTTGTACAGAAATTATGCAAATTAGATGAACTTTGATTTATTCAGTGCTACTTATACACAGTAAGTACACATGTCAATACGGATCGGGCTAGGGGCTGTATTTATGAACGGATCTTCACCAAGCTTCTTAGGTACCTTTGTTATCACCTAGGGACGAGAACGAGTGTTTTGGGGTGCGATCCAAAATTCAAGATGGCTGCCAGTGGCCATTTTGTACCAAAATTAGGTCCAATCAGTTTTTTGTACACAACTTCTATACGGCTCAGGCTAGAGGCCGTATTTATGAACCGATCTTTACGAAACGTCTTAGGTACCTTTGTTATCACCGTGGGATGAGAGCGAGTGTTTTTGGGTGCAGTTCGAAATTCAAGATGGCCACTAGCAGCCATTTTGTACCAAAATTAGTGCAATCAGTTTTTTGTACAGAACTTCTGTATGAAAGTTCTGATTTGAATAAATTTTTGTATGAATGTTTAGTAACATGGAATACATCACAAAAATACTGTATAATACAGGTTTTTTTCTCTTGCAGAAATTATGCAGATTAGATGACCTTTGATTTATTCAGTGCTTCTTATACACTGTAAGTGCACATGTCAATACGCGAAGGCTGGAGGCTGTATTTATGAACCGATCTTCATGAAACTTCTTGGGTACCTTTGTTATCACCTTGGGGTGAGAACAAGTGTTTTTGGGTGCGGCCCGAAATTAAAGATGGCTGCCGGCTTTCACACTGTTGCTTACTGAGGTGAAGTCACTTTACCATTACCAAGCTACCTACTAAATACCAAAGGGAAGATTTTTCAGCGCACTCTTATTACTTCAGTGCCCATAATTCTCAAATATGGCATTAAAACCAATCACATACTTGTACTGCTTAAATTTATTCACATAATCAGAATACACCATCAGGGGTGCATTAGCTCAGTAGGTAGAGGTGCAGACTGCAATTCGAGAGATCCTTGGTTCGAATCCACCTGCGGCAACAGCTTTGTGTCCTTGGGCAAGACACTTCACCCCCACTACCCATGTGGGGGCAAGGTATGCTGTGTACTAAGGCATACTGCATGTTCTTGGTGCACCTGTCTTCGAACAAGGCTAACCCAGCTTGTGTAGTATGTTGGGGAGCTCACAGTTGCTTGCCATTGCTCAGTGGTTCACCTGGGGTACTCTAGTGTCCTCCATCCATAAAACTGCCGTGGTCACAATAAGCTGTTGTGCAGATAAATGTGACCTTAAACACCAATAAATAAATAATAAAAAGAACACACCACCTCATACCCGTTTAGACTCTCCAGTTTTCATTCACCTTGGTATCCCTCGGTTTGCCTTGGTGTTTAGTATGCCCGCCAGAAAAGGAGTGATTTCTTTTTCTAAAAGAGCAAACAAGAAACAGTAATTTTGAACAGGTCGTAACGAAATAATTTTCATGAAGCGCACAATTTTATCTTAGTTAATAGCTGAAAAAACGCAGGGTGATATTTGCAAATCTTATTTTATTACTGGCACCAGGTACTGATAATGAAAATTGCTGTTTGTCATCAATACTTGATCAAGTTTCTGACAAAGCACATTATACTATTCCAGTATGTTAGCGACTGGACATAAGCGCACAATTTGATGTTGGTTTACCACTATATACTGGTGCTTAGCCAGGAAATCTAAGTTACATGTAGGGGCAAGAGTAATATCTGGTGGGAGTGTGGCCGGATAATAAAGAATATGATGCACAGAATCACCTGAGCCACATAGCAGTGAGATAGGGGCGAGGACAAGAGGGTGTGTGACCCTCTCATCAGTGGAGGGGTCGGGTGCACCACTCCCCCACCACCCCCCCCCCCCAAAAAAAAAATTGAAATTCAAGACAGTAAAACACAATTACCTTGACTCTGTGTCCATTTGTGTCCATAATAAGTTGCGAACAAGCATGAATATCTAGATATTAAAATGTCTTTTGGGATGTTCATTATATGGGTTAACAGGAGAGAGAGGTGGAGGCATGAATGAAACTGGGGACCGAATATTCTCAGAAAAAGTATGAGGGCTGAATCTTCCTGTGACTGAATATTCATGAACCCCTTTTTTTCAAACTAAATTGCCCATTACTTATAAAGCACCATAACTAAGGCAAAAACAATACTATGAAATTTACAAGTCTGAAATTCTATAAATTCCAAATAAATTTACACAAATTATATAGCAAAATGAAGGATGTGGTGTATAGAACCCCAAAAGTATGTGTGCACCTCACACACTGACACACAGTCGACATCAGACATCAGCGGTTCCTGAAAGTGTGCTATCAGTACCATATTTGTACCATAACTGATAATAATAAAATACTATTTCATTAGAACAACAAACACAGGAATTCAAAATGCAGCCTCAAGGCAGCATGGTGGTGAATGCCAACACTGTCCCATTGTCCTTGAAAGGAGGAGTCCTTTACAAATAGGTTTTTGTTTTGTGATACTCTGGATACTCTCCATTTTTAGCTCAACTTTGACAAAGTCAAATTTAAGGTTATGTCATGGCCCATTGTCCGTCTGTTCGGGAACAGCAATTCAATACGGCTCGGGCTAGAGGCTGTATTTATGAACCGATCTTTACGAAACTTCTTGAGTATCTTTGTTATCACGTGGGACGAGAACAAGTGTTTTTGGGTGCGGTACAAAATTCAAGATGGCCTCCAGCAGCCATTTTGTACAGAAATTAGTGCAATCAGAGTTTTCGAACAGAACTTCTGTATGAAAGGTCTGATTTGAACAAACTTTTGTATGAATGTTTAGTAACATGGAATACATCACATATAATACAGGTTTTTTTCTCGTGCTGAAATTATGCAAATTAGATGAACGTTAATTTATTCACTGCTACTTACATGTACACCCAGTAAGTGCACATGTCAATACGGCTCGGGCTAGGCTGTACAGTATTTATGAACTGATCTTCATGAAACTTCTTGGGTACCTTTGTTATCACCTTTGGATGAGAATGAGTGTTTTGGGGTGCAGTCCAAAATTCAAGACGGCTACCAGTGGCCATTTTGTACTGAAATTAGGTACAATCAGTTTTTTGTATAGAACTTCTATACAACTTGGGCTAGAGGCCGTATTTATGAACCGATCTTTACGAAATTTCTTGGGTACCTTTGTTATCATCATGATGTTAGAATGAGTGTTTTTGGGGGGAGTCCAAAATTCTAGATGGCCGCCGGCAGCTATTTTGTACTGAAATTACTGCAATCAGTTTTTTGTACGGAACTTCTGTATGAAAGTTCTGATTTGAATAAATTTTTGTATGATTGTTTAGTAACATGGAATACATCACATAAAATACAGGTTTTTTTCTTGTACAGAAATTATGCAAATTAGATGAACTTTGATTTATTCAGTGCTACTTATACACAGTAAGTACACATGTCAATACGGATCGGGCTAGGGGCTGTATTTATGAACGGATCTTCACCAAGCTTCTTAGGTACCTTTGTTATCACCTAGGGACGTGAACGAGTGTTTTGGGGTGCGATCCAAAATTCAAGATGGCTGCCAGTGGCCATTTTGTACCAAAATTAGGTCCAATCAGTTTTTTGTACACAACTTCTATACGGCTCAGGCTAGAGGCCGTATTTATGAACCGATCTTTACGAAACGTCTTAGGTACCTTTGTTATCACCGTGGGATGAGAGCGAGTGTTTTGGGGTGCAGTTCGAAATTCAAGATGGCCACTAGCAGCCAATTTGTACTAAAATTAGTGCGATCAGTTTTTTGTACAGAACTTCTGTATGAAAGTTCTGATTTGAATAAATTTTTGTATGAATGTTTAGTAACATGGAATACAGTTAAAACTAAAAGTCCTGTCCTGAAATGCGCACAAATAGCACGTCGATATGCGTGTTAATCTACGCGATATGACCATAGTATTGATAGTAAGGCAATCAAATTCTGTAAATATGGCCTGTGCACAAGCAATGTTTCAGCCAATGGACCTCTGGGTAACCCGGAGGTTCATTGGCAGAAACATTGCCCGTGTTTGCTATAAGTAACCAGGAGAACCTGCCATGCTTTGGATGCCATTCGATATGACAATTGTGCGCAATTCATACGCGCAATTAAGCCTAGATAAGCGCACAGTTCGTGACAGGACTTCTAGTTTTAACTGTACATCACAACAAATACTGTATAATACAGGTCTTTTTCTCTTGCAGAAATTATGCAAATTAGATGACCTTTAATTTATTCAGTGCTACTTATACACTTTAAATGCACATGTCAATACGCTAAGTCTGGAGGCTGTATTTATGAACCGATCTTCATGAAACTTCTTGGGTACCTTTGTTATCACCTTGGGATGAGAACGAGTGTTTTTTGGGTGCGGCGGCCAGATATTAAAGATGGCTGCCAGCTTTCACACTGTTGCTTACTGAGGTGAAGTCACTTTACCATTTCCAAGTTACCTACTAAATACCAAAGGGAAGATTTTTCAGCGCACTCTTATTACTTCAGCACCCATAATTCTCAAATATGGCATTAAAACCAATCACATACTAGTACTGCTTAAATCTATTTACATAATAAGAATACACCATCAGAGGTGCATTAGCTCAGTAGGTAGAGGTGCAGACTGCAAGCCGAGAGATCCTCGGTTCGAATCCCACCTGCGGCAACAACTTTGTGTCCTTGGGCAAGACACTTCACCCCCACTACCCATGTTGGGGCAATGTATGCTGTGTACTAAGGCATACTGCATGTTCTTGGTGCACCTGTCTTCGAACAAGACCAACCGTGCTTGTGTAGTATGTTGGGGAGCTCACAGTTGCTTGCCATTGCTCAGTGGTTCTCTTGGGTACTCTAGTTTCCTCCATCCATAAAACTACCATGGTCACAATAAGCTGTTGTGCAGATAAATGTGACCTTAAACACCAATAAATAAATAATAAAAAGAACACAACACCTCATACCCGTTTCTCTCCTGTTTTCCTTCACCTTGGTATCCATCGGTTGCCTCGGTGTTTAGTATGCCCACCAGAAAAGGAGTGATTTCTTTTTCTAAAAGAGCAAAACAAGAAACGGTAATTTTTGTAATTTTTAGCAGGTAGTAACGAAATAATTTTCATGAAGCGCACAATTTTATGTTAGTTAATAGCTGAAAAAAACGCAGGGTGATATTTGCAAATCTTATTTTATTACTGGCACCAGGTGGGGCGTGGTGGCTCAGTTGGTAGAGGTGAAGGCTGCAAGCCGAGAGGTCCTCGGTTCGAATCCCACCTGCGGCAACCGCGTTGTGCCCTTGGGCAAGACACTTCACCCCGATTGCCTACTTGAGGGGCACGATGACGCTGTGTACTGAGGCGTACTGCACGTCGATGGTGCGCATGTCTTCAACCAATCTAACCCTGCCTGTGCTGCAGTGCAGAGTTCAGAGTTATGATGTTGGAGAGCTGACAGCTGCTCGTCGTTGCTCGGTGGTTCTCTCCGGGTACTCCGGCTTCCTCCACCCGTAAAACTGTCACGGTCACGATTAGCCATTGTGCATAGGTATGTGACCTTAAACACCAATAAATAAATAAATAAATAAATAAATAAATAAATAAATACTGCCACCAGGTACTGGTTATGAAAATTGTTGTTTGTCATCAATACTTGATCAAGTTTCTGACAAAGCTCATTATACTATTCCAATATGTTAGCTACTGTACATAAGCTCACAATTTGATGTTAGTTTACCATTATACTGGTGCTAAGCCAGGATATCTAAGTTACATGTAGGGGCAAGAGTAATACATGTATCTAGTGGGAGTCATAAAGAATATGATGCACAGAATCACCTGAGCTACATAGCAGTGAGATAGGGGTGAGGAGAAGAGGGTGTGTGACCCTCTCATCGGTGGAGGGGTCTGGTGCACCCCCTCCCCCCAAAAAAAAAAAACAAAAAAAAAAAACAACAAAATTTGAAATTCAAGACAGTAAAACACAATTACCTTGACTCTGTGCCGCTGTGTACTGGTCACTTTCTGCGGGTGGGCAATATTTCTGCGGATGCAATGATATTAGTTTTCAAACATTGTTTACAGCAATAATCATCAAAAATTTAATTAATGAACCACAGGATACAATTCGGTGCTTCATTAATTAAAATTTTATTGATGATGATTTTCTATTACCTGGAAAAAACATGCATGGACATCATGCACTGCCCATGCAAGGATTATGACCAGCAACTGTACTGTATGTCTGTGTCAATGCTATGAGCAGGGACTAATCTAAATGGGTGGGTTTGTTTACAAATATTCATATTTTTTAACACCTGATAACAAAGTAATATAAGTTTATAAACAACCACACAATTGACTTAATTACAATACTCGTAATTCCTATTAAACATATATGAATGTTTATTAATTTTGTGGAATTTTTACACTGTGTATGAAGCTTATTTGGGCCTGTATGTTTGTTAAAATTGCCCTTCCACTCCGGAGGACTTTTTGAAATCAGTCTACACTGGATTGTGTGGTATTCCTTTGTATAAGACAGTGTATTCATTGTAATAATATTCATGCATAAGTTCATGTTCTTGGTTTGTTTTAGGCCTCATAATCTACAGAATAGCTTGGATGGAGGTGTATTCCATCACTTGAGTGCAAGAAGGCTTTGCAATGCTACATGTATAGCAAAAACCTTGTTGCACTCCAGGGACAAAATTATCAATTTTAATAACATGGGTAAAATATCGGACATGAACCGTTTAATTTTTTTTTTTTTTAGCTCACTTCGACAAAGTCAAGCAGGGCTTATCTAATCACTCTCCATCCATTGTCCATCCATCTGTCATCCATCAACACCATGTTTTGGTCAATTCAAGTTAAAGTTTGTGTGAGTAATGGTACCAAATGGGTATTACATTTTTGTTTAACTCAACATGCCCAGCCCCATAGAGAGGGGGTGGGGTAAAATGCTCCCAAAATATTTTTAAAATCTTATGAACCAGTGGGTACAGTGACTTTATATTCGTTATGGAACTACTTTTTGAGGTATAGAATCACGCTTGTTCAAATATACTTTGTGAAGCAATATTTGGCTTTGTAATGGCAGTGGTTAGATTTTTGGTACCACCCAAAATTTCTATTTTCCGAACCGATAGTCCGATTTGAATGAAATTCAGTATCGTGGTAATATTGGGTCATAAGTACTTATCTCATGCAAAAAAAACCCTGCATCACCATGGGAACCCCAGGAGCAAAAAATAGAAATGTTTTCAAACTCCCATGTTTCCCAAACCACCTGGAACAGAGAACTGTTATGTGGTATGAAGCATCCTTAGAACCAGTAGAATTGAATGGTAAAAAAAAAATGCCCTCTGTTGTTGTTAGAGAGTTCTGCAGAGGGCATCAGAATAATGTTGGTGCAGCATTTTTGCAAACATTTTAGAAAATCTTTTCTCAAGAACCAATGTTCAGAATCTTTTGATATTTGGTATACAGCATCCATAGAGGGGTCAGATACAAGTTTGTTAAAATGAAGCCCATTCGTTCATATTTGGACTCAATGCAGGAGCCCAAATTTTATAGGGAATTTTCTTTAAAAATCTTCTTCAGAACCATGAGTCAAAATTTTTTAATGTTTGGTACCCTCATTGTTATGTTGGTCAGATTCAAGATTGTTCAAACCAAGTCCCTATGTTAATATTTGGGCTTCCTTTGGTAGCCCAAATTTAACTTAGGGCTGTATTGGGAAGTTTTTTTTAAAAAATCTTCTTCTTCAGATCCACCAGTCAGAATGCTTTCATATTTGGTATACAACATCCCTAAGGGGGAGGGGTGGGGGTGGGGGTGAGATTCAAGTTTGTTCAAATCGGGTCTGTAGGTTAAAGTTTGGGCTCACTATGGTAGCCCAAATTTTAACTTTGTGCAATATGAGAAAATTTCTTTAAAATTTTGTTCTTCAGATCCACCCAGTCAGAATGCTTTCATATTTGGTATACAGCATCTCAAAGGAGATCAGATTCAACTTTGTTCAAATCGAGTGCCTGGGTTGATATTTGAGCTCCCTATGGGAGCCGGAATTGGCCAAGTAGCTGAAGAATTAGACATTTTTTATTCAGTACCCTCAAGAGGTGAAGAGTAATCTACATAGGTTGTATCAAGGTGCTTGAGAGGGGAGCTCCGCATTTTACATCATAATCAACTAAAGAAAAGGCATGATGCTTGGACTGTTTTTGTCACTCCTGAGGGGCTCAAAGATTTGCAGTGTATCCTATGGAGATGGATTGCTTAATGTAGATTCATTCTTGGACTCTTATATCGTGTTCTGTTCTCTGTTTAAATCGTGTTCTGTTCAAGGTGAGCGCTTCAGGCCCTGTGGGGCCTCTTGTTTATTTATTTATTTATTGGGTTTTAACAACACTTTCGAAAGCCAGCAGCTACAAGTTTCTTCTCTCCTTGAACCAAGCATCTCGCCCAACTGCAGCACTCATGGTCCACTGAGTTTTTAGCTCACCTGACTTTCAGTCAGGGTGAGGTGTAGTGATCACTTGCCGTCTGTCGTCCGTGAACATGGTGTTTGCGTCTTCTCCTCCAAAACTGCTGAACTGATTAATCATTTAAGTGAAATGTGAGATGCTTGTTTGTTATGACATTGCATTTTGATTTTGCTTAAATCAAGTTGCCCTGCCCCCAGTAGGGCCATGCCCCAAAATTTTGCCTAAATCTTAAAAAACCAGGAGTAGCAGAGATTTGATATGTGGTGTGCTGCTTCTTTTTGAGGTGTAGACTCAGTTTTGTTCAAGAGAAGTTTGTGGGTCTTTATTTGCCTTCATTATTGGAGGGCATGTATTTTTGCCCCGCCCAAAATTTCTGTTTTTCGAACCAAGAGGCTGATTTGAACCAAATTTAATTTTTGATTTTATTTGATCATAAGTAATTAATTTATGCCCCAAAATATTTTCCCATCCCCCCATGGGAACCGCAGGAGCTAAAAATAGAACAAAATTCAAAACGCACATATCTCCAAAACTACATGGCACTGAGAATTCTTATTTGGTGTGAAGCTTCCTTGGGACCAACAGAATGGAATGGTCTAAGCAAATTTCTGTCAGGTCAATCATGGGGTACTTTTTTGTGACTTTGAAAAAATGCTTAGTCAGCGTTCTGTAACACTGTGGGTAATGAAGAAAGCATTTAAGACTCTTCTTCACCTAATTCACTCCTCCAAAACCTTTCAGATTTCACATATACCATCTTTGCAAGATTTTTTTACACGTTTATTGAAATCAAATCCCTGGGTCCTATTTGGCCTCTATGGGAGTCCAAATGTTGAAATTAGTGCAGTATGAGAAATATTCTTTAAAAATCTTTTTCTTCAGACCCAGCAATCAGAATCTTTTGATATTTGCTATGCACTATCATTAGGCGGATGAGATTTAAGTTTCTTCAAGCCAAGCCTATATTTTGGCTCACCAGGGTTTTGCAAATTGCGAGAACGGTGATTTCATTCCTGTGATGTTCTTGCAAATGCTTGTTAAGAAGATCCATATTTACCATTCTCACCAAATTATAAGCATTTTTTCATCAGATAAAATTTAATAAAATTAAATTAATTTTAGAGCTGAAACGATTAAAAGGTTTTCGTGATTTATTAATCGCATGGGTTAACCTTGGTTAACCGATTAATCACTTGCCCCAATAGATAGCTGAATAATTGCTGTACCGTTGACCATTTATATAATTAAAACTTTACTCAGCATAATGGACAAAACCGGGCAGCGCCATATACAAACATGTCCATTCAAATTTTATTATGTTTTCAATTTTTGTCTCAAAACATAGCTTATGACCCCTCATTGGAACAAGCTCATTGAGCTTGTTCCAATAGGGGGGGGGGGGGGGGGGCATAAGCTATGTTTTTGAGACAAACATTGAAAATCTTTAGTAATTCAAGAATTTCTTGTGCAAGTATCGTCTGCTACCTGCATTTGGTGAAGGGTTGAGAATGACCGTTTTCAGCTACTGATACAGTATAATGATCATGCAAGTGAACAAGTATTTTGGCACGTAACTGGCATGCATTTCTCTGTCTCATGCAATTGATGTGAGCCAGTGTGACAATGTTTGCCTATTTTGGAGCAAGTTTGTTCCATAGTTAACCCATACAGGGTATTTTTTGGTTTTAAAAATTTGATTAACAGTTTCCATCTTGGTTTCAAAAAGTGATGATAAATAGTGAATATAAGCTTACCCAATATGAAAGAAAAATGGTTAGCAATTGGACATTTTTGTACAGCATTTTGCGATGTGAATCCAGCCATCAAATACCCTGCCATATAGTACCGTACTTCAAAAGTAACGGTTAACCGATCAATTACTTTTTTTTTATCAATCAAGATATTGATCATTGGTTAGTCGATTAATCGGTGTAAGCCAGTGTGAGATTCAAGTTTGTTTACGCCAAGTCCCTGGGTTCATATTTGGGCTCACTGTGGGAGATTCAAGTTTGTTTACGCCAAGACCCTGGGTTCATATTTGGGCTCACTATGGGAGCCTGAATTATAACTTAGTTCAAAATGAGGAATATTCTTCAAAAGTATTCTTCACATTCAGCAGTCACAATGTTTTGATATATACAGTATCCTTAGGGAGGTGAGATTTAAGTTTGTTAAAGCCAAGTCCCTGGGTTCATATTTGGTCTTCCTGTAGGAGCCCGAATTGTACCAAAATTTCTATTTTCCAAATTGAGAGGCTGATTTGAAGCAAATTTGATATGATGGGCTTATTGGGTCGTAAGTACCTAATTTATGCCAAAACATTTTCCTGTGGCCCTGTGGGAACTGCAGGATCTAAATATAGAAAAAAATTAAAACGCCCATATCTTCAAAACTACATGGCACTGAGAATTTTTATTTTGTGTGAAGCTTCCTTACGAACAGCCGAAAAGAATGGTCAACAAAAAAAAATTGCCATCAGTTTTATCATAGGGAAGTTTTCCGGGACTTATGCGGAGTCATCATTTTAGTAATGGGAAAAACATTAAAGAATCTTCTTCTCCCACACCACTGCTCCAAAGGCTTTCATATTTTGCATATAACATCTTTGGAAGATTTATTCACATGTTTGTTGAAATCAAATCCCTGGGTCCATATTGGGGCTCTCTATGATTAGATTAGTGCAATATGAGGAATATTTTTTAAAAATCTTCTTCTGATCCACTCTTCAGAATGTTTTGATATTTGGGATGCTGCATCCTTAGAGGGGTGCCATTCAAGTTTGAGCCAAGTCCCCGGGTTCATATTTGGGCTCCCTGTGGGAGTGCAAATTACAACTTAGTTCAATAAGAGGAATATTCTTTAAAATCCAGTAGTCAGAATCTTTTGATATTAGTATATAGAAGCATCCTTAGGGATGTGAGATTCAAATTTGTTCAAGCCAAGTCCTTGGGTTCATATTTGGGCTCTCTGTGGGAGCCTGAATTATAACTTAGTTCAATATGAGGAATATTCTTCTTTTTTTTTTTTGAGATCCACCGGTCAGAATGTTTGGATATTTTGTATAAGCTTTATTTATGAGGGGCAGATGCAACTAAATGTTCAAATAAATTCCCTGGGTTGATATTTAGGCTACCATGTCAGGTGAATGCCATCAGACCCTCTGGGGGCTCTTGTTTGTTTTCTGTTTGACAACATTGCCCTGGCTCTTCTATCTATATTTTTCATTTTAAGTTAGTCACTACTTTTATTTAGGCTTCCCAAATTTGTTACTGCATGTCTGTCTGTCTGTCCTTCGGATAAAATGTTTCTTTGCTTTTCATTTGCCTGGGTCAACATTTTAAATAATTTGCAGCTATCTCTCACCCTCCAACCTCCCCCCTCCCCCCCCCCACACACACACAAACACACACACACACACAAAAATCTGGGCTGGCAAGTATTGAGTATTTTTTCAAAAAAGTGGTACTCGAGTACTATGAGTACTGAGTACTTTGGACCCAGCCTATCACAAATATATTAAACATCAAAGAGTATATTATATACTTGAAACAAATACAGTACAGTGGCAGTGTACTGCTCACTTTCCATGGATGGGCAATATTTCCACGGATACAAATTCATACAATAATATTTGATGCCAAACACTAACTATAGGTATAATCATCAAAAATTTAAATAATGAAGCACCAGGTACAAACCGATGCTTCATCAATTAAAATTTTGTAGATGATGATTTTTATTGACTGGTAAATGCATGAGTGGACATCACTGCACACGCGTGTATTACAACCCGTCCACAGCTACTGTACTGTAACTTGTCCTCTTTGTGAACATATTTTCTACAATTTCACTCCTTTTGACAGAATGCATGCCTGTGGGGAATAAAACCAAAATAGTGTAAGTGCACTTGTGGATATTTGCAGCACAAGCACAGCACTAATGAATCAATATTTGATGATTTTAAGAATTTTAACAGTGTCATGAGACACCACAGTAGCAGTCATTCTGTTGGAAAAAATCACTGTTTTATGACTCGAGGTGCTTTAACTGAGAAAACTTAGGCTTTTTCTTACAAAGATTGCAGAATATCAAACACAATGTGAAATGTGTTCAGAAGCAAGAATGTGATAAAAAACAATGGGAAATTCATGTCACCATCAATTTATAAATTAATAAAGTTTTTTAGCTCACCTGAGCAAAGCTCAGTGGGAGCTTTACTGATCACATTCTGTCCGCCGTCCGTCCGGCGTTAACTTTACATTATTCAAAAGTTGGGTAAATGTTTATTACCTAATGCCAATTCTGATTTGTTCAAATGAAGTTGCCCCCTTCTCCTGGGTGGTGCCATGCCCCCAAGGGGCACCAAAATCTTCTCATCAACCAGCAGTAGCAGAGACTTGATATATGGTATGCAGCTTCCTTTTAAGGTGTAGACTTGGATTTCTTTAAGCGAAGTTTGATGGGCTATATTTGGCGTCGTTATGGGAGGGGCAAAATTTTTGGCCCCGCCCAAATTTCTATTTTCCGAACCGAGAGGCTGATTTGAATCAAATTTTATGTGAGGGCTTATTGGGTCATAAGTCCCTAATTTATGCCAATTTTTTTTTTCTGTAGCCCCATGGAAACCGCAGGAGCTAAAAATCGAAAAAAGTAAAACGCCATATCTCCAAAACTGCATGGCACTGAGAATTTTTATTTGGTGTGAAGCTTCCTTATGACCAACAGAAAGGATTGGTCCAAAATATTGCCATCGGTTTTATCATAGGGTACAGTTTCGGGACTTTGAAAACACTTTTTAACACTGTAGGCAGTGGGAAAAACATTAAAAAATCTTCTTCTCTAGATCCAGCAGGCAGAATCTTTCGATATACATGTATGGTATGCATCATTGTAGGGTGGATCTGATTCGAGTTTGTTCAAATCCGCCCCCTGGGTTTATATTTGGGCTCAGTATTGGAGCCTGAATTCAAACTTGGTGCATTTCAGGCAAATTTCTTAAAAAATCTTCTTCACCAGATTCAGCTGGCAGAATCTTCTGATATTTGGTATGCAACATTGTGGGGTGGATCTGATTCACGTTTGTTCAAATCGGCCCCCTGGATTCATATTTAGGCTCACTATAGAAGCATTTCAGGAAAATTTCTTTAAAAATATTCTTCTCCAGATCCAGCAGGCAGAATTTTTTGATATTTGGTATGCGACATTGTGGGGTGGATCTGATTCAAGTTTGTTCAAATCAGCCCCCTGGATTCATATTTGGGCTCACTATAGAAGCCCGAATTCGAACTTAGTGCATTTCAGGCAAATTTCTTAAAAAACTTCTTCTCCAGATCCAGCAGGCAGAATCTTTTGATATTTGATATGCAACATTGTGGGGTGGATCTGATTCAAGTTTGTTCAAAGCAGCCCCCTGGGTTCATATTTGGGCTCAGTATAGGAGCCCAAATTTGAACTTAGTACATTTCAGGCAAATTTCTTTGAAAATCTTCTTCTCAAGATCCAGCAGCAGAATCTTTTGATATTGGGTATGCAGCATGCTTAGGGGGTGAGATTCAAGTTGTTCAAGCCAAGTCCCTGGGTTCATATTTGAGCTCACTGTGGTAACCCGAATTATAACTTAGTTCAAAATGAGGAATTTTCTTTAAAAATCTTCTTCAGATCCAGCAGTCGGAAAGTTTCGATATTTGGTATGTAGCATCCTTTGAGGGGTGAGATTCAAGTTTGTTCAAGCTATGTCCCTAGGTCCATTTTTGGGCTCACTGTGGGAGCCCGAATGATAACTTACATGTAGTTCAAAATGAGGAATTTTCTTTAAAAATCTTCTTCTTCAGATCCAGCAGTCAGAATGTTTTAATATTTGGTATGCAGCATTCTTAGGGGAGTGAGATTCAAGTTTGTTTAAGCCATGTCCCTAGGTCCATATTTGGACTCACTGTGGGAGCTTGAATTGTAACTTAGTTCGAAATGAGGAATTTTCTCAAAACATCTTCTTCAGATCCAGCAGATGAATGCTTTTGATATTTTTTATGCAGCATCCTTAGGAGGCAAGATTCAAGTTTGTTCAAGTCATGTCCATAGGTCCATGTTTGGGCTCACTGTGGGAGCTCGAATTGTAACCTAGTTCAAAATGAGGAATTTTCTTTAAAAATCTTCTTCTTCAGATCCAGCAGTTGGAATGTTTTGATATTTGGTGTGCGGCATCCTTAGGGGGTGAGATTCGAGTTTGTTCAAGCCATGTCCCTAGGTCCATATTTGGACTCACTGTGGGAGCTTGAATTGTAACTTAGTTCGAAATGAGGAATTTTCTTAATAAATCTTCTTCAGATCCAGCAGATGAATGCTTTTGATATTTTTTATGCAGCATCCTTAGGAGGCAAGATTCAAGTTTGTTCAAGTCATGTCCATAGGTCCATGTTTGGGCTCACTGTGGGAGCTCGAATTGTAACTTAGATCAAAATGAGAAATTTTCTTTAAAAATCTTCTTCTTCAGATCCAGCAGTTGAAATGTTTTGATATTTGGTGTGCGGCATCCTTCGGGGGGGGGGGGGGGGGATTCAAGTTTGTTAAAGCCAAGTCCCTGGGTTCATATATGGGCTCCCTGTGGGAGCCCGAATTATAACTCGGTTCAATATGAGGAATATTTTTTAAAAATCATTTTTTTGAGATCCACTTGTCAGAATCTTTGGATATTTGGTATAAGCTTTTCTTAGGAGGAGTAGATGCAACTTGTTGAAATCAATTCTCTGGGTTGATATTTAGGTTACCATGTACAGGTGGGCGCCCTCAGGCCCCCTGGGGTCTCTTGTTTTAGGAAAAAATGCATACTGAGAGCTTGGGGATGGGGGGGGGGGGGTACATCCAGGGCTATAATTTACCTCATCACTAGGTAAAAGAATATTTGACATCATTTGTTGAGATAAAATGGCACTTTCTATTGATATTGGTGGATTATATAGCCTCAGCCAGGTCTTATAAGAATCTGAGAATCGATTCCCGTAGAGATCCGTGCAACAAAACCAGTGAGAAACCATGTAGCTTCTCGTAACATTGCTGCTAGGATTCACATGAAAAGAACTGAGTCAGTTTAACCCTTTACCTAACACAAAGGCAGCAAATTAACCAATACAACACTAACATGACCCGAAATATTGTGACACTGGCAATAAAATTTGTACAAATATGGCTGTCATTGGAACCGGCTCTCATCAGCCGGTTCTAGTAACATCCATAATTATTACGCTTGATGAATATTGTTTATTTTTAGCTCACCTGACTGTAAGTTAGGGGGCGCTTAAATGATGACTTTCTGTCTGTCGACCATCAGTCCATCCTGTCCGGCGTGAACTTTACATTACTAACCTCTCCTCATAAACAACTGAGCCGAATTGAACCAAATTTGATATTCATGTTCGTTATCATATATGAATTCCAGTTTGTTCAAATAACGTTGCCACACCTACAGGGGGCCCCAAGCATTTCTCTGATAGCATGCATAAATTGTTTTCCAAAATTGAAAAAAAATCTTCTCCAGAACCATGTATAAGAATCTTTTGATACTTGGTATACAGCATCTCTAGGGGTGGGAGGGATAGGTTCAGGTTTGTTCAAATCAAGTCCCTGGGTTGATATTTGGGCTCCTATGGGCACCCAAATATCAACAGTGCAACATGAGGAAATTTCTTTGAAAACCTCCTTCAGATCCACCAGTCAGAATGCTTTCATATTTGGAATGCAGCATTTCTAGTGGGGTGTGGGGGGGGGGGCAGGAGGGAGGGTAGATTGAAGTTTGTTTGAATCGGGTCTCTGGGTTAATATTTGGTCTATCTATTGAAGCCCAAAGTTTAACTCAGTGCAGTATGAGGAAATTTCTTTAAAACTCGTTTTTTTTCAGATCCACCAGTCAGAATCCTTTCGTATTTGGCTTACAGCATCTCTAAGGGGGTCAGATTCATGTTTGTTGAAGCCAAATCTATGGGTTAATATATGGGCTCATTATGGGAGTGAAAATTAACTCAAAGCAGCATGAGAAAATTTCTTTAAAAATCTTTTTCTTCAGACCCACTAGTTTAATGCTTTAATATTTGGTGTACAACATCTCTGGGGAGGTCAGATGTAAATTTGTTCCAATTTGGTTCCTGCCAGTCAGAACCCTTTCATATTTGGTATCGCAGGAAGGGGGGAGGGGGGCAGATTTGAGTTTGTTCATTTCAGGTCTGTGTCTTAATATTTGGGCAGGGGTGGGTTAGGTTCGAGGTTGTTCATAAATGTTCAAATCCATTCCTTAGAGCTTTTCCATAAAATTTGCCTTTCAAAGTGCAGTGACACAACAACGCTTGGAAGTTTGGCAGTACTTGTCTACAGCTGTCAGAATTGGAAGCAATCAGGAAGACCTATGCTAATAATCATCTAACATGGACAATAGAATTATGAATAATTTCATAACATTATTCCTATGTAGTGTCCATGAACCTTGACTAACTGAATCTGACCCAAAATACTTCTCTGAACCACCTCGTCAGGTGAGCGATTAAGGGCCCAGGGGGGCGGGGGGTAAAAATCAGTAGTTGGAGTTGTAAAAATTAAAAAAGCTGTATTGGGTAAAGGGTTAACATGTATTATCAGTATGCAACAGGGGTTCAATCATACTGACCTAATAGGATCCTCGCCCATAGCAGGTCTGAATTGTCGGAACGATTTCCGCAAGAATTCAAATGGATTCTCCCAAATTTAGAGGAACTAGAAGCGCTTCACAACCCCAATTTTGAAACAAAATTGACATATTGTTTCATGGTGGTGGGGCCCTATTTATCTTGCTGTGTGATTAATTAAAACAGATTTTGTGAAAAGATTTTGTGTGCTGATGCAGATTTTAGTTTTATTTTGGGATTTGGGTAGTTTCAAAGAAAGCTGTGAATTCTTATCCCTCCCAACTTATTGGGTAACAGAGTAGAATCTGTCTGAGGCAATAACAGTTTTTAAGCCTATTTGACACAGATTGGACAGTTCTCTTCAAAAGAACAAATTTCCCATGCTTTGGACTAGACAGAAGCCAAAAGTTGAATTCTATTGCAGAAATGACTCTTTCATCACATGAAAGAGGTAACTGTATCTTTGGTAGGGTTGGGTTTGCTCATAGGTATAACTGTTGTAAATATTTTAATTAGATTTACATGCCTCGAAAAGTTGCGCTCGGAAATTATGTAATTCCCAAAACTAAGCAGTCTTGGGGAAATATATTGTTTCAATAAACATTTGAAGAAGTCTACTTAGACATTTTGCATTACTGTTGAATGTTCCAGATGAATAAAGAGGATGATTTGAGGACTTTTAGAACCTAAAAATTTGTTTGACTCTTGGTGTGTTTTGTTTGGGAATTCCCTGAGAAATATGAACATGTGACCAGCACTTCCCTTTCTGTTAGTTTTTCTTTTATTTGTTGCATGACCCACGTTTAAAAATCATTAAAAGGTTGTCTGAAGGGCTATAGTTGACAAAAAATATTTGAATGCTAAATTTAAAATGATGCGACCATATTTTTTTTCGCCTGAACTTTATAATGGTCGCCTATGGGAAAATATTTAGTACTGTGAAACGTATTCTTGTTTGGCTGAAATTAAACAATTGCAGGAATTCGACTGAATAAACCAAAATGTTTTTGGAGTAATGGTTGCGAAATGAAATATTTCAATACGTTGGATACTTTGGGGTTCCTTCTTACGCCTTGCGTATTGTCATAAGTAGTAAGGAAAATGGATTTCGACCCTATTCTGCCGGAGGGGGCCGAGGGGGTCGATGACGTCATCATAATTAAAATGTTACGTAAGGTAATTAATATTACTTAATGATTTTTTTTTAATCACTTTAATAATTAATGTAATTAATGACTGTTGCATAATTAATGTAATTAATGTAATTAACGAGTGTAATTAGGGTTGATTATAATAATTAGTATATTAATAAATGAATTAATATTGACGTACTGGACATATGCGCATGCTATCGGTTGACTGACCCGCAAAATTGAACACTGCGTGTCTGGGTGTCATTAAATCGATTTTTTCTTTTCAAACGCCAACTACTGACAGATGTTGAAGCAATTAAATCTATTGTCACACTTTAACGACCGGTCATAAATATCGTTAGACTGGACATGCTATCATGTATTTAAAAATCAATATATCACGTGACAAGATGTGTCTTGCTTTTACCTGAAGACTGTGAACGACTCCATTGTGGCTATTTTTATAGGTATAATTTGATTTAATAACTTGGCGTGATTCTTTCATATTAATAATGCAAGTTTATTCTTCTCGTTTTTATGGCTGTCGAAAAACTCTCATAGACTAAAGGTATTCTGATTTTACGCCTCATGCGATAAAGTAATTTTTTAATCCGATGACCACATGAACAAATAACATTTCGGTTTTTTGAAAAGCGGGCGTGTTTGTTTTTTCCCCTATAAAGTCTGACGACTCGAACCTCACTCTCATTAGAAACTGTGTCAGAAAAGCCAAGATGACAAGCATCGACTATACTTCCATAAACAGCTATGAGCGAACCAAGAAGCAGCGAGCCAACGAAGAATTTGCTTTAGCCTTAAAAAAGTGGTGGGCAGCGACGCTCCCCACGAAGGAACAAGAAAAGAGACTAAAAGACTACCCGTTTGTTGAGGCCGCCAGACGTCCTTTCGGGGAGATACAATACAGGAATCGCCCCAAACACTGGTTCGATCTTCCTGTACACATGCAGGAGGAAGCACTAGTAGGGCCACCAACAGTTAACGAAGACTGGGAAAAGGATTTTTTCACCGAGGCGGAGATGGGAGGAAAAAAAAATAGCTTTCTATGGAAAGCAAAAAAAACGGCCCTTTTCAGGGCCACCATAATCTTAAAAAGAGTTGCTTTGTCACAAACACACACTTTTTTAACCAATCAGACACCTCCATTATCCCACACCCTCACCGTCACACCCCTGTATCCCCTCACAGTACCTAAAACTTTCATGAACTCCCCTCCTCCAGGTCATCCAATACTAAAAAAAAAAAAACTTTTGGAAACCTCTCTCCCCCCTCCCCCAGCCCTCACAATAGCTAAATTATCTCGAACCCCAGTTCAGTTCTCTAAATGTAATGGACATGTCAGGCCCCCGAATACGCCTTCCCCACAATTTTGAGCGATCAAATTACCCCGATTAGTCTCCTTTCATAACTTACCACTCTCTTAACCCGTATTTACTATGAGATTGTCCCCCTAATAAATAGCATATGTTCATTTAATATAATATATTAATAATTTTCGTTCAATAATTCATTCCACAAGACACTTGTCGAAAAAACAAAATGGCGGATTAGTTTGACAGAAATACGCGTATCGATTTATTCAGGAATGTCTGTCGGTTGTGTCCTTGGGCAAGACACTTCATCCCTATTGACCATGTGGGGGCATGGTGACGCTGTGCACTAAGGCGTACTGCACGTCGATG
Source organism: Pictodentalium vernedei (assembly GCA_031216915.1). NCBI lineage: Eukaryota > Metazoa > Mollusca > Scaphopoda > Dentaliida > Dentaliidae > Pictodentalium > Pictodentalium vernedei. The sequence goes on from CM062290.1 coordinate 406,719,312, forward strand.
GAACACCTGTCTTCAACCAATGCAGACCCTGTGTAGAATCTTGACAGTTGCTTGCCGTTGCTCGGTGGCTCTCTCCGGCTTTCCCCACCCGCAAAACTGTCGTGGTCATGATTAGTTATTGTGCAGACCTTAAACACCAATAAATAAATATAAATAAATAGTCGGTTATCAAAACAGCCCTTAAGTGTTTAACAGTTAATTGTGGACCAGTGCGTTTAAAAATGAAAAAAATTGGGTGATAGCACTACGGACTGTGTTTAATCATAGAAAAATCACACCCGCGCTATTACTAACCCGTATGATTTATTTTTGAACGTTCACTGAAGAATAGCCCACCCATCTAAGTAAAAGCATGAAAGAGCTAATATTATCTAATTACCTATGTGGGGGTGGGGTGGTCGGTAACGTTGTGTACTATGGCGTACTACCTTCAGCCAATGATAACCCTGTGTAGAACTTTGACAGTTGTTTGCCTCTGTGCGATGGTTCTTTCCGGATTGCTCCAACTGTCGTTAAATAAATGAAAAAAAACTACAATTCTATAATAACAGGCCAAGACCCCTTCGTTTTGTCAGGGGAAAAATCAACAGTACTTTCACCCCCCTCATTTTAATAGTTGAAAAGCGCTGTTACTCGATCAAAAAAATGGTAAAAGGATATGCGACTCTGTATTAGCCACCCAAATTTGCGAGACTTGGGAAAATATAACCCACCTAGAGCTGCACCAAAGCTACGTACACTATTCGAACTCCCGCATTGTGTCCTTGGGCAAGTTAATTTACCCCGATTATCCACATGGGAGCGCGATGACGGCGTGTAATAAGGTGTACTGCACGTCGGTGATACGCATATTTTAGAACAATCTAACCCTGCCTGTGCGGATTTCCGACGTTGGTGAGATGACAGTTACTCGTCGTTGCTCTGTGGTTCTCTTGGGATATCCCGGAGTCTGCCTGTAAAATTGTCACGTTTAATTATAACTTGAACTTGATGTCCCGGTGTAATGAAATAGCGTATTTTCTGCAGACATTCTAAATAAACGCAGCTGGTTTACAGACTTGTATATATTTTTTTTTCAATTGAGTAAAAATATAGGATAGTTACTGATGTAACACGCCGATCAGTATGTTTAATGAATCCAACTACGCCAGTCCGACCGACCCTTTGCCCACCATGATCACAACAAACGTTTCAATTCTCTCTGTCTCTGTCTCTGTCTCTCTCTCTCTCTCTCTCTCTCTCTCTCTCTCTCTCTCACCGATACAGTACGGGTGGAAACTAATTGCGTTCAAGCTGTTGTTTTTTTTCTAGGTTTTACCACCTCCCTTACAGCGCAAATCGAAATGAAATCTGATTCATTGAACCATACTACAGTGCATGTCAAAATTAATTTTTGAACACCATTTTTTCTATGTGCCGCTATCAGCAGCTATGACCATAGCGTAACTTTGTGGTAAAATGCTTATTTTTGTACAAAACTCAAGACCTTTCTCTGACAAATGCCTATATAAAAACAAGATAATACGTGAGAATGTGTTGTGTACCTGCATTTTGTTGATAAAATATGGCATGACCACATTCCCGGATATTATTAATGTACCCGCTTAATAACAGCTGAATATTTATCGGATCACAGTTTTTTTTGATTTGAATAATTGCCGATTTTTTTATTAAATCACATTCAGTAATTTATGTAGATTTCCTGAACTGGGCGATTGTCAAGAAAGGCAATCTGTAGTTTAGGAGACACCACAAATAAAAACAAAATAAAAAATCTGAGATATATTGCATTTTTTTAATTATCCATATTAACCAGAGGTCAAAACTAGTCCAATTAATTAGTATTAAATTACAAATGGTTATGAAATTTGCAGTAAAATGAACACTGGTATATGCTGCTGGCCGCATTTTTAGTTGTCTGTAATGGCTGTTGTTCAGAATGTCACCCTATTGGTGTGAGTTTTCGCTTTTTTGTCCAGTTTCATGAGAGCTTCCACAAAGTCCGTTCCACATTCGCAATCTTTCCCAGGGGCCATTCTTCAAAGGCTGGTCCATCGCAGCTTTACAGAGATATTGTTTTCTGGACGACAATGTTCAAGGCGTTCTGGGTTTCCGATGAGACCCCTTGGGATATTTCGATCTTTAAGGATGTTTGCCAAAATTTTCCACCCTGTCAGTTGAAAATCTTTTCTTTTTTCGCAGCAGATCATTTATTAGATCACACATATTGGAGCCCGAAATTGTAATGCCGTTATACACGAGTCGATCTTTCTCATCCCAGGATAAATTGGGTATATTCTTTATTATCTGGAGTAACAAAAGCGCCTTCTGCTGCATGGAATTTGGTATAACGGCTAAGCAGTCCGGATGATTTTCCACTGAAAAACTTGTCGTTAAGGAGTGTGGTTTGGTGTTTTCTTTGCGTAAATTTGATTGGCGCTGAAAGATTGTCTGGTTCAGCAGCCCTTTCTCTTCAGAACCCGATGTTGAAGATTCAGGAATTGGTCTCATACCCTGGTCTATGGGCGGGACAGCTACAGCATTCAAGGGTGCGCGTATTTCCCGCAACTGTTCACTCCCCCATGGTTCAATACACTGAATTCTGCTTGAGGGTAGGTTGATTGAGTCATCTATAGGTTTTGCCCTCAGTGATTCCCCCATCACTAGCGATTTTACTGGCTCTAGCTTATTTGCAAGCCCCAAAATATTTCCACTTGTTAATGCATTGTTCCAACTAAAGGCTGATTTCATATGCACTGGAGGATAGGGTGGCTGGTTACAGAGAGATCTGGTTGTTAACTCAGCTGTATTTGGGTTCGCTCCCCCTATAGTGTGTTTAAAATTTACATTTTTGTGTAATTGTCGTCTGTGTCGATAATAATGAGTTTTATGAGAGTAAGATTTTTGACACAATTCACAGACGTAGCGCGCGTTCATCCTTTTCAGAAGCGAGTTAATAGAGTGGCAATACAGTTCCAACACTCTTCCATTTATATGTATGAATAGGATGGGTCCCACCCCAACCTGTCAATTGCTGATTGGCTAATTATATATCAAGATAAGGTGGGTTCTACCCCAACCTGTTGATCATTGGTTACTTCAAATTCTCACACAGTGCATTGTGGGAAATTCCAGTGGTAGAGCTCTGAGGTAAAATAAGTTACAAATTGATATAGTTTACTTCAAAAAAAAAAGAAACATCAAAGTCACATTCATGACAAGCCGAGGTAGCACATCTGAACCACCAACTCTACACTGTTTAATCAGATAATCCATTTAATCAGATAATTACATGTGCATATCGGTTTTTCATTGGTTTTTCATCAGTTTCCATCAGTTTTTCATGGTTTTTATCGGTTTTTCATTGGTTTTTATCAGTTTTTATTGGTTTTTATCGGTTTTTATCGGTTTTACAATTCGATAAAACGGTTTTTAGTGATTTAAATCACATAAAATGGTCACTAATTGCCACTAATTGGTCACTAATGGTCACTAATTGCCACTAATTAGTGACCAATGGTCACTAATTGCCACTAATTAGTGACCAATTGGTCACTAATTACCACCAATTGGTCACTAATGGTCACTAATTGCCACTAATTGGTCACCAATGGTCACTAATTGCCACTAATTAGTGACCAATTAGTGGCAATTAGTGACCATTAGTGACCAATTGCCACTAATTAGTGACCATTTGGTGGTAATTAGTGACCAATTGGTCACTAATTAGTGGCAATTGGTCACTAATGGTCACTAATAGCCACTAATTGGTCACTAATGGTCACTAATTAGTGGCAATTAGTGACCATTAGTGACCAATTAGTGGCAATTAGTGACCATTAGTGACCAATTGGTGGTAATTAGTGACCAATTGGTCACTAATTAGTGGCAATTAGTGACCATTGGTCACTAATTAGTGGCAATTAGTGACCATTAGTGACCAATTAGTGGCAATTAGTGACCATTTTACATGATTTAAATCACTAAAAACCGTTTTATCGAATTGTAAAACCGATAAAAACTGATAAAAACCAATAAAAACTGATAAAAAACAATGAAAAACCAATAAAAACCAATGAAAAACCGATGGAAACTGATGAAAAACCAATGAAAAACCGATATGCACATGTAATTATCTGATTAAATGGATTATCTGATTAAACAGTGTAGAGTTGGTGGTTCAGATGTGCTACCTCGGCTTGTCATGAATGTGACTTTGATGTTTCTTTTTTTTTTTGAAGTAAACTATATCAATTTGTAACTTATTTTACCTCAGAGCTCTACCACTGGAATTTCCCACAATGCACTGTGTGAGAATTTGAAGTAACCAACGATCAACAGGTTGGGGTAGAACCCACCTTATCTTGATATATAATTAGCCAATCAGCAATTGACAGGTTGGGGTGGGACCCATCCTATTCATACATATAAATGGAAGAGTGTTGGAACTGTATTGCCACTCTATTAACTCACTTCTGAAAAGGATGAACGCGCGCTACGTCTGTGAATTGTGTCAAAAATCTTACTCTCATAAAACTCATTATTATCGACACAGACGACAATTACACAAAAATGTAAATTTTAAACACACTATAGGGGGAGCGAACCCAAATACAGCCGAGTTAACAACCAGATCTGTCTGTAACCAGCCACCCTATCCTCCAGTGCATATGAAATCAGCCTTTAGTTGGAACAATGCATTAACAAGTGGAAATATTTTGGGGCTTGCAAATAAGCTAGAGCCAGTAAAATCGCTAGTGATGGGGGAATCACTGAGGGCAAAACATATAGATGACTCAATCAACCTACCCTCAAGCAGAATTCAGTGTATTGAACCATGGGGGAGTGAACAGTTGCGGGAAATACGTGCACCCTTGAATGCTGTAGCTGTCCCGCCCATAGACCAGGGTATGAGACCAATTCCTGAATCTTCAACATCGGGTTCTGAAGAGAAAGGGCTGCTGAGACAGACAATCTTTCAGCGCCAATCAAATTTACGCAAAGAAAACACCAAACCACACTCCTTAACGACAAGTTTTTCAGTGGAAAATCATCCGGACTGCTTAGCCGTTATACCAAATTCCATGCAGCAGAAGGCGCTTTTGTTACTCCAGATAATAAAGAATATACCCAATTTATCCTGGGATGAGAAAGATCGACTCGTGTATAACGGCATTACAATTTCGGGCTCCAATATGTGTGATCTAATAAATGATCTGCTGCGAAAAAAGAAAAGATTTTCAACCGACAGGGTGGAAAATTTTGGCAAACATCCTTAAAGATCGAAATATCCCAAGGGGTCTCATCGGAAACCCAGAACGCCTTGAACATTGTCGTCCAGAAAACAATATCTCTGTAAAGCTGCGATGGACCAGCCTTTGAAGAATGGCCCCTGGGAAAGATTGCGAATGTGGAACGGACTTCGTGGAAGCTCTCATGAAACTGGACGAAAAAGCAAAAACTCACACCAATAGGGTGACATTCTGAACAACAGCCATTACAGACAACTAAAAATGCGGCCAGCAGCATATACCAGTGTTCATTTTACTGCAAATTTCATAACCATTTGTAATTTAATACTAATTAATTTGACTAGTTTTGACCTCTGGTTAATATGGATAATTAAAAAAATGCAATATATCTCAGATTTTTTATTTTGTTTTTATTTGTGGTGTCTCCTAAACTACAGATTGCCTTTCTTGACAATCGCCCAGTTCAGGAAATCTCCATAAATTACTGAATGTGATTTAATAAAAAAATCGGCAATTATTCAAATAAAAAAAAACTGTGATCCGATAAATATTCGGCTGTTATTAAGTGGGTACATTAATAATATCCGGGAATGTGGTCATGCCATATTTTATCAACAAAATGCAGGTACACAACGCATTCTCACGTATTATCTTGTTTTTATATAGGCATTTGTCAGAGAAAGGTCTTGAGTTTTGTACAAAAATAAGCATTTTACCACAAAGTTACGCTATGGTCATAGCTGCTGAGAGCGGCACATAGAAAAAATGGCGTTCAAAAATTAATTTGGACATGCACTGTAGTATGGTTCAATGAATCAGATTTCATTTCGATTTGCGCTGTAAGGGAGGTGGTAAAACCTAGAAAAAAAACAACAGCTTGAACGCAATTAGTTTCCACCCGTACTGTATCGGTGAGAGAGAGAGAGAGAGAGAGAGAGAGACAGAGAGAATTGAAACGTTTGTTGTGATCATGGTGGGCAAAGGGTCGGTCGGACTGGCGTAGTTGGATTCATTAAACATACTGATCGGCCTGTTACATCAGTAACTATCCTATATTTTTACTCAATTGAAAAAAAAATATATACAAGTCTGTAAACCAGCTGCGTTTATTTAGAATGTCTGCAGAAAATACGCTATTTCATTACACCCGGACATCAAGTTCAAGTTATAATTAAACGTGACAATTTTACAGGCAGACTCCGGGATATCCCAAGAGAACCACAGAGCAACGACGAGTAACTGTCATCTCACCAACGTCGGAAATCCGCACAGGCAGGGTTAGATTGTTCTAAAATATGCGTATCACCGACGTGCAGTACACCTTATTACACGCCGTCATCGCGCTCCCATGTGGATAATCGGGGTAAATTAACTTGCCGAAGGACACAATGCGGGAGTTCGAATAGTGTACGTAGCTTTGGTGCAGCTCTAGGTGGGTTATATTTTCCCAAGTCTCGCAAATTTGGGTGGCTAATACAGAGTCGCATATCCTTTTACCATTTTTTTTGATCGAGTAACAGCGCTTTTCAATTATTAAAATGAGGGGGGTGAAAGTACTGTTGATTTTTCCCCTGACAAAACGAAGGGGTCTTGGCCTGTTATTATAGAATTGTAGTTTTTTTTCATTTATTTAACGACAGTTGGAGCAATCCGGAAAGAACCATCGCACAGAGGCAAACAACTGTCAAAGTTCTACACAGGGTTATCATTGGCTGAAGGTAGTACGCCATAGTACACAACGTTACCGACCACCCCACCCCCACATAGGTAATTAGATAATATTAGCTCTTTCATGCTTTTACTTAGATGGGTGGGCTATTCTTCAGTGAACGTTCAAAAATAAATCATACGGGTTAGTAATAGCGCGGGTGTGATTTTTCTATGATTAAACACAGTCCGTAGTGCTATCACCCAATTTTTTTCATTTTTAAACGCACTGGTCCACAATTAACTGTTAAACACTTAAGGGCTGTTTTGATAACCGACTATTTATTTATATTTATTTATTGGTGTTTAAGGTCTGCACAATAACTAATCATGACCACGACAGTTTTACGGGTGGGGAAAGCCGGAGAGAGCCACCGAGCAACGGCAAGCAACTGTCAAGATTCTACACAGGGTCTGCATTGGTTGAAGACAGGTGTTCCATCGACGTGCAGTACGCCTTAGTGCACAGCGTCACCATGCCCCCACATGGTCAATAGGGATGAAGTGTCTTGCCCAAGGACACAACCGACAGACATTCCTGAATAAATCGATACGCGTATTTCTGTCAAACTAATCCGCCATTTTGTTTTTTCGACAAGTGTCTTGTGGAATGAATTATTGAACGAAAATTATTAATATATTATATTAAATGAACATATGCTATTTATTAGGGGGACAATCTCATAGTAAATACGGGTTAAGAGAGTGGTAAGTTATGAAAGGAGACTAATCGGGGTAATTTGATCGCTCAAAATTGTGGGGAAGGCGTATTCGGGGGCCTGACATGTCCATTACATTTAGAGAACTGAACTGGGGTTCGAGATAATTTAGCTATTGTGAGGGCTGGGGGAGGGGGGAGAGAGGTTTCCAAAAGTTTTTTTTTTTTTAGTATTGGATGACCTGGAGGAGGGGAGTTCATGAAAGTTTTAGGTACTGTGAGGGGATACAGGGGTGTGACGGTGAGGGTGTGGGATAATGGAGGTGTCTGATTGGTTAAAAAAGTGTGTGTTTGTGACAAAGCAACTCTTTTTAAGATTATGGTGGCCCTGAAAAGGGCCGTTTTTTTTTTGCTTTCCATAGAAAGCTATTTTTTTTCCTCCCATCTCCGCCTCGGTGAAAAAATCCTTTTCCCAATCTTCGTTAACTGTTGGTGGCCCTACTAGTGCTTCCTCCTGCATGTGTACAGGAAGATCGAACCAGTGTTTGGGGCGATTCCTGTATTGTATCTCCCCGAAAGGACGTCTGGCGGCCTCAACAAACGGGTAGTCTTTTAGTCTCTTTTCTTGTTCCTTCGTGGGGAGCGTCGCTGCCCACCACTTTTTTAAGGCTAAAGCAAATTCTTCGTTGGCTCGCTGCTTCTTGGTTCGCTCATAGCTGTTTATGGAAGTATAGTCGATGCTTGTCATCTTGGCTTTTCTGACACAGTTTCTAATGAGAGTGAGGTTCGAGTCGTCAGACTTTATAGGGGAAAAAACAAACACGCCCGCTTTTCAAAAACCGAAATGTTATTTGTTCATGTGGTCATCGGATTAAAAAATTACTTTATCGCGTGAGGCGTAAAATCAGAATACCTTTAGTCTATGAGAGTTTTTCGACAGCCATAAAAACGAGAAGAATAAACTTGCATTATTAATATGAAAGAATCACGCCAAGTTATTAAATCAAATTATACCTATAAAAATAGCCACAATGGAGTCGTTCACAGTCTTCAGGTAAAAGCAAGACACATCTTGTCACGTGATATATTGATTTTTAAATACATATAACGATATTTATGACCGGTCGTTAAAGTGTGACAATAGATTTAATTGCTTCAACATCTGTCAGTAGTTGGCGTTTGAAAAGAAAAAATCGATTTAATGACACCCAGACACGCAGTGTTCAATTTTGCGGGTCAGTCAACCGATAGCATGCGCATATGTCCAGTACGTTAATATTAATTCATTTATTAATATACTAATTATTATAATCAACCCTAATTACACTCATTAATTACATTAATTACATTAATTATGCAACAGTCATTAATTACATTAATTATTAAAGTGATTAAAAAAAAATCATTAAGTAATATTAATTACCTTACGTAACATTTTAATTACGATGACGTCATCGACCCCCTCGGCCCCCTCCGGCAGAATAGGGTCGAAATCCATTTTCCTTACTACTGTCATATTACTGCCTGACCTAGCATTACGATCTACCAATACCAGCCATAAAATAATACAAAGGATTCGGTAGGTTAATAGTACCAAGGGGGTAATAGGTCAACAGACCATTCATCCTATACTGCCAATCTAAACCACCAAGGACTTTCTCGCAATACCGCACTGGCCGACCATACATGACCCCATCCCCACAATACTGCTTGACCTAGCTATAGCTGACATGGGATAATATGAAGGCTCAAGGGCTAATATGGGACATACATGGATATATACCGCTACTACCATATCACCGCCACCCCATACGATAAGTCCGCCATACCCTGATCCGAATAACGCTATTTCAGAGTGTATAATGGACAACAACAGTGGTCAACATCTCCATGCGTCACGTGCGCATCATGACGCCACGACGTCAATAGCAACGTCAACCGTTTCGCGGAGAAAAACTTTCAAGAAAACTCACCTTCCCCTTCCATTTTTCATCACATGCCCATAATATATACCCATAGCCCTGGGTGTACATATATCACTATACATACCATAGCATACTATATATGCTGTACGTACACTGCTTGCCGGATCTAGCTGGATAGGGCCGAAGTTTTACACCGGCAAAAGTTACACCGGCAATGGTTCCGGTTCCAATGGGAATTTAACACTAACTGCACCGACAAAGCTCCGGGTAATGAGGGTCAAAAACCTCCTGCGATACTACTTTTTTCTTAAACCAATAATTAACGAAACGGGCCCCAAACCGCAAACATTCTTTCATTATTATTAATATTTTCAAGAAATACTTTCGTTCCACAAAAGTAAGTCTTTAAAATAATAGTAATAAACGAACAGGCGTTTACGCATAAAGGATATATGAAACCTAAAGATAGTTTTGCACAATGAAAATTGTGGCATCGTTGTCGTGCGAGCGGCTAATAATTTTTCCGGCAGACAACTTGAAATATTCCGACACGGACAGGGTCATGGGACGCACCCCCTCTCTCCACTCTTTTAGCTTGGGGCCTGGGGCATACCTTTCTGGCGTTAGTTTCATTAAAACGTTAGGCATCAGTGTAAATAAACCATGGAAGAGTGTAAGTGTCACCAACACAAGTGATGGTCAGTACGCAGCTCTGTCAGTCATAGTGACCGAAACACTGCTGAAAAAGCCAACGGTTATCTCAGTTATCAGGCTATACCTACCCTATACCTGTCATATCCAGTAATGAATACAAGTGCCCCCCCCCCCCTCATCGCCACCACCACAATGTTATCCCCAAGACGAATATAATAATTTTCCAATGCATTAGATTGCACGACAATACACAGGCTTCTGATTTCTAACAAACTCTCGCCCTACCGACCGGACACGAATAATACCCCTCCTAACACCCGAACCTTGACATTTCTGCCAGATAGGCCTCCTTTTCATTCACTAACGACCACTCAGAGTGGAGTATTGTTTTCCGAACGAGTACAACAGACCTCACCCATACAAATGCTCAATTTTGTCCATCGACTTTGCCATCCGTTACCTAACGGTAAATAAGAATTTAGTGCAACCCCGCCCAGCATCCTAAAGTTGATGATCAAAAAAACGGACGCTCTATTCCAAACCGTATTTACAAAGGATGCAGCTTGACAAATGCTGTTCCACGTGAAATTTACCCCCCCCCCCCCCCCCCCCCCCCCCCACGCGCACACAGCTATGTCCGTCTAATAAACATTCTAATAAAATACCAAACAACACACGTTATCAACATGTACCTTTAAATCACGTTGCAATAAAAGTCCAAAGAGTGAATCTATAATATACATGAGGCTCCGTGAAGACATCCCACAACTTCGGATGTCTTCCCCATCCCGCCATAATAAACCACAAAAAGAGCGATACACCCAAAAGATATCAGTGCACGCACGTTTCTCTCATCCGCCAATGAGCAATGCTGTGAAAGTTGCCTCCTCCCTCTCCCCACACACACTACTCGAAAAGTCCTGCCGGTAAATGTCACCACTGGAGTGGCTCACCCTTACGAAGATATGTGACTTTCACCCAGTGCAATGCCCCAAAATTACAGCAGAAAATAGAAGATCATGGAAATAATGGCCTTCCACCTCTAATTCAACTTCCACCCCACCTAGCATTTCCCCATTGCGAATCCCGACGCATCGACACCCATAATAGATGAAGATCAAAATGGAACATATCCCACAAAAGCAAAGTGAAGCGTCATTTTGAGTATGAAGAGTAAATATGCAACACCGTCGCAGCTGATAAGGCTACCAAGTGTTCAATAAAAAGTCGAAATTTCGAGATAAAAAGTCGAAATTTCGCGATTTTATGTCGAAATTTCGAGATTTTAAGTCGAAATTTCGAGATAAAAAGTCGAAATTTCGAGATTTTATGTCGAAATTTCGAGATTTTAAGTCGAAATTTCGAGATAAAAAGTCGAAATTTCGAGATTTTAAGTAGAAATTTCGAGATTTTAAATCGAAAATTCGAGATTAAAAGTCGAAATTTCGAGATAAAAAGTCGAAATTTCGAGATAAAAAGTCGAAATTTCGACTTTCTGGGTCTGAGAATTATTTTTTATCAAGTCCCCAATACGCTTCCGTGCAAATCAGTATTCCGGAATATGACGTAATGATTAGTGGGCCTTGTTTTGTAAGATTTTACACTGATATGCTGTGGAAAGCAACTTTTCGTGGAAACTCGAGAGATCCGCTTCTAATTAGTCAGTGTTCCACTTTTTTAGACGATATTTCTTGTTGTGATCTCTTCTATTTGGTTTCACCTCTCAGTCGACATCAAACTATCTACAACTATTATAAAGCCCAACTCGTCTACCATTTAACCCTTTACCTAACATGAAAAGCAGACGACACTTGCAAAACAAATTCTTGAATAATTAATTTTTTTTTCATGTTTTGTCTCAAAAACATAGGTTATGACCCCTCGTTGGAACGAGCTCGACGAGCTCGTTCCAACGAGGGGTCATAACCTGTGTTTTTGAGACAAAAAATGAAAAAATAAAGAAAATTAAATGGCGATTTTTGAGAATAACGCTGGCCGGTTTTGGCCGTTACGTTGGGTAAAGGGTTAACGACACCCTACTACTAAAGGTACCTGCATCACATCTGAGTTAACATTTTAAGAATATTGCGTTGGAAGACCCGGCTTTCCCAGTGTATAATGGATCAACTGAAGTTGAGATTAACGTCATGTCCTATTTACATGACATGTTGACGGCGTATTTGGTAGATGTTATGATGAAAAATTATGCGTGGAGCTAAATTAATATTTGTTTATAGTGCGGTAATGTCATTTCTAAACAACCTTTGTTGTAGTGAGGGTTTCTTCATGTACAAAGATTATTATGTTCATTTTCCGTCATCAGTCATTTTTTACCAAATATGTACGATAGGTCACGCACATGACAACCGTTACTTATTTCTAGTTTCTTATTCGACATTCGTTATCAAACGATAAGAGACTGCTGACATATTTTTTTTCTTCTTTTTTGGGGGGTGGGGGTGGGGTGCAGGACGTCGAGCCCGACGGCTTATTCACTTCGCCCAACTATTTGGAACATATCTAGTTGCTTTTACCGCAGAGTTATATGCTACAAATATACTCTCCATTCATAAAAATACAAAAAATATAACAGTTAGGGTCCTTATAGATTTATCGGCTGCATTTGATACTGTGGATCATGGAACATTGCTTAGTGATTTACAAGACAACTTTGGAAGGTCGGATACAGTTCTTAACCCTTTACCCAACGTAACGGCCATAACCGGCCAGCGCTATTCTCAAAAATCACCAATTCATTTTCATTATTTTTTTCATTTTTTGTCTCAAAAACATAGGTTATGACCCCTCATTAGAACGAGCTCGTCGAGCTCGTTCCAATGAGGGGTCATAACCTATGTTTTTGAGACAAAAAATGAAAAAAAAATAGTCATTCAAGAATTCTTTTGGCAAGTGTCGTCTGCTTTTCATGTTAGGTAAAGGGTTAATTGGTTTGAGTCTTATCTACAGCCGCGGAAGCAAGTTGTTGTCGTGGGTAATCATCAGTGGACACCGAAATTTCGGAATTATTCAGTACCCCATGGGTGTTGTGCGGGTCCAGTCCTCTACACCATTTATGCTTGCACTCTTCGGTTTATTCAGCATAAATATGATGTAAATATTCTCGGATATGTAAATAACCACTCAATTTATGATAGTTTCGTAGCCGGTAATATCAGAAATGAACAGAAAGTTTGCAATAGGGTAGAATAATGTTCAGATGATGTGCGTAACTGGATGCATTAAAATAAGTTAAAAATGAATGACTCAAAAACTGAAATAATTTTCTTTGGATCTCATGATTAAGGCTAAAACGGTTATGATATTTTCATAACCGGTTAATCATATGGTATATCCACGGTTAACCGGTTAATCGGTTATGTAAGGTATTCCAATTATAAAATTGCTATTTTTTACCAAAACTTCTAAGTAATTTTCCATTGAAACTATACAAACATTGGTATCATTAGAACCGGTTCGGTGAGACGGTTTTAATGATATCTATGTTTGTATCGAAAGTATGGCCTTACAGAGGGAGTAAAAAGTAACCAAAGCCTTGGGATGGTTATTTAAGGTTACTTTCTGGTTATTTTGGCCGCTCTGTTGGGAAAGGGGTTAAACTTCTATTTGCCATAAAATGCTTTACCGTCATGGTTTTTAGAAACATTTGCACTGCATGTATATTTGTATGTGATAAGAACGGTTAGCCGGTTATGAGCTTCAAAACCGGTTGTTCCAATAGCCGATGGTTAACCGGATAACCAGTTAACTGGTTCAGCCCTACTCATGATCAATTGCTAAAAAGTTGCACAAAGAGTATTCGTGTTGGTATCAATAGCATAATTAAGAGTGATTCTGTGAAGTATCTTGGTTTCTGGATTGATCACTCATCAGTGTATGAAACTTGAAAAGCATGTGATGGAAAAATGATGGGTAGCTTCATACAATTTATATAATATCAGAAAAAATAGAAACCATCTTAGCATTGATTCCTGCATGGACTATTTATTTGGCCTTTCAAAAAACTGTTGTCGAAGCTCCAAAGAATTCAGAATATGTCAGCCAAATTGATTTTAGGACAATAAAAAATTGACAGCAGCACGGAAGCGTTTAAGTCGTTACATTGGTTACCAGTTGTGGAAAGGATGCGATTTAAAATCTTGACATTTGTACACAAATGCATCTATGGCAATGCCCCAGACTATCTTAAAGACATTATTTTTAAATTCAGTCACTCTCGGAATTTGAGATCAAACAATTCATGTGAACTCTTTGTGCCAAAAACAAATTGTAAGACTTTCGCGGACAGGGCATTCTCGGTAGCAGGGCCAAGACTGTGAAATTCTCTTCCCGCAGATGTACGTAAGGAAACACATGTATATCAGTTTCGAAAAGCACTAAAAACTCATTTATTTAAACAGGCTTTCAACCTGTGATATGCCTCATTGTGTGATAATCTGTTTTGTTATATCAAGCGCCTTTGAATATTTCAGTGTAAAAATGACGCTATACAAATGTTTTTATAATAATAATACTTTAAACATGTAACAATTACACACCAGCTAGGTGGAGGTATTCGACCATCTCCGTGCTTTCAACCGGTCATGGTGATACAAAATCATTTGTCATTAGGTATTATTACCACTTTAGCGGGCGTTTCTAGCACATTAACGATGTTTTACTGGGCGTTGAAACCTTGTAATGCTCAACAAGTCATGTGACGTGTTGGGCCGTTATTGACTATAACAGCCCAACACGTCAATTACAGCCCGACACGTCCAAATATAGACAATGACATCACATCTCTCAGTCGATCAACAATATTTTTCCCAGATTTCCATTGGAATCGAAATTCAATTCGGATTTTTTTAATTTGTAAACACAATTAACACATTTGTTTCAAGTGTTTCCCTTTGTGTCACGGATAGATAATGTATCAAATATAGGAAGCGATACGCACACAGTAAGTGATGACATCTTTGATGAATAAACTGCTTGCCTAAAGTTCGCATTTCGAAGATATATTTCATCATATAACTTCCCAAATTTCGCCGTAGACCGACCTGACGATAGTCATGTTACCCGGTTTGTTTGTCAACAAATCAGACGATAGTGTCGCTATTTTTTAATTCTAAAATGTCAAACTTCATTTATTTATCTTATTTCCCATATAATTTAATTGTAATGTACCCGATGTACGAAAGTGGCAATAATAGAAATAACATGACTTTGTCGGGCATTACAGCGTATCAACGGCTTAACAGAAATGGTTAACAGCCCTTGAGCTTATTGGCGGCCCTCGACTTCGTCGCGGGCCACTAATAAACTCTTGGGCTGTTAACCATTTCCGTTGAGCCGTTAATACACTGTATTGCCCTTCAAAATCACGTTATTGTTATACTCTTTCTCTGGTTGTGGAATTCTACTGATATAGTGAGTTGGGCATTTATTGCAATTTTTTTTAATCTCTGTATATTTTTGTCGACAAGTAAGAGATCTTGCGCCAGTTTATTAGTTCCAGCTGAAAACTCTTGCAATTTTGACCAAAAACAGGGATGGGGCCGTCTCCTATAGCCGCATCACTGCAAACATGCAATAGTGGTATTTGGAAGAGAACGCGATAGTCATAATAAAAGTAGATAACCTGGAGATGTGCGTAAGCCTTTATTTAACAAACACAGAGGCGGCGTAACCAGGAAGGCAGGGGGGGGGGGGGGGGGGGGGGACACAGGGAGCCCATCCACTTTTTTCCACAGACATGTGTGGTTATTCAATGGGTTAAAATGGGCGCAGGCCAACGTGCCAATATACAGTTATTCCTGTAAAATAGTATTTGAGAATCCAAACAACATTTGGCCAATGAATACCACCTTCGGTCGCTTCAGTAAATGTCTTCTATTTCGACTATCTTCCAACCCGAAGGCAAGCCATTGGGTTGAAATAGATTGAAGTAGAAGAAATGGACAGGACAGTGACCGTGGTATGCTCATCTAAACAAGACACGATAGTCTGTCACGGTAGATTTACCGATACACGATTGTGGCTTTTCCTCCCATTGGACTGAACCACGGTAGCCTTGAAAATTTGTGCCCCTCCACTCTTATCGAGCCTCCGCCGCTCCTGAACAAACATGTATATGAGCTGCTAGCGGAGTCAAACTGAACTAACCTCCATCGTTTTTGTATTTATATTAACAGAGATTATCCTATATAGTATTGTTGGCTCTTTTCTGCCACAAGAAGAATTATAGATCTTATTGGACCTATCAGGCGAGCTTGTGAATTCGGATCAGAATCCTGACCCCGTGTATGAAGCAAGAATGAACCTATCATGCGAACTTCCGAATTCGGATCAGAATCCTGAGCCAGTGTCTGAAATTCATATATATGGAGGTCCGGTTGGAAAATTTCGAATCCAGCCTCTAATTGAAATAATACGGCAATAATAAGGCGCAACAAATTATTTTCCCCTCAGTTGGAAAAGAAAATGGGTTGTGAGCAATCGAAAATTCCCAACCTAAGGGCCGATCAAAGCCTTGCTGTAGGAATGTTTTTGTTTGCTTCTGAGGAGTATTGATTGGTATTGTTTGAAATCAATACGAGCCTTTAGTGAGAAGAAGATTAAAAGACAGGGACATTTAAAATTCACAGATACATTGTGTGTAAATACATGACCTTTCCTGGTCCAATGTACTTTCGCCTACAGTGCACTTTCGCCTACAAACATTATCAGGTAAAAGTGTAGGCGAAAGTGCACTAACTAAGGTATAGGGAGTAGTAGCTAATTACCTGCTCTACCCACAATAAAATCGACTGACCGTTTGGTGATTGAGAGAGAGAGAGAGAGAGAGAGAGAGAGAGAGAGGGGGGAGATTGAAAGAGAGAGAGAGAGAGAGAGAGAGATAGGTTCCAATAATATTCATATTCATAGGTTTTATTGACAAATATCGATACAATTTATCCCTCCCTCCTTCTCTCTCTCTCCCCCCCCCCTCTCTCTCTATCTCTCTCTCTTTCTCTCTCTCTAGTCTCAATAAAACATACAAATATGAGTATTATTGGAACCGGCTCACTGAGCCGGTGTAAAAGAAATGGAAGTCCGTAGGAACGTTAGTCCCTCTGGACTATTATTCCGCGGAATTTTCGTCCTAGTTCTAACATTTCTAGGAATAGTAGTCCGCCGGACTACTATTCCTAGAAATGTTAGACCTAGGACTATAATTCCGCGGAATAATAGTCCAGAGGGACTAATTTTCCTACGGACTTCCATTCCTGTCACACCGGTTCCAATAATATTCATATTTGCAAGGTTTTATTGACAAATAACAAATCCACATTGTATATGATGTTCTAAACTTGTTCTTACAAGAATCCATTAAGTTAATGTCATAGTATTTGTCTTCATGGCCTGAGCTAAAACAACTACATTGCACATAATATAACATAAGAAAAAAAAAACAAACACATAACATAAGAAAAAAAAGAAAAATGCTGGGAATGAATGGTCGGTCAGTCCATTTATTGTGGGTAGAACAGGTAATTAGCTACTAATCCCTGTACCTTAATTAGTGCACTATCGCTGACACTTTTACCTGATAATTTTGAAGGCGAAAGTGCACTGTAGGCGAAAGTAGACGACACCCCTTTCCTGCATGTTTCGAACGAAATGACTGATGATGGAAATTAACATAATAATCATGAATGCATTCGCCACGGCAAAGACTGTTTAGGAATGACATTACCGAGCTATAAAATATACTAATTTAGCTCCACACATAATTTTGCATCACAACATCTGTCAAATGCACCTGCAACATGTCATGTGAATCACACTTGAAAATAATCTCACATTCAGTTAACCATTAGGGACTGAGTGTGCTGGTCGGCTCTTCAAACATAATATGCCTCAATTGTTGTTATCTCTGATATCGCGGGGTCGTTAACAATAATATGTGAGACGAGTTTGGCTTTTTATTTCTTTCCAGAGTGTGATTTACTGGGACTTCTCGGTTTGATTATAAATGATAACTTAACAAGTGGATTATGCAATCAGCAATTGGGTCACGTATCCGTGCGCGAACACGAAAACGCTTTGCCGTAGGTATAATGGGGACTTTATTGTTTTTTGTTTTTTTCTGGTTTTTTTTACCCTTTACTTAACATGAAAAGCAGACGACACTTGCAAAAGAAATTCTTGAATAACTATTATTTTCATTTTTTGTCCCCAAAACATAGGTTATGAGCCCTCATTGGAACGATCTCGACGACCTCGTTCCAATTCCAATGAGGGGGTCATAACCTATGTTTTAGAGACAAAAAATGAAATAATAATGAAAATCAATTGGCGATTTTTTAAAATAGCGCATGTCAGTTTTAGGTCGTTATGTTAGGTAAAGGGTTAAATAATATAATTATCGTTAATAATGGAAAGTAATAAACAGAGTAATCGCTTGACTGGACTGGTTAAGTGAAATAATTCAATCGAGGCGAGGGACTATATTGTAAAACATTCGTGCGCATTCGCGCACTCGTGTTTGTACAACGTCCCTCACCTCTCATGAGTTATTTCACGTAACCAGTCCAGTCAAGCGATTACTCTCCGTATAATAGCTGTTGATAGTTTGCTTTGGACGGAAAAAGTGGAACCGAATACAAGAGGTCGCAACCGGAAATGTCGACTGAGAAATAGAAGTATTGAATAGCTAGAGAAGAGAATAACTGTGAGCAGTAAATTTAAGTCTGCTTGAAAATGGTGAAAACATCAAAAGTAAGCTATATAAAAAAATAATTTATGGAGGCTTATTTTCGGTGGTAAAATATCGTTAAAGTTATTCAAGCAGGAATCAGATAATTTTTTTTCAAGAAACTAGAAAAAAAACATTTAAATTTACAGAAATCAAAGGGTTCGATGAAGAAATCAGTGATGGGTCTTGTGGGCATCGCCCACTTATTTGAGTGATGAAATGCACGTATAAACTTCAGAAATTCATGAAGGTGTAGGGAAATGCAATTTCCAGTAGTTCTGAAAAATATGCACATAATGACCACTGGCGACGCCAGTGAGGTGGACCATATTTCGAACCTCCAGCGAGTTTCGACTCGTTCGATATCGGGCCCAGGTCAAAATGTCATACTGTGTTTGAAGTACAAGCGCAACCCACTTTAAAAATATTGGTTTCACCAACTTCAAAACTGCTATATTGAGTGATGATAGCATTTTCTTAGTATTAGCTAGAAGACCTTAAGGTACAGAGTACCTCTGAAAAATATATCTTGAGTTAAACAATTCAGTAATGTGAGTATACAGACATAAAACGTATTAAATGCCCAGAGAGTCTCCTGAATGCCTACTGGTACTGGCAAAATGCTGAGATCTCACCGATGCCCATGCGCGTTTAGAACAGTAATGTGAGTATAGAAAAGGTTATCATTATTCTCGCGTGAATTAAAATGTTTGGAACCCACATTGAAGTCTTGGGAGGGTTAAAAGCATGCCTTTTAAATCGCTATTTTAAATATGCCTTACCGTGAAAGGTGCAATGGAAGATGACGGAAATCGCATAGAATTAATCATGTGTCTTTAGACAGAACTAAATAATTTATACATTTCTTTGTGAAGCAAAGGATTTCTCTCAACTTGGTTTGAGGATGAAACTGATTAAAGTTACAGATAACATTGAATGTTTTCCAGCCAGCTCCAGTTGTCTGTAATTTAATTGTTTGCATTGTTCTCCGGTGTGAATAAATATAAAATAGCTACTGCTTCAGGATTATTTACTTTTACAAGAAATATTAGTGACTGTGCATATCAGTATGCCACAAATCGGTGAAGTTATAGTGCGGACAAGTAAGTGCACAGAAGACAGAAGGCAGGACAATCAGAAACAGAAGAAGAAAAATAAGAAAACAAATAAAATAAAAAAGAGCTGGAGAAACATAAATGCGACCAGTAAATTCGAAAATGGTGAAGGCATCAGAACTAAAACATGCACAAAATGTATTTATGGAGATTTATCTTCGAGAGTAAAATATCTTTCCAGAAATCCGAAATACATTTTCGAAAACCGCATTTAAAGATGTTCATTGAGGATGCAGTTTAAATGTTTCAAGAAATCGGAAATCTCTTTAATTAAATGTGTTTTATAAAGGACACAGCAATGGATATTTTTTCCCTGCCCACTTTTTGAGGGAAGAAAAACATGTTTGAACTCCAAAATGTATCGGGATCATAAAATACAATTTTACACAATTCTGAAAGATCCACTTAATGAGACATGTGAGACCCTAGCAAACTGAACCCAAATTATTAACTTCCATAGTGTTTTGACTCACTGGGAGTTGGTCCGAGGCCCATATATCATATAGCTTGAGATATGAGTGTGTCCAACTTTCAAAATTTGTGCCCCACCCCCCCCCCTTTCCCGAAAAATATTTTGAGAATAAACGTACATGAATGAATGAACTGAGGCAACATATTAGGAGATCGAAAAATGTGATTCTCAGCAATTCCGAAAAATGCACTCAATGACCCCTGTGCCCTTGACCCATATTGTGAACCTCCATTGAGTTTCAACTCATTTGGTGTTGGTGCCAGGTCCATACCATGCTTGAGATATGAGCGTGACCCACTTTCAAAATTGTTGGCCAAACACACGTTTTTCAACCTAAAAATGCACATATAAACCTTGGTAATGCATTGGGGAGGGGGGGGGGGGGGAATGTGATTTTCGGCAATTCTGAAAAAAATGCACTCATTCACCCCTGGGTGACCTAATTGATCATGACCAATATTTTGAACCTCCATTGAGTTTCGACTCAATTGGTGTTTGGTCCCGGGTCCATACCTCATACCCTGCTTGAGATATGAACTTAGGGAATGCTTCGGATGTTCCAAAAATGTGAGGTCCTGCAATTCTCAAAAATGCACCCAATGACCACTGGGTGACCTGTGACCTTGACCCATATTTTGAACCTCCATCAAGAGTCGGCTTATTTGGTGTTGGTCCCAGTTCCATCGGTCACACCATGCCTGAGATATGGGAGTAACCCACATTCGAAATGGCCATACAGACACCCCTTGTGCCATAGGAATCTGAAAACCATAGGCGGCCGAGCACTAGTGACTGTCTATCAGTATGCCAAAGGTCAGAGAGATAGAATAATACGTTTTCGAGTTATCGTGCAGACAAGGAAATGCATAGAAGACAGGAGAATAAGAAAAATAAAAAAAAAATAAGCCATACACAAATAATATTATGTGTGTTTCACACAGACTAAAAATAAACCATACAAAAACAAAAGTATGTGTGTCTCACACAGGCTAATAAGGAGTGGAACCCACGTGTTGCCACAAATAAATGACCCAATATAACATTTTAGTGTAACATCTGGCAAAACAACGCACAAACATCATTACTTTATATTCCGCAGTACCTTTTGTCATTCTTGTGTGATTACTAGATCATTTCTGCACAGAAAAAAATGAACGATTCTACCAGTAAATTGGGAAACTTTGTGTATTTTGGTGATTGGTATTTATTTTAGTTTAAACAAAAACATTTGAAAAACCAATTTCAGTACACGCGCGTTTGTATTGACCATAGATTGTCACCGCAAACACCGGCAGGTCCAGTTTTGATATATTTGATGAAACTTATTGTTTTATGTACAATACTTTCCATTTTAGGGAAAAGACAACTGCGATTGTAAACAAAAATCGGCTGAGGAATGGCACATAAAACTGCTAAGAAGTGATTTCCGAGAAACAGTTGGGTCGCACAGAATTTGTAATTTCGACAATGTGCTACCTCATATACAGGTCTTGATGTAAAACAACAAAATGTGAACTGCATCGACCCCAATCCGACAACTGAAACATAAAATCAATGATTATTGTGTTGTCGAATGAATCATTGAATTTCTGGCATAGGAATCAAAGTGTCTTGTTGTCATTCTTTTACAACAAGGCTAAAAAAGAGTGAACACACCCGCTTCAAATATAGGTAAATATCACTGTATTGCATCATGCTGAAAACTTAAATCGCGTCCATTGTTTGGAGGACTCCCGTTTGTGATGATATCTGGAAAAAACAGTATCCACAATGTAAACAAACATTCGGGTAATGCCAATAGTTCGATTCAGATCTAAAGCTGACTTTCATGGTGCGCATCCAATTTCTGAAACGGTGTTGAGAATCTATAGTACCGCCATGGAGTCGCAGTGCGGGAACTCTGCTTTTATTATTGACCACATGAGTGAGATTAATGAGGGGTCGTATGTCTTTTCATGCGGTAATAAATGTGCTGTGATTGAGATGTAATCACCGGTAATTTCCAGTTTCTACAAAGTTCAGAAGAGGGTTTGTTTTTAATTCGACTCCCAAAGTATCAATGTTGTACCCAGTGCTTTGAATTCTGGACATAAACTCGAGGGAGAAATTTAGCGACACTCTGATTAGTTTAACTGGTATGCGAACGTGATAACGTTCTACATGTATCCAACTTGAACACTCTCACCATCTGTCCAGGGGTCAATACTATGAAACTTTCACGATTGTATTTTCTAGAATTACTTTAATTAGGCTGAAATGAACCATTAGCATTTCAAACATGTGGCAATTTGCCAGTTAGCAAATTGACTTATCTTTGAAAATGCTAATGATTCATCTTAGTAAGTTATATTAATAGGCAGAAAATACAATTCTAGAAATTACAATTGAAAAGTTTAATAGTATTAGTTCCAGGTCCGCCGCCCCATGTGCTCCCACCCCCATGTCCCTTCAACTTTCGGCGTCTCTGAGGAACAACGGTGGTGAAGTATGACCCTCTGGTGAGTTTCTCGAAACATGCCCATGTGTATGATTGGCTAGTACAATCTTGAACGTGGAAGCCGTGCTACTCTCTGAATTTAAGAATATATTTTTGAAAACCCCACCAAATTTCAACTGCCACTACGTGACCTTAGGACGGATACGTGCACCATCAAACATAATATTTATCGCAAGATGGTGAGATAGAGATGTACACATGCGTTGTTTCTGTGAGAAGTGTTTCGAATTTTGATTTCGTATTTTTTTTACAATTTTTTAGCCGTTTTGATCAGTGTGTACGCGAACAAATCATTTGCTGTGAACAGAGCACTCGAACTGCGAACTAAAATTGAAATGAAATGCGATGTTCTATTTTAAAACATTTGAAGTTTGGGAAAGGATGCACGGGGACTGCTTCGTCGTTGGACAGTAGTCGTAAAAACAATATCCGAGGAGTTGTAAAATATAGAATAAATAAGTACTAGGGCCGCTAATCAGTTTAAACCACGTGTGGGATAAGGATTTTAACCACGAGGATCTGTCGAGTGGTCAAAACCCTTATTTTACGAGTGATTTAAATATGATTACCGGACCTAACACCTATTGTTTTATTTATACCGTGATCTTAATAAATAATCGACATTGTTACTAAAAATGGAGAAAAAAACGACATTTTCGATTAGCAGACGAGCGAACACATGGATTTGGTTTGTTTACATCTGTGCCGGTGGGCAGTACTTCCGTCCGGATGCACGTGAATGCTTGATTGGCGGAGCTGGACACATCATCAAAATTGATTGCATTTACCTTGCTTTTTCAGTCAAATTATTATTAAAAATTCTTAAATTTTATTTTAAATATTTTAACTGTAGGTATTTTAAACTTAATAAGTCACTGCACGTAGCAGTTAGTTTTGCAAAACGTCGTATGTTTGAAAGAAACATCCTGAAGTGTGAATGTTTCGAAGTTGGCAAATTAGGCTATGCGATAGGTCAAGTTGGATGTCGTGTCAACTCCACATGTAGGTGTTAATGTTTGTAATGGAATATCCATTGAAAAACGTTTTAAACGCAGTAGATGCTTTACACCGATGTGGGGTTAAAAGCTAAACATAAAGCTTTAACATACAGACTTTTTACAGGTTGTAACGTAGGTGAGCATGGTATAAACAATATTCCAGTAGTTGTACATTTTTTGTATAACGCGGGCTTTGGAAAAACGATGATTATTCAGAGAGCTAGCAAGTGTGTCGTTACATTTTGATCTCCGAACTGCAGAATGCATTTTTTTTTATAAACTCATGATTCAAAAACTTGGGATATTAAACCAGCCAAAATCGTGTCAATTAAAGTTGTTTTGTTAATAAACTTTTCCCTGTCTATTCCCTGCATTGTTTAATATTTACTTTTAATCCTTTATCCAACATAACGCTCAAAACCGGCCAAAGCTATTCACAAAAAACACCATTCAATTTTCATCATTAGTTTTAATTTTGTGTCTCAAAAACCTAGCTGATGACACCTCATTGGGACGAGCTCGTTGAGCTCGTTCCAGCGATGGGGTTATGAGCTATATTTTTGGCATCAAAAATCAAAAAACCGAAGTAGTATGTAATGTGGTTTTCACCCTTTATTTGATTGACCTCGCTGAATGACCTCGAAAATGACGTCATGTCACGTGACCTAGTGGCGCCATGTTGTGTTGTCATGGTAACCCACGTTCGCGGCCATGTTGTGACGTCATCTCCATAGTGATACGTGGTGTTAGTGCGCAGCGCGTGTTGTTAGGGTGATACGTGTTTCCGTCGTCCATTTTGTATACCGGAGGCCGCCATCTTGGTTTCAATGGTGGCACGTGGTGGCTATGTTACCCAAAGGCCTATAACAAGACAGGGGTATGTTCGGAGGGTGTGTTCCTCTGTAGAAGAGTAATTTCCCGATTCGTAAAATTACCACAAACAACCGGCCAACTTGTATTATTTCGAATTCTCTCAGAATTCTCTGCTTCTATCTATATATGCAATAGTTTTCGTCTACCTGGCCATGTTCCTTTGTTCTAGAGTATACTCCAGTTACGGGTTACCATGACAACACAACATGGCGCCACTAGGTCACGTGACATGACGTCACTCCCAAGGTCATCCACAGAGGTCATCCAAATGAGGGGTGAAAACCACATTACATACTTCTAACCTAGTTATTGAAGAATTTAGTGTCGTCTGCTTTTCCTTATCGGTGAATGGTCAAACTAATCGCAGAATAATTTTAACGTATTTTGCTCTCTGGATTAAAAACGAATTTAAAAGGTTCCGAAAAACCCTGTAGGGATGGGGAGCTTCACGAAAACGTAACGATGTGTAAGTAAACTTTTCCACTTGCTAAAAACGTGACAAAATCTGTACTTCCTTTCACCCACTGTGTCATTATTCAGCGGGGACATTGTAAATGAAAGTACACGTTCCAAAAACAGGTTTGGGCCTGCCGCGATCGCCTCGATTTCAAATTACACACTCCCACAACATCGACTACCGAACAGCACACTCAGCAGGGACGTTGTAAATAAATATGCACGTTTCATCGTAGCTGTCCGGGCCTGTCGCGATCGCCTTACTAAAATCACATTGCAATTTACACATTGCGACAACCTCAACTTCTGGGCAGGTAGAAAAACACTTACACAGCAGTCATCCCAGAATGGAAACGGAAGACGATAGCAGTGAGCTGCAAAAACTTTGGTCACAGTCTCCCCCACTTCCTCCCCCATCGATCAAGTACCAGAATGCAGGTGGGGTGCAACGCGTGGCAGGACCCTGCCCGGACCGACTCACATGAACCACAACACAATACACACTACAATCGTGAACATTGATTGATTGGTTTATTTTGCAATATACAAAGTTACAGAGTTGTACACACATGATGACAAAAAGTTGGTACAAAGTACATGCATATTGCAAGGAGATGGCATAGTCTCTTGGAATGTATTCCTGCCACCCCCGCGATCTGGAAAAGAGAACATACATACATAGGTCAACAACGTATTTACGCAGTTTCGATAATGTGTAATTTTTTGGCCGATGGTCCAGGAGTATAGGACTGTGAAGTTAGCTTCAGTTCTTAGTTTGGGAGGATCCAGGGACTTTGTATTTCTTAATGGAAGGTTAAGGATTGTCCTGATATTTTATTCAGAGCTAAATAAAGTTGTCTTGTTTCAATTCATTGGGGCGTGCCTTCTGGCACTCTCCAACAAAGTGAAGTGGACAATTTTTTTTTGTATCACATAATCATACCATTCGACGGTGCAATAGAGCATGCAATAAATGTTTTTATTACACCAGTGTACTAAAAGTAAAAAAAAGCCACAAATGGAACATCAGCATATGGATGTATAATCTCTGAGAAGAGAATCGCAAACGTGCTCCTGTCCAACATCGAAATTTTGAATGACTCGTCAAGCAGATCCCATCCGCAACTCGCTAATGCCTGTTGCAGAAGAAATCCACTTGACTCGCCCTCCAAACCTCAAAACTAGAGGGGAACACATCAGTGATCATCTCTGTCATGCGCATTTAACCTTGTGCACATTCACTGCATTTGGGATTGCAACATTTCACTTCCTCTTGATATTCATCGTGTATTTTTTTAACTAGATGTTTCTTAAAGCTTGCTCTGCTAGGAATTCTTTTTATTTTATCGTCAAAACCAGACCATATATGAATAAATGAGAAAACAGGCAGTCGTGTGGAAAAAGTGGTCTTTGGTGTTTTACACGTCAATTCCCAGAATTGTCGCGTGCCACACTCAGATATTGTAAAATAATCTTGAAACAACGCTGGAAGGAAGTGCCAATCATGAATGAATAGGGAAACGTACAGTTTGTAGAAATCGTTAAACTTAAGAATACTTTCTTTTTTGAAAAGGGGATCTGTATGGCTGTTATAGTTCTTGTTGCAAATAATTGTGATTACTCTCTTCTGTAATTTGAACAAACGGTCGGTTGCTGCATGACCCCAGATTTGTATTTCGTATAACAAGTGGCTGTGAACAAGTGAAAAGCATATGGATTTTAATGCGCGTTTGGGAATCGTTCTTTTAATTTTATTCATGCAACATATAATGTGTGAGACTTTGGGGCAAAGTGAGTCAATTTGACTAGTAAAATTTAAATTTTCATCCATAAATATTCCAAAAAAAAGAGACAGTATTTTTTGATTCGCGGTTCCCTGCAGAACCCAAGGGTTGTCCATTGATTTTTAATTTTATCTGCTTAATCTTGTGTTCATTTTTAGGAGGACGCAGGAACATGTAATTGCTTTTGTCAATGTTAGTTATTTTGAGATGATTGGCAGAACACCATTTATACAAGTTATTTAGTTGCATGTTGGCTTGATTTTGTAATATTGCCATGTCCGATCCATTGGCTTGGAGCCTTGTGTCGTCCACAAATGATAGTGACTTCACAGATGTAGCTTTGTCAATATCATTTACGTAGATTAGAAACAAAATAGATCCTAGCACGGAGCCCTGAGGAACACCACAAGTTATACGTTTTAGGGGGAGAGGCATATTCGTTAAATTCAACATATTGTCTCCTGTTCATCAAGTAGCTTTTGAACCAAGATAAACATACTCCCCCCCCCCACCAATACTAGTTTCGAAAGTAGAATGTTATGATTAATAGTGTCGAAAGCTTTTGACAAGTCTACAAATATTGACAATGTCGAATCTCTTGTGGTTTTGTCATTATTTTATGTTACTGATTTCAACAGTTGGAGTATTGGTTGTACAGTCGAGTGCCCTTTACGGAAACCATATTGGTCATTGTTGAGGATATCAAATGTATTTTAAAATGATATTAGCGGCTATCCATCGCCTTTTCCATTAACCTAGAGAAAGCGGGTATTATGCTTATTGGTCTATAATTACCAAATGTGTCTAAGCTTCCTTTTTAGTGAATGGGAATTACTTTAGATATTTTCATTTTGTCTGGAACAGTTCCAGTCCAGACGGATAAGTTAATTATATGTGCTAGCGGGGAGGCAACAGTGGCGACTGATTCCTTTTGAAGGCGCAGTGAAATGCCATGAATGTCTGTACTGGTTTTGTTCCCGAGTTTGTTCGAGATGTTTAGAAGTTCATATTCATCGGTAGGGGATATGAAAAAATTATTCGTGTAAATTCTTGATAAGTAGTCTCTAAATGATGTATCGGGTGTGATGGAGATTTCATCGATAACAGCTTGGCCAACGGTTGAAAACAGTTCATTAAATTTATCAGGGATCTCAGATTTATTTAATCTTATTTGTTTTACAATGATTGGCGAACAAGTTATGCAACTTATATTAACGCCTCTCCTTGGCTCAATGGCGTAGGTGTGTGGGATGACCTTCATAGCGGTAACTTCGCGGCCTAGCTCTTCTCGAATACTACGAAGGGACCTTTAGCCTGCACGGAGTGTGTCTCTCTCCGCACAGAGGACAGCCATTTTTCGTCCCCACCCGATAGGACGGTACGCTGTGACAGCATCAACCCCACAATTGATGCTGACAGAGAGTGTTCGGACACCTCGAAAACTCTCCACGACCGGAGATCGATCCTGGGACCTCTGGCATGAGAGATCTCTGATGGGTCGTCTATCAAACAAAATTAGCAAATTTATAGACAAAAATATCACACAATCGCCTTTACTCACGGCGATTGTGTGATAGACGACCCATCTCAGATGGGCCGTCTACCACACAGTCGCCGTGAGTGAAGGTCGTGCACTGTCTCGGAGGTGTGCTGGATTGTTTAATGAGTTCCCTTATGATTACCAAGGTTTTTTTTTATGTCGTGGCTTATTTTGGTCCAGTGCTTGTTCGTAATATTTCTTTTTACTGATTCTTTTAAGTCTGTTAATTATTCTAATATAGTTCCTGTATGTCTGAATATTATCAGCGCTTGGGATTTGTAGTTTTCGCTTGTATAAAATGTTTTTTTCTGATAGATGAAGTTATTAGGCCTAATATCATCCATGGCATACATTTAGATCGTTTTGTATTTACTTTGGTTAGTTTTAGGGGAATGCTTCGTCCAAATTCCGTGTATAGATGTCAAGAAAATTAATAATATAGGCAATATCAGTTCATGTCGAGTTCATAACTGGGTCAAAGTTACTCTCAAGTAGCTTATCCTTAAAGATGGATATGTTGGCTTGACTGAAGATGGGCCGCTTGACCATTCAGTTTTTAGTGTCTCTGTCTTTTAAACGCTTTGTTTTTATTGTAAAAGTTTCAAAATGGTCAGGTATGTCAATCAGCAGTATTCCGCTGTGTGATTCGGTCATGTTGTTTGTGATTATATTGTCATTCAGGGTGGCAGAGTCATCCCTTAATCGTGTTGGTTTTGTAATTAACGGTATATACCCTCCAGAGAATATTTTGTCTATAAATTCGCTATTTTTGGGGTGATTTTGGGAATTGAGCAGATTGATATTAAAGTCCCCAATTATATTTGCCTTTTTGTGCTCGTCGTTGATCGTTGAGAGGACACTATTGAATTTTTCACATTTTCTTTCAGCCAATGTCAGCTAATGGTGCACCATTGGGTCTATATACACTGCCAAATATATGTGATCTCTGTTTATTGTTTAGATGAAGTTCAACGAATACTGATTCATATACATGTTCAGTAAAGTCTGATAGATCTTTTCTTATTTTGAAGGGGATTTCTTTATTTATATAAAGTCCAATGCTACCGCGACCTCGACTTTTTCCAGTATCGGTAGCGAAGGATAGAGGGTGGTAACCGTCAATGTCATTATTGAAATTTTCATGGACATCGAATATCTCAGTCAGACCAATTACATCACAAGGGTTTTCAGCTTCATGTAAAACATTCGCCAATAAACGTAGGGGATCTATGTTTGCATTTATGCTACGAATATTTAGGTTAAGTATGGATAGTCCTAATTTTTGATGAGGGACATCTTTCAAATGATCCTCTGGGGTGTGATAGTCACAACTACGATTCATGATTTTGAATTGCGATTCATGGTCGTCGGACGAATTACATGTGTTGTTTTTCTTTCTGAACAAGTCATACCTCTCCTCTTCCTGAACCTCACATAATGATACTCTAGTCGCCATCAGAAAAGGCTAACAAGTGCTGACAATCCTGGACCAAATGCATACTAATTAAACTTCCACTAACAGATATGCATAAAAGATAAACAAAACAGAAGAAAATATAACTTATCATACAGATACTGCTTTGCATTTCAATTTTGTGGGACAATCACAACATTGTGTAATGGAATTCATTCTTATTTGATAACCCTGTGAGTTACGACGCCTTAATAACTACTATTATTTATTTATTTATTTATTTATTTATTTATTTATTTATTTATTTATTGATGTTTAAGGTCACATATTTATGCACAATGGCTAATCATCACCGTGACAGTTTTACAGGTGGAGGAAGCCGGAGTACCCGGAGAGAATCACCGAGCAACGACGAGCAGCTGCCAGCTCCCCAACATTGTAACTCCGCACTGCAGCACAGGCAGGGTTAGATTGGCTGAAGACATGCGTACCATCGACGTGCAGTACGCCTTAGTACACGGCGTCATCGTGCCCCCAAATGGGCAATGGGGGTGAAGTGTCTTGCCCAAGGACACAACGCGGTTGCCGCAGGTGGGATTCGAACCGAGGACCTCTCGGCTTGCAGCCTGCACTTCTACCTACTGAGCCACCGCGCCCCCAATAACTACTACAGGCAAAAGTTTAGCTGGTGAGTGTGGTCAGCATTACCTTGTTACCCACATGTTCAACAACGAGTGTAATTGGTGTCGATTGGGAATACAAGACGCCTACACGTAAAAGGAATGCAAAGAAGTATATATCCAGATTTATCCCAGGTGAATGTACCCCGCCCCCAATGTCAACTACATACCAAACCACGCACCTGTGCCAACCGCGATAAACCATGATAAAAGTCTGGCCAAGAACTTGGGAGGGTAGGTAGACAAACAGACGAACGTTGCGCAAACTATACTTTTCTCCCCCCACTGCATGTGTAACATACGTCTGCCCAGGGTGAGATAGCGGGGAGAGACAGATGTATCCCACCCCACCCACGTGACGTTATACATTTATAACGTTATTGTGACGTTATGCATATCGTCGCCCGAGTGCTAGAATGTTCTATGTCCCATAGGGGACATAGAACATTCTAGCACTCAGGCGACGATATCGTATCAGTTTCTTGCTACCAACTAATTCATATTGACGTCATCAGAATGCTGTGTGATCAAAGTTTGATGCTCTAAAACTCTTTAAACCCCAAGATGCCACCGTTCCTAATTGATTTCGTGGTATATACCTTTGGTATATACAAAACTTTTGCATGCTCTTTCCGATGGTGTCATTAGTTTTTCAAAATAACGAATACTAAATGAGTTGATAATATCAGAACGTGACTGCCGATTACCTCTGGCTAACGTAACCGCTGTATGGTGGTGGGAGAAAAAATAATCCCTAATGGGTACGGGTGTGGGATGGGAAAATCTCAGCCGAGGGCAAGATATTTGGGCCAGACATGAGGGCAAGGTATTTGGACGAGACACGAGGCTTGCCGAGTGTCTGGACCAAATATCTTGTCCCGAGGGTGAGATTTTCCCATCCCACACCCGTACCCAACAGGGATCCCACCCCTTTTCCCAGTTCAGTTAATAGTAGTTACAAGTAGTTATCAACACATCAAACATGTTACGATGTGCATACGGTATTCTTCTTCAAAACACAGCCCACGCTCCACCATCAAACCGAGCGCGACGTGCATCACACGCAATCCCGCTCGACATCCACAATGAAGGTGCGGGCGTCGAGCCGGTCTGCATACCATACTTAATCAGATTGTTCGCGAATAAGCGTGCGATACTCGACACGGATAATATTGTTAACTGGGACATCAGAGCAGATACATTATCATGTTTGAGTGGAGAATAGGGCTCAACTGATTACTTCACGACAAACACGGGTCACATGTTCACCTTTTAACCGTGCTATTCTCATTTATGCGCACATCAAATGATATTTGACACAGTGATATCTATGTTAAGTGTTAAGGCGCTATATAAGTAACAGAATAAGTAACAGGCAACAAGTGATTTTTAAAGTCACGAAGACACCCAAAAAGTTGTTATTTGTCCAAACCTGAAGTTTTAGCGTATCCCACTTTAAAAATATTGGCTCCACCAACTCCGGATATGCCATGTTTATAGATGATAGCAAATATTCATATTACCAAGACATAGTTAAGGTACATGATACCTCTGGAAAATATATTGCGAGTAAAAGAATTCAGTAATGTTGGAATATAGAAATAAACGGCCCCCAAGAGCCCACGCGTGTTTAGAGCATCATTGTGAGAACAGAAAGTGTTATCATTATTCCTGCATTGCAAAAGTAAATGTTTGGAGACCCATATTAAGATATTGAGAGGGTTAAAATAATCCCTTTAAATACTCCATTTTAACTCTTTAAAAAGGAGCTCATTCAAATGAGAGGTCATCAGCAATGTTTTTTCAAGCAAGAACGAAATGAAAATGCACTGGAAATTTCAGTGAATAATGCTGGCTGGTGTTCGCCATTATGTTGGGGAAAGGGTTAAGAATGCCTTACTTTGGAAGGTAAACTTGGAAAGGTGTTGTTTCCATATAGAATCAAATGTTACAGAAAGGAAAGCGTAAAAAAGCATTCTGTAACAATGAGTTATATGAAGGGTGTTTATACTCACACTGAAGTATTGAGGGGGTTAAAAACGACCATTCAAATATTCCATTTCATTACTTTATAATTGTGATAGATGTTTCTGAGAAAGCCATACACCACTCCATACTGAAACCTGTTGAGTTATGATTGAGAATAAATAAATCTTAAAAATGCTTTGAAATGTGAAGGGTTCTATTTTCGACATGGTTAATTTTGTAACATGATATTAAATAAATATACAATGCTATTCGATGTAAAATTTACAGCATTCTCTCTGACCACTTTGTTTATGAGAGATTATGGCTATTGACTCAATGACCTCATTTGCAAGTACAGTCTATCAGTATAACAAAACATTGAAATTGGATTGATTGTATTAGGTTATCGTGTTGAATGATGACAAAGAGTGCATAGAAGACACAAATATTACAAGTACACTACGAGGCATGCCGTCTGTGCATGTTATTTATTTATTTATTTATTTATTTATTTATTTATTTATTTATTTATTTATTTATTTGGCTTAGCGACACCATTGACACCCACTGTCACCTTGTGCCGGACAGTTTTATGGGAGGAGGAAGCTAGAGTACCCTGAGAGGACCACTGAGCAAATGCGAGCAACCGTCAGGCTCCTCAATAGACTGACTCCACACAAGCAGGTTAGCAATTGTTGAAGACAAGTACACCATCGACGTGCAGTACGCGTTAATGCACAATGCCAACATGCCCTCAATTTGCAATGGGGGGTGAAGTATGTCAAGGACATAACAGGGTTACCACAGCCGGGATTCGAGCCGAGGACCTCTCGGTTTGCAGCCTTCGCCTCTACCTTCTGAGCCACGGTGTCCCTTCTATGAATGTAATTGAAATTCTTTGGAGGCTTATTTTCGGGGATAAAATAGTTTTAAAGAAGTCAGAAATAGGTTTTCGTTAACAGTATTTAAAGATATTCATTCAGGAATCGGATACATTTTCCAAGAAACCAGAAACATACATATTTGTACAGAGCAAAAAGGGTTCGTTCAAGGGAATGCATTAGGGGGCAAAAATGTGTTTTTCCAGCAATTCTGAAGAGCGCACTGAAGAGTGTACTCAATGACACCAAGGTGACCTCAGCGGCCTTGATCCATATTTTAACTGCCCCCCCCCCCCGAGGGTCGACTCATTTTTTGATGGACCCAGGTCCATTCATCACACCATGCTTGAGATGAGTGTGTCCATTTTCAAAATGTTGGGCCACGCCCACTTTTTTCATGTAAAAATGCATGTATGGGTTTGGGGAATGCATTTGGGGTTCAAAATGTGGCTTCCAGCAATTCTGAGAAATGCACTCAATTAATCCTGGGTGACCTCAGTGAACTTGACCCATATTTTGAATCTCCATCGAGTGTCGCCTCATTTAGTATTGGTCCTAGATCTATACGTCATACCATACTTGAGCTATGAGCGTGATTCACCTTCAAAATTTTTGGCCACGCCCACTTTGTTTCGTGTAAAAATAAATGCAGGTACGAACGTTGGGAAAGCATTTTGGAGTCACAAAATGTAATTTTCAACAATTCTGAAAAATGCACTCAATGACCGTGACCAGCATTTTGAATCTCCATAGAGTGTCGACTCACTTGGTGTTGGTCCCAGGTCCATACGTTACACCATGCCTGAGATATGGGCGTGACCCACTTTCAAAACACCCCTACGGACACCCGTAAATCCCAATGAATCTGAAAAAAAACATAGGTGGCCGAGAATTTGTGATTTTCTATCAATCTGCCAAAAATCAACGAGATAGGACGATTCGTAGCAGTTTTTAAGAAATCAGAAATGAGTTTTCGTTAACAGTATTTACAGATATTTATACAGGAATCAGAACAATTTTCCTAAGAAACCAGAAAAGACATATATGTGCATAGCATTTAAAGGGTTCGATCAAGGAATCAGAAATTGACATTACTGGCTCTGCCATTTATTTGAATGCTGAGATACTCTGGACAATATAATGCGAGAGTAAAAAAGTTCAGTAATGTTGGAATATAGACGTAAAAAGCCTTAAATGCCCCCAAGAGCCTATTTGACGACTTACTGGAATTGGCAAAATACCAGGGCCCCATCTACACACATATGCGTTTAGAACAACATTGTGATGATGGAAAGAGTTTTCATTATTCTCACTTTAAATTTTAAGTACTTCATTTTAATACTTTAAAAGAGGGCACAGTGGCTTAGTTGGCAGAGGTGCCGGCTGCAAGCCGAGAGGTCCTCAGTTCGAATCCCACCTGCAGCAACCACGCTGTGTCCTTGGACAAGATACTTCACCCCATTGCCCACGTGGGGACACGCTGGCGCTGTGTACTAAGGTGCACTACACGTCGATGGTCAGTCAACCTGTCTTCAACAATGCTAACCTTGCATGCGTGTGTGGAGTTAGTATATGGGGAGCTGACAGTTGCTCGCTGTTGCCTGGTGGTTCTCTCTGGGTACTCCGGCTTCCTCCGCCCATAAAACTGTCGTGGTCATGACTAGCCATTGTGCAGACATATGTGACCTTAAACGATAATATGAGCATGACCCAGTTTCAAACATTTTGACCATGCCAACAATTTTACATAAAAATGGATGTATGAATTTCAGGAATGCTTTAGAGAGTCAACAAATGTGATTCCAGCAATTATGAAAAATGCACTCAGTGACCCCCAGGTGACCTCCATGACCCTGACCCACATTTTGAACCTCCACCAACTGTCGACTCATTTAGTGTTGGCCCCAAGTCCATGCATCACACCATGCTTGAGATATGAGCGTGACCCACTTTTTTGACGTAAAATGCATGTATGGACCCCTAGCTGACCTCCGTGTCCTTGACCCATATTTTGAATCTACATCGAGTGTCGACTCATTTGGTGTTAGTCCCAGGTCTACGCATCGTGCCATGCTTGAGATATGAGCGTGATCCACTTTCAAAAATTTTGGCCACACCCACGTTTTGTGTAAAATTGCATGTATGATCTTTAGGAATGCATTATGGAATCAAAAATGTGATTTCTGGCAATTTTGAAAAATGCACTCAATGACCCCTGGGTGACATCAGTGACCTTGACCCATATTTCGAATCTCCATCGAGTGTCGACTCATTTGGTATTGGTCCCAGATCCATGTGTCATGCCACGCCTGAGATATGGGCGTGACCCACTTTCAAAACACCACTACGGACACACCATAAAGCCCCATGAATCTGAAAAAACATAGGTGGTCGAGAACTTGTGACTGTCTATCAGCATGCCAAAAATTAACGAGATAGGACAAATCCTTTTTGAGTTATCGTGCGGACAAGGAAGTGCATAGAAGACAGAACACAGGAGAATAAGAAAAAGTAAAAGATAAAGAAGAAGAAGAAGAAAAATAAAAAAAAGAAATAGAAACCATAGAAAAACAATAGTCTGTGTGTTTCACACAGACTAAAAAAGGAGAAAAAAAGAAGAAAAAAGAAAAAGAAGCGTACAAAAACAATAGTCTGTGTGTTTCACACAGACTAATAATAAGCGATGAAATTATTCACAAAAAATCCTTTTGTAAAGAGTCTAAGGGGCCTTTGTTAGTTGGGCCTTCAGTCCTGTTGGGTCTGGGCTTGCTGTGTTAGCGTCATGGAAGAGTTCAATAACTGCCGTGGTTTGTTAAACATTGAAGGGGGTTATTGAACTTTGTTGATTTTTGCCTATAATTTCATTGTTTATGCAGTAACTTGGTCAGTAAACTTCAGTTGTCAGTTTGATAGATTGCTTTATATTGTCATTGTCTTGGACAAGTTCGTATACCACAGGAGTTCCTCAAACAGTTATTGCTTTTCGTCTTGGTTTTTTAGGGCAGCTTAACACTTTACCTAACAGGAAAAGTTTACGAGCACTAATTTTTTTAAGTTTTTGCTTCAAAAACATAGCTTTTGAGCCCTCATTGGAACGAGCTCGTTGAGCTCGTTCCAATGAGGAGGTCATAAGCTATGTTTTTGTGACAAAAATGAAAAATTAATAAAAATTGAATGGTGAATTTTGTGAATAGCGCTGGTCGGTTTTGGCCGTTAATTTTGTTAAAGGGTTAAGAGATTGATTTCTGTCCGTCATTAACTTAACGTTATCGACCTCTCACAAGCTTGTGGGCCAAATTGAACCAAATCTGGTATGCATGTTCCTTATCATATTATGTCAATTCATGTTTGTTCAAATCAATAGGCCCAGCCCCATAGGGTCGGGGGAGGAGGGGATGCTCCAAAAGTAAAAGAAAAATCTCATGAACCAGTGGATACAATGACTTGAGATGTAGTATGGAGTTTCCCTTTGAGGTGTGGAATCAAGTTTGTTGAAACGAAGTTCGTGGAGCAATAGTTGCCTTTATTATAAGTGTGTGTGTGTGTATGTGTGTGCGTGTGTGTGGGAGGGGGGGGGGGGGGAGGGTGTAAGGCTCTCGGCCTTGCCCCAAATTTATATCTTCTGAATCGATGAGCCCATTTGAACCAAATGTGGTATGTGGTATTACTGAGTCATAAATACTTGATTCATGAATAAAATAAATTTCCAATGCTCCTGTGGGAACCCCAGGCGCTAACAATAGAAATATTTTCAAACAAAAGAACTGTTATTTTGTATGAAGCATCCTCAAGAACCATACAATAGAAAGGTAAAAGGACTGCTGTCGGTTGTGGTCGGGTGGTCTGTAGGGGTGGGGTGGGGGGGGGGGGGGTGGGCGCAATCGAAAAACATGCCTAGTCAGCATATTTTCAAAAATTAAAAAAAATCTTTCACGGAACCACTGATCAGAATAGTTTGATAGTTGGTATACAACGCCCATAAGGGGTGGCTGGGGGTGCGATACAAGTTTGGTAAAATTAAGCCCCTCCGTTCATAGTTGAGTTGAATGAAAAGATGGGGAATAAGCTTTAAAATACTTCTTCAGATCAACCAGTCAGAATCATTTAATATTTAGTAGACAACACCTGGGGGGGGGGGGGGAGGGGGGAGTGGGGTAAGACCAAAGTTTGTTCAAATCTGATCCCTGGTTTGATATTTGTGCTCTCTATTGGAGCCCAAGGTTTAACTTAGTGCCGTATGACAAAGTTTCATTAAAAATGTTCTTCAGATCCAACAGTCACAATCTTTTCATATTTGTTATGTGTGGAATTTCTAGGGATCTCAGGTTCATGTTTGATCAAATTGATTTCCTGGTCCAATAGTTTAACAGTTTAACTTACTGCGTTATGAGGTATATTCTTTAAAAATCTTCATCAGATCAACCAGTGAAAGTATTTTGATATTTGGTATTCAGCATTTCTTGGGTAGTCAGATTCAAGGTTGTTCAAATCAAGGCTCTTGGTTAATATTGAAGTATGCATTATGGGGATAATCTTTAACCCTTCACCTAACGTAACGGCCAAAACCGGCCAGCGCTATTCTCAAAAATCGCCAATTAATTTTCATTATTATTTTCATTTTTTGTCTCAAAAAACATAGGTTATGACCCCTCGTTGGAACGAGCTCGTCGAGCTCGTTCCAACGAGGGGTCATAACCTATGTTTTTGAGACAAAAAATGAAAACAATTAGTTATTCAAGAATTATTTTTGCAAGTGTCGTCTGCTTTTCAGGTTAGGTAAAGGGTTAAAAACCTGCTTCTTCATATCTATCAGTCACAATGCTTTCATATTTGATATACAACATCTCTTGGGAGGGGGGGGGGGGTAGATTCATGTTTGTTCAAATCGAAGGTCTGGGTTAATATTGACTTATTGCAATATGACGAAATTTCTTAAAATCTCTTCTTCTTCAGCTCCACCATTAAGAATCCTTCCATACTTGGTATTCGACATCTCTAGGGTTGAGGTGAGATTCAAGTTTGTTCAAAAAAGAGACCGGATTTAACTTAGTACAATATGAGGAAATTTCTTTAAAAATTGTCTTCTTCAGATCCGTCTATTAGAATCTATTGACATTTGATATACAACATCTCTAGGAGGGGGAGCGGGAGGGGGCGGGTGGAGGAGGGAGCAGATTCAAGTTTGTTCAAATCTGGTTTCTAGGTTAATATTTGGGATCCCTACGGTAGCCCGAATTTAAATTTAGTGCAAAAAGAGGGAATTTCTATCAAAATCTTCTTCTTCAGACCCATGAGTCAGAATCCTTTCATATTTGGTATACAACATGTCTTGTGGGGGGAGAGGGGAGGGTTAGATTCCGGATTGTTCAA
Source organism: Pictodentalium vernedei (assembly GCA_031216915.1). Lineage (NCBI taxonomy): Eukaryota > Metazoa > Mollusca > Scaphopoda > Dentaliida > Dentaliidae > Pictodentalium > Pictodentalium vernedei. The sequence continues at coordinate 406,758,296 of CM062290.1, forward strand.
ATTGAACGCCTGGGTTAATATTTGAGCCCAGATTTTAACTTAGTGCAATATGAGGAATAATCTATAAAAATCTTCTATTTCAGACCCACCAGTCAGAATCTTTTGATATTTGGTATACAGCACCCTTAGAGAGGTCAGATCTAAGTTTGTTCAAATCAAATCCCTGAGTTAATATTTGGGCTCCCTATTGCTGTCAAATTTTTAACTTAGTCCAATATGAGGAATAATCTTTAAAAATCTGCTTCTTGAGATACAGTCAGAATGTAATAATGTAATAACTTTATTTGCAAAAGACATTATAATACATGTTTATAACATAATTGCCCAAGAAACAACAAATAGTAAAAATAATATATCACATCTAGGATTTATGAAGCTACATATTTGTCTTCTGCAGGGAGGTGACATAGACAGCTGGCTGTATTACTGTCACCCACCTCAGGGAAAGGGAAAATGTAGAGTATGAGAAGACAAAAAGGTGGGAGATAAAAAAAGCAACGAATGAGGGAAAAAAAGTGAAGAGAGAGAGAGAAAGGGGAAGGGAGAGGAAGAGAGAGAGAGAGAGAGAGAGAGAGAGAGAGAGAGAGAGAGAGAGAGGGAGTGAGAGAGAGAGAGAGAGAGAGAGAGAGAGAGAGGAGAATCGGCTGCAACTGAAAATAACATGTGCAGTAGAAAAAATGAAGTAAAATATATATATGTAAGGAATGAACTCTGCAGTCCTGGTGATAAGTGGAATTTGGTTTCATTCTTGCACTGAGAAGGGGGGCATACATGGGAATGTGATATTTTGCCCAGAGCCAGCTGAGAGATTTGAGTTCCTCGTTGGCAGTTTGTGTTCTGGAGTTTTCAGGAACCAACCCTAAATAACAAGGACTTTTCGGACTTATTCAGTGAGTATGTAGTGTCGCGGGAGTGGTACTTCCCGACATTCGTGGCATGATCTGTTACTACATTTGACAGAGGCTTCATACGAACCTAGAAACGTGTTGGTCATCTTTTTTTAAACTGTGCTCGTGGTAAATTTCGAACCAGTGGGTCAATGTCATTCCACTTTTTTGGAAATGTGTGTAAGGGGAGATTTGTCGTGAACTGTGTTCGGGCTTGAGTTGTTTAATCTCACCTCTGTGTCTGGTAATCCTGTCGGTTTCGTTCTTGTTAAGATTATATAGACTATATAACGATAGTGGTAAGTTGTTGTGGGTCCAATCATGCATAAATAATAGGATATTTAGCTTATATAGATCGTCCAGTTTCAGGATTTTATTTTTCTTGAATAGGGGCTCAGTATGTGTGTTGCACTTTTTATTGTTTATTATTCGAATGGCACGTTTTTGAAGGATACTTAATTTCTTTATAGCCGGCACGTGTCCCCAGATGTGTATCGCATACATCAAATGACTTTGCACTAGCGTAAAATACATAATTTTCAGGGTATCGAATGGTAAAAACTGTTTTACTCTATTAATAGCCCAGATGGATTTGGCTATCTTTGAGCTCAGATGAGAGATGTGGTGCTTGAAATTTAAGTTTTCGTCTAAATCAACACCGAGGATTTTTACTGTTTGGACTTCGTTTTTGTTCCCTACTTGTATTACATGTTTATTGTTTATAGTTATGGGAGTGGCAACTAAGTCCCATGTGTCATGTGGGGGATGTAGTAGCATGCATCTTGTTTTGGTGGTTTTGAGTGACAGTTTATTCGCGGAGCACCAGTCTGCAATTTTGTCAAGTTCCTTATTTGTTGTTTCTGTCAATATGTCAAGGTTGTTGTCGGCCGTTGATATCGTGGTGTCGTCGGCAAAAGACAAAAGGTTTAGAAGTGTTGATTTACTGATGTCATTGACATATATCAGAAAGATATACAGCATCCTTTGAGGGTTCAGGTTCAATCTGTTCAAATAAAGTCCCTGCGTTGATATTTGTGTTTCCTATGGGTGGGGGTGCGGGGCAAATTTTAGCATAGTGCAAACTTGGTAATAGTCTCAAAATCTTTCTCCAGGACCACCAGTCTGAATCTTTTGATATTTGGAATACAACATCCTTCAACTTTGGTCAAGGCAGGGTATCTCAACCCTTTACACAACGAATCGCCCGCATCCGCCCGCGTAATATACAAATTCAGCAGCTGAAAAAATATTATATTTCGAAAAGCTTCAACAAAACCATAGCGTGTGACCCCTCTTTGGAAGAGGTGTCACATGATATGGTTTTGTTGAAATTTTTTGAAAAAATTTAAAAGCTCGTTCCAAAGAGGGGTCACATGATATGGTTTTGTTGAAATGTTTTGAAAAAAATTAAAAAAATGGTATTTAAAATAATAAATTTTGAAATCGTCTGCGTTGGGCAAAGGGTTATCTCCCTTTCCATTTCTGAAAATCTGGACATTATTTCTAGTAGCATCACAATACTAGAAACAAGTCATCTGGCATCGCCGCATGGACTGGAGAGTGTTATAAATAAATAATTGAATAACTGAATACCTCTGTTGCTGTTGTGTTAACTAGCCATAGTTAGTAATTAAATCCTTCTTTAAACAACTTTGGTCAGGTGAGCGCCTCGGGCCCCACGGGGCCTCTTGTATACGGTACTTGTAAATGGATCTAATCAGAAGTTGTATTTTTTAAATAGTTTGTACAGTAAAACCTGTTTTGAGAGACCACCTGTTCTGAGAGATTGCTATGACCTTGTACCATCTGGTTGTTTTACTCTGTAATACAGTGGTGGGGCCGGGGGGGGGGGGCTAAAGCCCCCCCCCCCCACCGGAGTGGTCCAGTCTCCCCAACGGAGATTTTTAGTCAGTCCGACGGAGAGTCTCGTAAACCCGACTTCACGAGAAATTTCCGACAATCGAATGTCGATATCTCGTCTTGTCAGTCTCGAACCCGTGCAGCACTGGAACTTTGATAGAGAATAGTGCTTCTCACGAAATTCCTTAATGTCGTTCGTCAAAACGGCTTTATAGATGAAATATTTCCCGACCTTATTATAATATGTTTACTTTAACCCTTTACCTAATGTACCGTCCAAAACCGGCCAGCGCTATTCTCAAAACTCGCCAATTAATTTTCATTATTTTTTTTCATTTTGTGTCTCAAAAACATAAGTTATGACCCCTCGTTGGAACGAGCTCGTCGAGCTCGTTCCAACGAGGGGTCATAACCTATGTTTTTGAGACAAAAAATGAAAAAAAATAGTTATTCAAGAATTATTTTTACAAGTGTCGTCTGGTTTTCAGGTTAGGTAAAGGGTTAAATAATTAACAAACATACTCAATTTGCTTCTATTTTGGTTCTCCAATTTACCAATTTTCACTCATTTTCCTTCGTTTGTGACGTCAAATGTTAGCTACCCTGTCGGAGAGGTCAACCCCCCCCTCCCCCCCCCCCCCCCCCCACCCTGTCGAGAAATTCCTGGCGCCACCCCTGCTGTAATGGACCTGCCATGAGAGACCACTTTTTTGCCTGGCAAAAAAAGTGGTCTCTCAAGACAGGTTCTGCTGTAATACCCTTGTTGAACCTTCAATTTGTTGGCAATTTACTGTAAAACCCATTAGCCAGGCAACTCCACATTCATTTACTGAAAGCTAGAACCTCGTATTACTCTTGAAAATAATAAAATTAATACTTTCGCATTCTATTTCTCTTATTGTATAGTGGATGAGTAATTACTGGAGACAATGTTAAACACCATTCTCCTCAAAGTAATTTGTGGAATCTAAACTCCAACGGTTCAGCTTCTGTAAGCTTGTTGATTTGTGTTTTATTGGAAAACCTCTAATCAACAACATGCCCAGGAATCTATTCTTTCTCAAAGGAATAAGACAATTAGACAATCATTTGGGCAGGAATCACATGTATGTGAACATTAATTGTTAACTTTCACCTTGAGTTCAATAAAAACCTCTCTTCTTGTTTGTAAGAATTCATAAACATCTGGCTTCATACATACAATTTAAAACTTCACAGTTTATTCTTACACAGAAGACTGACGAGTTTTATGTTTGGAAATGGTGGAGGTTTGCTTAACCCCCAACACTCTGGTAGTACAACAGAATTTCCTTCAGTCACTCTGTTTTCCTCTTGTTTAAGGCCCTATATAAGTAATGAAATTGTGTTTATTTTGAAAATTCTCACCTCTGATATTCCTTCATTTCAAATTAAATATACACAAAGTGTACATCAAAATGAAGGTTGGGATGTATAGAACACGAAACACATGTGTAATCAACTCATAGAGTCGACTGTAGGCACCACTGGTTCCTGGAAGTCTGCTGCCGCATTCGCACCAGAACTGATAATTTAATGCTATTTCACAAAAACAACTTGTGTCCAAATGTGATTTACATATCCAAGAACAAAGCTAGGGGATAAAAAGTCTTCAAAATACGGCGACAGAGCTGCATGGGGGAAAATTCCAAAGCCTTTGCTTTTGTTTACGTATGTATATATTTTCGATTTCTGGTCGACGTCATAGGACAGAAAAAGCATGTAAAAACAACGCCGTCTAAAATCAAATAATGAAAAAGATCGCCTTTATACAGTATATTGTTATTAGATAGAGATTGTGCAGTTGCCATATTCAATACAAGGTATCATGATACCTGTTCAAATTTCTTAGAATTACGATTTTGTTTCTTGATGGAAATTCGTGGTAACGAGTGATTTGCGCATGTCTGTCGAGCATGGAAACCATCTTCAATAAAAAATGCAGACAGTGTTGTCCTTTTCCAAAATGCAGACCTATCGCTGTATTCGAAAGTGTTTTGAATGCCTAGATTTGTTCTTGGATATATGAAGCACATTTGGCCACAAGTTGTTCTGATGAAATATTATTTTATTATCAGTTCTGGTACGAATACGGTAGCAGACTTCCAGGAACCAGTGGTGCCTACAGTCGACTCTATGAGTTGATTACATATGTGTTTCGTCTTCTATGCATCCCAACCTTCATTCTGATTTATAATTTGTGAAAATTTAATCTGAATTGAAGGAATATGAGAGGTGAGGATTTCAAAATAAACAAAATTCCATTACTTATATAGGCCCTTAACTATGAATTTAACTAATTATATCTTGTTTGACAGAGCCCCCTGAACTCTGTCAAAAAAGGTATATTTGGTTAAATATTCAACTGCATTATGGGAAATATTTGTTGCTGAAAATGTGGCCATTTTGACATCAGAGTGCAGACGGTTAAACATAGCATTGACGGAAATGCACTGTTTCTGTATTATCTGCACATCAACTAGCCGCGTGTTGAGTAAACAACTGTATGAGAACAAGGGAGGGAAGGGGGGGGGGGGGGGGTATCAGCACAAGTCAGAGATACAGGAATAAACATTAGAGGCATAACAAACAGAAAATGTTGTGCCTTGAGAAAAAGACAGAAACCAAATTCTTCAAACCCAAGAAAACACTTTATACATGTATTGAAGACCATTGTCTTTCCCTAAAGATTTATGCGCTTCATGTGAATATAAGAATAATTGACACGATGTTCACTTTTTCATTACTTGTAATCTATTTGTAAACAAATTTGAACTAAGAACTTTATGGATTCTATTTTTCATTTTCCACGACTATGAAATTTCTTTAACCCTTTACTCAATGCAACGGTCAAAACCGGCCAGCGCTATTCACAAAATTTACCATTCAATTTTTATTACTTTTTCATTTTTTGTCTCAAAAACGTAGCTTGTAAGCCCTCATTGGAACGCGCCCAGCAAACACGTTCAAATGAGGGGGTCGTAAGCTATGTTTATGTGACAAAAATCAAAAACATTAGTGCTTCAAGAACTGTATTTGAAAGTGTCATATTCGTTTTGTGTTAGATAAAGGGTTAATTTGAAAAAAAAAAACAATGTGGTATAAATAGACAAAACGGGATGTGTGTTTAAATCGATGGGTGTTTTACATAACGAGTTGGAATGGTGTAGTCATATTTCGCGAGAGCCTACAGCTAATGACTACGCCAATCCAACTTGTTACGTAAAACCCACACTAATTCAAACTCACATCGCGTTCTGTGTTTATTACATGCCCCATGCATTACAATTTATTCAAATATTCCAATTTTAATTCCGATGTTTAAACCCAAAGGTGAAGAGTCAGTTATTTTTTTGAAGCGGTACCGATACAATGGATCGATAAAAAATCAAAACACCCTTTAGGGAACCAGTCTAAATTACATTCGTTATCTTTTTTTAGGGCCTGTTTGTTGAACTTCGTCTCGCTGTTTCTCTTCGACTGGTGCCCATTCACGCTTAACTATTTGGTGGCTATTACTGATAGTAAACTATAAGTACAAATTTTGGCAGATTTGCAAAACAGCTGAGAGAAACTTTTTTTAACCCTTTACCCAACGTAACGGCCAAAACCGGCCAGCGCTATTCTCAAAAATCGCCAATTAATTTTCAAAATATTTTCATTTTTTGTCTCAAAAACATAGGTTATGACCCCTCGTTGGAACGAGCTCGTCGAGCTCGTTCCAACGAGGGGTCATAACCTATGTTTTTGAGACAAAAAATGAAAAAAATTAGTTATTCAAGATTTTTTTTTGCAAGTGTCGTCTGCTTTTCATGTTAGGTAAAGGGTTAAAAGAAGTTCGAACCAATTTAGATACATGTATATGGTGATCCGCAGACGAGATGCCACGGCACTGGGTTAATGTTGTGGTTGGAAATGATCGCTTTTTAATTTTTCCTCATTTTTGGTTAACTAATTTTTACGATCGATAATTGTATAACGAAATTTGTAAACTTTTCGAAGTTGACTTCGACGGGAAAGGAACTAGTTAAAGGGTGCTGGGGAAAAAGTTCCGACTTGTACATCACCAGTAGAATGCAGAAACATTTATGTCATAGCGGCGATTCCGTTAAATACAAAGAGAGTAATCGCTTGACTGCACTGGTTACGTGAAATAATTCATGAGAGGTGGGGGACGTTGTACAAACACGAGTGCGCGAATGCGCAAGGAGTGTTTTACAATATAGGTATCGCGGAACTAAAAATTGAAATTAGAGTTAACCGCCTTACAATGTTACACTCGGAAATGATGCAATCTCTAAAAATAAACAGCCTTGGGAAAATATATTGTTTTAATAAACGTTTGAAACATTCTATTGACATCTTGCATTATTGTTGAATATCACTGATAAAAAAGAGGGTGATTTAATGACTTTTGGGACCTAAACAATACAGTTTACTTTTTGTGTGTTTTTGTAGGGAATTCCCGGAAAATATGTGCACGTGACCGGTACTTCCCTTTGTGTCAGTTTTTCTCTCTTATTTGTTGCATGACCCCCTGTTTTCGGATCAGAAGAAGTTGTCTGAAGGGCTATACTTGACAGAGATATTTGAATGCCAAAATTAAAGTGATGCGATCATATTTTTTCCGCCTGAACGTTATAATGGTCGCCTATGGGAAAATATTTAGTTCTGTGATACCTATAGGGAAGATGTTTTTTGCTTCCAAACCAGATTCAGTTATTATTTTGGGGGATTATTTCACATTTGAATATTTATTTGGGGACCACATACCTTACCAAACTATTTTATTGTTTTGAAAAGTTACATTTTTGTCACAGTCAGCAACAAAGGCTATATATTGCCAAAACTAGGCTGTTCATGCAAGCAAATTCACATCTTCAGCAAGTGTATTCCTCAGGAGCACACTATAACCTCTGGCAGCTGCTAGCTAACAACCTATCTTACCCTATTAACATATTTGTTAAACCATGGTTTCCCCTCATAGTACTAGGGGCAGGGAGGATTCCAAATCTTCCAACCCTTTCCCAAATCACCATACAAACGCAGACAGAAAACCTACACTGCACTTCAATTCACTAGTATTTAGAAGTTTTTCTCTTCTATATTATGCTCTTCAAAATGATGGAAAACAATTCCTTCTTTGAAAGAGTATCCTGGAACACAAAGTTGGGGAGGGGGTGGGGCTACAGTGGAAAATAACATAATAAAATTACAAATGTGAGTAAATGGTATTTGTGCATAGCTTCCAATATAGTTGTCTTGTACTAGTGCTGTCATGGTACAGTACAAATTTACAGTGACAGTTGTGAAATATTGCTCTTTCCCTGAACCAAGTCCCCCCTCTCCCATACATATTAAACCCTTCTGCTGATGATAAACATTTGAAAAGACTGAACAGCATGCTTTTAGAGTCTGAAGTTAGTATCAAACACTTTCAGTTTCTTATGATTTACTTTGAGACTGCAGCACTCATGATCCACTGAGTTATTTTTCAATTTGACAACCTTGCCCTAGCTCTTCCACTATATTTTTCATTGTATGTCATTCAGTACTCTCATGTAGACCTCCTACATGTGTGACTGCAAAACTGACTGCTCGTCGAGCTCCTTCCAATGGGGCGTCGTAACCTATGTTTTTGAGACAAAAAATGAAAATAATAGTTATTCAAGAATGTTTTTTTCTGCAAGTGTTGTCTGCTTTTCATGTTTGGTAAAGTAATACAAGGGTTTACAGTTTAATGGATATGTAATAATTTAATTTTCTTTAGTGATATCCGAGTTGCTTGCATATGATTAGTAAAGGTGAGTTTTTTCATAATTCAAATAAGTTGCGCATCGTATCAACATGTTTGAGTTGTCCTGCCAATTTTTCAAATAACAAATTACGGGTGTGCCCAATGTTGCCATTAAACTGTAATTGATACAGGTGGGCTCTTAGTTCGTATTCACGCGGGTTGCTTACGCTGTTTTTTTTTCTTCTGTATTTGAGACACCGGGTATAAGCCGCTGTTGAAAAAAATACACTGTCGATTGCACAGATACATACAGCTGAACATGCCCATCCCACATTCATACTCTAATAAGGATGCAGATAATTCACTTCCATTCTTATATGAATTCAGAGCGCACTGGCTGTATGGCTTCCCGGGAAATATCCCGCGGTCCCCCCAAATGGGAGCCCCATGCCCCCAAAATTGATGCAGCTTAACACCCGTTGGTGTTTAAAATTTCGTGAAAATGACCAAAAGGCGAATTGGTTCTGATTGCTTAAATTGCCGGTTTATCGAAATACACTCTTTGTCCACTGCTTCTGGTAGCCCACATAGAGGGCATTTCGATACACCAATAGTTCAGTCTGGCATCGATTGGCCAGATGGGAGGACACAGTGCTCTCTTTGGTGCAACCATTCTTGCCAAATGAGCAACAAAGATAATACAAAAATGGCATCGAAATGCCATCTTTGTGTGTACTGCCAAGGATCACTCAGAGGCAAGGAAGCGGCGATCTTTCAGTCCGGGTCCACGTCCCCTTGGTACATATCCCTGCAACATTTTTTGGCCCAGTCCTCTCCTGTATAAATTAAGGAATTAAATGATACAAAAACACAGAGTGGAGGAGAAAAGATTTCTCTGCTCCATACACTGGGCATAAAATACATTTGGTGAGAAAGAGAAGGCAATATATACTTTTCTCATAATAAAAGTAGCGCAGAATAATTGCTGAATACATTTTGTGAGTATTGTGTTATCAAATATTAGAATTATCATGCATTTATCGTATGAGATGTAAATTATATCAGTACTGCAATTTGTGTCAGTGCAGGAACATCAGAAATGTTTGTTCGTATTCACTGACATCATGATGGGATAAGTGATGAATACAAGTTACAGAACTAGAGAAACAGAATTTACTGCCACCAGTAAATTCAAGTCTGAGTGAAAAGGATTATTTATTTATTGGTGTTTAAGGTCACATATTTATGCACAATGGCAAATCATGACCGTGACAGTTTTACGGGTGGAGGAAGCCGGAGTACCCGGAGAGAACCACCGAGCAACGACGAGCAGCTGCCAGCTCCCCAACATCGTAACTCCGCACTGCAGCACAGGCAGGGTTAGATTGGTTGAAGACATGCGTACCATCGACGTGCAGTACGCCTTAGTACACGGAGTCATCGTGCCCCCACATGGGCAATGGGGGTGAAGTGTCTTGCCCAAGGACACAACGCGGTTGCCGCAGGTGGGATTCGAACCGAGGACCTCTCGGCTTGCAGCCTGCACCTCTACCTACTGAGCCACCGCGCCCCCTTGAAAAGGATTAAAGTATCAGAAAAAAAACTATATAGAAAGAGAATGTATGGAGGCCTATTTTCAGGAGTAAAGTAGTTTTTAACACATCAGAAATGGATTTTCATTAACAGTATTTACAGATATTCATACAGGAATCAGAACAATGTTCCTATGAAACCAGAAAAGGTATATATGTGCATAGCATTTAAAGGGTTCGATCAAGGAATCAGAAATTGACATTACTGGTTCTGCCATTTATTTGAATGGCGAGATACATTGAGTAATCTTCAGAATTGCATTAGTTGGTATAAATTGCAAATCCCAATAGGTCTGAAAAATATTCTCTTAATGACTTCTGTTGACCGCGTTGAAGTGGACCACATTTTGAATCTCCAACAAGTTTCAACTCATTCCTGTAGGTTTCATGGCCATTGGTCATACCAAGCCTAAAGCATGAGCATATACCACTTTACAAATATTGGCTCCACGAACTCCGGATCTGCCATATTAGTAGATGATGGCAAATATTCATATTAGCAAGTAAATGTTAAGGTACAAGATACCTCTGAAAAATATACTGCGAGCAAAAGAGTTCAGTGATGTTGGAATATAGACGTAAAAAAGCCTTAAATGCCCCCAAGAGCCTATTTGCCGACTTATTGGCATTGGCAAAATATCTGGGCCCCATCTATAGCCATGTGAGTTTAGAACAGCATTGTGGGAATGGAAAGGGTTTTCATTATTCTCAATTTTGCATAAAATAAACCTTTTTGGACACAAATCTCGAGAGGATAAACAAAAACACTTTAAATACTTCATTTTAATACTTTAAAAGAGGGCACAGTTGCTCACTTGGTAGAGGTGCAGGCTGCAAGCCGAGAGGTGCTCAGTTCGAATCCCACCTGTGGCAACCGCGCTGTGTTCATGGACAAGACACGCCACCCCATTGCCCACGTGGGGGCGCGGTGGCGCTGTGTACTAAGGCGCACTGCAAGTCGATGGTTAACTTGTCTTCAACCAATGCTAACTTTGCTTGCTTGTGTGGGTAGTAGGTTGGGAGCTAACAGTTGCTCGGTGTTGCCTGGTGGTTCTCTCTGGGTTCTCCGGCTTCCTTCACCCATAAAACTGTCGTGGTCATGATTACCCATTGTGCAGAAATATGGGACCTCAAACACCAATATAAGCATGACCCACTTTCAAAAAGTTTGGCTCCGCCAACTTTTTTAACGTAAACATGGATGTATGGACTTAGGAATGCTTTAGAGAGTCAAAAAATGTGATTTCCAGCAATTATGAAAAATGCACTCAATGACGCTCAGGTGACGTCCGTGACCTCGACCCACATTTTGAACCTCTATCAAGTGTTGACTTATTTAGTGTTGGTCCCAGGTCCATGCATCACACCATGCTTGAGATATGAGCGTGACCCACTTTCAACATTTTTGGCCACGCCCACTTTTTTAACGTAAAACTGCATGTATGGACCTCAGGAATGCTTTAGGGGTAAAATAATGTGATAAATGTGATTTCCAGCAATTATGAAAAAATGCACTCAATGACCCCTAGGTGACCTTGACCCATGTTTTGAATCTACATCGAGTGTCGACTCATTTGGTGTTAGTTCAAGGTCAAAATGCATGTATGGACGTCAGGAATGTTTTAGTGGGTCAAAAAATGTGATTTCCAGCAATTATGAAAAATGCACTTAATGTCCCCTAGGTGACCTCCGTGACCTTGACCCATATTTTGAATCTCCATCGAGTATCAACTCATTTGGTCTTGGTGCCAGGTCCATACGTCACACCACACCTGAGATTGGGCGTGACCCACTTTCAAAACACCCCTACGGACACCACTAATGCCCCAGAAATCTGAAAAAAACATAGGTGTCCGATAACTTGTGACTATCTATCAGCATGCCAAAAATCAATGAGATAGGACAAATCGTTTTCAAGTTATCGTGCGGACAATGAAGCGCATAGAAGACAGAAGACAGGAGAATAAGAAAAAGAAGAAAAAAAAAAGGAAAAGAAACCGTACAAAAACAATAGTCTGTGTGTTTCACAGACTAACGAGTCAAGCCTGAAGTATGAGCGTAAAATACTTTAAAAAATCGGCTCCAACAACTCAGGATCTCCCATATTTGTAGATGATAGCAAATATTCGTATTGCCTAGATGTTAAGCCGCACCCATTTTTTACGCAAAAATGCATGTATGGACTTTGAGAATGCATTAAAGGGGTTCAAAAATGTGAATCCCATCAATTTTGAAAAATGCACTCAATGACCCCTAGGTGACATCCGTGACCTTGACATATTTTGAACCACTATCGAGTGTCGACTCATTTGGTGTTAGTCCCAGGTCCATTCATCATACAATGCTTGAGATATGAGCATGACCCACTTTCAAAAATTTTGGCCACGCCCACTTTTTTATGTAAAACTGTATGTATGAACGTCAGGAATGCTGTAGGGGTCAAAAAATGTGATTTCCAGCAATTCTGAAAATGCACTCAATGACCTCTAAGTGTCCCTTGTGACCTTGACCCATATTTTGAACCTCTATCGAGTGTCGACTCATTTGGTGTTGTTCCCAGGTCTATGCATCATACCCTGCTTGATATATGAGCCTGACCAACTTTCAAAAATTTTGACTACACCCACTTTTTTGTGTAAAAAATGAATGTATGAACTTTGGGAATGCATTAGGGGGTCAAAAAATGTGATTTCCTGTAATTCTGAAAAATGCACTCAATGACCCCTTGGTGACCTCCGTGACCTTGACCCATAGTTTGAACCTCCATCGAGTGTCGACTCATTTGCTGTTAGTCCCAGGTCCATTCCCCATGCTATGCTTGAGATATGAGCGTGACCCACTTTCAAAAATCCTCACAACGCCCACTTTTTCACGTAAAATGCATGTATGGATTTAGGAATGCTTTAGGGTGGTCAAAAAAAATTGTTATTTCCAGCAATTCTGAAAAATGCACTCAACGACCCCTTGTGACCTCCGTGACCTTGACCCATATTTTGAACATCCATCGAGTGTCGACTCATTCGGTGTTGGTCTCAGGTCCATAGGTCATACCACGCCTGAGATATGGGCGTGACCCACTTTCACAACACCTCCACGGATACCCCCAATGCTCCAGGAATCTGAAAAACATAGGTCTCCTAGAACTTTTGACTGTCTAACAGCATGCCAAAAATCATCGAGATAGGGCAATTCGTTTCCAGTTATCTTGCGGACAAAAAAGTGATGAGAAGACAGAAGTCAGTAGAATAAGAAGAAGAAGAACAACAACAACAAAAAAAGAAAAAAGAAAAAGAATCCGTACAAAAACAATAGTCTGTGTGTTTCACACAGACTAACGAGAGAAACATAATTTACTGCCACCAGTAAATTCAAGTCTGTGTGAAAAGGGTTAGAGAATCAGGAAAACAACTGCATAGAAAGAGAATTTATGGAGGCTTATTTTCGGGAGTAAAGTAGTTTTTAACAAATCAGAAATGGGTTTTCGTTAACATTATCTCCAGATATTCATACACGAATCAGAACATTTTTTTCTAAGAAACCAGAATAAGGCATATATGTGCACAGCATTTAAAGGGTTGGATCAAGAAATCAGAAATAGACATAACTTGTTCTGCCATTTATTTGAATGATGAGATATATGTTAAATCTTATGAATTGCATTATTTGTTATAAAATACAAATCCTAATAGGGCTGAAAAATATGCTCTCAATGACCTCTGTTGACCGCATTGAAGTGGACCACATTTTGAACCTCCAGCAAGTTCAAATCATTCGGTGTAGGTTCCATGTTCATAGTCCATACCAAGACTAAAGTATGAGCATATACCACTTACAAATATTGGCCCCGCCATTTCCGGATCTGCCATATTTGTAGATGGTGGCAAATATTCATATTGGCTAGAAAATGTTAAGGTACACGGTACCTCTGGAAAAAAATATTGCGAGCAAAAGAGTTCAGTAATGTTGGGATATAGACGCAAAAAAGGCCTTAAAGGCCCCCAAGAGCCTACTTGAAGACTTATTGGTTTTGGTAAAATACCGAGGTTTCATCTATGCCCATGTGTCTTTATAACAACATTGTGATAATGGCAAGGGTTTTCATTATTCCCGATTTTGCATAAAATACAATTTTCGGGACACATATTAAGATATTGAGAGGGTTAAAATACTCACTTTAAATACTCCATTTTAATATTTTAAAAGGGGGCGCGGCCTCAGTTGGTAGAGGTGCAGGCTGCAAGCCGAGGGGTCCGAGGTTCGAATCCCACCTGCAGCAACCACGCTGTATCTTTGGGTAAAACACTTCACCAATTGCCCATGTGGGAGCACGGTGGTGTTGTGTACTGGGGCGTACTGCAAGTCGATGGTCAACCTGCCTTCAACCAACGCTAACTTTGCTTGCTTGCGTGAAGTTAGTATGCGGGGGAGCTGACAGTTACTCGCTGTTGCCCGGTGGTTCTCTCTGGGTACTCGGCGTCTTCCTCCACCCGTAAAACTGTCCTAGTCATGATTAAAAGAGTTCATTCCACTGAGGGGTCATAAGCTATGTTTTTCAAGCAAAAATGAAAAAGTAATTAAAACTGAATGGACATTTCTGTGAATAACGCTGGCCGGGTTTTGCCGTTATGTTGGATAAAAGATTAAGAATGCCTTACTTTGTAGGGCACAATGAAAAGGCGCCCCATTCCTCGTGGAATTAAATGTTACAGAGAAGAAAGCGAAAAACATTTTTGCAGCCGTGAGTTATATTAAGGATGTTTGTACTCACATTGAAGTATTAAGAGGGTTAAAAACAGACCAATCAAATATTCCATTTCGTTACTTTATAACCGTGATAGGTGTTTCCAGAAAGCCGCACACCACTCCATTCCAAAATTTGTCGATCCTGAGTTATGATTGAGAATAAATAAATTTTAAAGATGCTTTGAAAAGTGAAGGGTCCTCTTTGTTCAACATGATTTGAAAGTGATGTTTGTAACATGATACTAAATAAATATACAATATTATTATAAATAACAGAGGACACCGGTTTCTTTCTGACCCTTTGTGAGATTCTCTTCTGCTTAGATAATGGCTATGCTCCAGCGAACTCAGTAGAAGTTGTAAACATATTTTAGTCTCTAGAGCCCCAAGGCCCCACAGGCCTCAAAACCATAGATGACCGAGTACTAATGGCAGGTACTCTATCAATATACCAAAAACATTGAGATACGATTGATTGTATTCGGGTTATCGTGATGATAAAGAGTGCACAGAAGACAGAAATATTCCAACTACACCATTAACATGCCTTCTATGACTGCTATTTATTTATGTATTTATTGAGGTTTAACGACACTTTCGACAGACAGGGTCACCTCGTGTTGGACACTTTTACGGTTGGAGGAAGCCGAGTACCCGGGAGGAATCACCGGGCAACGGCGAACAACTGTCACACTCCCCAACATAATAACTCCATCCAAGCAGGGTTAATGCAAGGGCACTATCTACGCACAGTACACCTTAGTACACAACGTCACCATGCAATGGGGGTGAAGCATTTTGCCCCAAAGTCAGAAGGTGGTTGTCGCAGGTGGGATTCGAACTGAAGACTTCTCGGCTTGCAGCCTGCACCTCTTACTACTAGCCACCGCGCCTCTCTGTAGATGTAATGGGAATACTTTGGATGCTTATTTTGGGGTATAAAATAGTTTTAAAGAAATCAGAAATAGGTTTTTGTGAACAGTATTTAAATATATTCATTCAGGAATCAGATAAATTTTCCAAAGAACACAATAAAAACATATATGTGTGCAGCATTCAAAGGGTTCGATCAAGGGAATTCACTGGGGGTCCAAAAATGTGATTTCCGGCAATTCTGATAAATACACTCAGTGAACCCTGGGTGACCTCAGTGACCTTGACCCATATTTTAAACCTCCATCCACTTATTTGGTGTTGGTCCGTCCGTCCGTCCGTCCGTCCGTCCGTCCGTCCGTCCGTCCGTCCGTCCGTCCGTCCGCCCGTCCGCCCGTCCGTCCGTCCGTCAGAGGTACATTGTGATGTTTACAATTTAGGGTCAGCGGTTGTTGTGGGGTTGGGTTCGTACAGTGGCCACTTGAGGGGTCATTTTTGGCACTGTGGGGTTAATTGTTTGACCTTGTGGGGTTAGGGTTTAACGTGGAAAAAAAACACAAGTAAGATCGTGTTAGAATGTCCGTCCCTCCGACGGACGTGAACGTTACATTATCAACTTCTCCTCGTAAACTACTGAGACAAATTGAACCAAATTTCATGTGCATGTTCCTTATCATATGTCAATTCACGTTTGTACAAATAAAGTGCCACACACAAAGGGGGCACCACAAGGGGCATTTCTCTGATAGCACCCATAAATTGATTTTCAAAATAAAAAAAAAATCTTCTTCTCTAGAACTATCAATTAGAATCTTTTGATATTTCGTATATAACATCTCCAGAGGGGTAAGATTCAACTTTAGCCTCTGTGTTAATAATTGGGCTCCCTGTAGGGGCCCAAATTTTAACTTACTACCTCTGTTAATAATTGCGCTTCCTTTATGGGGATATGTCTTTAAAAATATTCTTCTTCAGATCCACTTGTTAGAATCCTTTCATATTTGGCATGCGACATCTCGGGGTGGGGGGTCAGACTCCAGTTTGTTCAAATCGAGTCCTTGGGGCAATATTTGGGATCCATATGGCATTTGACGGAATCTGTTTAAAAATCATTTTCCTCGGGTTCACCAGTCAGAATCCAATCATATTTGAAATACAACATCTCTGGGAAGGTCAGATTCAAGTTTGTTCAAATTGGGTGCCTGGGTTAATATTTGGGTTGTCTATGGAATCCCGAATTTAACTTAGTGCATTATGAGGACATTTCTTTACAAATCCTCTTCTTCAGATCCACCAGTCAGAATACTTAAATAATTGGTATACAACATCTCTAGGGAAGTCATATTCAAGTTTGTTCCAACCGAGTTCCCGGGTTAATATTTTGCTCCCTATGGGATTCGAAACGTTGGAAGCGTGTTGATGTGTTCCTGTAGGGTCTCCAGTTGGGCATAACGGCTTCGGAATTTCGATTAGGCCCCGTGTGGCGCATGTAGCGCCCTTTTGTTGTTAGAGAATCGGTTTCCGGCGAAAGGCTCCTATGGGTTTTAATTCGAAACGTTGAAAGTATGTCCATATGTTTAGGTAAGGTCTCTAGATGTGCATAAAGATTTCGGATTTTTTATTCGGCCTCACGTGTCGCCTACAGTGCCACCTTTGTCGTTAGAGAATCGGTTTCCGGCGAATGTCTCCCAGGGGGTTTAATTCGAAACGTTGAAAGTGTGTCGATGTGTTCCGGTAGGGTCTCCAGATGTGCATAAAGTTTTCGGATTTTTGATTCGGCCTCATGTGGCGCACAGTCGTTAGACTTAGGGGTTTTAACTCGAACAGAGGGTCATGGGGGGGGGGGGGGGGGGCATGAAGTTGGGGTCGGCGACAACTGACATTATTATTTGATAAATAAAACTGTCACAGGCTTGGGTGAGTAAAGTGCAATATACAGCCTCTGACTTGTCCGCTAAGCTAAGCTGGTGTTGGGCCTTTTCGTGGTGTCGCTATCAATGCTCACCAACACTTCTCATTGGGGTCAACTCTTGTTGTATGATGGGTTGTGGGGTGGGTTACTTAATAAGTAGACAAGTGTTCAGCTGCAAATAAAAAAGCATGCAAATTGCCGATATCTCACCGGGGCTCACATTGATGATGAGTGAAACCCAACATACAGTTAAAACTAGAAGTCCTGTCACGAACTGTGCGCTTATCTAGGCTTAATTGCGCGTAAGAATTGCGCGCAATTGCCATATCGAATGGCATCCAAATCACGGCAGGTTCTCCTGGTTACTCATAGCAGACACAGGAAATGTTTCTGCCAATGGACCTCCGGGTTACCCGGAGGTCCATTGGCTGAAACATTGCTTGTGCACAGGCCATATGTACAGAATTTGACAGCTTTACTGTTGTCATAACGCGCAAATTAACGCACAGATCGACGTGCTATTTGTGCGCATTTCCTGACAGGACTTCTAGTTTTAACTGTACAAGCTAATTTGGACACTATTGGTGGGTCCGTTTTATACTGAACCAAAAATGAAAGCCATAATATGCACTAAACGTCTGTTTCCAGATTAGCATGAACTCTTGTATTGACATTGTTTTCTATCTGATAAAGATGTTTCAGTTAACCCTCTGCACTCTGATGTCAAAACACCCACGTTTTGAGCAGCAAATATTTCCCACAATGCAACTGAGAATTTAAAAAAAAATGATATTTTGCTTGACAGAGCTAATTGAGCTCTGTCAAACAAGATATAATTTGTTAAATTTTTCATATTGCATGGGCAGTACGGGTCCAATGATGAAACATTTGAAATACTGCCAGGGTAATAGGAGTTAATAAAGCATCTAGGTATTGTTACGACACGCTGTAAATAAAATGTTGGCATTTTTTCTTACCCACTAAACGTAAAACAAAAATATTTCTCATGCCAGTGCCACAAAAAGTTAGCTGTAAAGATAATCAAAATTGATTGATAGTTTCGTGTACAATATAATCTGCCTTATCCCTTTACCCAACGTAACGGCCAAAACCTGCCAGCGCTATTCTCAAAAATCGCCAATTAATTTTCAAAATATTTTCATTTTTTGTCTCAAAAACATAGGTTATGACCCCTCGTTGGAACGTGCTCGTCGAGCTCGTTCCAACGAGGGGTCATAACCTATGTTTTTGAGACAAAAAAATTAAAAAAATAGTTATTCAAGAATTTTTTTTTTGCAAGTGTCGTCTGCTTTTTATGTTAGGTAAAGGGTTAAATTAGAAAGTTTGGAAAACCCGTAATTTGTCTAACAAATTACATTTCTCTAGTAGTATGGTATGCTATCAATATCTTCGTTTTTTCGGAGGAAGAGTACTCCAAAAGAGCAGAGAAGTATTGCATTTGGAACAGAGTCCGTTCCTGTTGCTATTTTAGCTTCCGTTCTGGCTACCTCTGCTCTTGTTACGAATACCGCAATACATTTATTCTACCAACGAAGATTTCAGTCTCAAAATTAGGATAATTCAACCAGGCATCAGTCAATCTGCGCTTCCAACAATGCACCCCTCCACCCCCTCCCACAAACACTACAGTCTGGACATAATTATTGTGCTTGTTTAAAATTTCATGAGGCTTGGCTTTGTGATGTAGAAATAATTGTAGACGTGCAAGATGCGTTAGAGCCCTGCTCAGTTCGAGTACCTACCATACGACTCGACATGGTGGGTTATTAGTGATGCAAATATGGGTTGTGGAGTGTCGGGTAGATGGGAGGGTGTCTTAAACCTCAATATGAAATGTGTTATTCAAATGCTTTCTTCGTGGCTTGGTAATAAATTTCCTGAGAAAAAAATCATTTCTTCTGAGTAAGATACAAAAAAGCTTTACCAACAATATAAGCTCCTCATTCTAAGAAAATTAATCTCCATGGTATGTTTTAGATTCAAACGTCTGGAATATATCAGTTGCTTTTCCGATCAACTGAAATATTCGATACCTGCGAATCTAAACATAGGCTAGACTAGGATTTAATCCCAGGAACGGGAATTTTCTGGTTCTCGTTTTTTAAAGTCAGTCACGAGATCGGGAATTTTCCGTTTGTCGTTTCTGAATATCAATCCCGATACCTCCAGAAAATTCAAATGACAGAACCGGGAATCAAAGGTTGCGTCCCGCAACCTTTCATTTCCGATTCTTGTCTATGAATTTCCAGGGCATCAGCACTCATTTTCAGAACCAGTAACAGAGAACTTCCCGTTCGCGAGATTAAACCATAGCTCCAACCGTGATATATAATACGCAATCATTGATATCATGGTTTATCATATGACTCCATTTTGTTCACTTTGAAGCATTTGATATTTTGTTTTCATATTAATCAGTGATAAATAAAGCCTTCCATCAATTGCATTGGTCAATTTCAAAACTAGACAACTTGATTGGCTGAACAAAATACAACTGGGCCACATTTTCATAATTTGCATAATTAGAGTTGGGAGCTTTCATTGGTCAATTTCAAAACTGGACAATTTGATGGGCTAAACAAAATACAACTGGGTCACATTTGCATAATTTCAGTAGGGAGAATTTACTTATCTGTCCTATTTAGGGTGGGTTATATTGTATTAATATCGTTTACCTACAAGAAAAACGCCATTCATTTTGTTTTTATATTTTCACTTTTTGCTTCCGAAACATAGGTTATGACCCCTTTTTGGAACGAGCTCGACGAGCTCGTTCCAATGAGGGGTCATAACCTATGTTTTGGAAGTAAAAAATGAAAAGGTTTTGTTATACGAGGATGTTTTTTCCAAGTGCCGTCTGCAACTCAAGTTAGTTGATGGGTAAAAAAGTCATTTATTTATTTATTTGTTGGTGTTTAAGGTCACATATTTCTGCACAATGGCTAACCATGACCGTGACAGTTTTACGGGTGGAGGAAGCCGGAGTACCCGGAGAGAACCACCGAGCAACAGCGAGCAACTGTCAGCTCTCCAACATACCAACTCAACAAAAGCAGGGTTGCATTGGTTGAAGACAGGTGCACCATCGACGTGCAGTACGCCTTAGTACATAACGTCACCGTGCCCCCACGTGGGCAATGGGGGTGAAATGTCTTGCCCAAGGACACAACGCGATTGCCGCAGGGGAGATTCGAACCGAGGACCTCTCGGCTTGCAGCCTGCACCTCTACCAACTGAGCCACCGCGCCCCCGTTAAAAAGTCATACTAAGTGGCTAATTTGTGTGTGTGTGTGTCATATGATAAATAGAATGTGAAAAGAGTGTTTCTCTCTTATAAAATTTATGAAACTCGTCCGAATTTTCCGTTTGGGCTCTCCAGAGGCTTGCCCAAACGGAATATTCTTAGACTCGTTTCATAAATATTATATGAGAAAAACACTCATTCTATATCCTCTATTTATGACTTTTCCGGGTATCGTGAAAGACTTTCAGAACCTAGAGTCGCAGAGCTTTGAAATTGCCGTTCCCGGTATTAAACCTTCGGCTAGACAAGTTCATGTTCCAGACCATAAAAGCGTCGAATTCACTACATAATTAGAGCAGTGGCCTCGGAGCTTGTGCAGTACTTTCAACTGCACGATTAATGGCAAGGCGTAACATGCCTTGGCTACTTTGAAACAAAATGCGCAAGTGGAAGGTAACATGGATTATTGTGAAATGTCCGTGAAAATTGTTTTTTGTGTGCTTGCGTGTGCATTCGAATAGCTACGCTCTTCTATCGACATCGTTTATGTACCCAACCCCCCCCCAACCCCCAATCACACCCCCACCCATTTCCCGACATCCGTAACTGTGAAACCGTCATGTCATCGAAAAAACTCACCTCCACCATTCTGAATCACTAAGTACGGAAATCTCCATACATTTCCTAATCCAACCGAATAGCCTATCAAAGACAGCAAATATTCCAGCTTCGTTTCCCAGACTAGTCGCTTGTCTTCAGGTAATGTATTTATATCGCTTGAAATCAGTTTCTCCTGATTCTTGGACTCGGTCTTTCCAGTCATTATTCCAATACCGTAGCGTTCAGGACGTCTACACGTAATTCCTAAACAAATGAACAGCAGATGGAGTGTACGTATGTTTTTATATCAATTAATATTTCCCTCTATATCTATTTTGATCTAGTAAAATAGACCGCGCGATGTGACTCGTATCGCGCTGTTTTATTGGATTGTAATTGAATGTAATGAAGGACGCGCGTCCACTCTATAAATAATTACTGATCATTTTGAATCCAAAGAAGAGTGGTACCCTTACAGTTAAACCTAGAAGTTAAGTCACGAACTGTGCGCTTATCTGGGCTTAATTGCGCGTAGGTGTTGCGCGCAATTGCCATATCGAATGGCATCCAAAGAACGGCTGATTCTACTGGTTACTCATAGCAAGCACAAGCAATGTTTCTGCCAATGGACCTCCGGGTTAACCGGAGGTCCATTGGCTGAAACATTGCTTGTGCACAGGCCATATGTACAAAATTTGATAGCCTTACTCTGGTCATAATGCATAGGTTAACTCGCGGATCGACGTGCTATGTGTGCGCGCATTTCATGATAGAACTACTAGTTTTAACTGTACGGCCGAAACCGGAACGCAGGAAGGGGGGGGGGGGGGGGGTGTGGATACCGAATCCTTAATTTTTGATATCATATATTTTTCCCCACCACACTTGGAATGGAAAATACTCATGGAGGCAGGGGGAGGCACCAACAATTTGCGAGACGTTATGTGTGTGGTGGGGTGGGTCTCATGGGTGCGTTAAAAATGTGTGTTTTCAATTCATGCAATTTTCATAACTTTTTTGCAATATATCATTATTAATGCTCCAACCCGCTGAGATAATGCTGCAAATCAATCCTAGTCGGTTAACTGTAGCACAAGGAACATTTATAAGTGATAATATGAGGTGAAATCTGTGCAAATATCACAAATAATACATGTTGGTGGAGGGGTGGGTATCTGGTTCTCAGTGTAGAAAATATTACGAACAATTTTTTGGAAAAATGCTTTATAATGCCAGATACAAGATAAATTAATGCAAAACGCGCAAGTATCAACTAATATTCTATTCACTTCAATGGCTCCACTCATTCACTCTAACTTTAAAAGGATATTTGAGAGTATTTTCTGTTGTTTACTCGTCATTGCTTTTGTATTGTGAGGGAGAAGGGGTGCTGGTGAATTGATTGTGACAACTGCCCTGTTTCAACTTGATTAACAGTTCCAGCGCGCCTTTAAATTTCAAATATTGTTTCTTGACATTGTCACTATATACAGTTAAAATAGAAGTCCTGTCATGAAATGCGCACAAATAGCACGTTGATATGCGCGTTAATCTACGCGTTATGGCCCAAGTAAAGCTATCAAATTCTGTACATATGGCCTGTGCTCAAGCAATGTTTCAGCCAATGGACCTCCGGGTAACCCGGAGGTCCATTGGCAGAAACATTGCATGTGTTTGCTATGAGTAACCAGGAGAACCCTGCCGTGCTTTGGATGTCATTTGATATGGCAATTGCGCGCAATTCCAACGCGCAATTAAGCCTAGATAAGCGCACTATTCGTGACAGGACTTCTAGTTTTAACTGTAATAGTCAGTGTAGTTTAACTTGCTATTATTGTGTATTAAGACTTTACCACACGTTTCATTGGTAACTTGAGATTTTCGAAAATTGACAAATAGCATTTTCAACTGATTTTTAATTGAGAATTAGGCAAAAATAAACAAAAAAAATAAATAAACCATACTAACAAGGTTAGTATTTTGAGTCACTTGTGGAATCAATCTTGCAGACTCCTGCCAGAATCAAGTAAAAAATAAATAAATGTTTCAGAATGGATTGAATTTTTTGTCATTTTTAGCTTCCTCCTATGGTACAAATCAGGGGAATAATTTAAACATATTTATTATTTATTAACGTCAAATCAGGGGAATGGAGTTGGGCATATCCTAGGCCATCATTCATACTTTCATTGACATTGAGTTGTTTTGGAAGAGTTTTTAAGATTTCTGAACCCTCATTTTGCAAACAAAAACTGAAACTAACCTTTCTGGGTAATACAAAGCTGTAACAAGTACCTGGAATCACTGGTGGAATCAAACTAATCAGAGAACTCTTTTTCTGTCCATACCCATCATGATGTTTGTCAAAGCATTTCGTAATTAAAATGGGGAAAGCGGGGTGGGTGTCTGAAAATGGCAGTAGAAAAATTGCAGAAGGCGGTGGGTGGGTGTGAAAAGGTCTAAACCGAAAAAATGGGTCATGACGTCTGCAAAATGTCAACTGCCCCCCCCCCCCACCAGATGGAGGTGTTTTAACCCTCTATCTGACATAACGACCAAAATCAAAATTACCATTAAATTTACATTATTTTTTTATATTATTAATGTCCTCTGTTTGACGCAGAGGAGACCGATGACGGCAGTGAAGAAGGAGTTGATGTTGATGGAGGTAGTGAATATTGAGTGATACTTGTGATTCTGAAGCGAGTGAAGATCTTATTGTTGAGTCCTCGGGAACAGATTGAGAGTTACAGCGATATGGTGAAAAGGGTTCTTCAGGAATCATGATTGTAAAAAGTTCAGTCGCGGAAGGTCTGACGAAATCTAACAAAGTTATTTTGGGCAGTTTTTCAATTTAGAAAACTTCAGTTCAACACAAAAACAGTTCCAGTACCATGCCCAATTCCCGGTTCCGCGATATAGATATCCTGCACACCATGACCGGCTTTCGGAACCGGGAACCAGAGATTCCCGTTCCCGGGATTAAACCCTAAGCGGAAGGTTTGTATATTGTTTTCAGTCTTGTCTATTCCAAAGCAAAAATAGTAAGTTACGGTAAATGTCACCCACCCCAACATGCTGGAGAGCGTTCAATGGGTTTGCTTCAGAATAAAAAGTATTTATCGGCCATTTTAAAACTTGGATGGGAGTTTCATTCTTTTCGCTCTTTTATTTTATTTTTCGAATAGCCAAAATTAATCCATCATAATATTTGTGTCGTACTTTGTAATATGACAATACGCAAGGCGTAAGAAGGAACCCCAAAGTATCCAACATATTGAAATATTTCATTCCGCAACCATTACTCCAAAAACATTTTGGTTTATTCAGTCGAATTCCTGCAATTGTTTAATTTCAGCCAAACATGAATACGTTTCACAGTACTGAATATTTTCCCATAAACGGGGGGGGGGGGGGGGGGGGGGGGTGGGGGGGGTCAGTTGGCAGAGGTGCAGGCTGCAAGCCGAGGGGTCCTCGGTTCGAATCCCACCTGCGGCAACCGCGTTGTGTCCTTGGGCAAGACACTTCACCCCGATTGCCTTCATGGGAGCACGATGACGCTGTGCACTGAGGCGTACTGCACGTCGATGGTGCGCATGTCTTCAACCAATCTAATCCTGCCTGTGCTGCGGTGCAGAGTTCAGAGTTACGATGTTGGAGAGCTGACAGCTGCTCGTCGTTGCTCGGTGGTTCTCTCCGGGTACTCCGGCTTCCTCCACCCGTAAAACTGTCACGGTCACGATTAGCCATTGTGCATAGGTATGTGGCTTTAAACACCAATAAATAAATAAATAATAATTTCCCATAAACGACCATTATAACGTCCCATAAACGACCATTATAACGTTCAGGAGAAAAAATATGGTCGCATCATTTTAAATTTAACATTCAAATATTTTTTGTCAAGTATAGCCCTTCAGACAACCTTTTTCTGATTTTTAAACATGGGTCATGCAACAAATAAAAGAAAAACTAACAGAAAGGGAAATGCTGGTCACATGTTCATATTTCTCAGGGAATTCCCAAACAAAACACACCAATAGTCAAACAAATGTTTAGGTTCTAAAAGTCCTCAAATCATCCTCTTTGTTCATCTGGAAACATTCAACAGCAATGCAAAATGTCAGTAGACTTCTTCAAATGTTTATTGAAACAATATATTTTCCCAAGACTGCTTAGTTTTGGGAATTACATAATTTCCGAGCGCAACTTTTAGAGGTAGGTAAATCTAATTAAAATATTTACAACAGTTATACCTATGAGCAAACCCAACCCTACCAAAGATACATTTACCTCTTTCATGTGAGTCATTTCTGCAATAGAATTCAACTTTTGGCTTCTGTCTAGAAAAAAGCATGGGGAAATTTGTTCTTTTGAAGAGAACTGTCCAATCTGTGTCAAATAGGCTTAAAAACTGTTATTGCCTCCGACAGAATTTCTACTCTGTTACCTAATAAGTTAGGAGGGATAAGAATTCACAGCTTTCTTTGAAACTACCCAAATCCCAAAATAAAACTAAAATCTGCATCAGCACACAAAACCTTTTCACAAAATCTGTTTTAATTAATCATTCAGCAAGATAAATAGTGCCCCACCACCATGAAACAATATGTCAATTTTGTTTCAAAATTGGGGTTGTGCAGGGCTTATAGTTCCTCTAAATTTGGGAGAATCCATTTGCATTCTTGCGGAAATCGTTCCAAGAATTCAGACCTGCTATGGGCCAGGATCCTATTAGGTCAGTATGATTGAACCCCTGTTGCATACTGATAATACATGTTAACCCTTTACCCAATACAACTTTTTAATTTTTACAACACCAACTACTGATTTTTACCCCCCCTCCCCCCCCCCAGGGGCCTTAATCGCTCACCTGACAAGGTGGTTCAGAGAAGTATTTTGGGTTAGATTCAGTTAGTCAAGGTTCATGGACACTACATAGGAATAATGTTATGAAATTATTCATAATTCTAGTGTCCATGTCAGATGATTATTAGCATAGGTCTTCCTGATTGCTTCCAATTCTGACAGCTGTAGACAAGTACTGCCAAACTTCCAAGGGTTGTTGTGTCACTGCAGCCTGAAAGGCAAATTTTATGGAAAAGCTCTAAGGAATGGGTTTGAACATTTATGAACAACCTCGAACCTAACCCACCCCTGCCCAAATATTAAGCCACAGACCTGAAATGGACAAACTCAAATCTGCACCCCCCCCCCCCCTCCCATTCCTGCGATACCAAATATGAAGGGGTGCTGTCTGGCAGGAACCAAACTGGAACAAATTTACATCTAACCTCCCCAGAGATGTTGTACACCAAATATTAAAGCATTAAACTAGTGGGTCTGAAGAAAAAGATTTTTAAAGAAATTTTCTCATGTTGCTTTGAGTTAATTTGCACTCCCATAATGAGCCCAAATATTAACCCATAGATTTGGCTTGAACAAACATGAATCTGACCCCCTTAGAGATGTTGTAAGCCAAATATGAAAGGATTCTGACAGGTGGATCTGAAAAAATAGAGTTTTAAAGAAATAAAGAAATTTCCTCATGTTGCACTGTTGATATTTGGGTGCCCATAGGGAGCCCAAATATTAACTCAGGGGCTCGATTTGAACAAACCTGAACCCATCCCCCCTCCCCCACCCCTAGAGATGCTTTATACCAAGTATCAAAAGATTCTTATACATGGTTCTGGAGAAGATTTTTTTCAATTTTGGAAAACAATTTATGAGTGCTATCAGAGGAATGCTTGGGACCCCCTGTGGGTGTGGCAACGTTATTTGAACAAACTGGAATTCATATATAAGGACCATGAATATCAAATTTGGTTCAATTCGGCTCAGTTGTTTAAGAGGAGAGGTTGATAATGTAAAGTTCATGCCGGACAGGACGGACGGATGGTCGACTGACAGAAAGTCATCATTTAAGCGCCCCCTGACTTACAGTCAGGTGAGCTAAAAATAAACAATATTCATCAAGCGTAATAATTATGGATGTTACTGGAATCGGCTGATGAGAGCTGGTTCCAATGACAGCCATATTTGTACAAATTTTATTGCCAGGTCATGTTAGTGTTGTATTGGTTAATTTGCTGCCTTTGTGTTAGGTAAAGGGTTAAACTGACTCAGTTCTTTTCATGTGAATCCTAGCTGCAATGTTACGAGAAGCTACATGGTTTCTAACTGGTTTTGTTGCACGGATCTCTACGGGAATCGATTCTCAGATTCTTATAAGCCCTGGCTGAGGCTATATAATTCACCAATATCAATGGAAAGTGCCATTTCATCTCAACAAACTGATGTCAAATATTCTTTTACCTAGTGATGGGATAAATTATAGCCCTGGATGTGCCCCCCCCCCCCCCAAAAAAAAAAACCTCCCTGTATGCAGTTTTTCTTAAAACAAGAGGCCCCAGGGGGCCTGAGGGTGCCCACATGACATGGTAGCCTAAATATCAACCCAGAGAATTGATTTCAACAAGTTGCATCTACTCCTCCTAAGAAAAGCTGTATACCAAATATCCAAAGATTCTGACAAGTGGATCTAAAAAAATGATTTTTAAAAGAATATTCCCCATACAGAACTGAGTTATAATTCGGGCTCCCACAGGGAGCCCATATATGAACCCAGGGACTTGGCTTTAACAAACTTGAATCTCACCCCCTTAAGGATGCCGCACACCAAATATCAAAACATTCTGACTGCTGAATCTGAAGAAGAAGATTTTTAAAGAAAATTCCTCATTTTGAACTAAGTTACAATTTGAGCTCCCACAGTGAGCCCAAACATGGACCTAGGGACATGGCTTGAACAAACTTGAATCTTGCCTCCTAAGGATGCTGCATAAAAAATATCAAAAGCATTCATCTGCTGGATCTGAAGAAGATTTTTTAAGAAAATTCCTCATTTCGAACTAAGTTACAATTCACTCTCCCACAGTGAACCCAATTATGGACCTAGGGACATAACTTGAACAAACTTGAATCTCACCCCTCTAAGGTTGCTGCATACCAAATATCAAAACATTCTGACTGCTGGATCTGAAGAAGATTTTTAAAGAAAATTTGTCATTTTGAACTAAGTTATCATTCGAGCTCCCACAGTGAGCCCAAATATGGACCTAGGGACATGGCTTGAACAAACTTGAATCTCCACCCCCCCCCCCCCCCCTAAGGATGCTGCATACCAAATATCAAAACATTCCGGCTGCTGGATCTGAAGAAGATTTTTAAAGAAAATTCCTCATTTTGAACTAAGTTATAATTCGGGTTACCACAGTGAGCCCAAATATGAACCCGGGGACTTGGCTTGAACAACTTGAATCTCACCCCCCTAAGCATGCTGCATACCCAATATCAAAAGATTCTGCTGCTAGATCTTGAGAAGAAGATTTTCAAAGACATTTGCCTGAAATGTACTAAGTTCAAATTTGGGCTGTGGGTCGATTTGAACAAACTTGAATCAGAACCACCCCACAATGTTGCATATCAAATATCCAAAGATTCTGCCTGCTGGATCTGGAGAAGAAGATTTTTAAAGAAATTTGCCTGAAATGCTTCTATAGTGAGCCCAAATATGAATCCAGGGGGGCCGATTTGAACAAATTTGAATCAGATCCACCCTACAATGTTGCATACCAAATATCAAAAGATTCTGCCAGCTGAATCTGGTGAAGAAGATTTTTTTAAGAAATTTGCCTGAAATGCACTAAGTTTGAATTCGGGCTCCTATACTGAGCCCAAATATAAACCCAGGGGGCGGATTTGAACAAACTCGAATCCGATCCACCCTACAATGTTGCATACCAAATATCAAAAGACTCTTCCTGTTGAATCTAGAGAAGAAGATTTTTTAATGTTTTTCCCATTGCCTACAGTGTTAAAAAGTGTTTTCAAAGTCCCGAAACTGTACCCTATGATAAAACCGATAGCAATTTTTTTGGACCAATCCTTTCTGTTGGTCCTAAGGAAGCTTCACACCAAATAAATTTCTCAGTGCCGTGCAGTTTTGGAGATATGGCGTTTTACTTTTTTTCTATTTTTAGCTCCTGTGGTTCCCACGGGGCTACAGAAAAAGAAAATTTGCATAAATTAGGTACATATGACCCAATAAGCCCTCACATAAAATTTGATTCAAACCAGCCTCTTGGTTCGGAAAATAGAAATTTTTGACGGGCCAACAATTTTGTCCCTCCCATAACGACGCCAAATTTAGCCCATCAAACTTCTCTTAAAGAAATCCAAGTCTACACCTTAAAAGGAAGCTGCATACCATATATCAAGTCTCTGCTACTGCTGGTTGATGAGAAGAAGATTTTGGTGCCCCTTGGGGGCATGGCACCACCCAGGAGAAGGGGGCAACTTCATTTGAACAAATCTGAATTGGCATTAGGTAATAAACATTTACCCAACATTTGAATAATGTAAAGTTAACACCGGACGGACGGCGGACAGAATGTGATCAGTAAAGCTCCCACTGAGCTTCGCTCAGGTGAGCTAAAAACTATATTAATTTTTTAATAAATTGATGGTGACATGAATTTCCCTTTATTTTTTAATCACATTCTTTCTTCTGAACACATTTCATATTGTGTTTGATATTTTGCAATCTTTGTAAGAAAAAGCCTAAGTTTTCTCAGTTAAGGCACCTCAAGAGTCATAAAACAGTGAATTTTTTCCAACAGAATGATCAGTACCTGCTACTGTGGTGTCTCATGACACTGTTAAAATTCCTAAAATCACCAAATATTGATTCATTAGTGCTGTGCTTGTGCTGCAAATATCCACAAGTGCACTTTCGCTATTTTGGTTTTAATCCCCACAGGCATGCATTCTGTCAAAGGGAGTGAAATTGTAGAAAATATGTTCACAAAGAGGACAAGTTGCAGTACAGTCGCTGTGGACGGGTTGTAATACACGCGTGGACAGTGATGTCCACTCGTGCGTTTACCAGTCAATAAAAATCATCATCTATAAAATTTTAATTGAAGCACGGGGTTGTACCTGGTGCTTCATTATTTATTAAATTTATGATGATTATACCTATAGTTAGTGTTTGGCATCAAATATTATTGTATCCGTGGAAATATTGCCCATCCATGGAAAGTGAGCAGTACACAGCCACTGTACTGTACTTGTTTCAAGTATATAATATACTGTTTGATGTTTAATATATTTGTGATAGGCTGGGTCCAAAGTACTCAGTACTTGTAGTACTCGAGTACCATTTTTTTGATAAAATACTCAATACTTGCCAGCCCAGATTTGTGTGCGCGCGTGTGTGTGTGTGTGTGGAGGGGGGGGGGGGGGGGGCAAATGAAAAGCAAAGACACATTTCATCTGAAGGACAGACAGACATGCAGTAACAAATTTGGGAAGCCTACATAAAAGTAGTGACTAACTTAAAATGAAAAATATAGATAGAAGAGCCAGGGCAATGTTGTCAAACAAAAAACAAACAAGAGCCCCCAGAGGGCCTGATGGCATTCACCTGACATGGTAGCCTAAATATCAACCCAGGGAATTTATTTGAACATTTAGTTGCATCTGCCCCTCATAAGAAAAGCTTATACAAAATATCAAAAGATTCTGACCGGTGGATCTCAAAAAAAAGGACTTTTAAAGAATATTCCTCATACCAGGCCTGGCATTCTGAAAAATGCAGGAGGGCAAAAAATCGCTCTCCCTCAATCAGCTTAGGAGAGCAATTAGCTTTACACAGCATTTTAAGTATCCAGTTGAACGAACTCATTGAAACTGAAACCAGAGATTTTATTAACTTTACTAAGGTAAAGTGAAATCTCTTAGACATCTAGATGTCTCACTCAACAACCGAACACACACTTGACAAGACCTGTGTGTGTACCCAGACCTGTTGCCCAAGAAAGTCATACGCCTACCACTACCACCTTCACCCCCCCCCCCCCCCAAGGGGGGTTGAAGGTGGTAGTGGTAGGCGTATGACTTTCTTGGACAACAGGTCTGCTTGAATCTACAGTCACATCCTGGTGCAAGTGCTTCAAGTGACAGGATAGTAGTAATGGTAGTATATTATAGTGTCAATATTCCTTGAATAATTACCCCTCAAACTGTGATGTCAGTTGTTGAACTTGAAACTGACAGAAAAAAAAATATTGCTGTGACCCATTTTGCTTCAAATGATTGCAACTGTGTTTGGGTATGGTTGCAGCCATTACCTTTTACCACTAAACCACTTTCAAAATGAAATTATGTGATGTTATGTGACTTCGAAGTTAAATTACATTTTTGCTTTACAACAAAAATTTAATGTGAGCATAATACATGTAATCTCAATCATCCCAGACCAAAATATTTAGGAGGGCAATTTTTCACTCTCCTTAATTCTTTCAGGAGGGCAGTAAGGAGAGCTAAAAAATCGCTCTCCTGAAATTGCCAAGCCTGTCATACTGAACTAACTTATAATTCAGACTCCCACAGAGAGCCCAAATATGAACCCAAGGACTTGGCTTGAACAAATTTGAATCTCACATCCCTACGGATGCTACTATATACAAATATCAAAAGATTCTGACTACTGGATTTTAAAGAATATTCCTCTTATTGAACTAAGTTGTAATTTGGACTCCCACAGGGAGCCCAAATATGAACCTGGGGACTTGGCTCGAACAAACTTGAATCTCTCCCCTCTAAGGATGCAGCATCCCAAATATCAAAATATTCTGAAGAGTGGATCAAAAGAAGGTGTTTAAAAAATATTCCTCATATTGCACTAATCTAATCATAGAGAGACCAAATATGGACCCAGGGATTTGATTTCAACAAACATGTGAATAAATCTTCCAAAGATGTTATATGCAAAATATGAAAGCCTTTGGAGCAGTGGTATGGGAGAAGAAGATTCTTTAATGTTTTTCCCATTACTAAAATGATGACTCCGCATAAGTCCTGGAAAACTTCCCTATGATAAAACTGATGGCAATTTTTTTTTACCATTCTTTTCGGCTGTTCGTAAGGAAGCTTCACACAAAATAAAAATTCTCAGTGCCGTGTAGTTTTGAAGACATGGACGTTTTAAATTTTTTCTATATTTAGATCCTGCAGTTCCCACAAGGGCAACCGGAAAATGTTTTGGCATAAATTAGGTACTTACATGTACAACCCAATAAGCCCATCATATCAAATTTGCTTCAAATCAGCCTCTCAATTTGGAAAATAGAAAT
Source organism: Pictodentalium vernedei (assembly GCA_031216915.1). Classification (NCBI taxonomy): domain Eukaryota; kingdom Metazoa; phylum Mollusca; class Scaphopoda; order Dentaliida; family Dentaliidae; genus Pictodentalium; species Pictodentalium vernedei. The sequence continues at coordinate 406,790,984 of CM062290.1, forward strand.
TTTGGTACAATTCGGGCTCCTACAGGAAGCCCAAATATGAACCCTGGGACTTGGCTTTAACAACCTTATATCTCACCTCCCTAAGGATACTGTATATATCAAAATATTCTGACTGCTGAATGTGAAGAATACTTTTGAAGAATATTCCTCATTTTGAACTAAGTTATAATTCAGGCTCCCACAGTGAGCCCAAATATGAACCCAGGGACTTGGCGTAAACAAATTTGAATCTCCCACCCCCACCCCTCCCCCTGTAAGGATGCTGCACACCAAACATCAAAACAGTCCGACTACTGGATCTGAAAAAGTCTTTTAAAGCAAATTCCTCATTTTGAACTAAATTATAATTCAGGCTCCCACAGTGAGTCAGGGTTTCACAAATATATTTTTGTGGGATCCATTTCCAACATGTGTCTTAATCACATGAATTATGCTTATTTATCTTCAAATACATAGATTGTTAGATTGTTGAACCACCACATCAAAGGCTATTGCAGTAATCATGTTTATAGAAATTAATTAGATCTGATACGGTTAACCGATTAATCGACTAACCAATGATCAATATCTTGAATGATAAAAAAAAATAGGCCGATGAAATCGTCAGATGTGTACCCATACGCGCAACTAGTAGAAAGCTGTATGACGGAGGGCCACCACGGATGCCGACATTATGTACACCATACAAGGTATGGGTACATATAGAAATGGATTGGAGGAGTGTCTAATTTGATGGATAAAGGGTTAATATCTCCGGATCAAATTATCAGATTTACATAAAAAACTACACAGCACAGCACACCAGTAACCTGAATAAATATATAAAGTAACATGACAATCGGATTGATATTTTTTGAGTTATCTCATGCCAAAGGGATTGGAGGAATTTTCAATTTGAAGGATAAAGGGTTAATATCTCAGGATTAAATTATCAGATTTACACCAAAAACTACACAGCTCAGCACATCAGTAACCTGAACAAAAATATAAAGTAACTTGACAATCCAAGCAATATTTTTCAAGTTATCGAATGCCAAAGGGATTGGAGGAATTTTCAATTTGAAGGATAGTAACTAGACAATCCAAGCAATAATTTTCAAGTTATCGAATGCCTAAGGGATTGGAGGAATTTCCAATTTGAAGGATAAAGGGTTAATATCTCAGAATCAAATTATCCGATTTACTCCAAAAACTATACAGCTCGGCACATCAGTAACCTGAACACAAATATAAAGTAACTTGACAATCCAAGTAATATTTTTCAAGTTATCGAATGCCAAAGGGATTGGAGAAATTTTCAATTTGAAGGATAAAGGGTTAATATCTCAGGATCAAATTATCCGATTTACACCAAAAACTATACAGCTCGGCACATCATTAAACCTGAACACAAATATAAAGTAACTTGACAATCCAAGCAATATTTTTCAAGTTATCGAATGCCAAAGAAATGGATACGGACGCCGGATGGACAGACGGACGGACATTCTAATAAATGGGTACTTAGGTGACTATTTTTACGGGACTACAATAAAATGCATGTCCATTATACTAAAAAAAGTGATTTTGGGAAAGATTTTTGGGGTGGTAGCAAACCCTGACCTAACCTTTACTGACCCTAACCCTACACCCCCACCCTCTATTCTAAACCCCACCCTAGACTAATGAAAATGGCTATTTTTTTAGGGTACATTATCATAAAATGCATGTCCATTCTATTAAAACAACTTTTTGGGAAAAAAATTTTTGGGGGTAGTAGCAAACCCTAACCCTACCCTTTACTGACCCTAACCCCACCCCACCCCAACTCTAAACCCCACCCTAGAAAATTGGGATTTACTTGTGGGACTAGCCATCTAAATCGCGGTAGTCACCTAACCCCCGTTTATACCGAAAATTAGCCCCCCTAAGTAGTCATTTATGAGTGCGGATGGACGGACAGACAGCCGGACGGACAAAGGATGGACGAATGACGGATGGTCACCCCAGATGCCGGCATTCTGTGTACCATAATAGTATGGGTACACATAAAAAGTAATTGATCAGTTAACCGTTACTTTTGAAGTACGGTACTATATGGCAGGGTATTTGATGTCTGGATTCACATCGCAAAATGCTATACAAAAATGTCCAATTGCTAACCATTTTTCTTTCATATTGGGTAAGCTAAAATTCACTATTTATCATCACTTTTTGAAACCAAGATGGAAACTGCTAATCAAATTTTTAAAAACAAAAAATACCCTGTATGGGTTAACTATGGAACAAACTTGCTCCAAAACAGGCAAACATTGTCACACTGGCTCACATCAATTGCTTGAGACAGAGAAATGCATGCCAGTTATGTGCCAAAATACTTGTTCACTTGCATGATCATTATACTGTATCATCTAAAAACGGTCATTCTCAACCCTTCACCAAATGCAGGTAGCAGAAGATACTTGCACAAGAAATTCTTGAATTACTAAAGATTTTCAATGTTTGTCTCAAAAAAATAGCTTATGACCCCCCCCCCCCTCAATGAGCTTGTTCCAATGAGGGGTTATAAGCTATGTTTTAAGACAAAAATTGAAAATATAAAATTTGAATGGACATGTTTGTATATGGCGCTGCCCGGTTTTGTCCATTATGCTGAGTAAAGTTTTAATTATATAAATGGTCAATGGTACAGCAATTGTTCAGCTACCTATTGGGGCAAGTGATTAATCAGTTATCCAAGGTTAACCCATGCGATTAATCAATCACGAAAACCCTTTAATCATTTTATCTGATGAAAAAATGCTTATATTTTGGGGGGAATGGTAAATATGGATCTTCTTAACAAGCATTTGCAAGAACATCACAGGAATGAAATCACCGTTCTCGCAATTTGCAAAACACTGGTGAGCAAAAATATAGGCTTGGCTTGAAGAAACTTAAATCTCACCCGCCTAATGATGGTGCATAGGAAATATCAAAAGATTCTGATTGGTGGTTCTGAAGAAAAAGATTTTTAAAGAATAGTCCTCATACTGCACTAATTTCAACATTTGGACTCCCATAGAGAGCCCAAATATGGACCCAGGGATCTGATTTCAATAAACGTGTAAAAAAATCTTCCAAAGATGGTATACATGTATGTGAAATTTGAAAGGTTTTGGAGGAGTGAATTGGGTGAAGAAGAGTCTTAAATACTTTCTCCATTACCCACCGTGTTAGAGAATGCTGACTAAGTCCCGAAAAAATACCCCATGACAGACCTGACAGAAATTTGCTTAGACCATTCCATTCTGTTGGTCCCAAGGAAGCTTCACACCAAATAAGAATTCTCAGTGCCATGTAGTTTTGGAGATATGTGCGTTTTGAATTTGGTTCTATTTTTAGCTCCTGCGGTTCCCATGGGGGGATGGGAAAATATTTTGGGGCATAAATTAATTACTTATGATCAAATAAACCCACAAATTAAATTTGGTTCAAATCAGCCTCTTGGTTCGAAAAACAGAAATTTTGGGCGGGGCGAAAATACTTGCCCTCCAATAATGAAGGCAAATAAAGACCCACAAACTTCTCTTGAACACAACTGAGTCTACACCTCAAAAGGAAGCAGCACACCACATATCAAATCTCTGCTACTCCTGGTTCACGAGAAGATTTTTTAAGATTTAGGCAAAGTTTTTGGGCATGGCCCTACTGAGGGCCAGGGCAACTTGATTTAAACAAAATCAAAATCCAATGTCATAACAAACAAGCATCTCAAATTTCACCTAATGATTAATCGGTTCAGCAGTTTTGGAGAAGACGCAAACACCAAGTTCACGGACGGCGGACGTCGAGTGATCAATACACCTCACCCTGACTGAAAGTCAGGTGAACTAAAAACTCAGTGGACCATGAGTGCTGCAGCTGGGCGAGACGCATGGTTCAGGGAGAGAAGAAACTTGAAGCTGCTGGCTTTCGAAAGTGTTGTTAAAACCCAATAAATAAATAAACAAGAGGCCCCACAGGGCCTGAAGCGCTCACCTTGAACAGAATATGATATAAACAGAACAGAACACGATATAAGAGTCCAGGAATGAATCTACATTAAGCAATCCATCTCCATAGGATACACTGCACATCTTTGAGCCCCTCAGGAGTGACAAAAACAATCCAAGCATCATGCCTTTTCTTTAGTTGATCATGATGTAAAATGTGGAGCTCACCTCTCAAGCCCCTTGATACAACCTACGTAGATTACTCTTCACCTCTAGAGGGTACTGAATAAAAATTGTCTAATTCTTCAGCTACTTGGCCAATTCTGGCTCCTATAGGGAGCTCAAATATCAACCCAGGCACTCGATTTGAACAAAGTTGAATCTGATCTCCTTAGAGATGCTGTATACCAAATATGAAAGCATTCTGACTGGTGGATCTGAAGAACAAAATTTTAAAGAAATTTCCTCATACATGTATTGCACTGAGTTCAAATTTGGGCTACCATAGCGAGCCCAAAATGTGAATCTCCCCCCCCCCCTCCCCCCTTAGAGATGTTGTATACCAAATACGAAAGCATTCTGACTGGTGGATCTGGAGAAAAAGATTTTTAAAAAAACTTCCCCATATAGCCCTAAGTTAAAATTTGGACTACCAAAGGAAGCCCAAATATTAACATATGGACTTGGTTTGAACAATCTTGAATCTGACCATCATAACAATGAGGGTACCAAATCTAAAAAAAATCTGACTCATGGTTCTGAAGAAGATTTTTAAAGAAAATTCCCCATAAAATTTGGGCTCCTGCATTGAGTCCAAATATGAATGAATGGGCTTCATTTTAACAAACTTGTATCTGACCCCTCTATGGATGCTGTACACCAAATATCAAAAGATTCTGAACACTGGTTCTTGAGAAAAGATTTTCTAAAATGTTTGCAAAAATGCTGCGCCAACATTATTCTGATGCCCTCTGCAGAACTCTCTAACAACAACAGAGGGCATTTTTTTACCATTCAATTCTACTGGTCCTAAGGATGCTTCATACCATAACAGTTCTCTGTTCCAAATGGTTTGGGAAACATGAGAGTTTGAAAACATTTCTATGTTTCACTCCTGGGGTTCCCATGGGGATGCTGGGGTTTTTTTTTTGCATGATGCAAGTATTTATGACCCAATATTACCACATACTGAATTTCATTCAAATCGGACCATCGGTTCGGAAAATGGAAATTTTGGGTAGTACCAAAAATCTAACCGCTGCCATTATAAAGCCAAATAATGCTTCACAAAGTACGTTTGAACACACGTGATTCTACATCTCAAAGGGCAGTTCCATAACGAATATTAAGTCACTGTACCCACTGGTTCATAAGATTTTAAAAATATTTTGGGAGCATTTTACCGCACTCCCTCCCTATGGGGCTGGGCATGTATTACAAAAATGTAATACCCCATTGGTACCATTACTCACTCAAACTTTAACTTGAATTGACCAAAACATGGTGTTGATGGATGACAGACGGATGGACAATGGACGGAGAGTGATTAGATATGCCCTGCTTGACTTTGTCGAAGTGAGTTAAAAAAAAAAAAAATTAAATGGTTCATGTCCGATATTTTACCCATGTTATTAAAATTGATAAATTTGTCACTGGAGTGCAACAAGGTTTATGCTATATATAGCATTGCAAAGCCTTCTTGCACTCAAGCGATGGAATACTCCGAATACAGCGCCACCCATGCTATTCTGTAGATTATCAGGCCTAAAACAAACCAAAAACATGAACTTATGCATGAATATTATTACAATGAATACACTGTCTTACACAAAGGAATACCACACAATCCAGTGTAGACTGATTTCAAAAAGTCCTCCGTAGTGGAAGGGCAATTTTAACAAACATACAGGCCCAAATACGCTCCATACACAGTGTAAAAATTCCACAAAATTAATAAACATTCCTATATGTTTAATAGGAATTAGGAGTATTGTAATTAAAAGTCAATTGTGTGGTTGTTTATAAACTTATATTACTTTGTTATCAGGTGTTAAAAAATATTTATATTTGTAAACACACCCACCCATTTAGATTAGTCCCTGCTCATAGCAGTAACACAGACATACAGTACAGTTGCTGGTCATAATCCTTGCACGGGCAGTGCATGATGTCCATGCATGTTTTTTCCAGGTAATAGAAAATCATCATCAATAAAATTTTAATTAATGAAGCACTGAATTGTATCCTGTGGTTTATTAATTAAATTTTTGCTGATTATTGCTGAAAACAATGTTTGAAAACTAATATCATTGCATCCGCAGAAATATTGCCCATCCACGGAAAGTGACCAGTCCAAGGCAGCACAGAGTCAAGGTAATTGTGTTTTACTGTCTTTAATTTCAAATTTTGTTGTTTGTTTTTTTTTGTTTTTTTTGGGGGGGGGGGGGGTGGTGCACCAGACCCCCTCCACTGATGAGAGGGTCACACACCCTCTTGTCCTCACTCCTATCTCACTGCTATGTGGCTCAGGTGATTCTGTGCATCATATTCTTTATGACTCCCACTAGATACATGTATTACTCTTGCCCCTACATGTAACTTAGATATCCTGGCTAAGCACCAGTATAATGGTAAACTAACATCAAATTGTGTGCTTATGTACATGTACAGTAGCTAACATATTGGAATAGTATAATGTGCTTTGTCAGAAACTTGATCAAGTATTGATGACAAACAACAATTTATCTTATCTTATCCTGGTGCCAGTAATAAACAGTGTAAAAATTCCACAAATTTTTACACTGTTTATTACTGGCACCCGGTTTTTTCAGCTCTTAGCTAACACAAAATTGTGCGCTTCATGAAAATTATTTTGTTACTACCTGTTAAAAATTACTGTTTCTTGTATTGCTCTTTTAGAAAAAGAAATCACTCCTTTTCTGGCAGGCATACTAAACACCAAGGTAAACTGAGGGATACCAAGGAGAATGAAAACAGGAGAGAAATGGGTATGAGGTGGTGTGTTCTTTTTATTATTTATTTATTGGTGTTTAAAGTCACATTTATCTGCACAACAGCTTATTGTGACCATGGCAGTTTTATGGATGGAGGAAACTAGAGTACCCCAGGACTGGCCAGGAGAACCACTGAGCATACTACACAAGCACGGTTAGCCTTTTTCGAAGACAGGTGCACCAAGTACACAGCATACCTTGCCCCCACATGGGTAGTGGGGGTGAAGTGTCTTGCCCAAGGACACAAAGCTGATGCCGCAGGTGGGATTCGAACCGAGGATCTCTCAGCTTGCAGTCTGCACCTGTACCTACTGAGCTAATGCACCCCTGATGGTGTATTCTGATTATGTAAATAGATTTAAGCAGTACTAGCTAGTATGTGATTGGTTTTAATGCCATATTTGAGAATTATGGGTGCTGAAGTAATAAGAGTGCACTGAAAAATCTTCCCTTTGGTATTTAGTAGGTAGCTTGGTAATGGTAAAGTGACTTCACCTCAGTTAGCAACAGTGTGAAAGCTGGCAGCCATCTTTAATATCGGGCCGAACCCCAAAACACTCGCTCTCATCCCAAGGTGACAACAAAGGTACCCAAGAAGTTTCATGAAGATCGGTTCATAAATAATGTACAGCCTCCAGCTTTAGCATATTGACATGTGCACTTACAGTGTATATGTAGCACTGAATAAATCAAAGTTCATCTAATTTGCATAATTTCTGTACAAGAAAAAAAAACCTGTATTTTATGTAATGTATTCCATGTCACTAAACAATCATACACAAATTTATTCAAATCAGAACTTTCATACAGAAGTTCTGTACAAAAAACTGATTGCAGTAATTTCAGTACAAAATAGTTGCCTGCGGCCATCTAGAATTTTGGACCCCTCCCCAAAAACACTCATTCTCACCCCATTGTGATAACAAAGGTACCCAAGAAATTTCGTAAAGATTGATTCATAAATATGGCCTCTAGCCCAAGTTGTATAGAAGTTCTGTACAAAAAACTGATTGTACCTAATTTCAGTACAAAATGGCCACTGGTAGCCATCTTGAATTTTGGACGGCACCCAAAAACACTCATTCTCATCCCAAGGTGATAACAAAGGTACCCTAGAAGTTTCATGAAGATCAGTTCCTAAATACAGCCTAGCCCAAGTCGTATTGACATGTGCACTTACTGGGTATACATGTAAGTAGCACTGAATAAATTAAAGTTCATCTAATTTGCATAATTTCAGCACGAGAAAAAAAACGGTATTATATGTGATGTACTCCATGTTACTAAACATTCATAGAAAAATTTATTCAAATCAGAACTTTCATACAGAAGTTCTGTACAAAAATGGCGATTGCACTAATTTCTGTACAAAATGGCTGCTGGAGGCCATCTTGAATTTTGGACCGCACCCAAAAACACTTGTTCTCGCCCCACGTGATAACAAAGGTACTCAAGAAGTTTCGTAAAGATCAGTTCACCAATACACCCTCTAGCCCGAACCGTATTGAATTGCTGTTCCCAAACAGACGGACAATGGGCCATGACATAACCTTAAATTTGACTTTGTCAAAGTTGAGCTAAAAATGGGGAGTATCCAGAGTATCACAAAACAAAAACCTATTTGTAAAGGACTCCCCCTTTCAAGGACAATGGGACAAAGTTGGCATTCACCACCATGCTGCCTTGAGGCTGCATTTTGAATTCCTGTGGTTGTTGTTCTTATGAAATATTATTTTATTATTATCAGTTATGGTACAAATACGGTACCCAGAGCATACTTTCAGGAACTGCTGATGTCTGATGGCGACTGTGTGTCAGTGCGTGAGGTGCACACATACTTTTGGGTTTCTATACACCACATCCTTCATTTTGCAATATAATTTGTGTAAATTTATTTGGAATTTATAGAATTTCAGACTTGTAAATTTCATGGTATTGTTTTTGCCTTAGTTATGGTGCTTTATAAGTAATGGGCAATTTAGTTTGAAAAAAAGGGGTTCATGAAGATTCAGCCCTCATACTTTTTCAGAGAATATTCGGTCCCCAATTTCATTCATGCTGCCACCCCTCTCTCCTATTAACCCATATAATGAACATTCCAAAAGACATTTTAATATCTAGATATTTATGCTTGTTCGCAACTTATTATGGACACAAATGTACAGAGGTTCAAGGTAATTGTGTTTTATTGTCTTGAATTTTTTTATTTTTTGGGGGGAGAGGGGGGGGGGGGAGAGGTGCACCCAACCTCTCCACTGATGAGAGGGTCACACACCCTCTTGTCCTCACCCCTATCTCACTGCTATGTGGCTCAGGTGATTCTGTGCATCATATTCTTTATTACCCGGCCCCACTCCCACTAGATATTACTCTTGCCCCTACATGTAACTTAGATATCCTGGCTAAGCACCAGTATAATGGTAAACCAACATCAAATTGTGTGCTTATGTCCAGTAGCTGACATATTGGAATAGTATAATGTGCTTTGTCAGAAACTTGATCAAGTATTGATGACAAACAACAATTTTCATTACCAGTACCTGGTGCCAGTAACAAAATAAGATTTGCAAATATCACCCTGCGTTTTTTCAGCTATTAACTAACATAAAATTGTGCGCTTCATGAAAATTATTTCGTTACTACCTGTTAAAAATTACTTCTTGTTTTGCTCTTTTAGAAAAAGAAATCACTCCTTTTCTGGCAGGCATACTAAACACCGAGGCAAACCGAGGAATACCAAGGTGAATTAAAAATGGAGAGAAACGGGTATGAGGTGGTGTGTACTTTTTATTATTTATTTATTGGTGTTTAAGGTCACATTTATCTGCACAACAGCTTATTGTGACCATGGCAGTTTTATGGATGGAGAAAACTAGAGTACCCCAGGAGAACCACTGAGCAATGGCAAGCAACTGTGCGCTCCCCAACATACTGCACAAGCAGGGTTAGCCTTGTTCGAAGGCAGGTGCACCAAGAACATGCAGTATGCCTTAGTACACAGCATACCTTGCCCCCACATGGGTAGTGGGGGTGAAGTGTCTTGCCCAAGGACACAAAGCTGTTGCCGCAGGTGGGATTCGAACCGAGGATCTCTCGGCTTGCAGTCTGCGCCTCTACCTACTGAGCTAATGCATCCCTGATGGTGTATTCTGATTACAGTTAAAACTAGAAGTCCTGTCATGAAATGCGCACAAATAGCACGTTGATATGCGCGTTAATGTACGCGTTATGGCCCAAGTAAAGCTATCAAATTCTGTACATATGGCCTGTGCACAGACAATGTTTCAGCCAATGGACCTCCGGGTAACCCGGAGGTCCATTGGCAGAAACATTGCATGTGTTTGCTATGAGTAACCAAGAGAAACTGCCGTGCTTTGGATGCCATTCGATATCGAAATTGCGTGCAATTCCAACGTGCAATTAAGCCTATATAAGCGCACTATTCGTGACAGGACTTCTAGTTTTAACTGTATGTAAATAGATTTAAGCAGTACTAGTATGTGATTGCTTTTAATGCCATATTTGAGAATTATGGGTGCTGAAGTAATAAGAGTGCGCTGAAAAATCTTCCCTTTGGTATTTAGTAGGTAGCTTGGTAATGGAAAAGTGACTTCACCTCAGTAAGCAACAGTGTGAAAGCTGGCAGCCATCTTTAATATCGGGCTGCACCCAAAAACACTTGTTCTCATCCCAAGGTGATAACAAAGGTACCCAAGAAGTTTCATGAAGATTGGTTCATAAATACATCCTCCAGCCTTAGCGTATTGACATGTGCACTTACAGTGTATAAGTAGCACTGAATAAATCAAAGGTCATCTAATTTGCATAATTTCTGCAAGAGACAAAAACCCGTATTATACAGTATTTTTTGTGATGTATTCCATGTTACTAAACATTCATACAAAAATTTATTCAAATCAGAACTTTCATGCAGAAGTTCTGTACAAAAAACTGATTGCACTAATTTTGGTACAAAATGGTTGCTAGTGGCCATCTTGAAACTTCGAACTGCACCCAAAAACACTCGCTCTCATCCCACGGTGATAACAAAGGTACCCAAGACGTTTCGTAAAGATCGGTTCATAAATACGGCCTCTAGCCTGAGCCGTATAGAAGTTGTGTACAAAAAACTGATTGTACCTAATTTTGGTACAAAATGGCCACTGGCAGCCATCTTGAATTTTGGATCACACCCCAAAACACTCGTTCTCATCCCTAGGTGATAACAAAGGTGCTGAAGAAGCTTGGTGAAGATCGGTTCATAAATACAGCTCCTAGCCCGAGCTGTATTGACATGTGAACTTACTGTGTATAAGTAGCACTGAATAAATCAAAGTTCGTCTAATTTGCATAATTTCTGTACAAGAAAAAAACCTGTATTTTTGTGATGTATTCCATGTTACTAAACAATCATAAACAAATTTATTCAAATCAGAACTTTCATACAGAAGTTCTGTACAAAAAACTGATTGCAGTAATTTCAGTACAAAATAGCTGCCGGCGGCCATCGAGAATTTTGGACTCCCCCCAAAAACACTCATTCTAACCCCATGGTGATAACAAAGGTACCCAAGAAATTTTGTAAAATAGGTACATAAATACGGCCTCTAGCCCAAGTTGTATAGAAGTTCTGTACAAAAAAACTGATTGTATCTAATTTCGGTACAAAATGGCCACTGGTAGCCATCTTGAATTTTGGGCTGCACCCAAAAACACTCATTCTCATCCCAAGGTGATAACAAAGGTACCCAAGAAGTTTCATGAAGATCAGTTCATAAATACAGCCTACATGTAGCCGAGCCGTATTGACATGTGCACTTACTGGGTATACATGTAAGTAGCACTGAAATTAAAGTTCATCTAATTTCCATAATTTCAGCATGAGAAAAAACCCTTTATTATATGTGATGTACTCCATGTTACTAAACATTCATACACAAATTTATTCAAATCAGAACTTTCATACATAAGTTCTGAACAAAAAACTGATTGCACTAATTTCTGTACAAAATGGCTGCTGGAGGCCATCTTGCATTTTGGACCGCTCCCAAAAACACTCGTCCCACGGTGATAACAAAGGTACCCGAGAAGTTTCGTAAAGATCGGTTCATAAATAAAGCCTCCAGCCCGAGCCGTATTGAATTGTTGTTCCCAAACAGACGGACAATGGGCTATGACATAACCTTAAATATGACTATGTCAAAGCTGAGCTAAAAATGGGGAGTATCCAGAGTATCACAAAACAAAAACCTATTTGTAAAGGACTCCCCCTTTCAAGGACAGTCTGACAGCATTGGCATTCACCACCATGCTGCCCTGAGACAGCATTTTGAATTCCTGTGTTTGTTGTTCTTATGAAATATTATTTTATTATTATCAGTTATGGTACAAATATGGTACCGATAGCACACTTTCAGGAACCGTTGATGTCTGATAGCGACTGTGTGTCAGTGTGTGAGGTGCACACATACTTTTGGGGTTCTATACACCACATCCTTTATTTTGATATATAATTTGTGTAAATTTATTTGCAATTTATAGAATTTCAGACTTGGAAATTTCATAGTATTATTTTTGCCTTAGTTATGGTGCTTTATAAGTAATGGGCAATTTAGTTTGAAAAAAGGGGTTCATGAAGATTCAGTCACAGAAAGATTCAGCCCTCATACTTTTTCTGAGAATATTCGGTCTCAGTCGCATGTCATCACCTCTGCGGTCAAATCCTCACAGAAATTTTTTTTAAAAATATTCTATGCATTTTTTTCTATTGTTTTATTTTAAGGATTTATGATTACTAATTATGACAAAATTACAAGTGGGATATGAGACAAACCTTAATGATGCTGGAACTAAAAAAAAAATAGGGATCTGCGAATCACAAATTTCTTTTCGAATTGAATCTCGAATCGAATCATGTCTCTGATATCGACATCGAATTGAATCCCGAATCGAATCTTAAAAGACAAGTTATTTCATATTGCATCAAACGGAAGTTACGGAACACTGTGATGACCCTTATGCGACGGAGTGAACACCTTAAACACCAATAACTAAATATTCTCTGTAGCACCGTCGCTGAAACAGCTAGGCCTATTGTCCATAGTTTTAGAAGGCCTAACTTGTTACTATTCACGTTCTTAAGAACATGAATAGTAACAAGTTAAGCCTTCAAAAACCAAACCTATGGATAATGTTCTGGGCCAAATTCACACCTTATCTAACAATTAAACATTGTCAATTACTCAAATAAATAGGAATTGAGCCTACATGAATGAATTTTCTAATGACAGTTTTATCCTTTTTTGTTGGAAATGTAACAAATTGAAGTTAGTATGAGAGATTCGAAAAAATCGAATCCTGAGACTGATTCGGGATCAATCTCGAAGCATACGTGTGGTATCGATATCGAATCGAATCTCGAATATTCGCAGGACCCTAAAAAAAAACCTTCCCAAAACAAGCTGAGAGGTTTTCAGCTCGAATCCCAATTGCGGCAACTGAAATAAGGCGTACTGCACATCGATGATGCACTTGTCTTCAACCAATGCTAACCCTGCTTGCTTGGAGTAACAATGTTGAGAAGCCTGACAGTTGCTTGTCACTGTTGCTCAGTGGTTCTCTCTGGGTGCCCTGGCTGGGTTCCTCCCCCAGTAAAACTGTTGGGTGGCCCTGGCTGTAAAAAATGTTGTTAAACCCAATAAATAAAGAAATCAAATTTGCTGAATCCAAGACCTTTGAATGATGGTTTTGATTGGGGTGTGTGTGGGGGGCATGGGGGGGGGGGGGTGGTTATACAGTGGTGCCCACTTAATTGGATATATCTTAATTACATATCCCTGTTAATAGAATGTAATTTCCCAACACAAAACCATTTACCATGCCTCCAGTACAAATTTGACCTGGTAATTGAATATAGGTTATACATGTAGAGTAATCTCCTGTTAATTGAATAAAAAATCTTGTAACATGTTGAGAAATTGCCCTGACTCTTCCCAGCTTTCCTTTGTAATAGACCAATTTGGCCTCAGTACATTCAATACAGGCATTTAATCTATTATATCTTGTTTGACAGAGCTCATGGAGCTCTGTCAAACAAAATATAATAGAATAAATGCTAAGTTTATCTCTGGAATACAGGAAAGTGACACAATCCCTGTTAATTGAATACTCCTGCTAATTGAATAATGTTATTGGCAAAGTGGCTCTTCAATTAACAGGGTTCCACTGTACAGCAAACTGAGCAAAAACAAATATCACAAACTAATAATGAAACTATGTACTTGTGAAATTTTCATGTGGTCATTCTACAACATGTTTTAGCTGGTACTATACAGTTTTGAAGGTTAAAGGGCTCAGTAGTTAGAGGTGTAGGCTGCAAGCCAAAGGGTCCTCTATCAAATCCCACCTGCGGCAACCACTTTGTTTCCTTGGGCAAATACACTTCATTCCCATTGCCCACGTAGTGCCATTGCGTACCAAGGCATACTGCATGTCAATCGTACACTTGTCTTCAACCAATGCTAACCCAGCTTGTGTGCTGTTTGTACGTTAGATGTTTGTAATTGCTCAATGGTTCTCTCTGGCTTTTCCCATCTGTAAAACTGTCCGACATGAAGTGACCCTGGCTATCGAAGTGTCATTAAATCCCAATAAATAAATCAATAAGAATCATGTGTCCCTATTCTGAAGAACAGTTCGGGGCAAATTGCCAAAGGATGGTTTGGGTTAGATTAGTATCCAGTTTGGGTCAAATTGTTGGAGGACAGTTTGGATGCAATTCTCATGAATTCCAGTCACTTTGACCCCAAGTCATTTCGGTCCCAGTCAATACGGCCGCAGGTCAATTCAGCCCCAATATACCAGGTCATTTCGGCCTCTTTAAATATTTTCAAATATTGTTTGAATCTTAACATTTTTCTATTTAATTTTTTTTCAACATTTATATCTCTCAATTAGATATTCAGGTATACATATGATATATGTCTAGTAGATTTTCTTTCATGATGAATAAATAAAAAAAAAAGTTTCAGCACGTCGAAAGCGCACGTGGACTATGTGGGATTTGAAATCCCTTGCGACCTGAATAATTGTATTTGCTTATGAATCTACGACAGCCGGAAGCGAGGGTCAGTAATGTTATTTGGTTTGAGTGTATGCCTTGGAAGTGGGGTACTGGGGTCAGACCCCCGTGGACAGCAACTGGAAGGGGACTAGGAATTGCGCATACCAACAAGGATTCTGCTCTGTGTTTTAGAAAATGTGGACATATTTATGGTAGTATCAAAATCACAGTTTGGTGGTTGTTTCAGAAAAAAAGAAAAGAAAAAGAAACCCTGTGAACCTCAAACTGGAAGGTGACTAGGAATTGTGCATAACAATATATATGAATGACTGCATATACTTTGCAAAATTTCAAAGTAAAATAATTTCTCTTACTTATACAGATAGCATCTTAAATGTATGTAAAATTGAACACATGGATAATTTTTAATGCGAGTATAACTGTTCTGTACACTGTGTAAATACAAATAACTGAACAATACTTAATAAAGGTAATTACCCATTATTTCTAAACATGAACTATGCACTGATCTTTATACATGTAGATCTCTACACTTAAAATGGTGCCGAAATGACCAAGAGACCGAAGTGACTAGGGCAGAGATGACTTTGAGGTCGAATTGACCAGAGGATGAAATGACTTGGAGCCGAAGTGATTGGATACCATTCTAACAGATGAGAGACCTTAATAAAAGGTTTAATTATTACAGAACACATTGAATGTGAATTTACTGCAGAGATAATTGCTCGACAATATACATTGTATTAATATTTTTCAATAAATATTGAACAATCTATTAATATTTTTTTTAAGAATTATTTTCAGGAGTTAAAACGAATAACGTAGCGTATCTAAAATATCCTAACAGATGTGTACTGCTTTTCTTTTGGACGAATCTTCCTTGGGCCTAGTTCTCCTCAGGCCGAAGATTCCCCCAGTTCCCGAAAAAAGATGACATGCCATTTTCAATGGCGGTAAATATCCAAAAGGGTTATTATTTTTCATTTTTTAGTGTTTGAAACTACGAAGCACTGTTCAGAAATACAGATGCACCAAAAAGTAACACATTATTACTTTGTTTTGGTTTCTAACGGGACTGAAAGCAACCTGTCAGTATCACTTTTTCGAATTACACCCATTTCGTCTGCTAACCAAATCGTCCGCTGCAATTTTAACCAAGTCGTCCTCTACAATTATATCCAACACGTCCGAAACTCGTTTGCTGGGGGACAGTATTCATGTATTGTATTTTGAATGATTTTTTATTTATTTATATAATAATTTTATTGTATACTTTATTGTATATTACCTATTGTAATATATCTTAATGTACCTCCATTGTAATATATCTTAATGTACCTCCTTGCATTAAATTTCATATACGTGTGAAATTCTGAAAACAGAAATGTCAGAACAAAATAAACTATCCAGCCATTAAATAAATTTTAATTACTGTTTATTCAATGGATTACCTATAATAATTATATTATTACAGTAAAAGTTCTTAAAGTATATGTACGTTATATTAAGTTCCACAACATAAATCTTATAATTTTGCAATTTTTCATTGAAGAGCTCCACCGGCACCTTACAGTGAATGACTGCAAAATTATTAGTAGAAGTATTATAAGAATTAATTATATTAAGAAACGCATCAAAATTTATGGTTTATTAAATTCTGCAACATAATTTTATAATATTGCAATTATTCTTGGAAGAGCACCGGCACTTTACAATGAATAATCACAAAATTATTAGCACATGTATTATAGGAATTAATAATATTAAGAAACGCATCAAAACGTGTTATAATTATATTTAGAAATGCATCAAAACTTGTTATATTAAGTTCTGTAACATAATCTTATAATTTTGCAATTATTCCAGAGGGAGGGGGATCCTGGGGGCACCAAAAATTTGCAAGACGTGATGTGGGGGAGGGTGAGTCTCTTGAGTGCACCAAAAATGTGCATTTCCAACTTGTGCAATTTTTTGCATTTTTTAAAAACATATCATTATATCAGCCAATATACGACATCATTTATGTTTCAAAGCTTAAAGATGATGTACATCACACTCTTAACATAAATACAACATCAGGAGGCTTTATATGTTGGGGAAATGTCACACGTTAGTAGGGGGTGGGTGTCTTGTTCGAAATGTAAAAAATGTACAGACAATATTTTCCTTGACATTATGACAAGCGGACGACTCGGCTTGGGGACGAAACGTCCGTATACCCTTTTTTCAACTTCAAGCAAACTTTTCCTTTACAACACCTTCACATTTGGATAATTCAAAAACTGAGTTTCTGTTCATCTTGATATTTCACGAGATACATGTCAATGCATGTCTGTATACAATAGCACCAATATAACAACATTTATCCGTTATAAACTTATATTATAGGTTATATGTACGTTTTTTTCGATTGAGGTTGTCACTGGCAGACAAGCTGCAACGAAATCAGGACTGAGAGTTCGATCTGAAATGACGAGATCATCAGCTGAGCATATTGACAAACCTCCAGAAGGACAGAACTCGAGTAATAATAAAATTATTAGCAAATGTATTACAGGAATTAATAATATTAAGAAACGCATCAAAACGTGTTATAATTATATTAAGAAATGCATCAAAACTTGTTATATTAAGTTCTGTAACATATTCTTATAATTTTGCAATTATTCCAGAGGGAGGGGGATCCTGGGGGCACCAAAAATTTGAAAGACGTGATGTGGGGGTGGGTGAGTCTCTTGAGTGCACCAAAAATGTACATTTCCAACTTGTGCAATTTTTTTGAAAACATATCATTATATCAGCCAATATACGACATCATTTATGTTTCAAAGCTTAAAGATGATGTACATCACACTCTTAACATATATACAACATCAGGAGGCTTTATATGTTGGGGAAATGTCACACGTTAGCAGGGGGTGGGTGTCTTCTTCGAAATGTAAAAAATGTACAGACAATATTTTCCTTGACATTATGACAAGCGGACGACTCGGCTTGGGGACGAAACGTCCGTATACCCTTTTTTCAACTTCAAGCAAACTTTTCCTTTTCAACACCTTCACATTTGGATAATTCAAAAACTGAGTTTCTGTTCATCTTGATATTTCACGAGATACATGTCAATGCATGTCTGTATACAATAGCACCAATATAACAACATTTATCCGTTATAAACTTATATTATAGGTTATATGTACGTTTTTTTCGATTGAGGTTGTCACTGGCAGACAAGCTGCAACGAAATCAGGACTGAGAGTTCGATCTGAAATGACGAGATCATCAGCTGAGCATATTGACAAACCTCCAGAAGGACAGAACTCGAGTAATAATAATAACACTTTGGCCGGCCGCTGATTTGTCGCGGTTCTCGGGTGAGAAGGCCTGGCAACCCCTGAAGTGTAGATATGTCGGCCAATGTATCACGCAAAGCTTTGAGGCGAATAAAGTTGCAATAGAGTACATTTGATTCCTAGAGGGGGGCAGGCCAATTGCAATTGTATGGGCAATTCGACAGCGGAAGTTACGTAGTTTTTTCACTGAAATTTACTGTCCACTTCAAAAATCACATTGACGGCTATAGAGAATTCTGTTCTGGAACACATTTATCTGACTGGGTATGTGGAACCCTTTGCGGGCCTTCGGCCCGCTTGGGGTTCCTATAAGTTTGTTGCATACAATTTATTTTGGTCCACATTTTCTTGTGAGAAATTCTGTTTATATGGTCAGTGACTGAGTTGTTTACTTTGATGGAAGTCAATTAGAGATGAGCTGTTTTTCGATTTTCCGGTTCGGTTCCGGTTTTTGCATCAAACCATCCTTATTTCCGTCCTCATTGTCACATTTTCTCCCTTATTGTCTCGTTCTCCGGACGAGGAAGTAACGGTAAACTTTATTCATTATTATTTGTTTTTATTCTGTCTCAATGGACTTAGCAAATGATATCCCAGAACCCCCAGTAATGATCAAAGTGGAGTAGAGCTGAAGAAATGGAGATAATTGCAGACGGGACTTTTGTGATAAATTGTGTCGTACAAACTATTAAAGTGTTTTTGCTTTGTTAATGAGCATGAAGTGTTGTTTACTATATATTCGCGTTCTTAACACATAGAAAACCGAACCCAGATCGAGTTTTTTTTTCTGAAACTGAACTGAAACCGAATCTGAAGAATCAAACTTTTCAGAGAACGACACACGCGTGTGAATGGGTTAATCGATATGGCACGAGTGCCTGCGCGGAAGGATAGAACGAGTGGCCGCAGACCTCGAGTTTTATCCTTCCGCGTTGGCACGTCTATAAAACATTTATCAGAAGGACACTCAGCAATTCATTTGACAAAAGAATCAACAATGTCAACTAATGCTAGCGATTCAAATCGTAATTACTTTGCCCGATTTGTAGAAAATTCCAGCCAAATTTCGCTTCACTCTTCGCACGGTTAGTGTTGCTGTACATTTTCATTTTCCGCATGGTTAGTGTTGCTGTAGATCAGGGCTCAAAATAAGCGGTGGTGCGTCGCTTTTTGCTATGCAAAACTTGCAAAATGCTATACAATGTTCAATTATGTACAGCATTTTGCGATACAAGATAATCAACTGCAGCCTATTAGGCTGCAGTTGATTATCTTGTATCGCAAAATGTAAATGAAAATTTGCAAACACATTTGAAAACTAGTTCACTGATGCTTTACTTCTGATTGTGGAATATTCCATGCATAACTCAGATTAACTCTCCATCAAGCATCATTAGCAACTTCATATGTAAGATGAATTTTATTGGTTTAAATTCTTCCTGTTTTTACAACATTTTGCATAAAATGTCCATTAAAAATAACTTCAAGCCCATCAAATTAAAAATCCCAACTTCCATTTTGAGAATTCTATTAAACAACCCAGACACCAATTGAAAATATCCATGTCCATGCAACATCTAAAGGCAGTTCAGTTAAAAAAAACATAGTAAATGTTTCATGTGTTGCAGATCATTTGGAAATGCCCAGAAATGGATGGAAACTGTTCTATCTACTTAGATGAATTCAATACAAAACAGCATAACATAACTCTGGTATACAAACATAGCTATGCAATTTTTACAAAATGCTATTCATTTTTTGGAAATGTGTAGCATTTTGCTACGCAAAGAAAAAAAGTTAGTTTGAGCACAGATATAGATGGGGATTTCATAGAACAGGTGTGTAATAAATTGTGTTCTATCACTCCACGCAATTGTTTGCGTAAATAAAAAAAACCTTCCCTTTTGTACTTGTAAAAGCATTCCTTATCACCCACAGTGTCCGTGTTTAATCCTAGGCCTACCCCTACTGTAAGATATTTAACAAAATAACCATTGTTTTCCTGACCAATCATCTTCCAGTAATTCAATCAAAGCAGACTTGAGTCAAAGTCCTAAGCGTATTGCATACGTAAACAAGACACTACACTGCAATGGAATATGGTTCCACCGAAGCTAATATAGAAAGCGTTCCCAAGGCGAATTTAAGAACCTCAATACATCAATGACGCCTGACAAATTGTCAGGCATAACAGTTCCTTTTGGTTCCTGGAAATATGACGGAACTTGACAAGTTTTTGTCATCCTTGTGCATCCCCACTCCCGAAAAAGAGCCCGTTCAGAATACTAGTGGATTAACGCGGAGGTTGTTTTCAGGGACGTGGCTAGATGTTTCTTATTGGAGCGGGGGTGTAGGGTAGTGAATTTCCAACTAGGGGGAGGGACCGGGAGGGGAATCCCCCTCTCGGTCCCTCCCCATAGTTGGAAATTCTCTACCGAGAAACATTTTGAAAATGAGGCCATGAAAAGGGGCATAAAATTGAATTTACATGTAGTAACTGACATGCCAACACATTTATGATAGAATTACCAGGTTATTATTATTTGGTATTATTCTGGGAATTGAAAATGTGCTAAACAACTGCTGAAGCTGAGAACTTTAAGCAATTCACACTGTCCTAACATTAACTCAGATCTTATGCTGGAATGATTAATTTTCGACGTTTCATCGTTTTGTAACTCTGAATGATGGAATTAACTCAGGATAACGATTTTACATGATATGATTTTTTGTATGTGCATTTCGAGGATTTTTTTTATTACGATAAGCAAATGTACTATACTATAGAAATCTCGTACCGATTGACATCATACATACTCATGAAGCACGATATTACGTACACTGTAGTTGTAAATAGTAACAGTTCGGAATTTTGCCGATTTGAGACCGAGTTGGGAATTTATGAGGTAGAAGAGACATCAACATCACCAAAGAAGCTCTAAAATCCAGATAGATGGAATTTCCAACTCATCGTAACCTGCCCTCTGAATTTCCAACTATTTGAATTTGTTGCCAGGATTGGTGGGGGAGGGGGGGGGTGGGGGTACCCACGTCCCGGGTTGTTTTCTGTATGTTTTCGTCTGTCTCGTCTGTTCGACTTGAACGGGTAATGCAATGAAGGATTAAACGTTTTCATTGGTTTTTGACTGTCAAGTTGAAATTGACTGAGAACACTTCTTTCTTCGGAAGTCTTAACGCCTTGGGCACGGTATAGAATAATTAACAGATTGTATTATCAATGTCACTGCTGTTCGACTGCTCCTCGGAAGTCACTTCTTAGCAGTCATACAGTTAAAACTAGAAGTCCTGTCATGAAATGCGCACAATTAGCACGTCGACATGCACGTTAATCTGCGCGTTATGACCAGAGTAAGGCTATCAAATTCTGTACCTATGGCCTGTGCACAAGCAATGTTTCAGCCAATGGACCTCCGGGTAACCCGGAGGTCCATTGGCAGAAACATTTCCTGTGTTTGCTATGAGAAACCAGGAGAACCTGCCGTGCTTTGGATGCTATTCGATACGGCAATTGCGCGCAATTCCTACGCGCAATTAAGCCTAGGTAAGCGCACAGTTCGTGACAGGACTTCCAGTTTTAACTGTATGTGCCATTTCTCAGCTGATTTTTATTTACAATCGCAGTTAATTTTTAACTAAAATGGCGAGTTCTATTCAAGGAAACATGAGTCTCATCAAATATTTCTCAGCTTAAATGGCCATCGTTAGCGGTGACAATCTTTAGTTAATACTAAACAGGTGTGTGCTGCAACTGATTCATCAAATGTATTCGTTTACACTAAAATAAATACGGATCACCATAAATAAGCATATTTTCCAAATTTACTGCCAGAATTGTTCATTTTTTGCTCAGAAAAAATGGCCTAATTACCACGCAAGAATGAGAAAACAGTAATCTATAGTAATCTATAGTAATATAAAGTAATGATTTGTGGGCGCTGTTTTGTAAGATATTACACTAATATGTTATGGAGAGCAACTTTTCGTGGAAACTCGCGAGTTCCACTTTTAATTAGTCAATATTCCACCTCTTGGACGATATTTCTGGTTTTGATCTCTTTTCGTTTCCACTTCTCAACCGACCTCAAATCATCTACAACTTTTGTAAAGCCCAACTCGTCCTACATTTAGTCCCTAATAATTTTTAATGACACCCTGCGACTAAAGGGATCTGCAGCCTCATCCGAGCTAACATTTGAAGCATATGGCGTTGGAAGAGCCGGCTCTCCCAGTCTATTATGGTCAACTGAATTTGAGATTAACTCCAGTGCTATTCACGTGACATGTTGAAGGCGTATTTGGTAGATTTTATGATGAAAAATTATGTGTGGAGCTAAATTAATATTTTTTTATAGTTCGGTAATATCATTTCTCAACAGCCTTTGCTGTAGTGAGAGTTTCTGCATGCACATGATTGCTATGTTCATTTTCCGTCACAAGTCATTTTGTTCCAAATATGTTCGATAGGTCGGTGTCTTCCCACTAGACCAATTCCCACTAGACCAATTCCCTTTAGGCCAATTCCCAAAAGATCAATTTCCCTTAGACCAACTACACACATGTACTGTTATTGATTAAGGGTTGATTAAGGATAATTAAGAAAACATTTATTTATTGATAAGCACTTTATTTGATAAAAAAATAATAAAAAGAATCACAGCCTTTGAAAGTGTGTGATTACTATAACAATTGTTATGAAAAATCTGCACGACATCTATAAAATATCAACAAGCCAGAAAATAAGCAGACTATCATCTGAAAAATGAGGTCCCCAGAGGGTGAATTTGGTGATGCTACCCTGCACAGTAAGGTAGCATCACTAAATTTACCCTCTGTGAACCTCAACCTGAATCAAGGTCTCAAACATAAACAGAAAGAGTACCCAGATGATAAATTGACCCACTGTATGAGATATCATCAGGAAACTCACCCTCTGGGGACCTCATTCTGCAAATGACAGACTGCTTATTTTCAGGCTTGAATATCAATAACCTTAAATACATTTATAAATATTTAGATATATATCAAATTATTGATATAGAATTATTTTAAAAGTGGAACACATCAGTTGGTCTGAGGGGAATTGATCTTTTGGGAATTGGCCTCGTGGGAATTGGTCTAAAGGGAATTGGTCTAGTGGGAATGAATCGATAAGTCACTGACATGACCGATTTTATCGGTTGATAACGAATGTTAAATAAAGAACTGGGAATAAGTAACGTCCCCCGACCTGTCATATATTTATACACGATGGGTATGTGAATTTTAAATGTCTCTTCCTTCTTACCAGCGTAACTGATGACAAATATCTTTTTCTGGAGGGTTGGGGGGGGGAGGGGTAGGACGTCGGTTCCCGACGGCTCAGTCATGTCGTCCAACTATTTGGAACAAACCAGAGAGAGAGAGAGAGAGAGAGAGAGAGAGAGAGAGAGAGA
Organism: Pictodentalium vernedei; assembly: GCA_031216915.1. Classification (NCBI taxonomy): domain Eukaryota; kingdom Metazoa; phylum Mollusca; class Scaphopoda; order Dentaliida; family Dentaliidae; genus Pictodentalium; species Pictodentalium vernedei. The sequence continues at coordinate 406,814,837 of CM062290.1, forward strand.
GAGAGAGAGAGAGAGAGAGAGAGAGAGAGAATAAATAAATAACCACGCGATGTGAATTGTATCGTGGTACCGAAGGCACTCATCACGCGATAAAAACTAGCCTCGAAAACTCCATTTGATCCCGACATGTCAGTGTTATCAAAGGTATACATCATACGATGGAATACGGATCCAAACAATAATTCACATGTTATCAACCTGTCAGTGGTATCAAAAGTGCACATCACTCCATGGAAAATTGGTTCACTAAAAAAAAAAACAATCCAGAGGCTCTCGAACAGTGGTATCGAACGTACATTTTGTCAGAGAAAAAGTAGTGCAGCACTAAAGTTCCTTCAACCAGGTCCTCCTACTCCCCCCCCCCCCCTCCCCCATTCCCTGGTCTACAATTTATGGATCGGTCCAGGATTTCCATAGTACTAAGATTCCCTCTAGCAAACGCACGCATCATCTAACAAACCGTCTTAAGCCATGTAACAGGCCTCCTTGGGTCTTATAAGACCTTAAACAAAGATAACGTTGGTTAGAATTTCGGACTAGCCATGCAAAACACCCATTTTACACTACGCGCATACGCACTCAACGCAGCGCAGGGGAATGGTCACACGAATAGGAAGGTGTACACACAGTGCAGTGACTGTGGACTGTAGACTGGACTTAATCAATGCGTGGGCAGTCATGTCCACGCCTGCGTTTATCAGGTAATAACAATCATCGTCAGCAACATTTTAATTGATGAAGCACCGAGTTGTACCCGGTGCTTCATGAATTAAATTGTTGATGATTATTCCGACAATTAGTTTTTGGAATCTATTATTGCGTCATTGGAAAAACTGCCCACCCGTGGAAAGTGACCAGCCCACGGCGGCTGTGCTGTATGCATGCATAATACACAACAAGTACATATACGTTTGCAGCCTATGGACATAAACATACGAACCCTCGAGTGTACACTCACACGCAGGGACGTGGCGACAGGGGGGGGGGGGGGGGGGTTCCCCCCCCCCCCCAATTTTGTCAAAATTTCCTATAGTTGGAAATCCAGAGGGCAAGTCATGAGTTGTTGGAAAGTCCATCTATCTGGGTTTTAGAGCTTCACTGGTGATGCTGGTGTCTCCTTCACTTCCCAAAATTCCAACTGTTACTATTTAACTGACACAGTGAACGCAATATCGAGCTTCATAAGTCTCCTTTACTTCCCAAAATCCCAACTCGGTTTCAAATCGGCAAAAATTCCAACTGTTACTATTTACAACTATAGTGTACGTAATATCTAGCTTCACGAGTATGTATGATGTCAATCGGCATGAGATTTCTATAGAACGTTTACTTATCGTAATGAAAAAAAATCCTCGAAATGCACTTATAGAAAATCGCATCGTAAAATCGTTATCTTGAGTCAATTCCATGATTCACGGTTACAAAATGATGAAACATCGAACATTGATCATTCCTGCATAAGATCTGATTTAATGTCAGGAGAGTGTGAATTGCTCAAAGTGAGCATTTGTTTAGCACATATTCAATTCCCACAATAATACCAAATAATAATAACAACCTTATAATTTTATTATAAATATGTTGGCATTATATTGTTACTAGAAACAATTTTAAATTTCCAGAAGAAACCCCCCCCCCTTCCCGTACACCCCCCCCCCCCCCCCCCCCCAGTCACATCACTTCAAGTTTGTCCGTCAAATGTTAGCTGTGGGAAAGCTTTTGTTTGATTCTGAGCAGTATCGGAATTATTTAAAATCAATAGTCTCCTGTGGTAAGAAGCAGAGGATAAATTCGGGGGCTTCATTGGGCAGATGATGGGGAAGTAATTATGAAATTCCAAGTTGGGCAGACGACCTTGCGTGCCCGACGAAATATACACTCGCTTTGGAGTACTCAGTTGGGCAAAATCTTTTACTTGCCGATACAAATATACACTGATTAAAAAGTGCAATAAACGCCGACTCATTATATCTGTAGAATTCCACATCCAGAGAGAGAGAGAGAGAGAGAGAGAGAGAGAGAGAGAGAGAGAAAGAGAGAGAGAGAGAGAGAGAGAGTAACTAATAACAAATGATTTTCTGATCATGACCCGTTGAAAGCACCCAACTGGTTGAGTACCTCCACCAAGCTGGTGCATGATTTTCTGATCATGACCCGTTGAAAGCACCCAACTGGTTGAGTACCTCCACCAAGCTGGTGCATGATTTTCTGATCATGACCCGTTGAAAGCACCCAACTGGTTGAGTACCTCCACCAAGCTGGTGCGCAATTGTTGAATGTTTAATACAGTATTCAATCAAGGGAGAGTATATTTATAGCATATAACATAACCTATGAAAAGCAGACGACACTTGCAAACAAAATTCTTGAGTATCTGTTTTTTTTATTTTTTGTCTCAAAAACATAGGTTATGACCCCTCTTTGGAACGAGCTCAACGAGCTCGTTCCAAAGAGGGGTCATAACCTATGTTTTTGAGACAAAAAATGGATAAAATAATGAAAATTAATTGGCGATTTTTGTGAATAGCGCTGGCCGATTTTAGCAGTTACGTTGGGTAAAGGGTTAAGAGACGTTACAGAATGAGATTTTTTCTGACTAATGTGAATGGAATTCCATCGGGTAGGTGCCACAATCGAACATGTTCAGTCGGCCGTTGTTAAGGACCGGCTAACATTCGGTTTCTAATCGTTTTGCGGATTCGCTTCGATTCAAAACCACCTCCAGTAATCGAAAACTTCGAATCCAAGATTATTTTAGATTTAGTACATTTCTTTATTATCAACTTGTCGATTTTTTGAAGAAAGAGATCGGCCGTATTCGGCTTCAGTAGATAACACAAATTTAGTCGGAAAATTCCAACAAATATCATCTGAAGCGATCGCGGAGAACGCATTCCGTCTCTTTTGCACAAATATAGCCCCATTGAATGTAATAAAGCCCTGTCTTCAATGCTACGGCGCTTTGCTCGCCTGAAAAGGCGATATATGATGTTTCGTCGTCCATTGTGGTGATACCTGGCGAATTCTCTCGTGATCTGGTTCTGATGACCCGGGTGAGTTGTCACCACTAGAATATTATGAACAGAAAACTCGGTTTAGTAGTCATGTATTCAAAGCACCTTCATTTGCAGTTTTAATATATATTAACCTTTGAAAACGGGCAACCGTTGTTTCGTTTCGGTCAGGAACACGATACGTCATAATTTAGTTAAACTGGATGGATCCTAAGTGCATGTGTGTGGTAGAGCAATCAATATTTCGGCCATTTGGCTTCTTCGATCCGAGATTCGATTCAAACGAAAAATTGTGATTTTCCGGGACCTACATGGACTAAATAAACATTTAACCCTTTACCCAACGCAGACGATATCAATATTTATTATTTTAAATATCATTTTTTTTTCAAATTTTTCAAAAAATTTCAACAAAACCATATCATGTGACACCTCGTAGGAACGAGTTCGTTCCAACGAGGGGTCACATGATATGGTTTTGTTGAAAGTTTTTGAAAAATAATACTTTTTCAACTGCTGAATTTGCATATCACGCGTGCGGATGCGGGCGATTCGTTAGGTACAGGGTTAAATTAAAAAAAAATCGCGTCCCCAAACAATCTTGGATTTTCTACCTTCAAAACAACCGCTGTATTCTCTTTATTTTTCCAAGTCCAAAAAAAGAGAGAGAGAAAAGTAATGTCATCACGCGATGAAAAAGTGACCTGTTAGTGGTATCGATAGAATACGTCACGCGATGGAAAACTCGCCCCTAAAACAATGAGTGGTCTCAACCTGTCACTGGTGTCGAAAGACATTATAGAAACCTGCCCTCGAAAATAAACAAATATAAATAATTCACATGGCCTGAATCAGTCAATAGTTTCGAAGGTACACATCACACCATAGACACCTACCTGGCTATATAGGCAGGAGCACCGTTTACCCCATAGGGCCCTTCCCTCCCATTAGTGGGTCCCCAATCATAGCCTATTCGCACCAACTCTCAAACGCAAATACTCGAAACCCGCCATGAGATCAATAACAGAGCCGGAGGGGCGGCCCGCCCATGCTCAAGCCAGACATTGCTATTGATAGTCCATCTATCAGTGTGTGGTGAGATCTGATGTGTGCTTATCACGTCATTCTGCTTCCGCAACTTCATAGATTATTTCACAGCACAAGCTCATTGCCGATTCACCATCTTTGACGTTAATGATATTTAGGACAGACGTTACTTCGGGTAAACACTTCGATCAGACTATCTGTCAAGACTGTCAAACATGCGATAGAAATAAACAAAATGTTTCGCTTGAAACGAAAAAAAAATGTGCGTTTTCGATTTAATGCTAATAATAATAGAAAACATAACATACTTTCAACACTTCATTTAACGGACAGGACAAAATAATATTGATTTTTTCGTCAAATGAATACCGCAATGAACCCTTTCCCATAAGCGAAGGCAGACTCGACATCATGTTTTTTTTCTGTCGACGAGTGAAAAAATGGCACATTGGCAGGTAGATCACTCAAATGACACAAAGATGTCTGTGTGAAAAGGTGAAACTCGTCTGCAAGTAGTGGTGTCGCGTGTCTATTTTGTCCTTATACAGTACAAGTCAAAATGAGGTGAAGAATAACCATTACCGGTATAAACTATAGATGTAATGTTTCCAAAACTAATAACACAAGGATTGGTCATAAAGACAAACAGTACGTGGAGAGTGTATTATCACTAAATCACCCACAGAATGGAGATTCCAACCAAGCAATAATTGCAAATTTGTTGCAAAGCATAATCAGCACAAGCAATGTTTCAGCCAATGGACCTCCGGGTTGAACCCGGAGGTCCATTGGCTGAAACATTGCTTGCGTTTTTTGTCGATATGTCCAAAATTTGAAAGTTAAAACGTGGGTAATAACTCCACTCCACGGGTGATTTAGTTACAATCCACTCTCCACGTACTGTATACATTCTTCTTTTGACCATTTTGTCCTTCAACTCAAACTTACATGTCACACAGTGAAAGCTGTCTTATTACAAAAAAGGAAACTCAGACCCCTGGGTTAATTCTGTGACCCCCCCCCCCCCCCCCTCAGAAATGTCGGGATATTGCACAGGTGATAAAGGCATCAGCAGCGAGTGCCGAAGGCGCGATCGATCATAGTGTGGCTGAAGTGGGTGGGGGCAAGGGGGTTTCTCCCCCAACAAAATTTTGAAATCTGTTATTAAATGGAGTCTTCCGGTGGCTACAGGGATACAATTTCGCGTTACTTTTTGGCCGCCAAAATGACGTTTTTTAGCAGCACGTTTCAAATTTCTAAGTACATAAATGAGTATTTAATGACCTAGATGGGGGCGCGGTGGCTCAGTAGGTAGAGGTGCAGGCTGCAAGCCGAGAGGTCCTCGGTTCGAATCCCACCTGCGGCAACCGCGTTGTGTCCTTGGGCAAGACACTTCACCCTCATTGCCCATCTGGGGGCACGGTGACGTCATGGACTAAGGCGTACTGCACGTCGATGGTGCATTTGTCTTCAACCAATGCTAACCCTGCTTGTGTGGAGTTAGTACGTTGGGGAGCTGCCAGTTGCTCGCCGGTGCTCGGTGGTTCTCTCCGGGCACTCCGGCTTCCTCCACCCGTAAAACTGTCATGGTCACGATTAGCCATTGTGCAGACAAATGTGACCTTAAACCCCAATGAATAAATATAAATGACCTAGATCTATAGCTATTGACTGCAGAATTCATGAAGTGATAACGTGGTTACGTGAAGTTGATTCAATAAAGTTATTACGTGGTCAAGTTCATAGCTTCATTCACGATACGGCCCCCTTCTCAACTGTTGACACTTGTGGGGGGGGGGGGGGGGGCTTGGTCAAACATGGCCTGAAAGCCGGTATTTTGCTTTTTGAAAGGACGTACCAAACCACAAAAAATAAAATACAGTCTTTCGGGTCATGTTTGGACTAGAGGTTGGGAGTGGACAGGCGTAACCAAGAATCTTTGAGTCCTGGGCCAATCGCCCCACCCCCTTCCTCAATTCCAGGCTCTGGGTTACTACCCTGGGCCCCCTCCCACACCTCGGCCTGGATCCATGACCACATTGTGCACACAGGGTGGTTTTGTACTTGTCCTCTTAGTAGGTGGATATACATGTACTTCCAACATATTCTTGCCAGTCTTGTAGAGAGTTTGGGACTAAACAAGCTAATCTGCAATCTATGGACCATCAGAAAACTAACTTATCAGTGCTCCAGAAAACTGCAGACTTACTTGGTGATTCATAAGTTTATACTGGCTTGTCAGGTATGGTCATTGGTTGATGCCCATGTGAGTTGTTTTGTATAATCAAAATTCAAGCCAGCGGACCACCGAGTGTAATTCAGAAATCACAGTCCAAGTCGAAATAAATTGTAGAATAACCACTATAAACTACTAGTATACAACTTCAACTACACCAATAACACAAGAACCTGACATAATTTTCCAGAAAGCTCTCACAGAAAGCTTTCCGAAAAATGATTTCGTGTTCTTTCGCATTTAGTGTAAGGGTAGTCGACTATTTTGTTCATTGCGGTTATGCTACACCTTATTTTGATTCATACAGTATTTGTAGACTTGAACATATGCTTCTACCTTGTACCATGCACACTCATATGAAGTCGTTTTTCCAGACATTTCATACTTGGCTATTAAATAAATAATTGTTGTTTTACAGATTAGTTCTATTAAAAATTATTGGACTGTAGCCATAGCCACACTTCAATATTTCGTGATTATATAAAACAAATTTAAAATAAGAAATTTTGACTTGCTGAAATAATCTACAATTGTTGTACTCTGATCATAAAAAGGGAGTACAATATATTTTGCACTTTACCTTTTTAAACTTTTACCCACATATAACATTAAAACTGGAAATTTCAATTTAAATTTTCCAAACTTACACAAAAAGCCTCAAGAAAATCGAATCAGAGACCCTCGGGGGAACAATCTTGTTCCGATGATAGGTCACGTTATGTGGTTTGTATAAAACGTTTTAAAAAACTGCTAAATTCATGAATTATGTTTGTAGCTGCAGTCAATTTGTCAGGTATACAGTTAAAACTAGAAGTCCTGTCATGAAATGCTCACAAATTGCACGGCGATCTGCGCGTTAATCTACGCGTTATGACCCTAGTAAGGCTATCAAATTCTGTACATGAGGCCTGTGCACAAGCAATGTTCCAGCCAATGGACCTCCGGGTAACCCGGAGGTCCATTGGCAGAAACATTGCCTGTGTTTGGTATGAGTAATCAGGAGAACATGTCGTGCTTTGGATGTCATTCGATATGGCAATTCCTACGCACAATTGAGCCTAGATAAGCGCGCACTTCGTGACGGGACTTCTAGTTTTAACTGTAGGGTTAGGCAGTGAGGTGTGTGTATTATGGAGATTCTTATCAATCCATTTTCCAATGTTTGAGAAAAAAACAATTAACAGTACCAGAAGGGTAAATTCCAACCACTCATGCGTCAGGTTTTTTTTGACATATCAAAGCTACGACAACCAAAAAAATTAGTTTTCCTGAATGAATATTGTTTCTTGGACATTATTAATTACATTTTGAATTTTTATGCACTAGAAAATTTAATGCAATAGGAATTCCAATGCAATTAACTCTCTTAAGTGCTGTTTATGAACCTAAAACATGTAAAAAAAAGTGTTACAGAATACATGTACATTATCATTCAAAGAGGCAAAATAGGTTGTAAAATAACTACAGTAAATTAAGAATCCTGCTGCTTCTGCTTCTACACTGATAATACAAGAATCTTACATCATTTTTGTGGGAAGCGTTCTGTTAGAGATTCACAAAAACGATAGTTTAGGCTGGTACTGTTTATTTTCAACTCATTTTGACATGTACTGTACAGTACGTGGAGAGAGTATTATCACCCGCAGAGTGAAGATTCCATCCGAGTAATAATTGCAAATTTGTTGCAAAGCACAACCAGCACCAGTAAGGTTTCAGCCAATGGACCTCCGGGTTAAACCCGGAGGTCCATTGGCTGAAACATTGCTTGTGTTTTTTCTCGATATGTATAAAATTTGAAAGTTATAGCTTGGGTGATAACTCCACTCCGCGGGTAATTTAGTTACAATCCACTCTCCACGTACTGCATATGGAAAACACAAATTATTTAGACACGCGACACTTCTACTAGCAGACGATTTTAACCTTTTAGCGACCACGCCCCTTCCCCAACCTCTTCCAGCTGGAACATCTGTGTGTGTTAGCTTCAAAACATTTGTATTGATTGGCTGTGTGGATACGCAGAGTTTGAAATTTCACCCCCTCTCTCATCTTCGCGTCATTTGAGTGATCTATCGGACGTTTTGTCACTCATCAACAAACACCAAAAAAAAAAAAAATAAAACAAGATGCCGAATCTGCATTCGCTTATGGGAAGGGCTTCACTGAGGTACTCATTTGATGAACAAATCAATATTATTTTATTCTGTCCATTAAATGAGGTGTTGAAAATATGTTATTTTTTCTATCTTTATTAGCATTAACCCTTTAACCCTTTACCTAACATGAAAAGCAGACGACACTTGCAAAAATAATTCTTGAATAACTAATTTTTTTCAGTTTTGTCTCAAAAACATAGGTTATGACCCCTCGTTGGAACGAGCTCGACGAGCTCGTTCCAACGAGGGGTCATAACCTATGTTTTTGAGACAAAAAATGAAAAAAATAGTGAAAATTAATTGGCGATTTTTGAGAATAGCGCTGGCCGGTTTTGGCCGTTACGTTAGGTAAAGGGTTAATACGTTTGTTCGTATTATTATGTACGGAATCGTTTGTTTAATTTAAATCGAAAAGGGGGCGCCGTGGCTTAGTTGGAAGAGGTGCAGGCTGCAAGCCGAGAGGCCCTCGATTCGAATCCCACCTGCGGCAAGCGTTGTGTCCTTGGGAAAGACACTTCACCCCCACCCCCTCCCCATTGTCCATGTGGGGGCACGATGACGTTGTGTACTAAGGCGTACTGCACGTCGATGATGCACCTCTCTTCAACCAATGCTAACCCAGCTTGTGTGGAGTTGGTATGTTGGGGAGCTGACAGTTGCTCGCCGTTGCTCGGTGGTTCTCTTCTGGTATTCCGGCTTCCTCCACCCATAAAACTGTCGAGGTCATGATTAGCCATTGTGCAAAAATATGTGACCTTAAACACAAAGAAATAAATAAATAATGAAATAAAAAAACGCACATTTCTCGTCTCAAGCGAACCATTTTGTTTGTTTCTATCGTATGTATGACAGTCTTGACGGATAGTCTGATCAAAGTGTTTACCCGAAGCAACCTCTGACCTTGCATATCATTAACGTCAAAGATGACAAATCGGCAATGTGCTTTTTACAACAGATAGCCTTCTAGAATATTTCTCGACATTGCAACAGACGGCCAACCTCCGTCAGCAGGTCTGGCAATCTAGAAAATCAAGGAATGCAAAACATTGCATTGGCACACACATCTTCTCGTTTTTCAAAATGTGTCATTCAAGTCTTATGTGACTGTTTTTTTACACTCAAAATCTATCGAAATGCGACACAGAATGTGTCATGAATTATTGCGAATCAATGCAACATTGAAAAATCGTCCCCTGAGTTCCAGTGTGTTCTCTGTGCCAGTAGGCACAGGGAACACATTGGAACTCAGGGGGCAAAATGATAATATATTTTAAAGGCAGTCCCAAACAGGTCTGGCGTCTGGAGTTCCGGAAAATCAAGGGGTGCAACAAATTGCCCTCCTCATTTTTTTTTCTAGGCGTGCGGCACTCCTACACTCCTAAAGAATGCCAGACATGCGTCAGCTTGTTTACATACGGACTATAAATTATGTGCCCGACAGCGCGACCCATTTCTCGACAGCAAATGATGTAACTGACAACAAATAATAAGAATTCCACAAACATAGAGCGCTCGGGTTGTCAAATTCTCAAAGGGGTTAAGTCAAAAAAGTGTTAGATACGTTCTGTTGAATATCATAACATCCAAATGCGAATAGTGAATACAAGTTATCTCCGCCAACATGTATGGTATGTGGAGATTTAATACCCGGATGTCGTGTTTAAATGAGACATCCAGGTATTAAATCTCCATATACCATACATGTTGGCGGAGATAACTTTTTTGACCGGTTTGAAACACAATACAAACATAGTGAAAATAAATTTGTGGACACATTTCTCAGCTCCACAATCAATTGTACCAAATTCGTGATAATTATTTTGTTTTTATCCTTGCAAAGATAACAGACAGAGTTACATCCCTTGGGTCGTTTAGGAAACGAGCAAACAGTATTTTGTTCACATATCGACCCCAGAGTTCCAATGGCACATTGGTACTCAGGGGACGAATTATTTGCTCTTATTTTATTTTTATGATTGAATTGTCGGAAATCTGATGATAGTGTGACTATTTTCAGGTTTTTTGGTTCGATGTTTATGTCGAGGCGAGCAAACGCGGAAAGCTTTCGTGTAAACCATATACCCCCGATGTTTCGCGTGTGCTTATACCATGGATGTTGCACCCTCTCATATACCTTGGATGTTGGGTGTACCCTTAGTCATGGCTATTTGTCCAAGGCATTCTGACCAATCAAAAGACAGAATTTATCGGGATATAGGGACAACCTGTTTTATCTATTCAAAGCAATTCCATGCATGTCAAACTAGCAATCATTTTTTTTTGCCTCTGCATACGGTGGGGGAGGGGGTCTGCAAAATAAATATTATACACAAGGCCGATGTTGGTAAGTTACCTGATGGTAATTTACGGGGAAACATTGCTTATGGGGAACATTACTCACCAAAGCAAAAATAAATTGAACTGAACAGGAAACATGTCAGGAAAAACATTTGTAAATGAAAGTGTCATTGGCACTGTAGTTTAACTTGACTGTGTGTTGTGTTTGATGAAAGGATAACGTTTAATGTTTATGAAAGGATTATGAAATACACCAAGAATTGTGATCATTGAGAATATGTTAATTTATGTTTCCAGAGTGCTATGTTTTCAATAAAAAATAATTTTGAGGTGTAGACTGTACTAAAGAATTGTGAGGTGGGTTAATGTATGTCAAAGTCACCAAGTTACAGTGAAATTATTTCAAACCTAATCATCCTATCAAGTTACAATGAAATCCCTTAATAAATACGGCCTGTAGACTGTGCTAAAGGCTTTCTGGCTCCAGGCCTGTGTAGCCATCACGGCAGACCTATCGCAACCAAAAGATGACGTCCTCATCTAGACATGGCACTGAGTCATCCTACCAAGTTAAATTAAATCCCTTCATAAATACGACCTGTAGTCTGTGCTAAAGGTTTTCAGGTTTTGGGCTCAGGCAGCTGTCACGGTAGACAGATTGCGACCAAATAGGGAAGTTCTCATCTGGACATCATTCGGAATCATCCTACCAAGTCACAATGAAATCCCTTCATCAATACAACCGGTAGACAGTGCTAAATGTTTTCGGGCTTCGGGCCCCTGTAGACATCACAGTTGACCGATCGCGACCAAAAGGGGACATTCTCATAGAGACAGTATATAGATTCATCCAACCTAGTTACAATGAAATCCCTTACAATGAAATACGACTTGCAGACTGTGCTAAAGGTTTTTGGGTTTTGAGGTCGGTCAGCCATCACAATTGACCGATCACAACCAAAAGGGAACGTTCTCACCTTGTCATGACCTCAAACCTGTATATGAAATTTCGTGACGATCGGGGTGTAGCCTGATCAAAAGGAAAATGTGAACTGACTCACAGACTCGGAGACTTACAGCACGCGTGATGGAAATAGCTTATCCTAACTTTGTCACGTTAAGCTGAAAAATTTGGAGCAATTGCTCATCAGAACGCAAGTGATTATCAAACGTGCACGTTTATAGATTTATAATTAAGGACTGATTCACTTTGATCTGTTATTGAGAATCAGCGTTAATGTTTAGGCAACACGCCCCATAATTGGTGTAGCCCGTTAAGGATAGGTGTGTCGCCTACACATGTACGTTAATTCCAGATAATAGATCAAACTAAAACAGTTATTTCATTTGAATGTGATCTTACTAAGAAACTATAAAAGTACATCAGAATATAAATTGACAACACTGACACATGTTCCTTTCATTACGACGCAGGACCCTTGGTAGCTCAGACGGTTAGGAGTACACCAAGCTGCCTCGCCTCTCAACACCGACGATAATGGTTCGATTCCAGGTGTATTGATCTGGAATTTGTAATCCAAAATTGTTATCTGGGAGAGTTACCAGGTACTCCCGATGACCGGTAGTCTTGTTGCACACGGTAGGCGACTCTTTCAGCCAATGTTATCTCTGCCAGTCTAGCTTTTTATGCAGACACTCCTTTACCAATAAAACTTAGATAGTTGTGACATAGCCTTAGTTGTTGAAAGCGATCTTAACCCCCAAACAAATTATCAAACAAATAAACAACTTTTCAAAAAGTTTATTACACATCCATTCAACTTTAACCCCATGTATTTAACGGAATAGCCGCTATGACATAAATGATTCTGTATTCAATGGGTGATGGTGCAAGCCGGACCTTTTTTCCCAACACCGTTCATACTAGTCCCTTTCCCATCGAGTCATCAGTTACGCTTCGAAACGTTTCCAAAGTTCGTTATACAATTATCAACAGTCTGTCGCATAGTGTGAAAATGAAAACGTCCAAAGCAAAATAAAGTCGGTTCACTAAAAATTACTTAACCAAAAATGAGATAATATTTTTTTAAAAAACCCAATCATTTCCAAACAGAACATTAACCCAGTCCCGTGGCCATCTCGTTTTGTGGATCCGTTATATCTAAATTGGTCAACTTCATTTCGGGAAATCTTCGTACATCTTGACATGCTTCGAACTTCTTTTAAAAATGTTTCTCCCAGCAGCTGGTTTGCAAATCTGCACAAAATTGTACTTATATTTTTAGGAACAATAATAACTATCAAATGGTTAGGCGTGAATGGGCACCAGCCGAAGAGAAAGAGCGATACGAATTTCAACAAACACTGGTTCCGAAAAGGTTGTTTTGATTTTTTATCGATCCATTTGATCAGTACAGCTTCAGTCAAAACAAACAGACTCTCCACCTTTGGGTTTAAACATCGGAATTAAAATTTGTTTATTTAAATGATTTTTAATGCATGGGTTGTGTAATAAACACAGAACGCGATGTGTGTTTGAATCGGTGGGTGTTTTACATTACTCGTTGGAATGGCGTAATCATATTTCGCGAGAGCCTACGGCTCTCGTGAAATATGACTACGCCATTCCAACTCGTTATGTAATACACCCACCGATTCGAACACACATCGCGTTCTGTCTATGTATGCACACTATCAATCCAACCAGGTCATGATTGATATCACGTTAATAAGGTTAACAATGCACATCAAGTAAACCATGTTAAGACAAAAGTAGAATTAGTGTTCTCCATCTAATACTAACTTAGAGCATCGGTGGCTCAGTCGGTTGGGGGTACAACTCTGAGCTGTCTAACCTTTCAGCACTGACGATGTGAATTTGAATCCAGGTGTAGCCATCTGGGCATTGATACAATAAATCGTTATCTGAGAGAGCTTCCAGTTACTCGCGGATGGACAGTGGCCTCTCTACACAAAGTAGCCGACTCTCTCAGCCAATGCAATCACTGCCAGATAAGCCTTGTGCGTGGACTCTCCTCCACCAATAACACTGGTAGTGTCGTGATATAAGCATGGCTCTCGAAAGCGATGTTAAACATTAATCAAGCAAACCAACTAAGACTACATTATTTTATCCATCTCAGATTCAGTGTAAATTTCATGTTGATAGAAAGAGTTCCGAAAAGGGTTACTCAAAGCTATCAGGCGTAGTTACCAAGGATTTACCTTGGACCTTGAACATGAATTGGTTATGTCTAAACGGTAACCTATAATAGATAATGGGATACCGGTTAGTGGATTTGGAGGATTGCTTAATTTCAAACAGAACAAAATAAGAGGCTCATAGGATAATGGCTTCTCAGAAATACCGGAGCAAATATATCATAACTGATGAATTATGGGGCGGGGGGGGGGGGGGTTGGAGAGGAACAATTTTTTTTTGCACAAAAGGGGTGGGTGGGTCTCTTTGGAGCGGAAGAAATTGTTTGGGCCATGTGTCTGCAATTTCGTCCAGCTCCCCCCCCCCCCCCAACCCGGTACATAGTGTAAACATGAATTTTGTGTATTAACAATATAGCTTACCAACACAAAATGTTATTTGAATTGGGGTCCAGAGAACTATTCGTTCGAACATTTAAATTTGACAAACCGTGCGTATAACGTCAAAAATGGCTCATCACCCACAAGCCTTCAGATACAATGTCGGTGCCAAATCTAGGGCTGGCGGGTTCTACCAACACAGAAAACTAAGCATCATGTTGCTATATCCCCTCCTCGAAGCTTAGAGATCAAACGTTTGTTTTTGAAACCAATCACATGGACATCTCCAAGTATGAGCATCCAAACCAAAATTCTAAGGCAATTATCAATCAATGGCGGAGCACATTCGTGGTCTTGCGGCAAAATCAGGTGAACTTCGCTGTATAGTGTGCGATCGAAGGGTGTGTCCAGGGACGTGGCTAGAGGTTTTCGATTAGGGGGTGTAGGGTGGTGAATTTCCAATTAGGGGAAGGGACCGGGAGGAGGAACAGCCCTCCCAGTCCCTCCCCATAGTTGGAAATTCACTACCGAGAAAAACAAATTGAAAATCAATCCATGAAAGGGGCATAAAATTGATTCTTATTTGGTATTATTCTGGGAATAGAATATGTGCTAAACAAATGTCCAAGCTTAGAACTTTGAGCAATTCAGACTGTCCTAACATTAAGTCAGATCTTATGCAGGAATGATCAATTTTCGATGTTTAATCATTTTGTAACTGTGAATGATGGAATTAACTCAGGATAACGATTTTACATGATGTGATTTTCTTGAAGTGCATTACGAGGATTTTTTTTATTACGATAAGAAAATGTACTATAGAAGTCTCGTACCGATTGACATCATGCATTTAGGAAGCTCGATATTACACTGTAGTTGTAAATAGTAACAGTTAGAGATTTTGCCGATTTGAAACCGAGTTGGGATTTTCTGAAGTAAAAGAGACATGAGCATCACCAAAGAAGTTCTAAAATTCAAATAGATGGAATTTCCAACTACTCAGGACTTGCCCTCCGAATTTCCAACAACAGAGAATTTTGGCAGGATTGGGGGGGGGGGGGGGCATCCCCCACACCACTCCTCTGTCGCTACGTCATTGGGCCCTGCGACTAAAGGGATTTGCAGTCACTGCTGAGCTAACATTTGAGGCATATTACGTTGGAAGAGCCAACATCCCCAGTCCATAATGGTCTACTGATTTGAGATTATCTTCAAGTGTCATTCATATGATATGTTGAAGGTTTTCAATCAATTTTAGAAGTTTCATCACATTATAACTGTGAATGATGGAGTTAGCTCAGGATAACGATTTTACATGAGGTGATTTTTTGAAGTGCATTTCGAGGATTTTTTTCTGTTACGATAAGTAAAGGTACTATAGAAATCTTGTACCGATTGACATAATGCGTAGTTATGAAGCTCGATATTGCGTACACTGTAGTTGTAAGTAGTAACAGTTAGAATTTTGCCGATTTGAAACCGAGTTTGAATTTTTGGGAAGTAAAGGAGACATCAGCATCACCAAAGAAGCTTTAAAATCCAGATAGTTGGAATTTCCAACTACTGATGACTTGTTCTCCAAATTTTTAACTATAGGAAACTATAGGAAATTTTGGTCAGGATTGGGGAGAGGGGGAGGGGTGACACGCCCCCTGTCGCCACGTCTCTAGGCGTGGCGTGTCAGCTTCTGGCCACCTGACCAAACCACAGATTTGTTCGCCAGAAGTTTCTGCCTATTTCATTTCTACTGCAGTAGACAGGTCGTAATTCAAGCATTGGCTGTAATCTCCACTAGGTTAGAAAAATCCTCATCAACAACATTATAATTAATGAAACACCGGGTTGTTCCACTGCGGTGATGGCAGTGAAGAGGGGTTCGCGCAGTCTGTAGAATGGGTTGAGTTTGCTTTCGTATTTACGACAGCGTGGAAGCGACACTCTATGTTTTCCTACTATCTTGTTTAAACGAAATATTTAAGTTGTTTAAACGAGATAGCTAAGTCGTTTAAACGAGATAGCTAAGTTGTTTAAACGAGATAGCTAAGTCGTTTAAACGAGATAGCGTTTAAACGACTTAGCTATCTCGTTTAAACAACTTAACTATCTCGTTTAAACAAGATAGTAGGAAAACATAGAGTGTCGCTTCTACGCTGCCGTACGTATTGGCTTGAAGCCATGGTGATATATTGAACCGTCTGGCTCATCTTTCAATGCAATGACAGACTTGAACCTCAACGATTCCGCAAGACTGCAAGACGCCAGCGATGAAGATGCAACGGAGTTAAAGATGAAACTATATTTACCAAACACCCTGAGTGCGGAGCTGTCGGCGAGATATGCGACCACATACCTTCATTGAGACATGAACTCTTGAAGGCGGCCGTCAATGACTACTAAACGGGTATGTCTCAGAAGGGGTTGGCACTTCGCTTCTACACCCCGCTGGACTTCGAGCTGTCCGGGAGCCACATGCCATTCTAATACAAAGACCTTAAAACACCAATAAATAAATATATCATTTCCAGTGATAATCTGACTCGTATTCACCTAGAAGTGATGCTCTGAAAGCCGCCATGTTGATTGATATCGTGAAAATGAAAATTTCTTTTTCTTCACAGTTTAGCATATAAAATTTTGTTTTGTAGTAAAATTTGACACATAGCTATCTCAGTGTTCTGAAAAAAAGAGTCTTTGGTTAAAATTCAGTTAGCCATGACCACGTGCGTCGGTACATGCTTTCAACAGATTTTTCGACAAAGCGTAAATCCGGCGCATGCCCACGTGCTACGGTCTTGAAAACCATACCAAATCGAAGTTTTGAACAGTACACATCGATTGCACAACATTTCATTTCAATCCGATTGAAAAGCAAAATGCCGCAAATGTCCGAAGTTGATATGGGCCATTGTTCTAATTGTGCATGAGCAATCGCAACTGCTTGGTTCCAGGAGCGGACGTCAGCGCGTTACGTCGCTGCTTCAAGATAAAGGCATACGTCTCTTACACCTCTGTAACCGATTTCAGACAGGGACAGAGACAGGGCTAAAAATAAGCAGTGTCGCGTCGCTTTTTGCTATGCAAAACTTGCAAAAAGCTACACAATGTTCAATTATGTATAGCATTTTGCGATACAAGATAATCAACTGTAGCCTATTTGGCTGCAGTTGATTATCTTGTATCGCAAAATGTAAATGAAAATTTGCAAACAAATTTGAAAAGTAGTTCATTGATGTTTTACTTCTGATTGTGGAACATTCCAGGCATAACTCAGATTAACTCTCCATCAAGCATCATTAGCAACTTCATATGTAAGATGAATTCTATTGGTTTAAATGTTTCCTGTTTTTAGAACATTTTGCATAAAATGTCCATTAAAAATAACTTCAAGCCCATCAAATTAAAAATCCAAACTTCCATTTTAGAACTCTGTTAAATAACCAAGACGTCATTTGAAAATATCCAAGTCCATGCAACCCTTAAAGGCAGTTCAGTTAAAAAAAACATAGTAAATGTTTCATGTGTTGCAGATCATTTGAAAATACCCAGAAATGGATGGAAACTATTCTATCTACTTAAAAGAATTCAATACAAAACAGCATAACATAACTCTGGTATACAAAACAGCTATGGAATTTTTAAAAAATGCTATTCATTTTTTGGAAATGTGTAGCATTTTGCTACGCATAGACAAAAAGTTATTTTGAGCACTGGACAGAGACAGAGTGACAGAGTGAGGTTGTGGTCACTCATAGTCGCTGAATGTGTGCACGAACAGTTAGGAATCGTCTGCGGGAGTTCAGTGTAAGACCACTACGTCCCGCCGCTGGTCCACAACTTACACCTAGGGGGCGTCAAAGTCAATTGCAATCGCTTCAGGCACATACACCAAATCGGTTTCACTTGGCCCACAGGAGACGTGTGTTATTCACTGACGAGCCTCGGTTCACGCTTTACAGATCATATGGACAACAACGTTGCTTTCGGCGTCGAGGTGAGTGATGTTCTGACGCGTGTATTAGGGAAAACGGCGGGTTCGGGGGAGGGTCTGTTATGGTTTGAGGCGGGAATTCTCATGGCGTGAAAACACTTCTCGTGGTCATCCAGGGCAATCTTAAAGTCGTAAGATATCGGGATCAGGTTCTCACTTATCCATGCGCGTAACTTTACGTTGCTTTAGGGTAATGCGAGGCGGCTCGTGGCTTGGGTTTGTCGTGACTTCCTCAACCTAAACAATGTCCCTGTTCTCGATATGTCTCTGATCTAGCATTTGTGGGACGAGCTCGACAGGAGGGTCAGGAAGCGCGTCAACGTCCCAGACAACGTCACTCAGCTCACGCAGGCCCTTCTTCGGGAGTGGAATAACATCCCACAAAGGATCATAAACACCTTGTTGAGGTCAATGGTAAGGAGAGTTAGAGCGAGAGTGAAGCCCGGGGCGGGCAAACCCGCTATTGATTTTCATCAGGAAATGGCGTAGGGAGCCCAGGTTTGAACGTTATCCATTACCAACGCCGTCTGCGTTAAGACAACAAAACTAGTCAAAATTTAACCCTTTGCATCTACGGTACGTAATAATATGTACTCCGACTTTTAACATTTGCGTTTGACGTCCAAAAAGCCTAGTTCTACGTGATGTTAAACGTCACGATAACCTTAGTCGGAAAGGGTTGATCAGTAATTAAAAAAATAACACCAAAAATCGAAACAATGAAGTAAACATCCATAACACATTTGAAATATTTACCGCGGCCTAAATTTGGCGTGCCAGTACCGAACGAGGTCCACTAGGCCGATCTCCTGTTTCAGCCCCATGACCGGGTTATGACCTTGTCCAAACGGCCACCAATATGCGCAGGAGATGCGTTTGTCTTCGGGTCAGAAGTCGACAGAGTGGGGACTAGGCTGCCCGCAGTGGTCTCCACATTGAACTGCGATGGGGCTCGCCTGACTGTCTAGAAGCCCCTCGACGTCATCAAGGCTACTGCTGTAGCACAAGAGCCATCTTCCCTGGTTGCCCTGTTGATATTCGAGGGCAGAAGCTCCTCTCTGGTGTGGGAGTTCTTTATCGCTACCAGCCAGGCGATCTGGAAGGGAGCCACAGCAAGGAAACGGACCCTGTGTGGTATCTCCATGTTTAACAGCTTGGACGCTTGGTCACCAATCTAGGAAAACCTGTGCTGTATTACCTTGATGTGTCATCTGGGGGGCCAACCCGTGGCTTCGTCCGGGAAGGGCTGCTTGTTGTGCCTCCCGACACCCAGCCGTCGCAAGATGGCGTTCTCACTCGCTGTGTTTCATTTAGCAGCTTCAAATCTGGATCATAGGGCGCCGCGCCCTTGTGACCATACGTCAGGGTGGTGTCTTCCACATTTTCTGCAATCCAGCGCTTTGAATCGAAGGGGGCAGAGATACCTGTGTCCGTAGATAAGGTGTCCCTCGGAGCGCAGCAAATCTATCCCATGCCGGAAGGTCTTCTTTTTGAAGAGTGCTTAATTGTACTGCTTCCTTGCGCTTCTGCCTGCTTCGAGGATGGAGTACATCTTGGTGAGTAGGCCCACATACCAAGCAATGAGGCGCCCAGCACACTCGCCATTCATCTTCCCGGGGACCTTCTTATTCTCTGGGCTATAAAGCGAGTGATCCTTTCGATTGTAGCTCGGCGGTAGAGGTCCTTGTTCTCGGCCATGTCATTGTAAACGTCCTATGTCTGGATCTCAAGAAGGAGGATGCCCGTGTCTGTGTAGAGGAGCTGACAGCGCCCTCAGTACTGCCCCTTCATCTTGTTGTAGTAGAAGTGGTACATCAGGTGCTTTCTTAGATCAAGTATGCTCATACCAACGTATATTGGTCGGATTAGCGCCAGCTTACTCTTATGGAGCTGGGCCGCCGCCAGAGCGTCATCGAATAGCTGGTTCGTGCAAAGGCCTGGCTGGCGATCAGACGTCGTCGTAGCTTTTCCTCCTCACTGGCGCGCACAAACTTGACGTTGATTCGCTTACAGAGATTCCCCGTCGTTTTTCCACACACCGAGTTGTCTATGAGTTTGTATTTTATCCTTCTCGAAATCGTTGGCCGCCATTTTCCTGATGTGAGGCACCATCCAGGGGGTCTGATCGAATCGAACAGCATTATGGACCTTCGTCAGGTGCATGCCCAAAGATAGACAGAGCTGGAGATTGCGGTAGTGGAACACATAGCGTTGGGTGTCGCGAAGGTTGTGAACCAGCTTTTTAACCCCGAATGGGGCCACCCCGACACCTAGAAGGTTTTGCTGATACTCATACATCCACTCTCTTTCTGAACCACCACGCTGTACCAGCGGTTAGGAATTGTGCTCATCGCAAAGTTCCTCGGGGTACTCCATTTCTACCTTAAGGATGCAGCCCTTCTTTAAGTCATCCGGATGGTCTGCTCTGTTCCCCTCCAAGCCTTCCCAATCCCCTACCATCACAAAATTGCGTGTAGGTAGCCCAACCATACAGATTGTTAGCAAGCCTGAATATAAGCAACCTGTCATTTGCAAAATGGGGTCCCCAGAGGGTGAATTTGTTGTTCTATCCCATGCAGTGGGCCAATTTATCCTCTCGGTACATCTTTCTGTTTGGCTTGAGACCTTGATTCAGACTGAGGTTCACAGAGGGTAAATTGCGTGATAGTACCCTGCTGTGCAGGGTAGCATCTCCAAATTCACCCTCTGGGGACCTTATTTTGCAGATGACAGTCAGCGTATTTGCAGGCTTGATTGTTAGCATCTAAATATAAGATGTCGATGTTCGGCTTTCAAGGGTGGTAGCCATTGACGTGAGGGTTGTTGGCCCTCACGTAGCGCATCGACACTATGGACGTCACACCACGCATCCCCCTCTTGATAAAGAAATGCTGGTCATAGTCTGCCAGTAGCTCTAGCTCCGCTCCCATTTGCCTGAGCGGCGCTTCCCAAGAGGGGCCAGGGATCGAGTAGTAGTGGGCAGTGTTGAGGCCATTCTGCCGCAGGCAGGCAGGCTTTTCTGAGGGTCTCGAAGACGTCTGCCAGAAGCACGTCGGCGCGCAAATATAGGTCGAAGTAGTCGCCAAGATTCCTTCATCCAACGACTGCCCAGATCTCCCAAGCGTGGACGTAGTTGTCTCCGCAAGTGCACTCGGTGAAGCGCTCCCAGTGCTCCAAGCAGTTCATATACTCATATGGATAAACTCACTTGCGCAGCAGTGGCGCCCTCTTCTCTGAATCTGGCTCATTTTTAGCCGTAATCCGGACGGAATCGGGCTGGTTATGTGATACGACCTCGTCAAGGGACGCCAACAGGAATAAAGTCTGTCGACAAACCGGAGCTGCCTAGGGTAGAAGCTGATGTACTTCTCCGTGGTATTTGGGATGCACGTGAACTTGCCATCAACCGTGGATATGGCCTGCATCAGGAGATGGCTGTCGTAGTCCTGAAGGTTGTGAAAGGCCACAGGAATGGTCGTAGATTGGGGGCTGAGTCACAGCTTTATGTTGCATCCGTTGTGGGCGGCACATCTGTACACGCCGGTGATGTGGTCGTGATCTCGAACGGAGTCACCATCAAGTGGCTTCTCCCACACGTAGCAGGCGGTGGTTGTTTTGAAGGCCAGACAGTCGACTGAACTCATCCGCATAGCCTTAGGGTTGACGGGCACCACCTTGATCTTGCGCTCCTCCTGCTGGATTGCTCTGAGGGAATGTTCTGTCGCATTGGTCCCTCGGTATTCCACCGGGGCATCTGCGCGGTAGTGGACGACCACATAGCAATAACTGTATGTCGCATGCTGTTGTGTCTTATTCTGGGTGTTGCTCTTCTCAGAGTCGAGTTCGATCCCGTGATTTTGGTGGGGAGGGCCTCAAAGTCGATGTAGATGATCTAGGGTGTTGGGGGTTGTTTGTGGTGGTTCTGGAAGGCTAGTTTGTTTTCTCCCACTGCCGGAACCCACACTCTCACCACTGACTGGTCGTCCCCGGCATTCTGGCGTGTGAGACTGTAGGAGGTCTCCCTTTGAGCAGCCGTGGAGGCATCTCTCATTGTAGTGTTTACGCTCTCGGTGCTTTGACTGACTATATAGCAGCCGGTTGAGGTCCTTGACCCAGGTGTAATGGAGCTAACCTGCCTTCTCTATCAGCAGGAGGTTGATGCGGGGGCTGGGGCGTCCCTTGCTTGCTGAGCCGGTGAGAGAGTGAAGTCCATGCCGTCGTCTGTTGGATATTGTTGGATATTGGGTGGTCTTTGTGGCATTGGCCATCCTTGTTCTGACGACGGCTTGTTTGCATTTTAGAGATTTGGGCAGTGGAATGTATGAGCCTCCATTCAGAGGTTGGTAGCAAGCCGCGTATAGCCAGACATTTTTCAATCCAAAAACCACCCAATCAGAACCTCGCTGTGTCCACTTCTCGAGAGACTCCTGAATGATTGGGAATGCCTTATCAAGTGTTTCATCGATATCACGGGCTTTGAAGACAGCTTCCTGCTTGTGGCGAAACCAGGGGTCAGTATACTCTTCAATGCCGTCATGGTTGTCCATCCTAAGTTGGGCCTTAAGAGCAAGCTGAAACTTTACGCCATTGAGGACCATGATTTCCTCTACGGTTACTGGTGGATCTGTGGTCGCACACCTTCTATGAACGCCTGGGAGGGTCTGCTCCCTGCTTGTGGCCCTAGGAGAAATCCATTTGCCAACTTCTTAAGAATTTGCCTAATGCACAGGGCGGCTGTATGAATGTAAGACCAATAGTCTCTCTCTTTTGCCCCCTTAAACAGCCCCATCACCTCCTTCTGGTAGTTCCGAATTCCGAATGGTTCTAAGAGCCTTCTGTGCAGGTTGAGGGTCGAACTCCTCCAGAATGGCCTTTCTTTTTCTCTCCTTTCTCTTTCGATGTGGAGAGGTACAGTACAGTCGCCGTGGACTTGTCACTTTCCACGCATGGAGAATATTTCCACGGACGCAATAATATTAGATTCCAAACACTAATTACATGAATAATCATCAAATGTTTAATTAATGAAGCACCGGGTACAACCCGGTGCTTCATTAATTAAAAGTTTGCTAATGATGATTTTTACTACCTGGTAAACAGATGCGCGGACATAACGGCCCACGTGTGGATTACGACCAATCCACGGCGACTGCACTGTAGGTCGGTGTACCTCTGGAGATATGGTCTTCGGCTAGCGCCTCTTAAAGCAATAGGCTCACTCTTGATGTTGTGGACAACATCGTAGAGAAGCTCCAGAGTATGCATTTCTACAAGCAACTGGTTGATATAGTCATGCATCGTGATGGGTATGGCCATTACAATTCACTCTAATTGGGCGTTCGGAGTGTTAGCAGCTGTGAGAAGACCCCAGCGAACTGCTGTTTTGCATTATTCTCTAGAGATATACCATAACCGAATTTTATTTCGACCACACCCTCTAAAGAGATGTATTGCGCTCTGAAACCCCATTTCGCATGACCTACAACGTATAGAGACCCTGCTGCCTTTCAGTATCTTCATTAAATGGGTCTTGTAGTATGCATAGATTCAGCTCTTCACACAGAGCTGTTTTCTACAGACATTTATCCAAACGCAATTGTTAGGGCCATTCATCTCACACAATGCTATCATCGGGTATGCCTATTGTAAATTGTAATAGGGGAGCCTTACGACGAGGGAAATTTCTTTATGACAGGTTGCTTCCGAGTTGTCTGCAGATTGGGTCGTTGCCCTCGGGGGTTCCAATTCTTTTTGTACGTGAAGTCTTTGTGCTTGAGATTTGGTGCACCTGGGACTGGGAGCCCGCCGAGGGGCTGTTCTCGTGCCAATATAGCAGTAGATACATGAGATTTGGCGCAACTAGGAGTGGGGGCATGCCAGGCGCATTGGGTGGTCCTGTGAGGTGAACTATGCTCGTGCCCATATAGCCATAGCCGCTTGATATTTTTCAAACTAGGGCTGGGGGCCCGCCATGGGTAGGGCGGGTTCTATAGGGTGAACTTTCCTCGTGTCTCCATGTGTATACTACTGGTTCAGTTGCATTGAAGTGGCTTAGTGGCAGACTGTTGCACACCTGTGCTAGAGGTCTCGAGTTCGATCCACGTCCGGGACGACCCGCGTTGTGTCCGTGGGCAAGGCACTTTATCGCGGTTGTTTACATGGGGCCACGATGACACCGTGTACTAAGGCGTACTGCACGTCGATGGTGCACTTGTATTCAGCCGCTGTAACCCTGCTTGAGCGAAGCATGAACAGAGTTAGAATGTTGAGGAGCTGACAGTTGCTCGTCGATTCTCGGTGGTTCTCTCCGGGTACTCCGGCTTCCTCTATCCGTAAAACTGTCACGGTCACGATTAGCCTTTGTGCATAAGTATGTGACCTTAAGCACCAATAAATAAATAATATAAATAAATAAGTTGCATTGAACATGCATCAGTGCTTTTTGCTTTTACATCAAATTTAAAAAACAAAACTACATGGAATGGTGATGCTCGAGAATTTCCGTCAATTAAAACTGGACGATGCAGCAAAGAACGTTTGTGGCAGATATTCAAATTAGATGCTCTCGCAGATCTAATTGCAACACCTTCCGAGCGTGCTTTGGGGGTATGGAAATGCGTCACCAACCTTACATGTACCTTCGTGGTACATCAGAAAAAAACATTGAAAAAATGTACACATAAGAAATAAAAGTTTATGTTCAGGCTCAGATTTCATCTTAGTTTTCTACATGCCGTGTAATGTGTTGTTTGTTTTATCGCACAAGGGGTGCCAGTGGAATTAAGTTACCCACATATTTCATTCACGGCGGGTATCATGCCCCCCCCCCCCCCCTTTAAACATTTCTGACAACGCTTCCGGGAACTAATGTCAGGACCTGATATGATTTAGGCTGACTGACCTATGGTTCACCTCGGTATATTGAAATGTCTTCTGTGTGGACTGCCACACAGAGGACATTTGTCAAAACGTACAGTGTAGAATACAACCTGTAGTGTAGAAACGACGAAAAGTGAGTGTAGAAAAAATCAACGTTTTGTGTAGATTTTTTTTCAATTGTTTCAAGGCGTAGGGTAGATATAGAATATACCCATAGTAGCTTGGTGTACCAAATGTTCACCACGAGTGGTGAACATTTGGTACACCAAGCGAGCTTTCAGCGCGCGGTTAACACCACTTCACCACTCGTGGTGATCATTTGATACACCAAAATACTTTGGGTATATCTTATTTTTCCATGATCGTCAGATTATTTAAGAGTCGCTATTATTTTTTCCCGATTTGACTGAGCAGCAGCCGTTCATAAGTGGGAATTTGTAGAACAGTAGAATAGGTAACCATGGTATAAAGAAACTTCGTCGTGTAGTGTAGAAACTCGTCGTGTGTTCAACATACGTTGATTTTGTCTGCATTATACGTGGTTTCTTCACAACTCATTGACTTTTCCTACACTATACGTCGTTTCTACACTTTACGTTATTTTCTACCAAAAACGTTCTTACAGAGGTCGCACGCTGCAGTAAAACTGGAGGTAAAAATCTCTGAAGTATCCACGCATGCTTTGTGTTCATATGCTGCCTCCTCTCATCTGAATAAAGATGATAACCCCCCCCCCCCCCCCCCCCCCACAACTAACGGAAAAGTGGCAGTGAGTGGGTTAATCATCAACATGTTCTCGAAAATGCGCAACTTTTCAGACTGCAAACACTGCAGATTCAGACAAAGAGGAAGTATTTTTTGCTTCTAAACCTCAAATTGTGCAGTTCGAAATTAGTTCACACTCGCACATGTTTCGGATCTTTTCACTCCACAGCCCATGGTCTAATTAAATTTGGTGATAATATATTCCATATTTAACATTGGACTAAAGTTGGGTGATTATTTATCACGTGATATTTTCTTTTAAAATAATTACACATTATCAAGGTCGGCTGATTAGATTTCCAAGTCAGTTGATATGACGCCAATTTCGGCGAATATGAACAAAGTTAGGATTGTCCCCCCACTGATGCATGACAAGGCACAGCCATTTTGTTTTCAGCGAAATCGTTTACTGTTATTCATCGAAAGCAATCGAACAGAAAAAATGATGTTACCCGGCAAGAAGAGTAGTTTTGTACAGTGGTAGGGCGGGATTAGTGATGGCAATGGGTATTAGGGGAATGAAGAGAACAAAGAAGAGAGTTGTATATACAATTCAACCTAAACTAAGATTCAGAGTATTAACCCTTTACCTAACATGAAAAGCAGACGACACTTGCAAAAAAAAATTCTTGAATAACTAATTTTTTTCATTTTTTGTCTCAAAAACATAGGTTATGACCCCTCGTTGGAACGAGCTCGACGAGCTCGTTCCAACGAGGGGTCATAACGTATGTTTTTGAGACAAAAAATGAAAATATTTTGAAAATTAATTGGCGATTTTTGAGAATAGCGCTGGCCGGTTTTGGCCGTTACGTCGGGTAAAGGGTTAACCCTTTGAACTCTCGTCATATCCTACATGTCAGTTCAATGGCAGCAATTAGAAGAGTCCATATTCATTGTTTGGGGTAGACCAATCAGTATTTTCAAAGTGCAGCCTTGGGCTGCACGTTGAAAATACTGATTGGTCTACCCCGCAATATTTACTGAACAGCCATCCTCTATAATGACGTTATGACGTATCATACTCCCGGTCCGAAAAACGACCGCTGGGGTTCAAGGGGTTAAGGGGAGATCCGTCAAAGTAAAAGAAAAGATAGTCACCTATCGGAACGTCGAGGCTTCCACGACGTTCGGATAGTTGCACCCCAACCTTTAATGGAGGATGAAAGTTCCTAGAATTATCCGATTGGTGGAAAATGAACTGAGCTTGTAAGTGTGAATAAACATTTCCTATTAGAGTGCGCTTCTGTCATATGGTGTACTTCTACTGTAAATTGTACTTTATCCAAACACCTTTATGAAACAAGTTTAATGAATTTGTTGTCCTCTAACTGTCGTTATTTTGCATTAGTATACACATAGGTAGAAACCGACGATTTTGCAGGAATCTGAGCCAAATAAACAATTATCGGCTTGTTCGTGGTAATTCTATTTACTCTAGTTCAACAGAACTTACCCCCGGGGCCCTTTCGGTACTATAGCACTATGTGTTATTACTATAAGCTATGATATGGCGATCCTAATAAGGATTCTGGGGGACTTCATATCAAATAATGTCGTTTTTGATGATTTGGAGGGATTATCGGGTTGTTTGCGGTAAATTAGATTTACTCTTATTCATTCGAACTTACCCTCCGAACATACCCACGTCTTGTTGTAGGCCTTTAGGTATCACAGAAACCAAGATGGCGGTCTCCAGTATACAAAATGGAAACGCGTATCACCCCAACAATACGCGCTGCGCATGCGCACTCACAACACGCATCACTATGGTAATGACGTCACAATATGGTCGTTCGCACGGGTTACCATGGCAACTAAATATGGCGCCACTGGGTCACGTGACATGGCGGCACATCTGGGGTCCCCCACCGGGGTCCCCCAAATACGGGGTGAAAAGCCCCTGACATCATACTGATATTTATACATTAGACAGTATTTTTTCTTTAATTTAAATACATAATTACATATATTTTTATCGACTTTGTAAAAAGTGTAGGTAACAATACAGTGTTTTGTGCAAACAGCGCCTCTAGCGGTTTGCACCCCAACCTTTAATAGAGGATAAACGTTCCTAGAATTATCCAATTGGTGGAAAATGAACTGAGCTTGCAAGTGTGCATAACATTTTAAAGTGCATGTTTTGGAAAGATATAAAATATTGGTGACAATTGTCTTCTGAAATGTGTGAGAGGAGATAAAAATTGGGTGGGGGCAGGTAAAAATATGTCTATTTCAGTCAGTGAGAAACAGGACGAGAGTACAGGAAGCTCCAAATTTAAAGACAAAATTCACATGGCGGCCTATATGTTTTTTCAGTATATTTTTTCATGAGATGATAAACTAAATGGATAGATGGTTGTTTTGCCCAAATCAGCTTGATGAGATGGGGAGAGGAGGAAAGATTAGTACTCTCGTCAATGGAAAAAAAAAACACTATTGTAACCCATAGCATCTAATGAACCTGCATGAAATACGTATTCCCTTTTAGAATCACCGACAATTTACTATCTTTTTTTCTCTTCTATTTTATTATCTTGAAACCTGAACGGGAGGCCAGAACAAAGTTGGGGTAATTACATAAACAGCAGAATCCCCGAGAATTCACAAATATTGCAGCTAAGCAAATCCAGGAACATTCTTAGATATTATATTCCTACTGGGGTTTAATAGTTTCCCAGGCTTCCATATTAACGGGAACGGGAATGATATTACACACAAAACCGGGAACCGGGAAATATCCAAAACAATATCAAGTAAATTTACAAGAGTGACAAGACGTATTTATTTTCGTGAAAATAAACATATTGTATTGGCAATGTGCCATCTGCATACGGTCCTTTTCATACGAGAAGTGCATTGGTTGAAGACAAGTGCACAATCGACATGCAGTACGCCTTAGTACACCGTGTCTCATGTGGGCAATGGGGGCGAAGTGTCTTGAGCAGGTACACAACGCGGTTGCTGAAGGTGGGATTCGAACCGAGGACCTCTCGGCTTGCAGCCTGCACCTCTACCTATTCGGCCACGACACCCTCGTATCTGCCTGAAGCAGAGAAGACTGGTGATGGCATTGAAGAAGGGGTTGATGCTGATGGAGGAAGTATATAGTGAGTGATACTGATGATTCTGAAAATGAAGAATAGTTTGAACTTTGGAGCGACCGAAGAACTTACTACTGAAGAGTCCCCCTGAACTCTTTGAGAGGTACGGTGATTTGATAAAAACGGTACTTAAAAAGAATGATTATAAAAAAAGTTCGGAACCCTCGGATCGCATCTAATGAATGAAAGGCTTAAGCAGGATTGAAGCTGGTTATTATCCTCGGACAAAACATTGCACCAGCAGCTTCGTCTCCTCGAGAAAAATATGTCACATCAGGAAGTACTAGTCACTGGTAGAAGCCGAGGTGCCATTCAAATTCAGAAGCAACAAAGTATACTCGGACCTGCATGAAATGTGGATTCATTTTTAAAATCCCCTGTAGTTTACTACAGTTAAAACTAAAAGTCCTGTCACGAACTGTGCGCTTATCTACGCTTAATTGTCCGTCGAAATTACGCGCAACTGCCATATCGAATGGCTTCCAAAGCACGGCAGGTTCTCTTGGTTACTCCATTGGCTGAAACATTGTTTGTGCACAGGCCATATGTACATAATTTGATAGCCTTACTAATGTCATAACGCGTGGATTAACGCGCAGATCGACTTGCTGTTTGAAACCATTTCATGACATGACTTCTAGTTTTAACTATATGTATCTTTTATATTCTGATATGTTTTTACTATCCTGAAGCCTGAACGGGAGGCCAGAACAAAGTGAGGTAATTACATAAACACCGGAACCCGCGAGAATTCATAATAAACAGCAGCTGCACGCTAAAAACTAAAGTGTTAAAAACCACACTTAAAGTGCTGTATTTAACACTTACCAAGTGCTGAACTAGCACTCTGTTCAATTGTAGATATCCCAGAACTTGACAGGTGTTACAATAATACCACTTGACAAGTGTAATGTCGCGACACTTAAAAGGAAACAACGCAGATGACGCGGACCAGGCCCGACCTCTCGAGCCTGATCCGCGTCATCTGCGTTGTGTCCTTTTAATTATGTGCCCACCAAGCGCAAATAAAATTATGGACGATTCTGGAAGAACCACCAATGCTAGACACATGGGAAGTGCCATCCATTCAAGTTTCAGATGTCTGACTATTGTAATGTCTAAGTGCTTAACGCATTGTACTTTGAGTGTTAAAATCAAACCCTGAGAGTTAGAATGGGTTGAACATCTTGAAAGTGTAAGTTTTAACACTTTAGTTTTTAGTGTGTATCAAACTCGTATTATAAGTATCAACCTATTGATGTAACAGTAAACCAGCACGGAAGGCAATTTATTGAATTCCCGAACGAATCGAAGTTGTGTTGCCTTAACTGGTAGAGTACTAGAAGCCACTATCAGGGCTTTAATATGAAGAGCAGGTACCCCAGCCTAAAGATGTCATATTCTGTGGATGTGCTTCACATTATCTTAGAAGCGAAATTACTTAGTCTATATGGGTTTGCCCTGTTACAATTTATGGGAGAGTGCCTGGCACTCTCCATAAATTGTAGCAAGGCAAAGACACATGAACAAATTTTGATAACCAAAAATAACTTAGCACTCTACCAATTAACGGTAGATTATCTTCTGATTCACACGATGACTTTACGTCAGTCAGAACAAAAGGCCTGGCTGTTGTTGATTATATTTGCGTTCCGCGCGAATTGTTAAATCGTTGTTCAGAGTTTGAAGTCAAAGCACAGTCCTCGTTGATAAGCAAACGAAGATTGCACAGTTTAGTTTCTGAACACAGTAAAACGCCAGACCACAGTTTCCTTGTTCTTGACTTCAAATTAAATATTGTTATGGAAGATATGAAAAAGGGAACCGTATACCAGAAACCAACTAAACGTAAAGAATCACTACCTGAAAATGTTTCTCTCTTCTGCTGACGTATTGGAAACTTGAAATGATATCATCAGGAACATAGAGGGCGCACAGAAAACACAGCAAGAAATAGATTCAATATATCAAAACTTAGTCGATGTTGTCATTAAGGAGCTGGAGTCGGCATTTCCAAATTTCAAAAGCAGATTTCAAATTTAACTCTTTCGCTGCCGAAAGCGACTATTGTCACCTATTTTATGATGCTTATCTGTACGTTCCGGTATGCGCAGATCAAATCTACCATCTGATGGATTGTTGGAAAGGGCTCAGAGAGCCCTTTCCATCAATAAATCAGATGATAGAGTTTCAAGTATGTCATAATTTTTATAGAACTTTCTCGCATAAATGCGTACATAGAGGGCCTTTATATATGGCTAAAGCGGGCGTGGCACTGAAAGGGTTAAATATTACAAACCTTTTGGAATACTGAATTAACAAACCTTTGGAATAAAATGAATGAGAAAGACATTTTTTTAAAAATAAATAAAAATAGTAGCGCCTATCAAAAAAAAAAAAAAATGCCGAATTTAAAGATGCGCGGAATTATTTTAATAAACGCCTTCGATGTCATGAGCGCCAATATAAAAAGAATCTGGTGTTGAGAATTGACACAGTCTGTACCAATGATCCTAATGTTTTCTGGGATAACATGAAACAACTTGTGCCACGTAAAGCATTCAAAATTCCGGAAGAAATTTTCGACAATGATGGCTCTATATATAACGATTTTGATCATGTTCTAAAGAAATGGGGTACAACGTTTAAAGATCTTTATAACTCAACATGTGCTGATGATTTATTTGACAAATAATTTTATACTAATACGTTAGCAGAAACCACATTTATATAAGATAATTTTTTGGACCCACTTTACGAACCAGGTACATTTTTAAACCACCAAATTGAAATTAGTGAAGTGGAAAAAGCACTTAAATTTTTTTTTAAAAAATGGGAAATCTTTTGGCATTGATGGGATCCCGTATGAGTGCATAAAATGCTTATTTGTTAAGGTATCACGGAACTAAATATTTTCCCATAGACGACCATTATAACGTTCAGGCAAAAAAAAAAAAAATATGATCGCATCGCTTTAATTTTGGCATTCAAATATCGTTGTCAAGTTACGCCCTTCAGACAACTTTTTCTGACCCCAAAACAGGGGGTCATGCAACAAATAAGAGAGAAAAATTGACAGCAAGTGAAGTACCGGTCACGTGCACATATTTTTCAGGGAAATCACCTACAAAAACACACAAAAAGTAAACTGTATTTTTTAGGTCCAAAAGTAATCAAATCACCCTCTTTTTTATCTGGAATATTCATCATAACGCAAGATGTCAATAGAATGCTTCAAACGTTCATTGAAATAATTTAATTTCCCAAGGCTGTTTATTTTTAGATATTGCATCACTTCCGAGAGGAACATTTCGAGCTGGGAAACTCTAATTCAAATATTTAGTTCCCTGATGCCCATAAACGGGTTGTACATAAACTGTTCAATTTGATTTTCGAAACTGGCATAATACCCTCACTTTGGAATGAATCTGTTATCTACCCAATACCTAAAAACAAAACTCAAGACCCTAGAATCCCCCAAAATTACAGAGGCGTATCTCTCATATCGACCTCTGGGAAATTATATAACAATATTTTAAATAGTCGTCTTATTGAACATCTGGAAAGTAACCATATAATCGGTGCGGAACAAAATGGTTTTCGTCCCAAACGATCTTGAACGGACAATATTTTTGCCCTCACAAGTATACTGAGAGGTAAGCGCGAGACCTTTTCAGCCTTTATAGATTTCCAAGAGGCATTTGATTGTGTGGAAGGAGAGATGCTGTTTTTTAAACTGCTAATTGGGTATAGATGAAAATATGTCTAAATCATTCAAAAATATTTATCAAAAGACAACATCCCAGGTAAGAATTAATGGAAACATGACAAGTAAGTTAAACTGCGAAAGTGGCTTGAAGTAAGGCGACAGTTTATCTTCAACATTTTTCAGTATTTTTATAAATGATTTGGCCCTGGAAATTAAGCAGGAGAATAAAAAATATATCATGCTATACGCGGACGATGTTGTACTACACGCCGAAAATGACGAAGACTTACAACACATGTTAACCCTCTACCCAACGTAACGGCTAAAACCGGCCAGCGCTATTCTCAAAAATCCCCAATTAATTTTCATTATGTTTTTCATTTTTTGTATCAAAAACATAGGTTATGATCCTCATTGGAATGAGCTCGTCGAGCTCATTCCAATGATGGGGTCATAACCTAGGTTTTTGAGACAAAAAATGAAAAACATTAGTTATTCAAGAAGTTTTTTGGAAAACGTTTTTTTTTGGAAAACATCAATGTCGCAACATGGTTGGAGTGTGTAAGCAGTGCCCCAAAATTAACTGGTAGAGTGCTGGAAGCCCTATTTTGGGCTTTCCTAAAAGTGACAGGCAATAACTGTCTGTAGCTACATTCTGCCTGAGGAAGCCTTTATTGTCCCTGATATGAATCAGATTTTTTATACAATACCTTGCTCTCTGACATTTAATTGGATAGTGCCTATAAGGCACTATCCAATTAAATGTAATAGAGCAGTATATGATGAGCTTTGATTTGTTGTCAGAAAAAACTCAGCACTTTACCAGTTAAGGATATATAAGTTATTTAAAACAGAATATAAGACTGAAAACTATGTCAAATCGAATTTAAATCGCCAACACCGCTCCATACTTTCCCAATTCAGATCTGGAATTCTTCCCATCAGAATAGAAACGGTCCGATATAAAAACAAAAAAAAAATGAGAATAGGATCTGCTTATTTTCTAAGAAATCGGCAACAGAGAACGAGACCCATTTTCTATTAGAATGCGAATTCTATAATGATTTAAGAATTACACTTTTTCATGCAATTGCGGACAAAAACCATGAATATTCTCAACCCCCCCCCCCCCCCAGATCACATTTCTTATCAACGAGTGTCCAAGAAAGACAGCCAGGTTTCTTGTAAATGCATATAGGAAAAGAAGACGAATATGTATTTGCATGCACATACACGGGATATCATGTTTGATATATGTGTGTATTTGTATGCATGCAAATGATCAATGTGTAGGGTGAATATGACAGTGCGCGCAAGAAGAAAATGTGTGTGTTAGGGAGGTGTGTGGGGGGGGGGGGGGGGTGGCACGCGGTGGTGTGAGTGAAAACGAATGCGTGTATGTGTGACTGTATGTGTATGAGAGAGAGAGAAAGAGGGAGGGAGGGAGGGAGGGAGGGAGCGAGGGAGAGAGAGGGGGGAGGGAGCGAGAGAGAGAGAGAGAGATGGAGATAGTGAGAGAGAGAGAGAGAGAGAGAGAGAGAGAGAGAGAGAGAGAGAGAGAGGGAGAGAGATCGTTGGAGTCCGTATGTGTGTGTATGTGTGAAAGTGGGTGCGCGTGATCTACCTTGCTCACAATAAACCACTAATGTTAGGAGTGTAACATATAGGCCTATAAGGCCGGGTGTGTTATGTAACGAATCCAAATATACTGTAAAAAATAATATATGCACATGTCACACAAATACAGATTACTACTACTATGCTACTACTACACAGTATTAAATACTTTCCCATGGGCGACCATTATAACGTTCAGACGATAAAAATATGATTGCATCACTTTAGTTTTGGCATTCAAATATCTTGGTCAAGTATAGCCCTTCAGACATTTTTTTCTGAATCAAAAACATGGGGTGATATATATAAGAGAAAAAGAAAACTGACAGGAAAGGATGTACCGGCCACTTGCACATATTTTTCTTGGAATTCCCAATAAAAACACACCAACATTCAATTGTATTTTTTAGGTCCAAACGTCATCAACTCACCCAGTTGATTTAACTAGAATATTCAACAATTATGTAAGATACCACTAGAATGCTTCAAATGTTTATTCAAAAACTATATTTTTCCAAGGCTGTTTAGTTTTGGCTATTGCATCATTTCCTAGTGCAACTTTTCAGGTGGGCAATTGTGATTCAAAATTTAGTACGGTCGGAACGTTCTTTGATATTAGCGTCCTACCAGTCACTTATTTGGAATAGATGAAATATACAGAGTAATCGCTTGACTAGACTGGTTACGTGAAATAATTCATGAGAGGTGAGGGACGTTGCACAAACATGAGAGCTCGTTGAGCTCGTTCCAATGAGGGGTCATAACCTATGTTTTTGAGACAAAAATGAAAATAATAGTTATTTTTTGCAAGTGTCGTCTGCTTTTCATGTTAGGTGAAGGGTTAAAAAAAACACAAACAAAACAAACAATGAAGTCTCCATTACACTCACGGCAAAGCGTCTTCGTTTGCGCGCACGGATACATGACCCAATTGTTGATTGCATAATTAACTTGTGAAATTATCCTTTATAACCAAACCGGGAGATCCCAGTAAATCACACTTTGGACAGGGGTGGGGGGATGGGGCACTAAAAATTTGCAGGACGTGACGTCCTATTTTTTATTCAGCTCCTTTTTACAACCACCCACCCCTACGTGCAAATTTTCTACTACCGTTCTCAGACTCCCACCCCCACTCTCCCATTAAAATCCAAAATAAACTAATAAACTTAGTAGGCACAGCTGTCTTTATGGGGGTTTCGTAATGTTCTTAAACTGGTACCACCAATTTAAACCTCTGTGGGCTGCTGTGGGCCCTAATCTACAAATGACAAGCTGATCATTATCAGGCTTGGCCAGAGCAGGTGTACATATACGGGAACAAATTTTCATTTGAAATGTTCTGTCAGTATTCTCAGATGTTTGCTACTTTCCTCTTCTATCCATACAAATTCTGTTAATAAATAAATAACTTGGGTTGAATTTAGTGCATCAGAATTTTCCCAAAATATTGTCTGCACATTTTCTACATTTCGAACAAGACACCCACCCTCTACTAATGTGTGACATTTTCCCAGATTAAGCCCAATATTCTCACATATAAAGCCTCCTGATGTTGTATTTATGTTAAGAGTGTATTGTACAACATCATCTTTAAGGTTTGAATATGGTATATATTAGCTGATATATTGATTGATATATTTTTAAAAAATTCAAAAAATTGCACAAGTTGGAAATGCACATTTTGGCGCCCTCAAGAGACCCACCCACCCCCCCGTCACGTCTTGCAAATTTTTGGTGCCCCCCCCCCCCCCCCCCCCCCCCCTGATTTGGAAAGAAATAAATATAAAGTATCAGTCTAGTGTGGAGTGAGGTTTTATAAGACGATGAAAGCCCTTAAGACTTTGAACACTGGGGGTATCCCTCATCTTAATTCAATGACAGTAGTTCGATGAGTCTATATCCATTACTTGGTGTGTGTGTGTGGAGGGGGGAGGGGAACCAAGCAATATTTCCAATACTCAGCTTCAAGGCTGCACGTTGAATATATGAATTGGTCTACCCCCAAATAATGAATATAGACTCGTCCAACTGCTGTCATTGAAATGACATGACCAGGGTGCCAAGTGTTGAAGGGGTACGTCGTCTTATAATATCCTTTTCCTCATTGATTTTCTACTTTCTTTTATCCCAAGTAAGCGACTGGTAGGAATCT
Source organism: Pictodentalium vernedei (assembly GCA_031216915.1). Taxonomy (NCBI): domain Eukaryota; kingdom Metazoa; phylum Mollusca; class Scaphopoda; order Dentaliida; family Dentaliidae; genus Pictodentalium; species Pictodentalium vernedei. Next base: position 406,851,306 of record CM062290.1, read on the forward strand.
AATATCTGCAGTTAAAACTAGAAGAAGTCCTGTTATGAAATGCGCACAAATAGCACGCTGATCTGCGCGTTAATGTACGCGTTATGGCCCTAATAAAGCTATCAAATGCTGTACATATGGCCTGTGCAAAAGCAATGTTTCAGCCAATGGACCTCCGGATAACCCGGAGGTCCATTGGCAGAAACATTGCATGTGTTTGCTACGAGTAACTAGGAGAACCTGCCGTGCTTTGGATGCCATTCGATATGGCAATTGCACGCAATTCCAACGCGCAGTTAAGCCTAGATAAGCGTACTATTCGTGACAGGACTTCTAGTTTTAACTGTAAGAATGTTCCGTTACGCTGTACGTGTTGATTAGTCTATCCCACACTTTAACTTGCATGTAGCAGCCATCATAATGCATGAAAGTATGACGTATCATGTTCACGTGCCCGAAAATGTGGCCTCTTGGGTTCAAAGGGTTGATCAAAATTCACATGTAATCGAATGGGAAGTACAAAAAGACGAACCAATAAATTGAAACAAAACAAATATGTTGGAGTAATATATTATGAGTTATCTCCGCCAACATGTTTGGTATATGGAGATTTAATACCTGGATGTCGTTTTTTAAACACCGAGCCACAGGCGAGGTGTTTAAATGAGACATCCAGGTATAAATGTCCATAAACCACACATATCGGCAAAGATAACGTTTTTGTCCCGTTTGAAACACAATAGAAACATAGTGGAAATAAATTTGGGGACACGTTTCTCGCGCTCCGCAAATTGTTTTGTTTTTGGCAAACCCAGAATACAACAGATAAAGTAACATCCCTTGGGTCGTTAATGAAACGAGTGAACTTGTTAACATATTATTATTCAACTCCTGTGTAGCCCAAGTGAATGGGATTACAGTTAAATACATAAAAATAAGAACAATAAAGCTAATATGCAACATGGCCACGGTGGTGAACGTATCAATGCATCCACAAAAACAATAGATGAACAATTTTAGCTCTCTCTCTCTCTCTCTCTCTCTCTCTCTCTCTCTCTCTCTCTCTCTCTCGCCCTCTCTCTATCTCCCTCGCTCTCACCACCGACACTCATACATGCACATAATGGGTCGCTAAAACAAGTGTACGCCCCGCCCAACCTTCTCTTAATATTGGTCAACTTGTGTGCGGAAAAGGGACGTCAATATATAATGGAAGATCTAAGGGGGGGGGGGGGGTGCACTTTATGCAATTACTGGCATTTGATTGGGTTCTGAGCATGTAGTGTGCCTAATATATCTGAGCCCATTCGCCTTATGCCAGAACATTTGCACGCGAAAATGGCAAGGCATTCGTATTGCCTTACCCGAAAGTTCAGATAGTGCGCCAGTCTGGTACAAGACGAGAGCTCTGGGATGTCATGTGCAAAACTGATAGGTCTCTATTTTAATGTGGTCATACACTCGACACTCGTATCCTTAACACCCAAACACACGATCACCATCATACAATCACACACATTCCACGCCACTCCCTCTCTCTCACACACACCATAATACACACATCGGAGTATGTTGTCCTTGTGTATTATTGACTTTAGTATCGGCTAAAACAGTCCGCCGGTGAACCACCCAGACATACCAGTCGCCGCCGGCCTCCATGTCTGGTGCGAGCGAAGCTCGATCCGTACATGGGGCCCGCCGACACCGCGTATATCACACTATAGGGCACAAGCGAGCTGAGTACTACCATTTCTAGGAGGCCTCTTCCATCAGTAATGCTATATTACGCCGATCATTATAGTACTATATTTTACGGGTTTTTTTCTGAGTTGTACCTTTTTGACGGGCTGAGTGCAGGAAGCCGTTGCTACAAAAACAAGGGACCATACAATAGCATGTGCTCATTTACAATTGACATATCCAAAACCTCTGGCAAGTACCATCAGTCACTCTCCAATAATCCCTAACAAAACAAGTCTCAATGAACAAATTCCAACTTCCAAGTATACTCCAGCCCTATACTCCAGCCCTAGCCCGCCAATCATGTAGTATGGTTTGTTATTCACAAATAACCTTTCTGCTACAACTTTAGTTTTGTGTCCTGCTTGTTTTGCCTCTTTAGCAACCGGGAATAAGACAGTTCTTCTATAATCAGACACTGCTTTCGGGAAATGCTCACTGACATAATAGTTTGAGCCTTTGAGAATATATGACCTATTCCGAACACACTCCCTGTCTTTAAAGTACGTAAACGTTGCCACAATCGGTCTTGTCTTATTTGGGACTTTTGGTCCAAGTCTGTGCACCCTCTCAAAATGAATCGGCCTTTCTATTTTCATTTTATCATGTAAAAAGTCTGTCAGTAATTCTTCCGAGGTTGTCCGGTCTGTTTCGATTTCTCTCATACCAGAAAATAAAAGATTCTCACGCATTGATTGCATCTGCAAGTCAATCACAGTTTCACAGGCTTTATCACAGTGATTCTGAATGCTCGATAGGGACTGACTAACTTGGTAATTTTCCTTTTGAAGTGAACTCAATTTACACCTCAGGTCTTTATTGTCAGCTTTCATTGTATTTAACTCGGTCGCTGTTGAGCACACTCCACGTTCCAAATCATGAACGCGTTCACCTAGATTCCCCACACTACTCTCGATGTTACTAATTTTTTGATGAAGGCATTTGATATCTGACCTCATTTCGTCCATTACTTCCAATTTCAGTGGAATTTGCTCCAATTTTTCAAATATTTTTGCTAAATCACCTCTTTCTGAAGGATAGGCACTCACGTTTGTCGTTTGGAAATGTTCTGCTTGTATTTGTGTGGTTTGTTGAGGGTTGGAATAATAATGATTAGTGAAAGCACTGTAATCTGTTAAATCTGTTAAGTCAGTTGACCGTTCTGACCCACAATTCGGTGACTGAGTGGAAGTACGCGATAAATCTGGGCGCCTACTTACTCCCCTGGTATCAACATTGTCATCAGGCATATCACTGCGTTCGAAACCTCCAGCGTTCGACATTATCCCACCATCTGAATTGACTATTATTAAGCTGTCAGAAACAGTTTTTGTCAGATTAACCAGCTCGTCACTGCTTGTTCGTCTGGTCTGACTGATGGCCATATTAGTTCTTTCACGTACCGGCGGTGTAAGCTCCTTCGATGCTTTACGTGTGTTAGTGTCACTCATTATAAAGTATATCAAATAATAGTAGTAAATAGATACCAACACAAGGTTCAGCTTCATTCAGTTTCTGGATATCCACAACCAAAACACACAATTTTATCCATTTTATAAGAAAATACAACAGAGCTAAAACAATTTTCGTGCTCACCACCGCGGTCATGCGCCGAATCGTCCCCTCAGTTCCAATGAGTTCTATGTGCCTATTGGCACATAGAACTCATTGGTACTCAGGAGACGAATTATTTGCTCTTATTTTATTTTTCTCAAGTTGTTTCATTTTAATTATTCGACTATTTAATTTGTAACGACAAAATATGATGGAATTGTCGGAAATCGGATGATATTTGTTACTATTTTCAGGCTTTTTGGTTCGATTTTTATGTCGAGGGGAGCAAACGCGGAAAGCTTTCGTTTTAACCATATACCCACCAATGTTTCGCGTGTGCGTATACCCTGGATGTTGCACGCTTCATATACCTTGGGTGTGGGGTGCACCCTTTGGACAGTGACGGCGCCAGATTTACAGAAATGAGGGGGTACAGTTGGGTATTGCCCGCCACGCGTAAGTTGAGAACATTTTTAAAACTTACGTTGTAAATGGTGTTCTCTGGAGCATTCTCAGACAATTAAATTAAAACAGTTTTATCCTTTTGAAACTTACTGGTTAGGTCTTTTAGTTATAGAAAACGTCGTACATGGTGACATTTTAACGGAAGAATGTTATTGTAAAGTGCGATCACAAAACACCAAACGACACTCAGATCGAAAATGAAAGTAGGCTGCATTCCAAACGGATGCGTTGCACGCTCTCGATTCTAGCATTCCTCGAATACTGTTTGTTGTTTGCAGCTAATGTGTCTGAACAAAATAATTTAAAAACTTCTCTGATTTAGTGCACTTGAGAATGTGGAATTAAGCATACCCACCATTACACCGCAACGTTCAATACAAAAATTAAAATTATAGTATTTTGTTTATGGCGCCGTCTTTGGGGATGGATGAGACAAGGACGAGGTTGTCCTAGTTGGACTAGCCTCCACCCCCCCCCCCCCCTCCACACCCGCGAAAAGATGTTACAAAATGTTGTGCTCTAAGAGCGAATCTGAGGCATTTGTACCCCATATGTTGTAGACCATTTTTTGGCACTATGTTGTGTGAAAGTTGCATTGACTCAATGTTTGGGTGGAGGAAACGAAAATTTTAGTGGGCGTGTGGACAAGCCCCCTCCCCTAGCTACGCCACTATCAAGAGGAGATACTTCGTAGGATTTTGAGAACTTCTCAACGGTTCAAATATTTCTGAATCAGCGCCATGCAAATCGAATCGAATCATGGGAACTATTCAGAATCGTATTGAATTTCGATACTTCAAAGGGGCTTCTTTCGTTCTTAGTTCAATGTAATATAATTGGAATTCCTTGATCATTCCATTACCAGCTGAATAAGCTTAAAATGCCATCAGCATGACAGACCTGAATCACCTGCAAGCATATTTACTGTTTAATTAGAGGCTGGAACAATTAGTTCGTCATTAAATATGCTGCCACAATTCAATTCGGAGACTACAAAGGCCACTATAACAAAACCTGACCTATAAATGATCAAACATCGGTTAACTTCAAACAAATGGAGAGGGAAGAGAGAATTCCTCTTCAATATTTGTTCTTTTGCATTCCACCACAAAGTGAAAATATAACTCTCTCTACTAACCCTTTATCTAACACGAAAGGATGACGACACTGTTTTTTTTTTTTAAATTGAAATTGAAATTTTATTCTGCAGCATACAGATATACAATGTGAGACAAATACAACAAATTATAAAGTGAGTGTACACTGCATGGAGATGGCATAGCCTGAGAGGCTGTCTTCCTGCCATCCCACACAATTTTCTTTTTCTTGACATCATTGCCCTTTTATTCTTGTCTTCATGGATTCAAATTGAGTGGAACGTTCCCAATGCACAGACCGGAAACAAATAAGTTATTACTTTAATGTACATTCTAAAATCGGCGGGGTCAAGAACTAAACCAAATCACCTGGGTTGGGCAAACATGAACCCATATGGGGTTCATATTCGCCCAACCCAGGCGATCCGGACCAATCACCAGAAAGGAGAACAGAAAGCAAACCCACTTATCCTTCTTGAGGACCCAACAGACCTCAGAGTGCAGTATTTTTGGTGAGATCTCTTTAAGTTGATATACAGTCGGGACAAAATGGATTGGTACAAATGATTGTGGAAGAATATGAATCTAAAATTGTATCGATTATTTTCTTTTTGAATAATGGCCTACTATATTGCTGTATTTCAGGGTTTAAATCATTTCATACCTTTGGAAAAGAATGTAACGGTAGGTCCGCCGAGAAACGCGTTCTCGGTTTGTTTGTACGTATATTCCCAGCTTGCCTGGTTTCCATTCCAGAAGAATTTCTGTAAATTTCAAAAGTACCGTCAAAAGACACTGGTAATCTATCATGATACCAATCGAACATGAACAAAAGGACGTGTAACTTATATAAGTCTTCAAATTTTAGTATGCCACATTTTTTAAATAGAGGTTCTGTGTGCGAGGTATATTTTCTGTTCGTTATTATGCGAATAGCCTTTTTTTGCAGAGTAAGAATTCTGCTTGATGGTGCGTGACCCCATACAAGTATACCATACAATAGGTGGCTATGTATAAGTGAAAAATACAGTGTCTTTAGGGCTTTAAAAGGAAGAATTCTTTTTGCCCTATTAAGGGCAAAGATTGCCCTAGCCATTTTTAGACAGATTACTGAAGTATGTTGTTTGAATTTTAGATTCTCGTCCATATGGATTCCTAGAAATTTGACTGTTTTTTCATCGTTCTGGTTTCCAACAAATGGAATATCTGTGTTGTTTAGGGATATTGTTCTACTAGCAGCGTTGTAAGAATCATTTTGAGGGTGCAATAAGATGCATTTTGTTTTATTTGCGTTAAGACATAATCCATTTGCGGAACACCATTCGCTGATTTTTCCTAGTTCGATGTTGGTCTCGTCTATCAAATTGTCTAGATTGTTACTTGACGCAAAAGCTGTAGTATCATCTGCAAAGGACAGCATATTGTGCAGGGTTGAATGACTGATGTCGTTAATGTATAATAAGAAAAGGATAGGACCTAGAATGGAACCTTGTGGTACACCAGTCGTGACTTCCAACGAATCAGATGTGCTGTCCTTGAAAGACACAGACTGGCATCTTCTTGTTAAGTAATCTTGGAACCAGGAATTAGCTAAGCCTCTAATACCATAACTTTCAAGTTTCGTCAGCAGGATTGTATGATTGATGGTATCAAAGGCTTTTGAAAAGTCTAGAAAAACTGAAAGTGTGCAGTCCTTCGTAAGTTTATCATTTGCTTCTACAACCTGGTTTATGAGATGCAAAATAGGATGCACAGTGGAGTGTCCCTTTCTGAGCCCAAATTGGTACTTATATATGATTTCATGTTCTTCTAAGAATGTGTATAGACGTGAGTACATTACTTTTTCCAATATTTTCGAGAATGTTGGGAGAATACTTATAGGGCGGTAATTAGTAAATAGTTGTGGATCACCTGATTTAAAAATAGGTATAATTTTGGCCATTTTCATTTTGTCCGGCACTCTCCCTGTATTGAAGGACAGATTGATTATATGAGACAGCGGATCTGCTACCTCCAAAATTATTTCCTTCAATAGTTTTGTGGACATGTCATTACTATCTTTGGTTGATTTGCCTCTTAGTTTGTGAACACAAATGATTATCTCCTGTTTATTGGTGGGGCTAATAAAGAAAGAGTCTCTACTGTTGCCGCTCAGGTAATCCGAGTATCGACGTTGAGTCGTGGGCACTTGACTGCTTGTAGACTTCCCAATATCAGCGAAGTATTTGTTGAATCGGTCGGCGATTCCTTTCGGATCAGTTAATTCCGTGTTTCCATCTAAGAAGGAGGGGTGAAGTGGTCTGTTGTTATTTGACTTGTATATAGCTTTCCGAAGAATTTCCCATGTTTTTTTAATATTACCTTCGTTTTCGGATAGTATCTTGTTATAGTAATCTGCTTTGCAGGTTCGTTTCAAGCGGTTGAATTCATGACAATAATCCTTGTATTTTTTGTGTTTTGGATGTTTGGAGATTTTAATTTTTTAACGTACAATTTATGTTTCGTCTGAGAGGATTGCAATAAGCCCTACGTCATCCATGTTTCACGTCTGATATACGTTTTGTTTATGGGCATAGCTTTTCTTGGAAATGCTTGTTCAAACGCTTCGTAGAATATATCAAGGAACCTATTGAATGCCGCGTCTGGACAAACCTCGTTTATGACTTCAGAGAAGTCACAAACTGATAAAGAATTTTTGAACCGAGTGATATTCTCACTACTGAATGTTCGTCTATAATTTGGCATTTGAGGGAGTGGGCGTTTGTCTGCTACTTCTATGTAAAACGTAGCAAAATGATCGCTGACGTCAGTAATTATAATTCCTGACATAAGTTTATTGATATTGTTACTAAAAATATGATCAATCAGGGTAGCAGAAAATTCTGTGACCCTCGTCGGCTTTGTGATAGCGGGTATAAAACCCGCACTGAATAGTAAATCTATAAAGGTATTTGTTTTACTGTGCGAATTTACGTTGAGCAAGTCTATGTTAAAGTCCCCCATGAGGTAAACTTTCGTATTTTCCTTACTTAAGGTGTCCAATAATTCAGTTAATGTAGAAAGGAATGTGTCAATGTCTGCTTTAGGTGCTGAGTTCGGTCTATAAATTACTCCGACGATACCCTTTTTCTTAGTGGATATTTCCACAAACAAAGATTCAAACACGTGTGGTATAAAGACAGATAAGTCGTTTCGGATTTTGAAGGGAATACTGTCATTTATGAACATTCCGACACCACCCCTGCCATCATCATCATCGGGGCGCATACGAGAAACTAGGGAGTGGTATCCTTCAAGTTGATATTCTATATTTGGTTTGACATTAAATATTTCCGTCATGCCTATCACGTCTAAAAAGTTAGAGTTTGTTTGCAAGTCGACCAGTAAATTTTGGAGATTTTCAAAGTTAGCGTTCAAGCTGCGGCAATTAATATTAAGTAGAGACAGAGATTTATTCGTACTTGAGATTTCATCTTTAAATTCACTTGGAGTAAAATACTTACAAACAGGATCAGAAATATTGAATGGAAGGGCGGCCATGTCTTGTTCATCAGAAGAAATAGCCTCGTTCAGTTTTGCCATGAAATCATAAGTGTTATTTGTTTGGATCTCACCCAGTGATATGGCATTAGCCATAGTTACTTAAAGTAGTGGAGAAAGCAACCAAGGGTCTGGACATTTTGGGATCACAATTTCTATTCTCGGTGTCCGTGCATTGGGTATTCATTAATACATGAGTAAGTAAATGAAGGTAAAAAGTAGAGTCATAATTTTTGGTGATGTCAAGAAAAAATATAACATATATATACAACATTCGTGAAGATTGGAACTTCAGAGAAAATCCAACTGGTAAATGTTTGTCACTAAAGGGTTGTTTCGACTTTGCTCCTCTTACAACACCAGGGTTATATAGATGTCTTTTCGGTTAAGGACCACAGGAGATAAACCAGAGAGGGGACGGGAGAGGGTGAGAGGGGAGAGGGAGGAGAAAGCAAACCCAGTTATCCTACTTGAGGATGTGAATGCTCCACCACCCTATGCTGTCCAGCAATTGGGTCACCGTTTGCCAACAGCACAGTCGTCGTAATGAGTCTATATACCCCTTACCCAACGTGGATAGCAGACGACACTTTTCGAATTCATATAAGCATGAACCCTTTCACCTTCCGTCCCCCAAACACCCCCCCTGACCCATCATCGAAACGAGCTCAACGACCTCGCTCCAATGATGGGCCATACGCCACGTTCACGAGACAAAAACTAAAAAAAAAAAAAACGCAATAAATTTGAGTTGCGACTTTTTTGAATAGCGTTTGTCAGTTTTGGACGAGGCGTTTGGCAAAGGGTCAATCTATGAATCTAGTAAAACAGGCGAGCAGAGCATTTGACCTAGTTAGTTGAGACCGTTTCCCTGAGTTTCAACCACAGAAAATGAAGACGGCAATTCACAAACATCCCCTGAATCGGGTGGTTATCAACACGGGTTGTTCAGCTTCACCGACGCTGTGCAATTGTGATCAATCACTCGCGGAACCAAGTGTGCAACAATTTGCGTTTCTTGTACCATTTGGATTCCGGTACATTTCGTCACCCGAGCTCCACTCCGACCCATGTGCCTGCTAGCAAATAGGACGGATTGAAGCTCAGGGGACGATCTGTCAATGTTTCATATCGAATTCAGCCATGGCTGCTCACCAGCCACCATTATCACCATTCGCTATAAAGGATATTATAGAAAGTGTCTATCTTTGCTCCTGGACATGTGAATATTTTTCCAAATGCTCTCATCAGATCCAGCCATGGCTGCTTCACAGCCATGGCTGGATCCGACGAGAACACTTGGGAAAATATTCTGAACCCTTCAGATCAGATAAATGCTCTGTAGAAATTCGCTGCAAAGGACCATTGGCCAAGAAAGTAATTGCAAGTGTCTAGTAGAAAGTGTCTATCTTTGCTCCTGGCATGGGAATATTTTCCCAAATGCCTTCATCAGATCCAGCCATGGCTGTTTCACAGCAGCCATCACTAGATCAGATGAAGACTTTGAAGAAATTCGCTGCAAGAAAGAGATTAAGAGCATCTAGTGGAACACAGAACTATTAAAAGTTGATTTTCCATTTACAATGAGAATTGTAAGTGGTAATTTATCCGTGTACAAGTCTGACTTACGTGTATACTCTTCACCTACAGAGTATTTTTTCGAAGATATTATAGTAAGTGTCTATCTTTGCTCCTGGGCATGTAAATATTTTCCCAAATGTTCTCGTCAGACCCAGCCATGGCTGCTTCACAGCAGTCATGGCTTGATCAGATGGATGCCCTGTAGAAACTCGCTGCAAAGGACCATTGGCCAAGAAAGTAATTGCAAGTATCTGGTGGAAAGTGTCTATCTTTGCCCCTGAGCAGCGAACCTCTACAAAGCCCTCATCCGATCCAGCGATGGCTGCTCGACAGCAGCCATCGCTAGATCAGATGAAAGCCCTGTAGAAATTCGCTGCAAGAAAGTGATTAAAAGTATCTAGTGGAACAAAAACTATTAAAAGTTGATTTTCCATTTACGAGAAAAAATATTTTTGTCAAATCTAATACCCCTGGCCACAGCGCGCTGACCAGTTCCGATGGGAATAGTATAAAAAAATACTTTATGTGTTACTTAAAATGAAAAATCCTGGATACATGAAAATTAATTTTCCACTGCGAATTAGGGTCGCTAAAATGCCCCGTACAGGTCAATTGTGTCGTCACAACAAGATATGTTACAATCATTTTTAACAACGGCAATAATGACGAATAATTTGTTTACACAAGCCCGGGTAATATTTATTGTCTGACATGATCCATGGATATGATAGGTCAGGCACAGATACATCTGTTATGAACAGCTGGGGACAAGTGTCACCAAATGAAGTGGTAATATTCTGGGTCACCAGATGAAGTACAGTTGTTATCAAACTTAACAGCTGTCACTCGTGATATGACCATAATGTAATACCCATCCCTGCAGTTTGAATTCTAGTCAACCAGGCGTGCGGAACATTTTACCTGGTTAGTTTAGATCGTTTCCCTAATTTACGAGCACAGTGAATGAAGAAGGTTGTTCTCAAACTGGATGAAGTACAGTTGTTATCAAACTTAACAGCTGTCACTCGTGATATGACCATAATATAATACCCATCCCTGCAGTTTGAATTCTAGTCAACCAGGCGTGCGGAACATTTGACATAGTTGAGATCGTTTCCCTAATTTACGAGCACAGTGAATGAAGAAGGTTGTTCACAAACTTCCGTGAATTGGGTGGTTATCAACACGGGTTGTTCAGCTTCACCGAACGCTGTACAATTGTGATCAAACACAAGGGGGACCAAATGTGCTTGTACCATTTGGATTCAAGTACGTCGCCTGAGTTCCACTCCGTCCCATGTACCTACTGGTACATAGGACGGATTGGAGCTCAGGGGACGATTTAGCATGTGTCCGACCGATGCCCTGATCACTTTCAGCCATGCCTGTCTCCCAACTCAATATGAGTCACTAGAAAGGAAGGTGACTCAACTTACACCTGGTATTAAATTTGTAATTTCAGCAAGAAATGTCCGATAATGTTATTTTTATAGCCTTTACCACCTTCTTGATAATACAGCATTAATTGACATCAGCTATTAATCCGTCAGTTTTTTTTTTTTATTTTTTAATATCCTCATCGTATCTCGTCATGGCTGCCACATAGCAGGCATGACCAGGCCATACGAAAACAATTTATAGATCAATAGAAGTCAAGCGATCGCTGTAAATCAGTAAATTTCTTCGGATAGTAGAATATATGCATATCTTTCCTTTCGTATATCACCTACTGTTTTCATCATGACCAGGCCAGATGAAAACAGTTCAAGTATTTGAATATCGATAAAGCACAAAGTGTTAACTGTTGAAGAAAGTGAATAGATTTCTCAGCGTATTATGGTGTGTGTCTATCTTTGCGCCTGGGCCTGTGAGTATTTTCCTATTCATTTTCATCAGATCCAGCCATGGCTGCCTCACAGCAGCCATGGCTATACTAGATGAAAGCTTTGTAGAAATCCGCTGTAAAGGTTATTATAGTAAGTGTCTATCTTTACTCCTGGGCATGTGAATATTTTCCCAAATGCTTTCATCCGATCCAACCATGGTTGCTTCACAGCAGTCCTGGCTAGATCAGATGAATGCCCTGTAGAAATTCGCTGCAAAAGACCATTGGCCAAGAAAGTAATTGCAAGTATCTAGTAAAAAGTGTCTATCTTTGCTCCTGGGCATGTAAATATTTTCCCAAATGCCTTCATCAGATCCAGCCATGGCTGCTTCACATCAGTCATCACTAGATTAGATGAAGACATTGAAAAAATTCGCTGCAAGAAAGTGATTAAGAGTATCTAGTGGAACAAAGAACTATTAAAAGTCGATTTTCCATTTACAATGAGAATTGTAAGTGGTAATTTATCCGTGTACATTTTACATTTTGTGCGTCAACCCCCCCCCCCCACCCCCACCCCCCAAAACATAGCTTATAACGTATCATTGGAACGAGCTCAGAGAGCTCGTTCCAATGAGGTGTCATAAGCTATATTTCCGAGACAAAGGATGAAAAAAAATAATGAAAAGTGAATGTTGACTTTTGTGAATAGCGCTGGCCGTTTCGGTCGTTACGTTGGGTAAAGGGTTAAATTACAACAAAACATATGGGTATCTTCAACACAATTTTATTTTATTTATTGTGACAGAAGAAGCATTTTCGAACTTGAGGAGGCTCAGTCATAGAATGGCCCCCATAAACTAATACATATATCAGTGCTGGCCCATACCGAAGTGAACGGAATACAATACAATACGCCTTGGGTCGCGGTGGCTCTGTAAGTAGAGGTGCAGGCTGCAAGCCGATAGATCCTCGGTTCGAATCCCACCTGCGGCAGCCGCGTTTTGTCCTTGGGCAAGACACTTCAGCCCCATTGCCTACGTTTGGGAGGCGTACTGCACGTCGATGGTGCACTTGTCTTCAACCAATGCTAAACCTGCTTCTGTGGAGTTAGTATGTTGGTGAGCCTGACAGTTGCTCGCCGTTGCTAGGTGGTTCTCTCCGGCATCCTCCGCCCGTTAAACTGTGCCACACGAGATGACCCCGGCTGTCGAAAGTGTCGTAAAACCCCAATAAATAAAAAATAAATAAAGAAATAAATACGCCTATCGCGCCTGCACATTGAAACGATTAATATGCCCGGAGGAGGAATTATTTTAACCCTTTACCCCTTTACCCAACGTAACGGCTAAAACCGGCCAGCGCTATTCTCAAAAATCATCAGTTGATTTTCATTATTTTTTTCATTTTGTGTCTCAAAAACATAGGTTATGACCAATGAGGGGTCATAACCTATGTTTTTGAGACAAAGAATGAAAAAAACATTAGTTGTTCAAGAATTTTTTTTGCAAGTGTTGTACGCTTTTCATTTGAGGTAAAGGGTTATGCATGGTGCCAAGACTGTACACTTTTCTTTACTTCAAAGTCCACAGAAGAGAAAAATCAAACAATCAAGAGGGAAAGGTAAGCTCGGATGATTACTGCTGAGACGTGGGGAGACGTTTCCCCAAACAAACGCTGGTTTTCTGGCAGTGTATATTTGTCTAAACATACTATTGGATTGGTTAAGAAGTTCTCTCTCTCTCTCTCTCTCTCTCTCTCTTTCTATATATATATATATTTAGAACGAAAGTTTGTGCAGTAAAATGAAATAGGTCTAAAAGGTGTTATTTATGTATTCGAAAGCTCGTGTAGTAAAATGAAATAGGTCTAAAAGGTGTTACTTATCAAACTCTATACTATCTACAACAGACTTATACGGCTCACTCTCGCTATATATAAATATTTATTACATATTCATGTACGTATTTCGCTTTTATCGCATACGGTACGGGGCGTGTGGTAATCATTTCATTACCACATAGTGGAATCCGCCAACGAACTATTTCATTGATCATAATAAGCTGGTTCTCTCCAGTGACATCTCGTAATTGACATTAGTACCGCCCCAGTGTTTGTTGATTGGTTTGTTTTCATTGTTTCTGGGTCAACACCCTCCATTCTTTTCAAAACATTGCCTGGGTTAATGTGAAAATAAACAAAAATGAAATAAAATTGCTCTAAAATAGCCAATTAATGTGAGAAGCAAAACCAGATTTGTCTTTAAAAACGCGTGTAATAGGGGAAAAACAGAATCTACGTGTTTTACGCTGCTAACGTATCGTCTGCGAACTGTCAATTTCGCCGATTTTACTACGTGCACGTGCATTCTGTTTACATCTGCGTCTCTCGTAAATTGTTCACTTGATCGAATTGATTTTATTCTAATTCTTGAAAAAAACAGCGTTTTAAAAGTTAAAAAATGTCAGCTGAAAACGAATGGACTGAGCTTTCTGATGAACTGATTACCCAGTTGTTTGTTGAAGATTTTGAAACTGAAACGTTCGCCGATAACATAAACAATAATTCACCACTGGCACTACCAGTAACACTAACAGAGACAACAGCCAGCCCAATCAAACCAGTGACAAATAAAATCAAAGACCTTAAGGCATACATTGACAGTAAGAAAAATCCAAACACCCAACGCAAAACCTTTTCTGCAGTCAAAAGACTTGAAAACTTTTTGTTTGAGAGAAATGAACACCGAGAAATAAAAGATATTAAACCCAGAGAACTTGATGTTTACATTGGTGCATTTTTATTAGAAATGAAAAAACCTGATGGTGGTGACTATGAGCCTGATACCCTGACAGCTTTTCATAGGGGAATAGACAGACACCTACGTGACAATGACTATGAGGCCAGTATCATTTCAGATGATGCTTTCAAGATGAGCCGGGAGGTTTTGCGATCTCGTCGGAAAGAGCTTAAAGAGAAGGGTCATGGGAATAAGCCCCAACAGGCCGATGTCTTGACTGATGAAGATGAAAATAAGTTGTGGGAGTGTGGACAACTTGGTTTGAAAAATCCAGGTGCATTGCTAAGAACTGTTTGGTTTAATAATACCACATTACTGGGATTCCGGGGCTCACAAGAGAATAGACAGTTAAAGTGGGGGGACATACAGTTAAAAAAATCAACATCAGGGATTGAGTACTTGGAATTCAATGAGCGTCTTACTAAAACACGGGATGGTAAATGCTCCAGTGATCTCAGAAAATTTAATCCCAAGATATTCAAAAACGAAATTAACAATGAGCGGTGCCCAGTCAGAGCTTATATGGAGTATTCTAAAACAGGCCTGCAGACATGTGTCACTCCGATGCTCCTTTTTATATAGCAATCAATCAGAACTTTCGTATGACACACAATGCACTGTGGTTTAAATCCCAACCATTAGGGGTAAATAAACTTTCAACAATGCTGAAAAGCATGGCACAATGTGCAGGACTGGAAGGAAAAATTACAAACCATAGTTTAAGGAAAACTATGTGCACTCGGTTACTTCACGCCGGTGTGGCCCCACAAGTAATAGCCCAACTATCGGGGTACAGAAATGTAAACAGCATCAATAACTATGCAATAGCTTCAATGGAACAGCAGCATGAAATGTGTGAAATTCTACAGCCACATTCATCATCTAATGTAGAAATAGCACAACCACCACAAATGTCAAACAGATCGAGGGTCCTCAGTGTAAAACATCAACTTCATCTAATAATACCTGCACAATATCAGCTAAAGTTGCAGCAATAAACAGAGATCTTGAGTCTAAAAAAACGTTCAGCACATGAAATGGCTATTCGTGGCATGTTTGCTAATGCAAATATAACTGGGGGAACATTTAACATTAATGTACAAGTGGAGTCCAATTCCCAAGAGAATAATATCCGTGAAAGAAAATATCGACGCTTGGCCATCGAGTCTGACTCAGAATCAGATTAAATAAAAAACAAAAAGCTGAATCATGTACATGTAGACAATTTGTTGCATGAGTGCTAGCACACTGTACAGCTGTGTGTAGCAGTGGGACAAACAATATTCTAACACTGAAGCACCCAATTGTTACATGTAATATCCAATTATCCATTTTGTTCATTTGTGAATACATGTATAACAATAACATGATTTGGAAGGGTGTCTTGGGTTGTTAACAGCCCTGAGAGAAATGGTTAACAGCCTGAGGGACCTTTAATGGCCTTAGGGCTGTTAACCAATTCTCGAGGGCCGTTAATAACCCAAGACACCCAAGAAAATCAGTTATTAGTAACTTATTACTATTATTACCACTTTTGATGATACATTCTCGTTAGGGTAGAAATGATGTTGAAAGAAATATTTTGATGAAACACCAATGTTAAAAAAATATATTATTTAAAAAAAATGGGAAAAAAATTAGAAAAAATGACTAAAATACACAAGAATTTTCCCCTTTTTACGAATCCAGAAGAGGGCCATTAATGAAAACAGGATGTGTTCTTATGGCCTTCTGTGTACGTATATGTACAACCGGAAGGGGCCGTTGATGTCAAACAGCCCTCTTCCGGTTTTCTAAATTATAAACCATACATGTACATGTATGTTATGGTGGTTTAACACAGGCTTCAACAACGTTAATCTACTAGTAACGGCTGCGTGAAGTGGTAATAATATTGGGTATTCTCATCCCAAGCATTTGATAATGGATTCTACATGTACATGTATTCCACCAGAAACATAGAGATTGTTTACCACATGCACAGTCATGCTTTTCCTTTCACTCCAGGCTCCCAAGAGGAATTATTTGCTTCACTATTTTTATAGTACTTTTAAATTTCTAGCCGGACAGCCCAAATTAACAAATTGTGTAACCATCGTTCAGGTTTATGCAAATCACTTGGCGAGACCTAATATTCACTCCCACAAATTTGATTTGCGAGCTGCAGACATTAAATTTAGTTTTTCCTGCATGTAATAACTGATTTTTTTTCAATTTTTGCTTCCAAAACATATGTTATGACCCCTCATTGGAACGAGGTCACCAAGCTCGTTCCAATGAGGTGTCATAAGCTGTTTTGAAAGCAAAAATTGGAAAAAAAAATTTTCAGTAATTGCTAATTGCGGCTGAGTTTTTTGTATTGCATTGGACCGGTAGGTAAAAGATTTAGCATCTTTCAAGTTTTTCTTGTTGGGGATCAAGTGATAAATAGAATCTTCAACTCGTCTCCAGTTTAACATGAAATTTACAAACTTGTCCAGTAAATTAGGTTTGGACCTCGCCAAAGGCTCGGGTCCAGACCTAATTTACCAAACTCGTTCTGTAGATTTCATTATTAAACGGTGACTTGTTGGTCATGTTGGAGATCCTCTATTTAATACACCATAACAGAAAATGCACTTAATTTTCCAAAATACTTGTATTTAATTTATTAGCACCAATACATGTAGCTCACAGAATTTTAAGTTGACCGCTTGGGGAAACTTTTCACCTCAGCATTAATGTCCAAATAAGAGTACAATTATACAAAACAATGAATCCGATCCCTGTAGTATTTGAGGAATTGAATATTGGGGCTGCAGATTTATTTTCATTGCCAGTGCATGTACATGTACAGGGGTCTGGTCAAAACGTCTGATCGCCAAAACGTCCGATTTTCTGGTCAAAACATCCGATGCTTTTAGTCAAAACGTCTGATTATTTTAGTCTAAATGCCCGATGATCTTGGTCAAAATGTACGATCCTTTTGACCAAAATAATCGAACGCTTTGACTAAAATCATCAGGCATTTTGTCCCAAACCATCGGACGTTTTGTCTTGAGCTGGTGACTTCGCTATTTCGGTCGGGGTAGGAGATGGAGGATATGTTAGGGATAGGACAAACCGGCCCATTGAAGATTTAGGAACACAAAAAATTAGGGCATTGAGAAAACACATCTATATTTCTATTGGTTTTATTACAATGAGATTGAATATCAAATTAACAATTAAAAATACCAGTAAGGAACATGTATAATGATAAAAAAACAACTTCATCGTAGACTTTCTCTTTTGAAATGCCAGTAAGAACATTAATTACTGGAAAGCTCATTGAGAGCTTTCCAAGAATTTACTTTAATTACTGATACATGTATTTTTAATGATAGAAAAACAAATTTATCTTAGATTTTTTTCTTTGAAATGCTTTAATTGCTTCTTAACTACACAAGTCCTAACTACACAAAAAAGGCTTTTTACCATTGAAAATATGTGTAAGTTACATTAATTATTGGAAAGTTCGGAGAGAGTTTTCCAAGAATTAATGTTAATTACTGGTATTTTTAATGATAGAAAGATAACGTTGTATTAGAACTTTCTCTTTGAAATGCCTTAATTGGTTATTAAAATATTGTTTCGGCAATCGGACATTTTGACCAATACCATCAGGCGTTTTGACACCAAAAATCGGATGTTTCGACCAGAAACTTTTTAGAATCGGACGTTTTGACTAGCATTCCATGTACATTTGTACATGTATTAGCAGTAACTCAGCAAGCAGAATTTTTTTTGGATAATCTTGTGGTAATGAAAGCACGTTTCATCACAGATTATTTTTAAATCCCCAACCCAGCCCCAGAACTCGGGCAAATCATGATCATCCCCATATTTGACACAAATGTCCTGGGCGAATTTTTCATAAACTGGGTGTAAAGAAAATAAACGGAGAAAAATATACAAGCAGGGAGGTTGAAAAATGGTGCTGGCACCAAGCCTCAAAATAAGCAGCCTTTCATGGTCATTGTCAGGCTCAACTTACATGTTTGACAGACACCAATTCACTTGTGTCTGTCAAAATGACCAGTACAATTTTTAGAACTGAATATACATCCTAAACTGGAAAACATGTTTGCTATACATGTATGTAGGCTTTAACCCTCAAGTCCCCAAATAGGCTCAAACCACCACTACTATATTGCAATTTGCATTGATGTAGGTGCTACCAAATCTAACCTTTCTTGACTGATAGCTGCATGCACAGCTCAAGTTGAACTAGCAGTGACTGTACATCAGTGTTGGCTGCCTGTACATGTAAAGGCAGCCAACAATGATGTAGAATCATTGCCAATTAACAACTTTTTAAGCATATCAGTTAGTACCTAAGGGTTATCAGAACCGGATCCTTCTCTTTTAGTACACAGAGTCATCTAATATTTGGTAAGTCAAGATGGTCAGATCTGCATAACACATAAATCTTGGTCAAATTTCATGATAGGCTCAAACTTGAAATTGAAAGACACAATCTTTTGGGGTACCTTTCATTTTAACAGGCTCACATTTGGAAGTTATTTTGAGGCCTGGTTGGCACTGGCACCACCACCAGTGCCATATTGGCATGGATAAAAATTAATAGTAATACTAATAGTATTTGTGATATTTCCCATTTAATCCTTTTTCTATTCACAAGATCCTTATCATCCTACAATATTAGGAAGTAAAGATGAAAACTCGAAAACAAAAATTATGAACGGTCAGTTTCGTTACTTCAAATCACACTCGGATGGACGTGAATACAGTTAGACTGACACGATGTCATCATGTTCCAGAGAGCATGGCATACACATGGTCATGTAGGCCGACTAAATCAGTAATTGTGAAATTGTAGGCTTGTGAAGTTGTGTGAAGTTACCTTCGGGTAAAAGTTATCCTAACCCATCCATACAATTTTGATAGTTTTGGGAATGAATAACAAGACGTGAATATACATCCGTGGTCGAAGTGTCAATGCCATTCCGAGAAATCTGTGAGAATACATAATTTCCGAGGTCAAGTGAAATTCTGTGTTTTCCTTGTGTTAATTTTCTCGTAACCCTGACTGGCCATTCTGACTGTCGCCTCGATGCAAGATATTATCTCATAATCCAGTTTTGATGTATTAAACCATTGAGTGAACAGAAACTGGATGAAAGATGGAATGTCAAATCCAAAAATCACAGTAAAATCCCATGTCACGAAAACGAAAGTAAGTCATTTCACAAGTGAGCTGACATGTTTTTTGCTTGTTAATTTGGACTCCATCGTCACATCAAAGGAATGCGGTCACCAAACATAGACTGGCTCCCAGGTTTTAAACAACAGTTTCTCTTTTGTGCTCCGCTGATAACCGTAGTAATTATTTTATTCATTTTTAGCTTTAGAAATATAATTAACTAGGGATATGTAATAAATATAGAACCGCATCGATGTCTGAAAGGTTTTGAAAATACCGCACTCGTTCGGATAGCGGATGGACACCACTCGTGGCGGTACTTCGTACCGCCACTCGTGGTGTCCATCCGCTATCCGATCTCGAGCGGTATTTTCAAAAATTTCAGACATCGATGTGGTTCTATCTATATATCTTTTAACTGTTGCCAGAATTATTTGATGGAGGGTGTGGTTACACTCTCCGGGTTCATACGTCATGTTCCTCTGGAATAAAATTCTTTTATTTTCAATGTCAGTTTTAAACAACAATGCCAGAATTGTGCATTTGTTGTCTGATATATCCAATCGCTTTGAGACCTTACCCAACACGGATACAAGACAGCGCTTGCAAAAGAAACAATTGTTGAATATCTAAAGATTTTCAGTATTTACCTTCAAAACATAGTCATGGCTGCTTCATTGGAACGATCTCGTCGAGTTCGTCCCAATGAAGGGTTTATAAGCTATGATTTGGAGTCAAAAAGATCGAAAAACAAATGAGAGGTTACGAAGGCAAAGTGTTATCAACGACTCATTTACATAAGAGCTTTCGGATTGTCTATTTTGTTTGCTAGATACCACCATCTTGGTGTTTGGAGCGTTTCGTGGTTGCTAACGGGACGCACGTAGTGTTATGGACATTGATATGGGATATTTTCCAGCAGGGGAGGACTGGGCAAAAACAATACCGGAAATGCACCATGGGGGCCTCGGACTGGGAGACAATTTTGATTTTTCGAGCTGGAGGGACACATGGAGGGCTTTTCGATCGCATTTTTGTATCATTTTCGTCGCGCAGCTGACAAAAATGGTTGCTACAAAGCGGTCCGGATCTATGCGGCCGACTTTTTTCGGATCAATGGGAGAAAATTTAGTTTTTTTGAAATGAAACAATGCTGTTTCTTGCATCTTAGCGATGAATGGAAGACGAGACTGCTGATTTATCAAAATACTCTCTATGTGGACTGCCAATGGCAATCGACATAGAGGTCAGTCACTTCGATAAACCAACGGTCTATGCAGGCATTTCGTTAAACCCGTAGTCAGTGTAATCAGATTCATTTCGTCTGATTGGTCCTTTTCATAAAATTTCCTGCACCAATCGAACTGGTGCTGGACTGCCATAATGTTAGAGAACCGCGGGAGTCCCCAAGATTTTTGCCTGGGGACCAAGACATTTCCCGGTGGACCATTTGGCCAGTCCGCCTCTATCTTCTTGTGGGGCTCGATTTGTCATCTTAAATCAAATGGTGGGGAATGGATGTGGCATGGGGATAGTTGTTTGATATGCGTAGCACGGAACATGGATACTGCTTTCGTGAACTGAAGAACAAAACGAGAGCATTTCCTCCTAGGAGTAAATGCTTGCATACGTCTTTCACTCTTTTTGTGAAAATGGGGTGCCAGCGACCATTCGTTTGTAAAATAGGGGCGCTGCAAGTAGCGTGTCCAGACACGAGATTGACTATGTCGTGGAAAAAGCTAAAGATTAGCGAGGGCATTTGCACCTTCACTATCTTTTAACCTTTTATGTAACGTAACGTCCAAAAACGGACAGCGCTATTCTAAAAATCGCCTATTAATTTTCATTATTGTTTTCATTTTTTGTCTCAAAAAACATAGGTTTTGACCCCTCATTGGAACGAGCTCGACGAGCTCGTTCCAATGAGGGTCATAACCTATGTTTTTGAGATAAAAAATGAGTTATTCAATAATTTTTTTAGCAAGTGACGTCTGCTTTTTATGTTAGGTAAAGGGTTATAGAAATGAGACGTTAGATCATACAGTCTGAATTCGACTGTTTATAGTATTTAGAGACATAAAAAGCTTGTGGTGAAAGTACTCAGTTTGTTGTGTTAATAAATATATCATTCGTAGGTTTGTCATTGAGGGGTGTTTTGGGGAGAACGGTGGCTCAGTAGGTAGAGGTGCAGGCTGCAAGCCGAGAGGTCCTCGGTTCGAATCCCACCTGCGGCAACCGCGTTGTGTCATTGGGCAAGACACTTCATCTCCATTGCCCGCGTGGGGGCACGATGCCGCCGTGTACTAAGGCGTACTGCATGTCGATGGTACGCATGTCTTCAACCAGTCTAACCCTGCCTGTGCTGCAGTGCGGAGTTACGATGTTGGGGTGCTAACAGCTGCTCGTCGTTGCTCGGTGTTTCTCTCCGGGTACTCCGGCTTCCTCCACCCGTAAAACTGTCACGGTCATGGTTAGCCATTGTGCATAAATATGTGACCTTAAACATCAATAAATAAACAATAAATGAGGGGTGTTTTACTTTTGCCATCGACATGTACATATCAGTACTATCGATGGTCATTCAAAATGTAACTGTAAAAAGAACACTAGAAACAAACAAGCAGACACAAGTTTAAAAAGTCAGTGTTTGTAAAAAGATTAGCCCAATTGTGATCAGCAGCGTGAATAAGCTGGTGACGACATGGGGTTGAACATTGTCAGATGGAGTTGTTGGAGCCGGAGTTGATGGAGCCGGAGTTGATGGAGCTGGAGTTGGAGTCGGAGTTGGAACCGGAGTTGTTGGAGCCGGAGTTGATGGAGCCGGAGCCGTCGATGGAGCTGTCACGTTGAGGTAATGGGTCTGACAGTCCACTTCGTTACAACCTTTCATTTCAATAATGTATGGTTGTATTGCTTCCGGTAATGTGACACTGACTGTTCCATTCTTTATACGATCAGCTAGTTCTCTAACTAAAAAAGCCAGGTCGACTGGTGTCCCAGAAGGGTTGTGTATGTTTTCCAAGTCGTATTCATACTTATCTGCAAGTAAAACAGTAAATTTACTACTCGATTCACGTCAGCGAACGTGATTTTCACCCCATCGGAGTGAGTAAACCACAAAACGTCCTTCCATCCCACATCAGCGGCAATTCCTCTTACAATCTCAGCTGCTTTTTCGTTTCCATAGATGGAAGACAATTTGTTTATTTCATAAGTAAATGTTATTGAAATGGGCTGTATGTTCGTCCAAGACTTGCTTATATCCGATTGCCGACACGACAGTGCCGTTTTGTACAGCTCTTGGAGTAATGGCATGTTTATCGATGGAAATTCCCCTCTGATGGTCCAGAAAATGTGTAAAAAGTCTGACAAGGTTAGATTACACACAGATGGAGCTCCAGGATAGGGATTTAAATAACAGTTATTTTGTGAGTCGAGAGCTTTCTTCTGAATCTGAGAGCAGGAATCAGTCGGATATGGCCTTACAAATTGCACCAGAACTAACTGTTGACACCTCAGAACAGCATCTACCCATTCCCTCCCAAACGAAGTAAACTTCGCGTTGTTTCTGATTGTGTAGTTATCGTAAATATCACAAAAAATATACTTCATAGTTCAGTCCAAAGTCATAACCTGAAGCACAACAAGAATAAGCAGCCTCAAGACAGTTCCTACACCAGTTACATTCCACTCCACTTGGACTGAACACTAGTCGGGTAACTTTGTAAAAAATCGAATCATCCTACTAGAGGAGTCACAAGAACAGTCCCCAGTAACATTGTCAGAAGTCCGGTTGTGAAATTCTAGCATACATTGATATATGTTCTATCTGAACATCCATGCCTTTCCAATGATTTTTCTCTCATATACCTGTCAGTTACACATCTCCCCCACTGACCACTGTTATATTGGTGGAAACTGGCACATATCGCTCCACCAGAAGGCACACTACCACAAGATGCCTCGCATAACTTAAATCTCAACAATAACAGAACAGCAACATGTAACAAGAAATGATGAAACTCCATGACCGTACTTCTATCTTATCTTTAGTCTGTTTTAACTAGAGTGGGGTATTTAAGTATCCGTGTGTGGTAAGAGCGTGATTCACATTCACGAGTCAGATTTGTCACTAAACACATCAGATATATGGGTGATGAGAGCGTGTGAACATCAGTAACAAAAGAGTAACATAACCGGTTCTGTATAAACTGAACGTGAGTAATATTAACTTTACCCATCGTCACCTTTGACTTATATCGTCATGAAAATCTACTTTCGATAGTTATCTCTCTTGAAATTATTAGACGGCCGAGGAAGCTCCAATTTAGAAACGAGTAATTGGTGAGAAACCACCTTTGGCATCACTAGAAAATAACGCCACGTTTCCCTTTGTTACGTCTTATTGAGGAAAACAACGGACAGCTCTTGGGGCTGTCTGTTGTTTTCGTTTATTAAAAGTGACAGAAGGAACTTGTCTTTTTATGGCAAGCCAATTAGAAGCCATTTAGAAGCAACTACGCCATAGATAATACGGCATTAAGAATATGTTTAGCAAATGTTTTTTTTATAGCAGTTTGTAAAATGATGCGAACATCCATGATGCAACTTTGCTTTTATATACAATTCCTAATGTTAACCCTTTACCCAACGTAACGACCAAAACCGGCCAGCGCTATTCTCAAAAATCACCAATCAGTTTTCATTATTCTTTTCATTTTTGTCTCAAAAACATAGGTTATGACCCCTCATTGGAACGAGCTCGTTCCAATGGGAGGGTCATAACCTATGTTTTTGAGACAAAAATTGAAACACAGTAGTTATTCAAGAATGTTTTTTGCAAGATCATCTGCTTTTCATGTTAGGTAAAGGGTTAAATTTACAGACAGCTTTGGAAAATTAAGGGGAGCTAACTTTCCTGTAAATCTCTTCCAAAGGCGGAAAATGGCGGTTATTGATATCAAAGTTGTTATTGCATATATTTGAAAAAAAAAAAAAATTGTCAACACGTTTTACCAGCACTGTATCAAGTGACCCGGGAGCGCGGTGGCTCATTGGTAGCCTGTTGGATATATATGCGAAAGGTCCCGAGGTCGATCCCCGTCCGTGACGACCCGCGTTGTGTCCTTGGGTAAGGAACTTTATCCCGATTGCCTACACGGTGGCACGATGACGCCGTATACTAGGGCGTACTCAAGTCGATGGTGCTCATGTCTTCAACCGCTGTAACCATGCTTGAGCGGAGCTTGAACAGTGTTAGAATGTTGTGGAGCTGACAGTGGCTTGTCGATACTCGATGGTTCTCTCCGGGTACTCCGGCTTCCTTCACCTGTAAAGCTGTGACGGTCACGGTTAGCCATTGTGCATAGGTATGTGACCTTAAAACACCAATAAATAAATAAATAAATAAATAAATAAATAAATAAATAAATAAATAAATACAAGTGCCCCCCCCCCCCCCACCATCATTAGAAAGAGCTCGAACAAATAATAATAACCTGTTAATTCTATCATAAATGTGTTGAAATTTCAGTTACTAGAATAAATTTTATGCCCCATTTCATGGCATCATTTTCCAAATCTTTCCCGGTAGTTAATTTCCAACTACGCGAGGGACCGGGACGGCGACTCCCCCCCCCCCCCCAATCCCCACCCCCGGTTCCTCTCCTAGTTGTGAAGTCACGACCCTACACCCACAATCGGAAAACTCTAGCCACGTCCCTGCACCAACCCTTTATTCAAAACCACTAATATTTTGAAATACAGAGACCTTTATAAAATAATTGTTTCCCTATTTATGCGCGATTGGGAAAATATCCATGGACCTGAAAAAAATGGAAGCTTTTTCACTGTTCATCCCACTGACGGAATTCTTACATGACAAGCTGAGCTGAGACAGATACAAAAATCTAGAACAAAGTTCAGCGCCTCACTGTTGAAATGTTTTTCTGTTTGGAAATTACGTAACCGGATGCGTTAGGCAAAGTGTTAACATGAACTATTCAATTTCTAATTTATTATGTTTGTGAAATACTTGACTGACAAGAGTTTCAAGTGTTCCAGCGTTTCAGTGTTCCGCGTTGAAAGTGTAACGTGCATCAACATTTGCAAATTACAGAACTTAATTTCGCCCTCTCGACACTGCTAGCAATAACAGTGTTCTCAACGGGAATTCCTCGGAGCATGTATGCAAAAAATGCATATCGTTTTCCTATCAAGAACAACTATTCTTTCTTGATATTTCAATATGTCTTTGACATCAGTCAATCAAGTCCAAGCCCAAACATCTGGACGTCTTCTTGAAAGACTGCTAGTTCGGACACACAACAGTAACTACACTTCTGGTGCTAGATGTTTGTGCCACATCTTTCCTGATTGTAGACCAACCCTTTCCTTGTAGGAATCGCAGGAAATGACGTAGTGTTTGTTTATGGCAGTAAATACTCTTGTTGTTATTTGACTGATGTTGCAAGGTCTGGTAATTTCACTAGTGAAATAAGGTATGGTAATCTACGCTCGGGGTAAAGTACTTTTAAGTTCGAATGTTAGTATCAACGTTCAGCTATATTATTTATTTATTTATTTATTTATTTATTTATTTATTTATTTATTTATTTATTTATTTATTTATTTATTTATTTTCTGCATCTGTGCCTGTATTATGACTGTTGACTTTGTATTAGAGCTGTGGTCATGAAATGGACAGGGCCTGGTGAAGATTCCCTTAAAACCGATGTATATTGCCCAAAACAATAAATGAATTCCTAAATTTGGACTTTTTTATGAAACGCATATTACTTATCCTCCAGTCGCATATTTATAAATCCGCATGAAACACGTGTTCCATATGGATTTCCGTTGACGGGGTATTTTTTCACCTTACGACATGGATCCATGAAGAGAACTAAACTCCGCCCATTTTCAGAATCGTCCAATCGGAACGTCACATTCTGACATAGATCAATTTGGAAGCCACGATGACAGCAGATAAATCGAATGTCAATTGGAAAATGTTTTTTTTGGGGTTCAAATCCACCAAAATTAACGAAATTAATCTTATTCTATAAATGGGAGAGATTTTATAACTGTTGGTCTGTTTTGACTTTGAAGTGAATATCTCTCAGATAACGGCAGCTAATATCTTAAAAATACGAATAAATAACCTATTTTGACAAGATCTTCAGTTATATTTTTCAGTTTACGTATAGATGTCACACCTGTCTGCCAATCACATCAGAGTTTTCATTGTTTGTAAGCAGACGTTAAAACTGTCAAATTCTAAGACCGGATTTTTATATTAATGGAATTTATGTCACAGGGGTGTGTAATAAACACATAACGCCACGTAGAGGTTAGTGTGTCTTACGTAGGAGTTAGTATGTCAGTTGCTTGAGATGGGGAATTCTGTCATATGGTATATGGTGATTCTGTCTTTTGGGGTTTTGTCCGTTGGGAATTCGTCTTTGAAGACTTTGTCCTATGGTGATTTTGTCCTTTCCCCACAAATTTGCTATGATCACTCCGCTAGTAGAGTGTGTTTAAGGTTAAAAAATCGCACTAACACAGACGGGATCTTCCTGTCTACCTAGCCGTTATTGTTCTGGTGGAAGTGTGAAACTTTTCTTGATCAAAGAAATGCCGACTATAGTTTTCTTCAGATTAGTGGTATGTTCAGTCGAGAATTTAACTGCAAATATGGAGGGCTGGGTGAGTAGGGAAATGGCAAAAAACGAACAAACATTATTATTAATTAGTTATCATATTCATAAATACACATTATTTCATATTCTCATAATTATTTATCATATAAATACACGTTAGTATATTAATGACAATAATGAATAACATAATAATAATAATAAATAAATAGCATTGACACTTTAAACCCTGGTTTCCTGGAATGATATTGCCTTCGTGTACATTTACGTTGAGATGGGTCCGTTACACTATCGATATACAGGGAGGATAAAATAATAACTGCAGTCTGCAGCCGTCTGGCTGCAGACTGTAGTTATGATTGTATCACTAATGCCTCGTGGACAAACCTGTTATAATAACACAAAAATCTGCCGAAATTATGCCGTGGACCGAAAAATCGGTCTTTCGAGTTCAAACCTCTCTATTTTGATATATCAACCCACCAATTAAGTCCGGAGATGAATTAAAAGCTCTGTGTTTTGTTACGGACTACAACCTTCGCCCAGGTGTTAATTAAAACTGGTGGGCTGGGTGAACAGGAATAACCCTCACAGACATTTCCTACTGAAACATTTTGTCTTGTAATATGCCGCCGAAATATTGTTTCATGAAAATATACATTTACATAACCTTGATGGGTTTCAAAGATGATAAAAAATACACAAACTTGATTTAAACTAAGTGATGAGCTTAGGAACTGTTTAAACGGACTGGCAATATTTTTTGCATATCCTATTCATTGATGGGCTCTAATTTAGTCCTTACAGGGATGTCAGGCGAGCTTTTGTGTTTCTTATAAGCGATGACAGGTCGAAGATCCAAAGGTTCATTTAATTTAGAGTTAGATAAATTGAATTCATCTTTTTATATGTTTGCTATTTCGCTATTCATTATGTTGTGTGTTAAAATGAAGGGAATGGTGGACCTCCTTTCGCATTTTCCCTCTGATGTGTTCATACCAAATGGCCAGAGGGTTTGATGCGTATTGATCCAAAAAGCTTCACTTTTTTCTAAATTCACCCGCTTCTTCTAATGTATCTTTAATTGGTGGCTGTTCAATGGGATGGATTCCTAAATCGTCCAGAGAATGGCATAGGAGGCTAAAATGTTGTGCTACTGGGGCATCAGCATTATGTTTTATATCTTGTTTGTGCCGCTTAGCACGCATTCGGAAACGGATTTTGACTTTGACCAACTTACTGCTTCCGACAGCGTTTAAAAGTGATAAAGTAAATAATATTTGGTGAATCACAAAGTGGGAAGTTACGAATCCGATACTGAATTTGTGTTTGTTTGGAGGAAAATTCCCCTTTCTTATCAGGCATAAAGTATACAATCAACAACGAGCGTTTTTGCAATTCAATATCGCGCCACTACAATTCTGCAACGGTCTGTTGTGTTCAATTTTCAGTGGTTCGAAATCAATAATTTCTGCTGGACATTTGAGGTTTCTCAGAGTCTGAGATTTCAGACTACGCAAAAAGCGAAGTGAATACACCCTCGATCTGAGGGCGCAAAATAGAGTAGAACAAGCCTCGTTGAAATGTACCTTATCACTTGAAATGCGATGAAAACGAATGAACTGTGATTTGATGATACCTTTAGATGTATGTTGAGGAAGAAATGATTTTGTATGCAACAATTGATGTGAATCAGTTGGTTTATAATATACTTTATAATCTAAATAACCGGATGCCAGGAAATGCTTGCCTTTATACACGGTTACACTGAGAAAATCCACAGAACTTTCACTGATAGTAGTTTTTAATTTAATGTTTGGATCATGATTGTTTAAAAGTTCTAAAAATTCATCGAAATCTTCTTTTGAATGTTCCCAAATAATAGAAATGTTATCCAAATATCTGAGATATACGAGAGGATGCTTTGCACATTTGCTTATGGCATCCCCCACTCCGCTACATAATTGCTTGCAAAGTTAGGACTGAATCTTTTGCCCATCAGACAATCCATTATTTGTAAAAAATATTCACCACTAAATTGAAAGTCATTACGTTTGAACTCTTTACCTAACACGAAAAACAGAGGACACTTGCAAATAAAATGTTTGAATAATTGTTTTTTTTTACTTTTTGCGTCAAACCATAGTTTATGACCCCTCATTGGAACAAGAGCAACGAAGTCGTTCAAATGAGGGGTCATAAGCTATGGTTATGAGACAAATAATGAAAAAAATAATGAAAATTGAATCGTGATTTTTGTGAATAGACCAGGCCGGTTTTGAGCGTTACATTGTGTAAAGGGTTAAACTAAGCTCTGAAAGATGACAACAGGTTTAGTTAGGCATGCCAGATAGAGCGGCACAGTGACCATCTCGCATTAAGTAACCACAACTACTGCTAAGGAGTGTTATAAATACTAAGAATAGACTCCGATTGCCTGATTTGCAGTTAATTTTGCGCAATTGTTTCTGTGAAAGGAGAGGAATGTGATATTTTGACACGCATTCTCTAGAAGACTCATATACACCCTGACCTATCCGGGCTCGCTGAAGCCCGGGTAGCTTTGCGTGTATATCTGTATAGAGACTACCAGACCGACACCATACTGTTGGCTGACTGTACCCAAGTTTAGGCAGCCTCTCCCTCATCTCCTCTACCAAAAGTAATTCATTGCCCCCAGTCCCACCATTAAAATACACCTGCTTACAATTCCCACCTCCACCTGTACATTTCCTGTGAGATCTGAAGCAGAAGCTCCGTTTACTTCACAGGTAAACTTAAGTTTGAGGTTAGAAAAAAATTTAAAGGTGGGGAGTGTGTGTTGAGAAGGAGGTGGACTTATGGTTTAAGGTTATGACCAGTCCAAGGACGTCTGTGTTGGGGTGGGGGAGTTTCCAAACTAGTTGAACTCTTCCAATACCAGCTCAACCTTTAGGCAACTTGCTATCAGTCAGTGCTATAAATCATGGATACAAAATTTGCAAGAACCAGAGAAACAGAATTTACTGCGACCAGTAAATTCGAGTCTGTGTGAAAAATGACGAAAGCATCAGAACTAAATTATATAGAAAAATAATTTATGGGGGATTTTTTTCAGGAGTAAAATGTCTTTAGAGAAATTGGTTTTCGTAAACAGTGTTTAAAGATTTTCATACAGGATTCAGATAATTGTTTTTCAAGAAACCGTAAATAATTTCTGTGCATGGCATTAAATGTGTTCTATAAAGGAATCCGCAATGGGTGTTTTTGACTTTGCCCACTTTTTTGAGGGAAGAAATACATGATGAACTTCAGAAATGCATTAGGGTTATAAAATGTAATTTTAAGCAATTCTGAAAACTACACTTACTGAGATGAACGAGTTTATATGAAGAAAAGAACGATGGGACCTCTGAACAAGCCCATCCAGTACAAATGAAAATTTCATAACGTACCCCACAGACATTAACGCGACACTCGTGTGAAAAACCTGCACGAACTTATCGTGGGCCGGTGACATTCACGAACCACATTTTGACCCA
Organism: Pictodentalium vernedei; assembly: GCA_031216915.1. Lineage (NCBI taxonomy): Eukaryota > Metazoa > Mollusca > Scaphopoda > Dentaliida > Dentaliidae > Pictodentalium > Pictodentalium vernedei. Next base: position 406,882,251 of record CM062290.1, read on the forward strand.
GTTTAGTTGTTTCGATTTTATTTTGAGGCCCACGGAATTGACATTCGCAATTGAAAAAAAGATTTATTTATCGAAGAACGATACTACATTTTGGCTGTATATTTATGTGGCTACTAACAGTTGGTAATAGTAACAATAAATGCTACACGCTTTTTGTGAAAAAATAAAAATGAACTCAGGTTCCGCTCCACAGTTTTCCAGGCATTTCTAAACATGACACGCCACACACTCTCTTCAAATGCAAATATTCTGTAGCTTAGTTATCTAACTCATAGCATGTATTACATTTCCAAAATCTACAAAAATCATATAACACTACCGGTCTAAGTAGAAATAAACAATCTGAATGTGGATGGAATAATTTATTGTCAAAGGCCAGACCTCAACCTGAAAAATTGCATCAAAAATGCCGAAACCAGTCATTTTCAGCCACCTAGCAGCCTCAAAAGCAGAATTTTCCCACCAACCCCACCCACCCACCCCTGGAACAGAGCATCCCCTGTTTCTAAAATGCCCCCCAAATATTATATGTTTCCGTCTCATTTTTTAGTTACCTGTCCGTGTAAAAATTACATTTTAAAAAATAGCCAATTTTTCGAAGCCACTGTTTCCCATAATTCATCTGGTAATTTACCCCTATGTATCAGACTCCAATTTTGGAACCAAACTTCAAATTCTCTTGTCCAACAAAAAACCTAATGTAATCATATATCTGATACTAAAAATATATCTCTATTTTACATGGCCGTAGTTTCAACATATGCCCTATGTGTAGATTTTCACCCCTGTGCAATAGAGCGAAACTGTAGAGCGGAACCTCAGCAGTTTCCGTAACTCCTCGGATAAATTCCGAAAAACAACGACGCCATAAATATATCTTCCAATCAAAGCAATGATAAGATTATTTTTCATTTGGAGCACTGGAAAATAGTAATTTGGTTGGGCCCCTATTCTTTACCAGTCAATGTAAGCCTATAGCACTTTAGGCCTAATGCATCACTTTCGCTCGCTTTTAGGTTTGCCTAAATTTCAAAGGAGGGTGTTTAGACTATCTGGCATTACCGGAAGCATTACATCATTTACCGCCTAGATCCGGGGTAATAGCGAGCGCCCCAGAACGGGCGAAGCCCGTTCGGAAGCGAGCTCTATAGGTTAACACGTGTAATTGAGTAAATTCTTCTGAAACTCCTCTACAGCTTTGATTTCAAAATTCTGTCTCCGTGCCGGCTCGCCATTTTGAAATAAACAGGATGTTTGTAGGGTTCGAGGAATTTTCCCAAGAACAAAAAGGGACAATATAATTGTTTTCAAAGGAACATTCGGATACCAATTGGGTAAAGTGAATGAACCATCAGTTGAGGGAAGTAACGGAGGAGGGGGCGTGGGGGTGCTATTGAGATATCCTCCCATAATACACCGAAAGTCAGACTAATTTACAATTTACTACATCACGTGACGTTCCTAGCAACACTCAACACCCCTGGCAACAGGCGATCTATGGAACTGATTTAACCAAAATTGATATATGGACCCATAATGCAATAGGAGTCCAAACCAAGGAGTCGGTAATGATGTCAGTTTGTTTCCCTAACAAAGAAGGTGCCTCCCTAGCAACGGGCGGCCTCTTGGGCCAATTTCGACCAAATTTGATATATGGATCCACCATGCACTAGGGATGCAAACCAAAGAATCGAAAATGGTGTCAGTTGGTTTCCCTAACAAACCAACGTGCCTCCCTGGGAACGGGCGACCTACTAGGCCAATTTTGACTAAATTTCACTCGTGGATCCATAACGCATCAGTGATTCAATCCAAGGAGTCGGTAATGATGTCAGTTTGTTTCCCTAGCAACAAACGTGACTCCCTAGCAACGGACGACCTATTGGGCCAATTGAACCAAATTTGATATATGAACCCATAATACACTAGGAGTCCAAGCCAAGGAGTCGACAATTATGTCAGTTGGTTTCCCTAGCAACCAACGCGCCTCCCTGGCAACTGGCGGCCTCTTGGTCCAATTTCGACCAAATTTGATATGTGGATCCACAATACACTGGGGATCCAAACAAAAGAATCGAAAAAGGTATCAGTTGGTGTCCCTAACAACCAACGCGCCTCCCTAGTAACAGGCGACCTACTGGGCCAATTTTGACTAAATTTGATACGTGGACCCTTAATGCAACAAGGATTCAAACCAACGAGGCGGTAATGATATCAGCTTTGTTTCCCTAGCAACCAACGTGCCTCCCTACCAACGGGCGACCTATTGGGCAGGTTTTGACCAAATTTGATAAATGAACCCATAATACACTGGGAATCCAAACCAAGGAGTCGGTAATGATGTCAGTTTGTTTCCCTAGCAACCAACGTGCCTCCCTAGCAACGAGTGGCCTGTGGGCCAATTACGACCAAATTTGATATATGGAACCACAATGCACTAGGGATCCAGACCAAAGAATCGAAAATAGTGTCAGTTGGTTTCCCTAACAACCAACGTGCCTCCCTAGCAACGGGCGACTATTGTGCCAATTTTGACTAAATTTGATATGTGGGGGCCATAATGCATCATGGATTCAAACCAAGGGAGTCGGTAATGATGTCAGTTTGTTTCCCTAGCAACCGACGTGCCTCTCAAGCAACGGGCTACCTATTGGGTCAATTTTGACCAAATTCAATCTATGGACTCACAATGCACTAGTGATCTAAACCATGTTGGTTGTCACATAATCAGTGTTGTTGATTTGGGGAGCTTTATCGCACTCGCACTTCTTTGCGCTTCTGAAATGGAAACAGGAAGCTCTCTTTTTCGCGCTTCTCCATCACACTGATTAAAACATGCAAATGAAGTGTAAAGCGTATACCTGCAAATAGTTGTGTCATTTTGATTAACGCTAACAGCTGAAGTGCATCTGCAGAAGTTCTGAACTGTTCGTGCGTTTTCGACATGTTCTGAACTTCTTTTGGGTAAATCTTGCAGTAGTAAATTAAGATTGGTTACAAAACAAAACGTCACATAATAATGATATTCACATGTACTACTGAATGAAGTTTTACAACTGGGATTACGTATTGCACATACTGACCAAACAAATCTCACCATTTGGTCACCTGGTGTATTGAATAGTCAATGATGCTATTGTTTATAGTTTATCTCGCTTTTCATTGGGGGTCGATTAACCCTTTACCTAATGCTAGTAGCAGGCAGCACTTGTAAAAAAAATCTCGTACATGTATAACTAAAAAAATTCATTTTTTGCTTCCAAAACATAGCTTATCACTTCACATTGGAACGAGCACAATGCACTCGTTCCAATGAGTGGTCAACAGCTATCTTTTGGAAGCAAAACATTACAAGACAAAAAAAAATTGCCATTTCCTTGGGTAAAGGGTTACTTTATGTAGGCCTTGGATATGGACAATCAATCGATTCACAAATTGCATTAACCTCTCCATGTGGGCATCCAGTAACTGTAAGGAAGTGAAAGCAATCATTCAACAAAGGGAGAAAGGGATTGTCGATGAATTTCTTAAATAGACTAGTTCTACAGTCACTGTAGTACTCGTGTAAGGTAAATTTTATTCCAAATCAATAAGATTATGAAAAATGTTTTTATTTTTAAAGAAATTGAGAAGAGTGAGTACAGTAACTCTTCTTGCCATTTTTAGAAGTGTTGTTTTCAGCTCTCCTCGTGTTTCCAAGTCAACAATATTGCATAAGTCCTTAAAGTTTATAAACATTACTTTCAACATTTGGTTTGATTTTTAAAAAGGACCAGCTGTGGAATTGTCAAATGTTAATTTCTGTCTTTTTCTAACCTTTGTGTGTTCTCATTTTCTAACTGTTTGATTATTTTAGGCTTCATTTACTAATAGCTACTGTAACATTACTCATTTGGCATGGTCACACTCTCATCTATAAGACTAATTTTCTTTAGTTTGAACAATTTTGGCAGTGTATGGTGGCATAACCTTGGATCGAAGGCAATCTCTGCATTCAGGAAACTGCCACCCTGAACCTTGAACTAGCACTCTGTAAACATGACTTGGAAGATTATCCTTTCCATTTGAGATTAAAATTTTAAAATATAAAAAATGTCATCAGGTTGTTACTCGCAGCTCTGGATTTTTTTCATCGTCCTTTTTTGCATAGCTTTGCTATAATTTCTTGTTTTGTTTTTTTTTTTGTTTTTAATGAAACAATACTTTTAAATCCGACTTGACACGGAAATCACAATCATGATAAAACAACGTTTTTGAAGTGTTGGAGGAACAACGAAAGAACAAATGCTCATCATTTGACAGAGGGTCACAGTAGGCGGAGCAAACTTGGTTCCACGGAGACGAATAAGTGATTTGGACATTTAGCAGCGGGATTGTGGGAGGAACATGGGCGTTCTTTGGAATCATTTCTGTCGTCTGCATTTGTTGATCAACAGAACAAAATTTTCGAAACTCAGTTGACAAATTCTATTCATTGATTGCAAAATACTTTTGTAACGATGAGTGATTTGGCGGAACAAAAGAAATGTAAATAATTTTTTAAAAAACTATTCCAATTTCATCTTCATTAATTTGATTTTTGAAAGTTGAATCAGAATCATATTCATAATGCCCATCTCACAAATTGACACCCACGGTAGTTGCGGCATCTTGGGTACTGGTAGTGGTATATGCAACCCCAGCACTGTTGGCAAAATGCTTTATAGTGAAGTTGTTAACTCCCTGAATGACCATAATTACTCCATTCTTGTGAGTAGAAATTTATATGGTCAAAACGAAAATGACCGTAGCTACTGTTTACCTGGCGCAAAGTCGATAGAGCGTAACGTGTTGTGGGTTGTACTGATTCTGGGTTCTGTCGGTTTCTCAAAACCGACAGAACCCAGAATCAGTACAAGCCACAACACGTTACGCTCTAAGCTTCTGCTCCGATCAATAATGCATTCTCAAGACATGAAACTTGAAGTAAGTAAGTAAGTAAGTAAGTAAGTAAGTAAGTAAGTAAGTAAGTAAGTAAGTAAGTAAGTAAGTAATTCTTTATTAGCGTGACATGTGCAACAGATTCAATACTTTTTACCTTTACAATAATGCACCCGGCCAATTTGACCTATATGTCACGTTAGATTAACCATTACTAACTCGCATGCTCGAAAGTACGCTCGTCACAATCATACTGCACCACCCCACCCCGATTCGACTACCACCCCCCCTCTGTATCCTCCTCCCCCACCCAGTATTTTATCCTAATCCCCCCGATCACTCTCTCTCACTCAGTCTATTACTACACACATTCATCCTTCCACACACACATGCCTTGTATAAAGGCAGTCATGTCTTGTTTTCTCTAACAGGGTCATTGCACAAACATCATTTACCATCGATACCTACAAACCATCCATCCGTGGCAAGCAGAAGTCGGGAATACAGGTCATCGCCTTAGTAAGATGGGCTCTAGGAGACAACTAAAGTTTAAATAGCTATTCTCGTGCATTACGCTGACCATTTTTGGCCGTTGCGTCGGGATACCGGGTCAACGTTCAAGCCGGGTCATTAATTCACCATGGGGTTTCGATGAATGAGAACTGCTCTGAACTTGAAGTTGAATGAGAATACTTGCGCTCGCTTTTAGGTAGCACCTATTTCATTTTATTTTTTCTATATACCATGCAAAAGAGTTTGGGGCGCCCTCTGGCGGCGCGGCTCTCCCACTGGCAAAAAATCCAGAATCATTGTAACGGATATTTAATTGTTTTTGGCTTTTCAAAGGACATCATGTAAAATATATTGTCGCAGAATGCTGGAAACTATGAGAAATAATGAAGTAATGAAGTGACTTTCGAAGTTAGGTAGTTGTTGGCGAGTTGGGCATTGTTTGAAAGTTCGAAGTGTCAAGGCCGTCCGTTGCCGGTTTCGTCAGATTCAAAGCACAGTTTCAATTTTAATTGAGAACGTACACTTCACAAATTGTTGACAACGAATAAAAAAATAAAACAAATGATTTATTGACACTTTTATTGGGCCTTTTTCATTTGTGGGGAACTAAGCGCGATTTCCTTAGAAACAGCCGGAGTTCGCATGAATTCAAGTTATGTTGACGTACGGTCTGGGAAAATCTTTGTTCTCAAAACACGGGCATGAACTGATGCAGCTTAGTAAACTTTTACAGAAACAGACATGCACACGAACAACAATATTCATTTATTTCCTAGATTTTTCTTCACAAGTTCACTGGCTCCAGTCTATGAACTATTTTTACCAGTGATACAATACAATGTGAGTTTAAGACTGTCAGAATTACAGTGCAGTGGCCAGCCAAATTTGTGACCCGACGTGTTCTCCTAAAGGCTAAATACCAGAACCACTCAGAACTTCATTTAAATTGCACTTCCTCTGTGTTTTGGTAAACAGTGTTTTAATTCCTGGATGCTTTGGGCTTTGCAAACAGAATAGAACTGAATTCATCTTCAAACTAGTCAATGTCGCCCTCCTCGTCTGACCAACATCTGGAGGTGGGGATTCTGATGTTTAGTATGTTTCTCCAAAAATGGCAAAACACTTTTAAAAAGCCTTAATACCAACCTCCCCAGAACCGACCTCTAAATAACATTTGCACACTGATTCCAGAGAAAATATTTCATTTCTACTAATTCTAGTTTGTTTTAGCATACAAAAGGAAACTGAAAATGAATTTATTACAAAATGTGTGACTGCATTTTTGTCTGTCCATCCATGCACCCATCAGTGAGTTGGACAACTCATAGCCTGGACGATTCGTACCTCTGGCAATTGGTACCTTTTGCTGGACAATTCGTACACCGATGTCTGGACAATTCACACCTTTTCCCAGAACAATTTGTACCTTCTGTCTGGACGATTCGTACCCCTCCTCTGGGCAGTATCCGGCAGTTCGTACCCTCCCTGGACAATTTGTATCCTCTTCTGCAAATTCATACCCTGCTTAATTAACCCCCTTTGAAAAAAAAATATATGGAGATGGGGTTGGGAGAGGATAAAAAACTTGGAGAAAGGATAAAAAAGGCAATGTTATTTCTATTATTTTAAATAGACATAGAATATCAAATTTCATGACTTAAAGTAAAAAGCAAGTAGACACTTAAAAGATTCAGCGTCACGACGGCAAAAAGAAAATGCTCTATTGAGGGAGCTCAGAATTAGAAACACCAAAACAAATGCTCTATTGAGGGAGCTCAGAATTAAATTAACTGAATTATTAAGGCAGCACGCTCTTTAACTTATTATTTGGGGCGTCATAAATAGAGGATACATGTATGAAATGAGTGTTTTTCTCATATAATATTTATGAAACGAGTCTAAGAATTTTTCGTTTTGGCGAGCCTTTGGCGATCCGAAACGGAAAATTCGGACGAGTTTCATAAATATTATATGAGAAAAACACTCATTTCATATTCTATTTATCATATGACACATACACGCACAAATTAGTCACTTAGTATAACATTTTAACCCATCACCTAACTTGAGTTGCAGACGGCACTTGGTAAAACATCCTCGTATAACTAAAACTTTTCATTTTTTGCTTCCAAAACATAGGTTATGACCCCTCATTGGAACGAGCGTCGAGCTCGTTCCAATGAGGGGTCATAACCTATGTTTTGGAAGCAAAACGTGAAAATATAAAAAAAAATGAATGGCGTTTTTCTTGCAGGTAAAAGATAAATACAATATAACCCACCCTAAATAGGACAGATAACGTAAATTCCCCCTGAAATCATGCAAATGTCACCCAGTTGTATTTTGTTTAGCCAATCAAATTGTCCAGTTTTGAAATTGTCCAATGAAAGAGCCCAACTCTAGTTATGCAAATTATGAAAACGTGGCCCAGTTTTGTTTTGTCTAGTTTTGAAATTGACCAATGAAATTGACGGAAGGCTTTATTTATCACTTATTAATATGAAAACAAAACATCAAATGTTTTAAAGTGAACAAAACGGACGAGTCATATGATAAAATTATTTATTGGCAGATCTTCATCAATTTAAAGAAATAGTGTGGCTTCATTAAAAAAATAGTGTTTTTACTGTAAAACTACATCCATTACTATCAACTATAAATTTTCTTTTATCACATTCGGACCCGAAGTTGATAATACTAGAGATCGCTTTTTCACTTATGCTGTTAAGCGATGGTTCACCCAATGAAGTTTCATTTCTATGCATAAATCTTGTTTTGATTGGTTGTTTTATGCATATGTTTATGTTTGTATTACTATCACTCTGTCGACTTTTCATTTTCATTTCACTCAGCCAAAATATGAGTCAAAAACATTTAAACAGTTAATACATGGGACAGTTTTGTACACTTACTTGAGGCAACTTGTACCAAAAAGGAGGCAATTCATACCTTTTACTGGGACAATTCGTACCTTTTGTCTAGACAATTTGTACTTTATTGTCAAGACAATTTGTACCCCCTAATTGTGGTATGAATCGTACAGGGTGCAAGTTGTCCAAGAACCGTCCATCATAGACAGCGATTCTTTGCTTTTCATTTGCCCGGTTGTACATGTACATTTTCAGTAACTGGTTTCTGGCTATTTTTCACACTGTAACCCCTTCCACCTTCCTTACACACACACACACACACACATACACAAATATATTAAATATTAAAGATCACTATCTTTTTGATGCAAATATCGGATTCATCCTCTCTGGAAAACATACACGTACATTGTATTTTCCTTAATTTTACTTTTTTTGTCAAAATGGGTCATGAGTGTCAGCAGGGATTAAATCCAAGGTTGTGAAAGCAGTGCTGGAAATGAACAAAATTGACGGGTGCAGTTTTAAGCTCCCGTGATTCAGAGACGGGTGTAAATTGCACCCGTAAAATGTTAGTATATGAATTTTCGAGGGAATACTGTCACCAAACACCAGAAACCTTAACCCTTTGAACTCTAGTGGCATCTTACATGCCAGTTCAGTGACGGCAATTAGATGAGCCCATATTCATTATTTGGGGTAGACCAATCAATATGTTCAACGTTCAGCTTCTGGTCCCACACATTTATTGAACAACCATCCTATTTAATGACGTTATGACGTACCATGTTCCTGGCCAGAAAAGTGGCCGATCGGGTTCAAGGGGCAAACTGTATTAGGAATTGCTGAATTATTACAGTAACTTATCACTGACTGCAGAGTACAGTTTTCTCAAAACAACACACATTAATATGTTCTCACAGTATATTAGCTCCACAATATTTTTCAATGAGTGCATTTTTTGGCTCCCATAAAATAGAAAACACGGGTGCTGACGGGAGCAATTGCACTCGAAACCCGTCTCATTTCCAGATCTGCGAAAGTGCCTTTATGGGTACTTGCAGCATAAACAACGCACTTCATAATCAATATATGATGGTTTTAGGCATTTTAATGGTGCTATGAGATACCAGATGAGCTGCACTGTCATGCTGTTGGAAAAAAATCAATGTGTAATGTTTTGTCAAAGACATACCAATGACTGTAGGTGCCTTAATTAAGAAATCTGAGGGATTTTTAAAACAATTATTTTTACAAAAAATGCAAAATAGTCATCAAACACAATGTGAAATATCTTAAGAAACCAGAATGTGATTTAAAAACTATCACAAATGGGCAATTTAATATCATAAGAGGTTTGTTTTGTGTCAACATCAATTAATTTATGAATTATATCATAGTTTTGGATGAAAGTGGGTGTGCTGAGGGTCTAGGGGACACATTCAGGGCTATATTTTACCACATCAATATGTAGAAGAAAATTTGACATCATTTGTTAGGATAAAATGGCACTGTCTATTGATAGTGGTGATTTATATACCTGCAACCCCAGTTTTTAAAACAAAATTGGCATTCATTTTGTTTTGTGTGGAGTGGAGGTGTGTGTATGTGTGGAGAGGGTGGGGGGTGGGGGGTGAATACCACTCTTTCTCTTGCAGTATGGTTAAATGAGACATATTTTTTCCCAAACTATTGTCTGCTGATGCAGATTTTAGTTTTATTTTGGGATTGGGGTAGTTTTCAAAGAAAGCAGTGAATTCTCATGCATACATGACTCTTTTATCCAATGAAAGAGGTGAAATGTATCTTTGGAAGGATTAGAATGTAGGTTAAAATCCCCACTACAAAAAATCCGTCCCAATCATTTTTTACACACTTAGTAACCCCCCCCCCCACCCCCCCACCCCCCCCCCCACACACACAGTTTTTGAGGGCAGTACCACAATCTCCCACATTATTAAGAGCAGTTTTAAGAGCAGAACAAAAATCCCCCTCCCGGCCTTTTACACCAAAAGGTTAAAAGGCAGTCCAAGAGTGTTTATAAACTAATGTGTTTAGTTTGTAAATTACTTAAACACTCATCACTGTTTACAAGAAAACATGCCTCAATAACCATTTATCAAGACAATTATTTATTTATTTATTTATTTATTTATTTATTTATTTATTTATTGGAGTTTAAGGACACTTTCAACAGCCAGTGTCAGCTCGTGTCGGACAGTTTTATGGGTGGAGGAAGCTAAAGTGCACTGAGAGAACCACTGGGCAACAGTGAGCAACTGTCCAACGTGCTAACTCCACACAAGCAAGGTTAGCATTGATTGAAGCGACAAGAGCTCGGCCTCGAGTGGTAAAAAACTTCGGACATTTTTGTATGGCTTTAAATATACTTCTAACAAATTTTTGTTCACCAGGAATTATGGAAGGAGGAATTTCTGTGAACCTGAAAAAAACATTGAGGGTGTTGGGGGGGGGGATTTTTGCGCATTGTGTGAAAATTATTGGGGGAGGGGGTTGTCAGGGAAAAGTTTTGTAGGTTACCTTTTGGGAGGTTTGGGGTTGATTATAGGAAATGCATGTACATACATGTAAATGAACATGTATTTTGGCTTCCAACACTGATTCGATTATTATTTGTTGGATATTACACGTATTTCACATTTGTTCATTCGAGAACCATAGACCGAACAATACTGTTTTATGTTTTGAAAAGTTATATTTTTGTCACAGTCAGCAATAAAGGCCATACATTGCCAAAAATAATTAAATGCATCTTGAGCAAGTGTGGCATCCAGAACTGAGAAACACACTATAGTCTCTGGCAAATTCCAAAAACACATGTAACCACCTATTTTACCCTATTAACATATTTAATTAAACCATGGTTTCCCCTCATAGTACTTGTTATAGAGGGGATTTCAAATATATTCCAATCCTCTCCCAAATCAACATCCAAACACTTAGCCAGAAAACCCATACTTCACTTGTATTCACTTGTATAATAGAAGTTTTCTCCGTATTATGATAACCCTTTACCTTACATGAAAAGAAGATACCACATTTAAATAACTAATTTCTTTTCAATTTTTGCGTCAAAAATATAGCTATGACCCCCCTCACTGGAATGAGCTGAACGAGCCCATTCTAATGAGGGGGTCATAAGCTATGTTTCTGATGCCAAAAAAATGCAAACATAATTAACATTGAATGGCAATTTTGGTGAAGGGTGCTAGCCGCTTTTGGCCATTACAGTACGTGAAGAGTGTATTATCACTAAATCACCCGCAGAGTGGAGATTCCACCCGAGGAATAATTGCAAATTTGTTGCAAAGCATAACCAATAACAGCAATGTTTCAGTCAATGGACCTTCGGGTTAAACCCGGAGGTCCATTGGCTGAAACATTGCTTGTGTTTTTTGTCGATATGTACAAAATTTTAAAGTTATAGCTTGGGTGATAACTCCACTCCGTGGGTGATTCAGTTACAATCCACTCTCCACTTACTGAAAATTTTGAGTGAATGATTAATAGAAGCTTTCGCCATATTATGATGTTAACCCTTTACCTTACATGAAAAGAAAATAGCACTTTTGAATAACTAATTTCTTTTCATTTTTTGCTTCAAAATGAATGAGCTCATTCCAATGAGGGGGTCATGAGCTATGTTTTTGATGCAAAAATAATAATGAACATTGAATGGCAGTTTTGGTGAATGGTGCTATCCTGTTTTGGCCATTCCAATGAGTGAGTGATTAAAACTGTTAAAAAACAATTTCTTCATTCACAGAGTATTTTGGAACATACACTTGGGGAAAGAGGGTGGGGTGGGGGGGGGGTATTTACAGTGGGAAAAGTAACACCGTTGTAAATGTGAATGAATGGCTTTTGTGCACAGCAACCAATATAGTAGTCTGATACTAGCGTTGTCAGGGTGCCCATGTTATAGCACAAAACTACATTAACAATTGTCCCTCTACCACCCATACTGAACCCCTCAGCTGATGAGAAAGTTAACAGTATACACTATCAGTTTCCTATGATTTGCTTCAGTACTGCAGTACTCAGGGTCACTGAGTTGTTTTTCTGTTTGACAACCCTGTCGTGGCTCTTCTCACTATATTTTTCATTGTATGTCAGCCAGTATTCCAATGTACATGTAGACTGTCACTTTCAAAATATGTGATTGCATGTCTGTCTGTCTGTCCATCATAACATTCCAATGTACATGTAGACTGTCACTTTCAAGATATGTGATAGCATGCCTGTCTGTCCATCATACAGAGTGTTGATTTGTTTTTCATTTGCACAGTTCTACATTTTCAATAACTGGCAATTGACCCCCTCCCCCAACCCCCATACACACACAAACACAAATATATTAAACATTAAAGAGCACTACATTCCTGAAGCAAATACCTGAGTCATCCTCACTGAAGGAGAAACCAAATTGAGATAATCAGATAAAATAAGAAATCCGGGGACGTAGGACACAAATGGCACTTGATCAGTAGGGAGATGAGTACAATAAATAGGATTAACCTTACGTTCAAATAATGGTGAAGTATAGAGGAGAGTACATGTCGACACGGACTGGGGACATTTTCAAATAAACTTTGTATTTTCTTTAGTTGGGTGAGAAGAATAAATTACTGCTTGTACATGGACATATCCAGAGAAGGAGCTGAGCTGCGTCCTAAGAGCTTGAACGAGATAGGTCGAACCCATATACTCCCTGAGGCCCAAAAAGGGACGGTTGCCACTGATGAATCACGAGGCAAAACAGGAGTACAAACAGTGGATTGAATGTACAATCAACATTACTTTTTGGATGTTAGATACAAAGTGTACGGGGGCGACACTTAGAGTTTTGAGATGTTGGGATCCTACGTCCCTGAATCAAAATAAATGATGGAAAAAGAATGAAAACAGCAAGAAGGATGTTGGGCATGGGCAGTATGGGAGGTGGAGGGGTGAAAGGAGTTGGGCGTAGCCCTCTTGAGAATAGAATAACTAGAACAATACATTTATCAATAAAACATCTTGAACACTTTGCTGAGTGGGGGACATTAACAGTTTTTAAGGTATAGAAATATGTTTGAGCAGAAGTACTTACCGAGTATGTGGCGGATTCTACTGTCAGTTGCAAGAGCGTTGCACCACCCAAAACGTCCACTTGACATGCTAAAATTTTGTACAACTTCAAAAGTGTGACGGTTCTCGGCAGGATTCAGAAATTCAGAGCCAAACAAGAGAGTGGAAAGATCGATGGTAAAACGCAGAGCATTGATTGTATTAATACGAGCATTTGAGTAAATGGGGCAATATAAGAGAAAATGTTCTGATGTCTCAAGTTCTCCTCACCGACAAAATGGAGAAAGTGATAATGGTTGTCAAATAAGTGGGCGTTAAGATTACTGCAGTCGCAACCTTGCCACTGAAAAAAATTGGTGGTCTCCGGTTGCCGTTTTTAATACAATGTTTGAAGTTTCAAATTAAAGAATTCTCTCGGAAGACAGAGGTAAGCTATTCCATTGCTTGGTAACGTTGGGAATGAACGAGCTCTGGTACAAATTTGTTCGACAAAACTGGAACTCGATGGTTCTGGCAGGATCGAAGATTGTGTCGTATGTTAGTCATATAGGCGGCCGGTGGGACTTTATTAGCAATGTTCGGGGGAGTAATTCGGTGGTACATTTTGTAAAATTGAACTAATTTATGTTGACGACGCCTTTCTTGGAGAGGATCCCAGCGGGTCTCAGAATAGAGCAGAGCCTTACTCACACTAATGGTTGCACCTGTTATGATCCTTGCCGCGGTTATCTATATTTTCCCCAGATCATCTGCCTTAGCCGATGAGCAGTTATCCCATACACTATCAGTAAATGCAAAGTAGATTTTGTCAAGAACCATGCGATCAAGAGTGAATTTGTGTTTATGCAATAAATCTAAGCGTGTCCGTGCTTTGCTACAAATGTGATCAATGTGGTCATTCCATGTACCAGTATTATTTAAGATTACCCCTAAGTGTTTATGGTTACTAATCTCGGGAATCTGTGTATTACCGAAAACCAATGGCGGCTGTGCCGTAGGATGAAGTTTGAGTGATAGCAGCGTACTTTCAGTTTTCTGGGGATTGAATTCGACTAACCATGTTTTAGCCCAATATTCTATTGAGGCTAAATCATTGTTCATCAAGACCGAAGCTTGGTCTGGGTTTTCGGCTATAAGATATAATGATGTATCATCCGCAAAGAGACGTATCGAGCTAAGTAGATTGTCGGTAATATCATTGATAAGATATATATAAGAAATAATAGACGCCCAAGTATGGAGCATTGGGGAACACCTGAGTTAATGGGTCTCCAGGCGGACGATTCAGAGCCTATGACGACTCGCTGGGACCTGTCCGAGAGATAAGATTGAAAAAAAGCAGAAGGTCACCCAAAATTCCGATTCGCTCAAGCTTGTGAATGAGACCAGCGTGCCAAACCTTGTCGAAAGCTTTACTGATATCACAGAATACCACCCTAACTTCTTTTCCTTCATTAAGAGCTCGACAGAATTCATCATATAAATCAGTAAGCTGGGGGACAGTCGAGTCGTCAGGAGTGAAGCCTGATTGGAACTTACTTAAGATATTGTTTTCTTCAAGAAATTGCCACAGTCGTCTAAATATACATTTCTCAAAGGGGGCGCGGTGGCGTCGCGGTAACCGGTTCTCATCTGATCACCGAAGTTAAGCAACGTCGAGCGCGGTTAGCAGTTGGATGGGTGATCATTTCAGCGACTGATTCGTGTTCCTGCGTTGTGTCCTTGGGCTTAACCCCGATTGCCTAAATGGGGGCACGATGACGCTGTGTACTAAGGCGTACTACACGCCGATGGTGCGCATGTCTTCAACCAATCTAACCCTGCCTGTACAGCGGTGCAGAGTTCAGAGTTACGATATTGGAGAGCTGACAGCTGCTCGTCGTTGCTCGGTGGTTCTCTCCGGGTACTCCGGCTTCCTCCACCTGTAAAATTGTCACCGACATGATATGACCCTGGCTGTTAATGTGTCGTTAAACCCTAATAAAAAAAATACAATTTGTTCGCAAAGAGATAATTTACATTCTTTTAGCTGTCGAGGGCTTACGAGATCCGGGCCACATGCCTTGGGAGGTTTAATAGATTTCATTGCTTCATATATTTCGCTGCATTGGAGGGTAATGGTGTCAAAAGTTTGTGAAGGGGTGAGAGTTGGGCCTGGGATGGAAGCGTTAGTATCATCAATCGTCGATATCGAACAGAAATATTTATTAAACACTTCCGCTTTCTCCGTGTTAGATGTGTAAATATTGTTTAAATGGGTAATAGAGGGGATTCCTGGTATTTTATTATTAATGAATGATTTCAGAGTTTTCCACCACTGCGACAGCGATGTTTCGTGACAACCTAGTGAGGAATGGACTTTTGAGAAGTATAAATTCTTGGCCTTTCTAATGGCTGCTACAACTTCATTTCTTTTGTGTTTATATTTTATTCATGCTTGTGGAGACCCATTGCGCTTAGCTATACGATATAACCGTTTTCGTTGTTTTATCAGTAGTCGTATTTGGTTGTGCATCCATTTGAGTTGGGTTGGCCTAAAAGTAATGAGTTTGGTGGGAATATGTTTGGATGCAGTATCGAGTATCTTACTTGTAATATTGGAAACTATCGTATCAAGACATGCGTCGTTGAAAATAATGTCCCACCGTTCATTGCTGAACGCCGCGTTTAAGGTTTCGTAATTTCCCTGTGAGTACAACCATTTTTGTCTCTTAAAATTAGAAGATTATTGTTTCGTAAATTCAGTCTCGATGGAAATTGGACAATGGTAGCGAATCATCTCTGGTAATAATGGATCTAGAGCTTCGTACGTTAGTACGTTGACTGAGGTGCTAATGGCGAGGAGATCGATGAGTGAAGCAGACGACTCAGTGAAGTAAGTGGGCTCACTCACAAGCTGTCGGAGGTTAAAATACTTTATTATATCTGAAAATCGGCCGTTTGGAGAAGCTAACTGGTTATCATTAAACTCACCTGTAATAATTAAGTCGTCAACTGACGTGTCTTTAGCCTTTTCGATGGATACAGCTATATTATCCCATATTTCTGGAGCACTGTTAGGTGGGCAATAGAATACACCTAATAATAACGGTCTAATCAATATTGTGGATACTTCTGCCCATAGGCATTCAGTGTTCGGGATTTCGACGTCAGGTCTATATCGAAAGCAAATATTGTCTTTAAAGTAGATAGCCACCCCACCTCCTCTTGTTAAATGGTTGAATCGCAAAGGTTCCTGACAATCATGCATCGGGACATGAGATGATGGATCCGTACTTTGTAGCCAAGTCTCAGTGAAAGTTAGGATGTCATGTTTTGACAATTCACATTCAATAGTATCGAGTTTGGGCTTTAAGCTCTGAATATTCTGATGCACAATTGTCAGGGTGTTTGGATTATTTTCTGAGTTGACGAGACATGGAACTGGGTTTGCCGCAATATCTCCCGACAATAACTGTAACACAACCAAGATTATGAGACACAGGCAGAGAATAGGGGTTGCAGGTATCAGTTTGAGAGACTTCACACTTAGCGAAAAACCTATCAGTTGGCATGGCTGGTGATAGGATTTTATATCAACTAGGTGACGCTCGATATTTATTGGATTCAACAAGTACATAGTAACGGAATCTTTCGGAGTCAACAAATACAGGACAACCGTGGCAGTGAAACTTTTACGTATCTCGACACCACTCAGTCTTAGGTAAAAGTAAAGCAAAGCACATAATGATTAATGTCGTGGTAATTTGTCTTTTAAGCTGCGAACATAGACAACGACATTAAATGTTCCAATTCAAGCACGGTACAATTCACTATTGCACATTTTGAAATCTATAAGTGAAAAGGTATGAAATTCCTATGAATTCAAGTTGGCTAGAGGATAACAGTTAAAATTAAAATAAAAAAGTTGAATGATTAAGAGGTGTAACAATTGGAAGAATAAGAAACATTAACATATGTACAGGTATGACCAATGGTATTCAAGAGATAAAGATTCCAAAGGAAGAAACGAGTTTGGGAGTTACATGTCCACAAGTGCTACAAAGTCATTAGCAACATTTAAGGGGTTACTGTTACAGGAGAATGATTAACTATAGGTGGTTAAACAAGAGATTGTTAACTGTAATGGGAAGGCGGACCTTAAAATATTCATACTGCAATTTTATTTTCCAATGATAGTAAGATTAAATTTTAATATAACATAGGGCTGTCGCGACTATCATTTTTTGTAATCGACTAATCGTGACCAGTAATCGACAGTTAGTCGATTAATAGTCGCTTCCCATGATTTTTTAGCAAATCATTCTTCTGTTCGTAAAACTCTGAAAATGACAATGGCACCAGTGTGTTCAGACGAAGTGGGGTTGTGGGAACAACAAATCGGTCCCGACTGAGGCAACATGTAGTCCAATCTTGGACCCACAGTCCGTAATATAATTTTTGGGGTTGGTACGTCCTGTAGGACGTACCAACCCCAAAAATAATATTACTGACTGCGGGTCCAAGTTTGAACTAGATTGAAGCCGATGAATTAAAATGAACTTACCAAAGAACGTTCCTGCATATGTTTCCTTTCTGCAATAAGTTTCTCGAAATTTTGAACATTGAGATCTATGCATTCCCTCGTCAGTTGTTAAAATTGGATCTTAGTCTGAAGTTCCGAACTTTGAGAAGTGATCTGACGTTCTGACTTTCGTCATAATTTTGTCACTTCCGCGCTTTGGGTTTTCCAATGGGTGCATTCGTGTGTACAAGACTGGAGAAATTCAGAAGAATCTATTCTTCTCGAGTAACTGTGAGTGTTCTTTCTTACACAGTCAGTGACAGTCGTACAGTCTTCCGGATATGAATGTTAACTATGGTTAGATATTTAAAGTTATTCACCTTCATTGATCATTCACCTCACAAAACAATGCAGATTTAGCCCCGACGTGTAGTAGACGTGTACCACCTTGAAAATGAACGACGATCGACTAAAAATAAAAAACGTCGACTACTTCAATAGTCGACGGTTAGTCGACTAATCGAATAATCGCGACAGCCCTAAATTATTATAACAAGGCCTTAGGGGGAGCCAACGGTAACACTGCATAGATCAACTGACGCCACAGTGGTTGCGCTGGATTCATTCAGGCATAAGTTATCAGTGCCTAGTGTGAACGCATTACCCAACAGCAGGGGAAAGCTACAGTAACAAATTGAAACCATTTACTCAGACTACAGCTCATAACCCATCGTCAGAAGGAGCTTGACTAGCTCCCTCCAACGAGGGGTCAAAAGCCGTACGCTGGAGGACAAATTTCGATATTGCACTGGCGGGATATGACAGATCGTTGGGTAGAGGGAAATATGTTAACTCTGATGATGGAGTTGTTGTTCTATGGCATAACGGATCAAATCGATCGAATTGTCATTTAACGTGTTTGGAGTGGGTTAGTATCTTGGAGAAGAGGGGATATTCTGATGCCACATATTTAATGATTACATGTCAATCAAACTGAAAACCATCTTCACCCTACCACTTTCTTACAGTTCTAAAAAAAGTCACCTTTGTATGAGAGGGTTTAATATTTTTCAGTTCTCAAGACTTGGGAGCCACTATGGCCAAGTAGGTGACAGTTTACCTCCAGGACAGCACACTCACTTCTCTCACGGCATTAGTCCCGTCTGGCGCCGACTACAACAGGATTATCAGTTATCACAGACTGGGTGCCCTGCTACAGTCGGTACCAGACAGGATCACAAGTGATATGATATGAATGTTAACCATACTGATTGGGAATCGATTTGTCTACTGGTTCGCCGGCGCATTAATGGTTTTATGGATAAAATCCTGGTATAGCCGGCTCCCGAAAGAATCTAAGGGAATTGGCAGGATGGGGCAAATTTTATAGTTTCCATAAAGTTGCACCATTATGTAACGCTCAGCTGGTATTATTTAGCATAGATCATTGTAGGAGCCAACACTGTTACAAAACATTCATAATGTTTCGTGGTGTTGGAACACCACTCTTTGTCTTGCTGTGTGGTTAAATGAGACAATTTTACCTCAAAGTATTGCATGCTGATGCAGATTTTAGTTTTATTTTGGGGTTAGGTTAGTTTTCAAAAAAGCTACATGAATTCCTTACCTCTCAGCTTACTCATTGGGTAACAGAGTAGAAAAATGTATTGGAGGCAACAGCAGTTTTTAAGCCATTTGACACAGTTTGGACAGTTTTCTTTAAAAGAACAAATTTCCCATGTTTTTAACTCAGTGGAAACCAAAAGTTGAATTTCTTATGCAGAAATGACTCTTTTGTCACATGAAAGAGGTAAAATGTATCTTTGATAGGATTGGGGTTGATTAAGGAAATACAAAATTTGGCTTCCGAACCTGATTTAATTATTATTTTGAGAGATTATTTCACATTTAAAAATTCATTGGGGTACCACACACCTTGCGATACTTTTTTATTGTTTTGAAAAGTATGTTTTTGTCATCGTCAAATTCACATCTGGAGCAAGTGTAGCCTCCAAGGGTGCACTACAGCCTCCAGCAAATGCCAAATAACAACCTATTTTACCCTATATGTACACATGTATTAACAAAATTAATGTAATGAAACCATGGTTCCCCATCATAGTACTAGGGGCAGAGGGAGGTTCCAGTCTTCCAACCCCCTTCCAAATCACCATTCAAACCCACAGCCAGAAAACCTATATTGCACTTTTACATGCATTTACTGGTATTTTGATGTTTGTCTGAATTATGCTGTTAATTAACCCTTTACTTAACATGAAAAACTGATCACCCTTGCCCACAAACTTATTGACTTACTAATTTTTTTGTGTCAAAAACATGACTTTCTACACCATTGGAATGACCTCCTTCCAATCAGGGGTCATAAGCTATGTTTTTGACACAAAAAAAACGAGAAAATAATGAACATGGAATGGCAATACTTGTGAATAGCACCAGCAGCTTTTGACCGCTATATTTGGTAAAGGGTTAAACAATGTTAGAAAAAAAATTCTTCATTGAAAGAGTATTTTTGAACACATATTTGGGGTGGGTTACAGTGGGAAAAATAACACAATAAAGTTGCAAATGTGAATGAATGGCATTTGTGCACAGCTACCAACAAAGTAGTCTACTAATAAAGTAGTCTAGTACTAAATTTTCCCTCTTATTTGATGCACGACCCCCTGTTTTGGGGTCGGAACAAGTTTTCTGAAGGGTTTCTGAAGGGCAGAAAATAGTTTGGTCATGTTTCCCCGATGCTTGCAATAGAGCTTAGTACACCTTCGAATCAAACAATGCAACAGATAAATATTTTTTAAAAAAAAAAAAAAACCCAAAGAGTTTGCCCTAGAAAAGCAATTGACATCGATTGCTTTTCTATGGCGAATTCCTTATGATCATGCACTTAAGGCTTGAGATCTATTATATTACGACACTGTCGACGCTGATTGCTTTTCAGTGGCGAATTCCTTTTGATCAAGCTCAACTTTTGAGCTTTGTTTGCAGTTTATATTTAAAATCGGGTATTTATTGCTGCAAACAAAGCTCAACGAACGAAGCGATTTTTCCAATCAGTTGCACGAATTGGGAAACCTGACCACATCATTGTTCTTCATTAAATATATACGCAGTATTTGACAAATATACAACACTTCTTGTGTAATTTACATATCACTAAAGAGAAACTGTATTGGTCATTGTAATGTAAAACATTCAAAATATCAAGAAATCTACTTTTTTTTATTAATTGAGTCGGCACCGGAGTTATTTAGATGAATTCCGTCATAAAGAAATTCCGCAATTGACTGAAAAATCGGTTTAAGGCTGCAGCATGCCTGTGAAATAGCCAATTCAACAAAAATAAGTTTACCATTAAAATGAACTCACTAATTCATATTATTACCACTAAATCTATAAGTTACTAGTCGATTAACATGATTTTGGAGGGCCGTTAAAACTCCATAATTTCAGTGACGTCATTCGACGAAGCCGGTCCGCGGGCGACAATGGTATAAATAGCCATTAGCGGCCCGCGGCAAGGCTATTTTTAGATTCCATGGTCTAATGAATTACTCCCATTCGGACGACGTCCCTTTGTATTTCTGAACTGAAGTCGAACGCACGATCGAAACAGAAATATCGAACCGACTTTAGTGATTATTTCTTCCAGCAATTCCCTCGTGCGGTTAGCTGTAACAGGTAGTGGTAATAATAGTAATAACATGATTGCTGTCAGGCATCATGATTCATTAGCGGCCCTGCTGCAATGATGAACAGCCCTTGGGCTTATTAGCGGCCCTCGACTTCGTCTCGGACCTTTAATAAACCCTCGGGCTGTTCATCATTGCTGCAGGGCCGCTAATGAACCATAATGTCCTCCAAAATCAAGTTATTGTTATATTATGACACACATAAACCATATTACAGAGGGACTTATCTGTAATATGATTTATGTATGTCGCAATATGAATTAGTGTGTTTTATGATTCTGTTTATGTTGATTTTGTGTGTAGCAATCTGTCGTTGGTCTGGTGTATTTGCTGAATGAATCTTATCTTAATAATAATAATAATAATAATAATAATAATAATAATATTATTATAATAATAATAATAATAATAATAATAATAATAATAATAATAATGTAGTTTATAGCCGAGTCTCCACACAAGGTGCTCACGGGCTTCACAAACAATGTTATATATACAAATAAAGAAATGTATACAAACACAAATACAGGTTCTTCGATGTTGTACACACTTTTGAACAGGTATGACTTAAGGGATGACTTAACTGTCTCTACGCTTTGGGATACTTTGAATTGTTCCGGTAATTGATTCCAGAGGTAGGGTGCAGCTGCCGAAAATGAGCGATCTCCTGCAGTAACCAAGTTGTAAGACTTTTTAACCAAGCTGTTAGAGGAAGAAGACCGGAGAGCTCTAGCTGGTTTGTATTCCTCGACAAGCGAGGTTAGATAAGATGGAGCAAGGTCATTAATACACTTGAATGTGAGTAACAGAATTTTGAATTTGATTCTTTCCTCGACAGGAAGCCAGTGGAGTTTGCGCAGAATTGGAGTTACGTGAGAATTTCTAGGTGCTCTGCATACCAACCTAGCTTCACACCGTTAGACGTTATCCAGTTTTGTTATAAGTGATTTCTTACAGCCATATAACAACGAATTGCAATAGTCCTGGCGGCTGATTACAAAGGAATTCACCAACTGCTTTGCCGTTCCCTCGTTAACAACGCTACGAACCCTGCCGATATTTCGAAGATGATGGAAAGCTGACCGAGACACTTGCATCACATGTTTCTCGGCAGCAAGATTGTCATCGACAAAATATCCCAGGTTTCGAACATCAGTAGAAGGGGGAACAATGGTACCTTCAATTTCAAGATGCGATTTAGATATTTTGGATAGCTGGTGAGGTAAACCAATGTATAGCACTTCCGTTTTATCTGCATTCAGTTTCAGGAAATTACGTGTCATCCAACATTTGATGTCAGATACACAAGATTCTAGGCTGCTAGCAGCTTGCCCTTCGGTCTCCGGTTGAAAATGCACGTAAAGCTGCCGAGCTCGGGCCATGACTACGGATGATATAGTCTAGAGGGAGAACATGCATAATGTAAAGCAAGGGTCCTAACACGGAGCCTTGAGGCACCCCGAATTCCAAGGGAACGACCACCACTCTCTGGGATCTTTTAGTTAGGTATGACGAGAACCATCTCAATGGTGCCCCGACAATACCCAATCGGTGCTCTAATCTATCAAGAAGCACGGCGTGATCAATTGTATCGAATGCCGTGCTTAAATCTAAAAGGACCAAACAAGAGACTTCACACGTTTGTCCATGGACAGGAGAATGTCGTTCTGCACACGGACAGGCGCAGTCTCAGTACTACAACATGGCTTGTAGGCTGATTGGAACTCCTCCTCAAGACCACATCGGGTCAGGTGTTGACATATCTAACAAGCTACCACCCGTTCTAGTAGTTTGGAAAGGAAGGAAAGATTTGAAACTGGCCTGTAATTCTTCAGGACTTCTTTGAAAAGTCCCGGTTTCTTCAGAAGAGGAACAACGCGGGCTTCTTTCATGGAGGAAGGAAATGTACCAGATTCGATAGACTTGTTCACTATGCTAAGAAGCCACGGAGAAATTGATGGCAAACACTGTTTCAGAAGTTTTGTTGGAATTACGTCAAGGGAGCATTGTTTTCAAGGGGACTTCCTAATAATGGACGCAATATCCTCATCGCTCACAGACCGGAAACAATCGAAATGTGTTCCACCAAAGGTTGATTCTGATCGCTTTACTTCAGACATAGCTTCAGTTGGATTTTCAGAAGAGAACCCGGATCTTATAGTTTCGATTTTCTGTAGGAAGTACAGTTAAAACTAGAAGTCCTGTCATGAAATGCGCAGAAATAGCACGTTGATATGCGCGTTAATGTGCGCTTTATGGCCCAAGTAAAGCTATCAAATTCTGTACATATGGCTTATGAACAAGCAATAGTTCAGCCAATGGACATCCGGGTAACCCGGAGGTCCATTGGCAGAAACATTGCATGTGTTTGCTATGAGTAACCAAGCGAACATGCCGTGCTTTGGATGCCATTCAATATGGCAATTGCGCGCAATTCCAACGCGCAATTAAGCCTAGATAAGCGCATAATTCGTGACAGGACTTCTAGTTTTAACTGTAGTCGGCGAAAGTGTCCGCCAATTCGCCAGCAGAGGAATGTTTTGGGAGGGAAATGTTACCTTTCTGATGAAATAATTTGTCAATTACAGATGAAATGATGTTTGGGCGCTTTGAATTGTCCATCACAATATCAGCAAATTCCTTTCGCTTGGCTTGAAGGATGAGCCAATTTACGCGATTTCTTTGATTTACAAACAATTCACGGTGGACTGACAGTTTTGATTTTCGCCACTGAAATTATAGTTTGCGGCGCTCACTTTTGGCTTCCCGCACTTCATCAGTGTACCACGCAGAATGGGCCTCGCGGTGAGTGATCTTTTGCGAAGAGGGGCAAAAGTGTTCATTAAATCAGAGGCAACCTCTTGGAATTTGGACACAATTTGATCGACATCCGAGTTCTGACTGATGTATTTCTCCAACGGAGGGACTGCCATAGCGAATTCAAATGGTATAATGTTCCTATATCTTATCTGAGGTGCATTATTAAACGATCAATTGTTAAAGCTGCTTGACATTCTGCCAACCTCCCCCCCCCCCACACCCACACACACGCACAACACACACACTCCTTGATAGATCCAACAGCTTGAAATTGAAGGCTCACTCAACGAGAATGGAGGGAGGGGTTAAAGAATTGTACATCTGAGAATAGCATACATTCGTTCGACGCTCTCAGTGATTTTGTTGCAAAATCTGAACCTGTGTGTGTTCAGCCCAAATGATTTACACGAGAATATAAAGGAAGGGACTCATAATTGCGATTAGATAAAAAAATCATAGAGTGTTGTGGATTAAAGTTACCATTATTTTCGTTGGCACCAGCGCCGTGCCTGTTAGCAACACGTCTTTTGAATTTGCTGGACTATAAATCGCAGGGTGGAATGGGAAGGATGTGGTGAGGAATAATTTGAGGAAAACAAAGATCGAACGGAAAGATAAAATATGCAAGGAATCAGGGGAGCCGAAAGAAATAAGAAATGATGGGCGGGGGGGGGGGGGAGGTGCAGGAGGACACCTTTCCCCAGGAAAATACATCCGCTAGTGTAATAGGTTTATAACTGCAGTGCTTGGGGCACATATTTCATTTAACCGTTATTGTAATCAGCTAATTACAATAGCGGTTAATATAAACTTGTTCATCAAGCTCTATTGTAATAAACTTGTTAGCATAACAGTTGGCGCGAACTTTTTCATCAACCGCAATTATAATAAACGTATTACAATAGCGGTTGATGACTTAAAGCAAACATTTTCAATGACCGCTGTTGTAATAAACTTTTAACCATTACGGTTGACGCACACATTTCCACCAACCGCTATTGTAATAAATTTATTACAATAACGGTTAATTCGAGTGTCTGTCCTCTCCTTTTTCTAATAAGTTTTTTCATTAGTTTGAGAATAAGCTAACTGTGCATTTCTTCAACAGACGAGCCAGTTTCATTCAAGATTTGATCTCTTTATCCACCACAGCAGCAAATAATTAATGACATTGTCTGTATGGCAGATTTGAAGTATTTTGCTCCGGACAATGGCCAAGAAAACCATACAAATACGGATGTCATTGGCACTAGCTCCTTTAGCCTCCTTTTGTTCTTTGAAATACATCAACATTTGTACGGTTACAATTGTAGCTAAAATATTTATAAAATACAATATGACCCTCATATAGTTGACAGAGGTGGCGCCCCAGAGATGAATTGGGCGACAGATAGGATTCATGCAATTAAATTTCTTATATAAACTCTAAAATGCGGGGATATTGTCGTGATCTCCGTCCGTACGTCCATCCGTTACACCCTGAAGGCTCCTAGGGTATTCAATTCGAAACGTTTAAACTATGCTAATGTGTTCAGGTAGCAACTCTAGATGTGCATGAAGGTTTCGGAATTTTGATTTGGCCCCAGGTGGTTCCAGTGGAACCACTTTTATGGTTAGAAAATCGGTTTTCATCGAAAGACTCCTAGGGTATTTAATTCGAAACGTTTAAACTATGCTAATGTGTTCAGGTAAAGATGTGCATGAAGGTTTCGGAATTTTGATTTTGACCCCAGTGGTTCCAGTGGAATCACGTTTATCATTATAAAATCAGTTTTCATCGAAAAGACTCTAGGTTATTTAATTCGAAACGCTTAAACAATGCTAATGTGTTCAGGTAACATCTCTGGATGTGCATGAAGGCTTCGAAATTTTGATTTGGCCCCAGGTGGTTTCCGTGGAACCACTTTTATCGTTAGCAAATCAGTTTTCATCGAAAGGCTCCTAGGGTATTTAATTCGAAACGTTAAATCTATGCTAAGGTGTTCGGGTAACATCTCTAGATGTGCATGAAAGTTTCGCAATTTTGATTTGGCCCTAGGTGGTTCCAGTGAAACCTCTGTTATCATTGGAAAATCAGTTTTCATCGAAAGTCTTCTAGGGTATTTAATTTGAATCATATAAACTATGCTAATGTGTTCAGGTAGCATCACTAGATGTGTATGCATCACTTGATGTGTATGAAGGTTTCGGAATTTTATTTGGCTGCAGGTGGTTTCAGTGGAACCATATTTATCGTTAGAAAATCAGTTTTCATCGAAAGGCTCCTTGGGTATTTAATTCGAAACGTTTAAACTATGCTAATGTGTTCAGGTAACATCTGTAGATGTGCATGAAGGTTTCGAAATTTTGATTTGGTCCCAGGTGGTTCCAGTGGAACCACGTTTATCAGTAGACAATCAGTTTTCATCAAAAGGATCCTAGGGTATTTAATTCGAAACGTTTAAACTGTGCTAATATGTTCAGGTAACATCTATAGATGTGAATGAAGGTTTCGAAATTTTGATTTGGCCCCAGGTGGTTCCAGTGGAACCACTTTTATTGTTGGAAAATCAGTTTTCTTCGAAAGTCTCCTAGGGTATCTAATTCGAAACGTTTCAACTATGCTAAAGTGTTGCTAAGGAAATGCGGGGATACACCATTGTATTATCTTTGTTTGACATACACTTTTTATCATTACCATTATTTGCCATCCCCCTTTGACTATAATCTTTTTTTATCATCTCTTTATTATTACCATTAGTTGGCACCCATTCTGGTTATCATCGT
The DNA here is from genome assembly GCA_031216915.1 of Pictodentalium vernedei. NCBI lineage: Eukaryota > Metazoa > Mollusca > Scaphopoda > Dentaliida > Dentaliidae > Pictodentalium > Pictodentalium vernedei. The sequence continues at coordinate 406,909,445 of CM062290.1, forward strand.
TATTTCCCACTCTGTTTTCAGTAATATTTTTACTTACCCCCCCCCCCCCCATTTTAATTGTTATCATTATTTGCCACCCCCACCCCCACCCCAGACGATAATCTTTGTCATCTCCTTTTGATTATTACCATTATTTGGCACCACTTTTGATTATTACACTTATTTGCCAATCCCTTTTCAGTATTATCTTATTTGCCGCCCCCTTTTGAGTATTATCTTATTTGCCACCCCTTTTAATTGTTATTCTCATTTGCCATCCCCTTTGATTATAATGGCTCCCGTTTTGATTATTATAGTTATTTGCCACTCCCTTTTCAGTATTACCTTATCTTGCCACCCTTTTAGTTGTTATCATTATTTGCCATTCCCCTTTGACTACAACCTTTATTTGTCAGCCCCTTCTGATTATTACCATTATTTGGCACCACCTTTGTTTATTATTGTTATTTGCCACCCCGTTTCATTATTATCTTTATTTTCCACGCTTTTCAATTGCCATCTCTTTGAGAATAATCTTTACTTGTCATCTCCTTTTGATTATTACCTTTATTTGGCACAACTCTTGATTATTATAGTTATTTGCGATCCCCTTTTCAGTATTATATTTTCTTGCCATCCCTTTTTAATTGCTATCATTATTTGCCACCCCCTTTGACTGTAAGCTCTATTCATCATCTCCGTTTGATTATTAACATTATTTGGCACCACTTTTGTGTGTTATTTTTATTTGCAACCCTCATTTCAGTATTATCTTTAGTTGCCATCCACTTTTCAGTATTATCTTTATTTTCCACCCCCCCCCTTTCCTTGCTGTCATTGTTTGCCACCCCCTTTCACTATCATCTCTATTTGTCACATTCTTTTGATTATTACCATTATTTGTCACCCCTTTTGCTTATTATAGTAATGTGCCACCCCTTTTCAGTATTTTTTTTTATTTGCCACCCGCTTTTCCTTGTTATCATTATTTGCCACCCCCTTGTCTATAATCTTTACTTGTCGTCTCTTTTTGATTATTACCATTATGTGCCACCACTTTTGATAATTATAGTTATCATTATTATCATATTTACCACCCCCTTTGACTGTAATCTTTATTTGTCACCCCCTTTTCAGTATTGTCTTATTTGCCACCCCCTTTTCAGCATTATCTTATTTACCGCCCCCTTTTAACTGTTATTATTATTTGTCATCCCCTTTGACTACGATGGCTCCTGTTTTGATTACTGTAGTTATTTGCCAACCCCTTTTCTGTATTACCTTATCTTGCCAGCCCGTTTTCATTGTTATCATTATTTGCCACCCCCTTTGACTATAATCTTCATTTGTCATATTTTGATTATTACCATTATTTGGCATCCATTCTGATTATTATAGTTATTTGTCACCCCTTTCAGTAATATCTTTATTTGCCACACCCATTCCATTGTCATCATTATTTGCCAGCCCTTTGACTGTAACCTTTATTTGTCATCTTATTTTGATTATTACCATTATTTGGCTCCCAATTTGATTATTATAGTTATTTGTCACCCTGTTTCATTATTTTCTTTATTTTCTATGCTTTTCCATTGCTATTATTATTTGCCACCCCTTTGAGAATAATCTTTGTTTGTCATCTCCTTTTGATTAGTACCATTATTTGGCAAAACTCTTGATTATTATAGTTATTTGCCACCCACTTTTCTGTATTATCTTTTCTTGCCGCCCGCTTTTTAACTGCTATCATTATTTGCCATCACCCTTTAACTATAAGCTCTATTTATCATCTTCTTTTGATTATTAGCATTATTAAACACCACTTTTATGTATTATTGTTATTTGTAACCCTCGTTTCAGTATTGTCTTTAGTTGCCACCCACCTTTCAGTATCATCTTTATGTTCCACCCCTCTTTCATTGCTATCATTATTTGCCATCACCCTTTAACTATAAGCTCTATTCATCATCTCCTTTTGATTATTAACATTATTTGACACCACTTTTTGTATATTAGTGTTATTTGCACGTATTATCTTTAGTTGCTTTCCACTTGTCAGTATTATCTTTATTTTCCACCCCCCCCCCCCGCCCTTTCACTGCTGTCATTATTTGCCATCCCGTTTGGCTATAATCTTTCTTTGTCATCTCCTTTTGATTATTACCATTATGTGGCACCACTTTTGATTGTTATAGTTACTTGCCAGCCCCTTTTCAGTATTAGCTTTATTTGCCACCCCTATTTCATTGTTATGATTAGTTGCGATCACCCTTTCAATATAATCTTTATTTGTCACCTCCCTTTGATTATTACCATTATTTGTCACCCCATTTGATTATTATAGTAATGCGCCACCCCCTTTTCAGTATTATTTTTATTTGCCACCCTCTTTTCCTTGTTATCATTATTTGCCACCCCCTTTGTCTATAATCTTTACTTGTCATCTCCTTTTGATTATTACCATTATGTGCCACCACGTTTGATAATTATAGTTATTTGCCACCCCTTTTCAGTATTATCTTTATTTGCCACCCCTTTTTATTGTAATCATATTTGCCACCCCCCTTTGACTATAATCTTTATTTGTCATCTCCTTTTGATTAGTGCTGTTATTTGGCACCCTATCTGATTATTATAGTTATTTGCCAGCCCATTTTCCGTATTATCTTTTCTTGCCACGCCTTTTTAATTGCTATCATTATTTACCACCACTTTGAGAATAATCTGTATTTGTCATCTCCTTTTGATTATTACCATTATTTGGCACAACTCTTGATTATTATAGTTATTTGCCACCCACTTTTCAATATTATCTTTTCTTGCTGCCCCCTTTAATTGTTATCATTATTTGCCATCACCCTTCAACTATACGCTCTATTCATCACCTCCTTTTGATTATTATCATTATTTGACACCACTTTTGTATATTATTGTTATTTGCAATGTATTATCTCTAGTTGCCACCCACTTTTCAGTATTATCTTCATTTTCCACCCCCCCCCCTTTCATTGCTATTATTATTTGCCACCCCCTTTGGCTATAATCTTTCTTTGTCATCTCCTTTTGATTATTACCATTATTTGTCACCACTTTTGATTATTATAGTTACTTACCACACCTATTCAGTATTAGCTTTATTTGCCACCCCTATTTCATTGTTATGATTATTTGCGATCTCCCTTTCAATATAATCTTTATTTGTCACCTCCTTTTGATTATTACCATTATTAATTTTGTCACCCCTTTTGATTATTACAGTAATGTGCCACCCTCTTTTCAGTATTATTTCTATTTGCCACCCTCTTTTCCTTGTTATCATTATTTGCCACCCCCTGTGTCTATAATCTTTACTTGTCATCTCCTCTTGATTATTACTATTATGTGCCACCACGTTTGATAATTATAGTTATTTGCCACCCTCTTTTCAGTATTATCTTTATTTGCCACCACTTTTCCTTGTTATAATAGTTGCCACTCCCTTTTACTATAATCTTTATTTGTCATCTCCTTTTGATTAATGCCATTACTTGGCATCCAGTCTGATTATTAAAGTTATTTTCCACCCAATTTTCAGTATTATCTTTATTTGCCACCCCTTTTCATTGTTGTCATTATTTGCCACCCCTTTTGCCTATAATCTTTATTTGTCATTTCCTTTTGATTATTACCATTATTTGGCACCACATTTGATTATTATAGTTATCTGCCACCCCCCTTTTCAGTATTACCTCTACTTGCCACCCCCTTTTAATTACTGTCATTATTTTCCATCCCATTTGACAATGAGCTCTTTTCATCATGTCCTTTTGATTGTTAACATTATTTGACACCACTTGTGTTTATTATTGTTATTGTTACTTTCCACCCCCTTTTCAGTATTATCTTTATTTGCCACCCCTTTTTTATTGTTATCATTATTTGCCATCTACCTTTGACTACAGTCTTTATTTGTCATGTCCATTTGATCATTACCATTATTTTGCACCTCGTTTGATTATTATATTTATTTCCCACCCCTTTTCATTATTATCTTTATTTTCCACCCCTTTCCATTGCTATCATTATTTGTCATCCCTTTCAATATAATCTTAATTTGGCATCTCCTTTTGATTATTACCATTATTTGACACCACTTTTGATTTTTATAGTTATTTGCCACCCCCTTTTCAGAATTATCTTTACTTGCCACCTCCTTTCCTTGTTATCATTATTACCCACCCTCTTTGTCTATAATCTTTATTTGTCATCTCCTTTTGATTATTTTCATTATTTGGCACCACTTTTGATTATTATAGTTATTTGCCACCCCCTTTTCAGTATAATCTTTACTGGCCATCCAATTTTAATAGTTTTCTTTATTTGCTTCCCCCTTTGACTGTAATCTCTGTTCATCATCTCCTTTTGATTATTACCATTATTTGTCACCACTTTTGTTTATTATTGTTATTTGCCACCCCGTCTCCAGTATTATCTGTATTTGCCACCCCCTTTCCATTGTTGTCAGTATGGACTATAATCTTTATTTGTCATCTCCTTTTGATTATTACCATTATTGGGCACATTCTGATTATTATAGTTATTTGCCACCCACTTTCAATATTATCTTTATTTTCCACCCCATTCCATTGTTTTCTTAATTGTTACCCCTCCCGTTTGAATATAATCTTTAAATGTCATCTCCTTTCGATTATTACCCTTATTTGGCTCCCTTTTGATTATTAGTTAGTTGCCCCTCCCCCTTTTCAGTAATATTTTTATATACCACCCCCTTTGACAATTATAATTATTCCCCGTCCAGTTTTGATTATCATTGTCACTTACCACCCGTTTTGATTATTAGTGGTATTTACCACCCCTTCTCGGTGTCATCTTGATTTGCCATCCCCTTTCAACAATTATCTTTATTTGCCAACGCGTTTTGGTTGTTATCATTATTGGGTACTCTTTTTTATTATTAATTTGTATAATTATTTGCCTCCCACTTACAGTATTATTTTTATTTGCCGTCCCCTTTTTATTTTGATCATTATTTCCCATCCGTTTTTAGCTCACCAACTTTAGTTGTGTGAGCTTATGGAATGGCTCGATCGGTCGGCGTCGGCGTCGGCGTCAGCGTCGGTGTCAGCGTACGTGTCCAATAATGTTAAAGTTTCTGTTTAGGTCACTTATTCGCCCTATTTCCATATCATGGCTTTTATAATGCTGCTATATGATGATTATTATCATTTTACCATGATTTAACCCCTCATACCCTACATTTTAGACATTTTTCTTGACATTTTTAGGTGCGTTTAGTTTTCTGTTTAGCTCGGAATTTCATGTTTAACTTAGTGTTTAGGTCAGCTGCTGTGCTCCTTCTCTTCCCATGGCACTTATATTCATCATACATGTTCCTCGCTATCATTGTTCCATGATTAACCCCTCATACCCTGCATTTTAAACATTTTTTTGACATTTTTAGTTGCGTTTAGTTTTCTGTTTAGCTCGGAATTTCATGTTTAACTTAGTGTTTAGGTCAGCTGCTGTGCTCCTTCTCTTCCCATGGCAATTATTTTCATCATACATGTTCCTCAGTATCATTGTTCCATGATTAACCCCTCATACCCTGCATTTTAAACATTTTTCTTGACATTTTTAGTTGCGTTTAGTTTTCTGTTTAGCTCGGAATTTCATGTTTAACTTAGTGTTTAGGTCAGCTGCTGTGCTCCTTCTCTTCCCATGGCACTTATATTCATCATACATGTTCCTCAGTATCATTGTTCCATGATTAACCCTTCATACCCTGCATTTTAAACATTTCTCTTGACATTTTTAGTTGCGTTTAGTTTTCTGTTTAGCTCGGAATTTCATGTTTAACTTAGTGTTTAGGCCAGATGCTGTGCTCCTTCTCTTCCCATGGCAATTATTTTCATCATACATGTTCCTCAGTATCATTGTTCCGTGATTAACCCCTCATACCCTGCATTTTAAACATTTTTTTGACATTTTTAGTTGCGTTTAGTTTTCTGTTTAGCTCGGAATTTCATGTTTAACTCAGTGTTTAGGTCAGCTGCTGTGCTCCTTCTCTTCCCATGACACTTATATTCATCATACATGTTCCTCAGTATCATTGTTCCATGATTAGCCCCTCATACCCTGCATTTTAAACATTTTTCTTGCAATTTTTAGTTGCGTTTAGTTTTCTGTTTAGCTCGGAATTTCATGTTTAACTAAGTGTTTATGTCAGCTGCTGTACTCCTTTTCTTCCCACGGCACTTATATTTGTCATACATGTTTCTCAGTATCATTGTTCCATGATTAACCCCTCATACCCTGCATTTTAAACATTTTTCTTGACATTTTAGTTGCGTTTAGTTTTCTGTTTAGCTCGGAATTTCATGTTTAACTTAGTGTTTAGGTCAGCTGCTGTGCTTCTTCTCTTCTCATGGCACTTATATTCATCATACATGTTCCTCAGTATCATTGTTCCATGATTAACCCCTCAAACCCTGCATTTTAAACATTTTTTTGACATTTTTGGTTGCGTTTAGTTTTCTGTTTAGCTCGGAATTTCATGTTTAACTCAGTGTTTAGGTCAGCTGCTGTGCTCCTTCTCTTCCCATGACACTTATATTCATCATACATGTTCCTCAGTATCATTGTTCCATGATTAACCCCTCATACCCTGCATTTTAAACATTTTTCTTGAAATTTTTAGTTGCGTTTAGTTTTCTGTTTAGCTCGGAATTTCATGTTTAACTTGATGTTTAGGTCAGCTCCTGTGCTCCTTCTCTTCCCATGGCACTTATATTCATCATACATGTTCCTCAGTATCATTTTTCCATGATTAACCCCTCATACCCTGCATTTTAAACATTTTTCTTGACATTTTTAGTTGCGTTTAGTTTTCAGAATTTCATGCTTAACTTAGTGTTTATGTCAGTTTCTGTGTTTTACTTTTAAGAGGTTGTGTTTAGGTAAGCTTTGTCACATGTTATGAGCCTGTTTGATACAGTTCTTGTGTTTGCCAAAGTTACTATCAAAGAGGAATGTTGGTGAGCTATAGGGCGTTGGCGTCCTTCTTGTTCACATACGTGGTATCCCAAGCGCATACCTTCAGTTCTCCGCTATTGGACAAATTCTACAACATTTTTTAAAATCGCTATTTACCACCCTATCGCCCCATCCCCACCTCTTAAATTTTTTTAGAGACCAAACTAGGTGAATGTGCCCCGAAATGCAGTCTTAATGCAACACAAAACTAAATCTTGTCCGTTACTGAAATCGCTACTTGCCACCCGGTTGGCAAATAGCTAAAATAAAGAGGAAAATATACACTTTCGTCAAAGGAAGCCAATTTCTCTGGCTTGAGAGATAACTGTAAGTGTGATCGTTGGAAAAGATGTTTTTTTGCCCCTCACAATAGGTATGATCTTCCATACCCTCCTATTAAAAATTGTTATTACCTAATATTAGCCTATGTTTTGTTTACTGAAGTGAATTTACTCAGCAGTTATAATTTCGAAACAGCATAATGCCATAAATCAAAATAGCTACAGAGACTGTTACAGTATACCATGAGCACTTGGTCTTAAACAATGAACAAAAATGAAAACCTGATTATTTTTTGTATGTTTTTGATTTGACTGGCATGATCACAAATATTAATTATTTTTTTTATATAAACTTTACATTTCAACTCGATTTCAAACTAAATAATTTTTATGTAAGAACTGTAGATGTGTAAAGTTGACAATCGCTTTTCCTGACTTCTGCATCAGCAGTGATTTTACTTACGCACGGAATTATCCCCCTTAGATCAGCGTCTTGAAAAGGTCAATCCACGATTGTTGGCAAAGCGAAAGTGGGATAAACTACGTAAATTCGGAATTGTATTGCTAGCTGATTTCATGAATCCTATAAAATTGCGCTGAAAATCATATAAATGTGCACTCACCTCACTTATGCACAGAAAATCAAATGAAATGGCTTCGAAAAATGGATATTTCATTCGATACACGCAGCTTCAAAATTCAAGTTTATGAGACTGAGAGACATGCCACAACTAACTGTCATCTTTCCCACTAGAGTTCAAGTTTAGAAACTCGATTATAAAACTGTAATATCTGGGATACATTTTTGTGGATGCAAAGGGAAACGGCGTTGTTTTGCCTGGTGGGTGTGAAAGAAAAGTTTTCAATTCGAAAGTCTAAAAGTAGAAAACCGATTTTTTGATGCAACTCTCCGTCACACAACGCTCGAGACCTGCAGTCCTTTTCAGATTGCGTACCCGTCGGAACAGCCACGGAAATCCCATCCATAAAACCAGTGAACGTGACATCCATTGGGGTATTGAAAATATCAAAACGTTGCGATTGAAAGCAGTATTTGGTATTTTTTTTTAATCATTACTGATGATCGGACACGATCTGACAATCGTCTTTCCAAAATATGACGATGTAAGATGATTTTCGAAATACATGTCTCAAAACAGTCACTAACTTGCCGGCACATAAATTAGTTTGGCACAATATATCGCTCGTTACTAGGGAGGCACGTTGGTTGGTAGGGAAACAAACTGACATCATTACCGACTCCTTGGTTTGAATCCCTGGTGCATTAAGGGTCCACGTATCAAATTTAATCAAAATTGGCCCAGTAGGTCGCCCATTGCTAGAGAGGTACGTTGGTTGTTAGGGAAACCAAACGACACCATTTTCGATTCATTTGTTTGGATCCCTAGTGTACTGTGCATCCATATATCAAATTCGGTCGAAACTAACCCACGAGGCCGCCCGTTGCTAGGGAGGCACGTTGGTTGCTCGGGAAACCGACTGACATAATTTTCGACTCGTTGGTTTGGATTCCTAGTGCACTATGGGTTCATATGTCAAATTTGGTCAAAACTTGCCCATAGGTCGCCCGTTGCTAGGGAGGCACGTTGGTTGCTAGGGAAACAAACGGACATCATTACCGACTCCTTGGTTTAAATTCCTGGTGCATTAAGGGTCCACGCATCAAATTTAGTCAAAGTTGTCCCAGTAGGTTGTCCGTTGCTGGGGAGGCACGTTGGTTGTTAGGGAAACCAACTGACACCATTTTCGATTCTTTTGTTTGGCTCTCTAATGCATTGTAGTTGCATATATCAAATTTGGTCGAAATTGGCCCTAGAGGCCACCCGTTGCTAGGGAGGCACGTTGGTTGCTAGGGAAACTAACTGACATAATTTTCGACTCCTAGGTTTGGATTCCTAGTGTATTATGGGTTCATATATCAAATTTGGTCCAATTGGCCCAATAAGTCGTCCGTTGCTAGGGAGGCACGTTGTTTGCTAGGGAAACAAACTAACATCATTGCCGACTCCTTGGATTGAATCACTGGTGCATTATGGGTTCAGGAGTGAAATTTAGTCAAAATTGGCCCAGTAGTTCGCCCGTTGCTAGGGAGGCACGTTGGTTGTTCGGGAAACCAACTGACATAATTTTAGATTCTTTGGATTGCATCCCTAGTGCATTGTGGATCCATATATCAAATTTGGTCGAAATTGGCCCAAGAGGCCACCCGTTGCTGGGGAGGCACGTTTGTTGATAGGGAAACCAACTGACATTATTACCGACTCCTTGGTTGGACCCCTATTGCATTATGGAGGCATATATCAATTTTGATCAAAATCGGTCCAATAGACCGCCTGCTGCTAGGGGTGTTGCTAGGAACGTCACGTGATGTAGTAAATTGTAAATTAGTCTGACTCCCGGTGTATTATGGGAGAATATCCCAATAGCAACCCCCCCACCCTTCCCCCCCCCCCCCCCCCTTGTTACTTCTCTGAACTGATGGTTCACTCACTTTACCCAAATGCTATCCGAATGTTCCTTTGAAAACAATTATATTGTCCCTGTCGTAAAGTCTCTTCTCGGGCGTTCCTTTCGGTGAATAAAAAAGTGTTTATAATATAAAGGACTCTCGAGAGTTCAGGCGCCTCTGGCGTATGAACTCGTGCGCCTACGGTGCAATCGTCCTTTAAAAAATTCTCCGCACATGTAAATGCCTGATTACAGCGATGTTTTGCTATTTGTAAGCGCTTTGTGGAATATTCAAATGTCCAAATTACTTCCAAACACGCTAAAAAGTTACGAAGCATCCTGACCAAACAAGCATCGACATAATACAATATGCTGTTGAAACTGTGAGTTAACATTAAAAACAAAAAAAAATGTGTCCGATACAGCACGCGACAGACCGACGAAACCCACCGTAATTGCGGGGACATGGAACGTCTCTCAAATGACTCGCGGTCCGCGCAACGTTGGTCTAAAACAGAGAAAATGTGCGCACAGTTACGGTACCGCCAGTTCTCTCTCTCTCTCTCTCTCTCTCTCTCTCTCTCTCTCTCTCTCTCTCTCTCTCTCTCTCATATTTACCTCTCTCCCCTTCTCTCCCTCCCTGAACACTATTTCCTGGAAAACATTGGAGGAGAGACATATCCCCCTCCCCTACCCGGTTCATATGTCAGTGTGTGCGTGAAATTACCAAAACAGTAATCAACCTGCAATATTCTAGTTCGATTTACAATTTCCGCAGTCGTATTTAATTATCGTTTATTGCTATCCACTGGACAGTGCACTATAAAACTGTTGAGTTTTATGATTGTTTATTGGAATTTAACGACATTTTAAACAGCCAGTGTCACATCCAGTCCGACAGTTTTACGGGTGGCGGAATCCGCAGTACATACTCAGAACGACACACGCATGTGAATGGGTTAATCGATAGGGCACGAGTGACAGCGCGGGAGGATAAAACGAGAGGCCGCAGATGTCCTCGGTTCATGTCAATCCCACCTTCTGCTAAACTCATGAATAATGTGTTCATTTGCAGTCAATTTGTTAGGTAAAGGATTTGGCAGTGGGATGTGTGGATTATGGGGATTCTTATGAATCCATTTCCCAGTGTTTGAGAAAAAAATTAACAGTACCAAAAGCGTAAATTCCTGCCGCTCATGGGGCAGGTTTTTTGGCATATCAATGCTTCTTCAACCAAACAAATTAGTTTTCCTGAAGTAATATTCTTTCGTGGACAGTGTCAATTACATTTTGAATTTCTATGCATTGGAACATTTACTGCAATGTGAATTTCAATACAATTAGCTCTCTTAAGTGCTGTGTATAAACCCAAAACATGTCAAAAAGTGTACAGAATACATGTACATTACCACACAAAATAGGCTGTAATATAACTAAAATAAATTAAGAATACTGCTGCTTCTGCTTCTACACTGATAATACAACAATATTACATCATTTTCTGGGAAGGTCCCTGTTAAAAATTCTCAAAAAGAATGTCGGATTCTTGTCAGGGACCGATCAGGACTATTTAAAATACGCTCTAGTCTCGGAGCATATTTTTTCAATTCATGCGCCAGATTTCAATTTACGGAGTCACACTGCTGTTTGTAACACACACTGCAAGTATGTAATAGCTCTCATCATTTTCATTAGTACACTATAGCAAACATTAATCTTCACTGTGGTTTCTGATCAAGTCTTGGCAGCCTATTTAGGCAGCCAAGACTTGATCAGAAACCACAGTGAAGATTAATGCTTGGTAATTAAGACTTGAAGTATTAGCTTAAGCACTCTACAACAATGATAAATGATAATCATGTATATAATATATGTAAGAGTGTCTCTCTCGACTATCCATCGAAAGAATATCAAAATATGATCTGAGAAGAAGTTACGCGCCAACTGAGAAGCCTATTTCTGAGATTTAAGAGCCAGGTCCTGAAGTTTCAGAACCAAATACGCACTGGCGCATGCCCAGGTCGGTCCCGGTTTGTGTTATTAGTATAGGAAACATTACGCTTATAGTTTAGACCGGTAGTGGTTATTCTTCAACTGAGTTTGACATGTACCGTACATGGACAAAATATTATTTAGACACGCGACACTGCTACTAGCGGATGATTTTCAACTTTTAGGGACCACGCCCCCTTCCCAACCTCATCCAGCTGGAACAGCTGTGTGTTATGCTGGAAAATATTTGTATTGATGTATTGTGTGAATACCCAGGGTTTGAATTTTCACTCACGCAGTGATCATTGCAGTGTCCTTTGAGCGAACTATCTGCTAGTTTGAAACTCGCTAACAACAACAACAACAACAACAACAAAAAAACACCTTGAAGAGTTTGCCTTCGCTTATGGGAAGGGGTTCATTGCGATATTCATTTGAGGAAAAAGTCAATATAATTTCGGTCTGTCGGTCAAATGATGCGTTGAAAGTATGTTATTTTTTCTATCTTTATCAGTATGAAATCGAAAACGAACATATTCTCGTTTCAAACGAAGCATTTTGTTTGTTTCTATCGCATGTCCGACAGTCTTGACAGATAGGCTGATCGAAGTGTTTACCCGAAGCGACTTTTTACCTTGCATATTATTACCGTCAAATATGGCGACTCGGCAATGTGTTTATTGGATAGTAAATTACAGTGAAAATTGGCCTATCCCTCTCTGAGAATTTTTGGGTTGATATCAACAATCAACCAAAATGTCAAATACGTTCGTTTTCCGTTGCAACCCTATTCGCATCTAAGCTTTGCGTGATATTTACATATCGACACAATACCCGAATGTTGTCTTTCTGGAGGTTTGTTAATACCCTCAGCTGATAATCGCGTTATTTTAGATCGAACTCTCCCGATTTCGTTGCAACTTGTCGGCGAATGATAACCTTAATCGCAAAACCGCAAGTCCTGCCATGAAATGCGCACGAATAGCACGCTGATAAGCGCGTAAATGTACGCGTTATGGCCCAAATAAAGCTATCAAATTCTGTACCTATGGCCTGTGCACAAGCAATGTTTCTGCTAATGGACCTCCGGGTAACCCGGAGGTCCATTGGCAGAACCATTGCATGTGTTTGCTATGAGTAATCAGGAGAACCTGCCGTGCTTTGGATGCCATTCCATATGGCAATTGCGCGCAATTCCAACGCGCAAGTAAGCCTAGATAAGCGCACTATTCGTGACAGGACTTCTAGTTTTAACTGTTTAACTGGTAATTGTTATAATATTGGTGCGATTGTGTACAGATATGCATGGGCACGTAGCTCGTGAAGTATTAAAACGAACAGAAACGCAGTTTATGAATTCTCCAAATGTCAAGGTGTTGTAAATGTAAGGAAAAGTTTGCTTGAAAAAAGTGATACTGATAGCGGGTTACTTTCGGTGGCTCCATTGCTTTTCGGCTTCGCGCAATTCTGCTCCAACAATTTTCGTGTGCTATTCGGCCTCGTTTTGGACCGAAAAGCGCAGCTTTCGAGGCCGAATGGCGTCCCAAATAAATAATTTTACTTCTACTTTTTGACAATTGTTTATTTTTTCACGGTCAGTGATTATTTTCAGTGATATATTTTGTTTTGTTTTTTATATGCATTTAATGATTTTTTACACTGTCATTTTTTCTACCTGTGCATTTCTCATTAAAACCAGTTGATTTAATGATGAATGAAAGGTTTCATTCCTTCCTTTCAACCGTTATCTGTTAATTATTACATGTTGTGATTAATATAAACCAATCAAGAGCTTGGTACCCACCTTTGAAAAGTGCGGCAGTTTTTGTTTTATTTTGTTGTTTGTTTGAAGATGACCAGAGGTAAAAAATGGGGTGCAAACAAAAACGTGCTTCTTAAACTTTGCAGATCGTTTAAACGTCCGGCACTAGAATATGGTGCCATAATAGAAACAACAAGTTATCATAATTAAATACGCAAGACTAAACAAATCTAGGGATCTATCAAAACGACTACAAAACAGAAGTCCGAACCGCTATAAGTTACAGAAAACAATACAACAGAATCAAAGTGCGTTTCGTCAGAGAGGATTGCCTCGATACTAAATGAGAAATCTAGGATAGAGTCAGTGGGGGTTGCCTCGTTGCTCATTAAGAAATCTCCATCCATAGCAAGAATCACATAACAGTCACAATATTCAATATCGGATTCCCATCTCTCTCCCTACCTATAACTTTTCTAATTACACACTCAAACTTTCTTCGAACACTCTTACCAAGAAGACGCATGGAAAGAGTAGACGAAGCGCTGGAGGAATTAGAACAACCTGCCTTCCTGTTAACCACCCAACACCAGGCTAGGATTGAAGTAAGCTTGCCTGGCTGGGACCAGTACACATTTAAATAAAAAAAAAACATATTAATACAAATATAATTTAATGGCTTTGGAGTGTGTATATGTGAGTGTTTTTTTCATCCCCCATCCCTATCACCCCGTCATCGGAAAAAATGTCCATGAAAGAACCTGAAAAAATCCCTAAATACCCGAGGCCTATAAGCTCCAGACCCCGAGGCTGAAAAGCGTCAGGCCGAAAAGCGCGAGGCCGAAAAGCAATCTCTTTCGGTCCCGCCAGAAATCAAAACAAAGTAATAATTTGTTACTTTTTGGTGTCGTCTGTATTTGTGAACAATGCTTCGTTGTTTCGAATACTGAAAAATGAAAAATAATAACCTTTTTCGATATTTAACGCCATCGAAAATGGAATGTCATCTTTATTCCTAAACAGGGGGACGATTCGGTCTGGGGAAAACTCGGCCCAGGGACGATTCGTTCGAAGAAAAGCAACACATATCCGTTAGGTTATTTTAGATACGCTACTATATTCGTTTTTACTCCTAATTATCTTTGCGGTTACCCACATTCGATGTGTTCTGTAATAATTAACGTCTCTCATCCGTGAGAATTGCATCCAAACTGTCCTCCAACAATATGACCCAAACCGGATGCTAATCTAATCCCAAACCGTCCTCTGGCAATTTGTCCCAAACCGTCCCCCAGAATAGGAGTGATTCTTATTGATTTATCTTTTGGGATGTTTAACAATACTTTTGGCCTGCAGTCTACATCTCTAACTACTGAGCCCAATTCTTATTGATAAAATAGTAAAGAAATAGCAGAACAGAAATTGTTTATTTATTTTTCAATTTTCATCTTCAGTTTATTTTAAATAAATATTAAAAAACATGTTGGGAAAACATAACTATGCTGAAATAACAATGATCAGGGTCTGAGGAGTGATATTAAAAAAAATGAAGTAATTGCATGTCATGTTCGTATTTTTACAAATATTTTTATCGGGTGTTGAAATGTCCTGGAAGGAATTTTTGACAGGTAGTAACAAAATAATTTTCATGGAAGAAGCACAGAATTTTATGATTGTTAATAACTGAAAAAACGCAGTTGTGATGTATGCAAATATGATTTTATTACCAGTAATGAAAATTGTTGTTTGTCATCCATACTTGAACAAGTTTTTGAAAAGGCACATTATTCTATCCCAATGTTAGCTACTGGATGTAAGCACACAATTTGAAGTTGTTGGTTTACTATGATAAGGGACTAGTTACAAATGGATGAGCGCATTCACAAATATTAATATTTTTTAACACATAGGTATCAAAATAATATAAATTTATGAACAACCATACAATTTATTATCAGTTAAATACAATATGGGTCTTATCCTAATGGATAATGTACCTAATTACAATAATGGGTAATAATAAAAATAATAAACACTAAGCAGCAAAACATGATTGACAATTTGAAATATATTTATTTAAACTCAACTTTACACAATCATGAATCAAGAAAATAACTTCTCCATCAGAAAAAGCACACACTAAAAAGTACAAAAACAAATGTTAGAAACATGTTGCAGGGTTAACATTAGTTGAAGACAAGTACACCATCGACGTGCAGTATGCCTTGTTACACAACGCCACCATACCTCCACACAGGCAATGGGGGTGAAGTGTCTTGCCCATGGACTCAACGTGGTTGCAGCAGGTGGGATTCAAACCGAGGACCACTCGGCTTGCAGCTTGCACCTTTACTAACTGAGCCACCACGCCCCAGAACTGTCAATTAATTGTTTCAGATGTTTGGAGCATAGACATAGCATATTCTCTGTGTTTTCATACCTCAGATCAATCACAATGACATGTTAACCTTCAAAACTGTATAGTACCAGCTAAAAACTGTTGTAGAATGACCACGTGAAAATAACTAAAAACAACCCCGCCCCAAACAAAACCATAATTCAAAAGTCTTGGATTCATCAAACTTGATTTCTTTATTGGGGTTTAACGACATTTTTGACAGCCAGAGTCACCTCATGTCGGAGAGTTACAGGGGGAGAAACCCGGAGTACCCGGAGAGAACCACCGAACAGTGGCAATCAACTGTCAGTCTCCTCAACATACTAACTCCAAACAACCAGGGTTAGCCGGGGATGAAAGTTTTCAGGGATTTGATTGAATTCAGGGATTTTTGTTACAAGTTTTGTCCATAAAGTGATCAGGAATAGTGATTTTCAATGAATGCAGGCTTCAATCTTTGTCTTAACTCACACAGATCTCTGCTCATATGACAAGCAGTCACCCGTTGCTTCTCTCAGGTTCTGCCTTCGGCATTAAGAAAGAGCCTTTGGCTCCTGATAAAAGATTTTCAGGGAATTTTGTCCCTGGGCACTTTCATCTCTGTGGTTAGCAATGGTTGAAGACAAGTGCACCATCGACGTGCAGTATGTCTTAGTACACAACACCACCATGCCCCCACGTGGGTTAAGTGTGCTGCCCAATGACACACCACAGTTGTCGCAGGCGGGATTCGAACCGAGAACCTCTCGGCTTGCAGCCTGCATCTTTACCTACTGAGCCAAACACTCACCCCCACCCCCCCCCCCCCCCAGCATCTAATTTCATAATTTTAATGATTAGATTGAGAATATGAAACAACATAAGCACATGTTTAAAACTTAGCTTTAATCAAAAACATGGAAAACACCTACAAAATGTATGCTAAAAATAATTCTTGTGTCAGCTGACCCTATGTGATTGAATGTCCTTTTGGGAAGGGTTTTTTTTGTTCCAGTTTCATTAAGGTTTGTTTCATATTGCACAATTTTGTCATGATCAGTAATCATAAATCCTTTAGAAAAAAAAACATGGAAAAAATGCATAGAGATTTTTTTCTGTGAAGATTTGGCCTCTATGAAATTCCAAGTCTGAAATTCTATAAATTCCAAATAAATTTACACAAATTATACAGCAAATAAAGGATGTTGTGTATAGAACCCCGCAAATATGCGTGCTCCTCACACACTGACACACAGTCTACATCAGACATCAGGGGTTCCTGAAAGTGTGCTATCGGTACTATATTTGTAGCAGAACATATAATAATAAAATATTATTGCATAAGAACAACACATGACCAAATTATTCTTCAGGTATCCAGAAACAATTCCGGGAATTCAAGCCTCAAGGTTGCATGGTAGTGAATGTCAACGCTGTCCCATTTTAATTGAAAGGGGGAGTAATTTACAAATAGTTATATCATATGATATTCTGGATACTCCCCATTTTTTAATAGAAACCAATTTCATAATTCTAGAAAAATCCTGAAAATGTCACTATACGGAGACACTTAATTCGTTAATTTGTTTCGGATTGTTTGCACAGTAACTTAGAGCAAATAGCAATAGATTTGATCCAATATTTGGTATGTCAGATTTTCTTAAAGTGTTGAATGAATTAAAAAAATGGTACGTTTCGGCTAGACTGAGCAGAGTTATGGTCGTTAATTTGTTGATTTTTTGCCTGTTTTCAGCTCGGTAGTGTGATACCTTTAACAAATATCAATGGATTTTGTCAATGTTTTGGTATGTGATACATTCTTAACAATGTCATGAATGGGTTCGAAAGTTGGTACCGTTTGGCCATACTGAGCAGAGTTATAGCCCTTAATTAGTTATTTTTCCCCCGTTTTCATCTCATTTGCGCTGTGAACTGCACAATTATTAAAGGATTTGGCCAATATTTGGTATGTGAGACCTTCATAATAATGTTTTGAAGGAGTTCGAAAATTGGTACAGTTCTGTGATACTGAGTGGAGTTATGGCCTTCAAGTAGTTGATTTTTGCCTGTTGTCAGCTCATTAGCATGACAGCCTGAACAAATATAAATAGATTTTGTCAATATTCGGTATGTAAGACTGTAGCAATGTCCTGAAGGAGTTCGGAAGCTGGTATGGTACTGACATACTTGCCCTCAGTTACTTAATTATACCACCACTTTTTTTTCAAAAGGTGAGGTATACTGGGTTGCGCCTATCCGTGAGTCTGCGTGTCCATCCGTGCATCTGTGCGTACGTCTGTCCATTCACACTCAGACGTCTGCCCGCGTTATAACTTGAATATTACTGTTCAGATTTCAATGAAATTTCATAGAGAAGTTCAGTCTCATACATGTTAGATGTTTTAGGAGTAACAGCTGTCTTGCTATTGAAAAGCGTTTTTTATGTGAGTTATGGTCCTTTGAATATACAAAAATAACCTATTTTTTGTCCGTTCGCCTCGCATATCAGGTTTGGGTTATCAGATCTCAATGAAATTTAGAATAAAGATTGTTTATGGAACAGGCTTTCAAATGGGCCTCTAATTGTATTTATTACTTTTAACTTTTCAGACTTATCCCACATTTTAAACGTTGAAAATTCGCTGTTTGTCTCATAAAATAGCCAAGTTTTGTCTGTTCGCCTCATATTTCAGGTTTGGGTTATCAGATTTCAATAAAATTTGGAATGTAGATTCTTTATGGGAAAGGCTTTCAAATGAGTCAATATCCTGCAGTAAAACAAAGACTATTCAGGCAAATCACCTCCCCACATTTGGCATTATGTCTTTGTTCTCTATATCCTATGTGGATGGTCCAATCGCTACTAGACTTCAGTAACAGGTGTTTCTGGCTTTACAGTTACTACTGAAGTGGGGGAGGGGGGGGGGTTAATGTTGCTGCAAAACAAAGACAATAATTTCACATCTCACATGTCTGATGATCTGATTGGTAACAGGTGTACGTTGATCTACTGGGTTGGATTTCTCTCTGCTGCAAAAACAAAGATAATAAACCCACTATGTGTGTATGCTTAGTGTTGAAAATATGTCCATCTTAGCATTTTCAGAGAAGAGGGGGCAGTGGGGGTTCAAATGTCATATTTAACATGCCCTTCTTAAGATTACATGACTCTGTAGATTTTTTACCCCGGTGTTTTGAGTTCTAAAATGGGAATGTTAACACTTCAAGGATTTTATACAAAATACTTGTTTGCCTTGAGATTTGTTGCTGGGTCCATTGAATTAGAGATTTTGTCTGTCACCTGACACACCTTTATCCTTGACACTGGTGTGTCAGCACCTCTGGTACAATCTCCTACATTGAAATATATCCATATGTCCGTCCGTATAACTGTCCATTTGCACTTCCGATGTCTGTTTGCATTATAACTTGAACATTGCTTCTCAGATTTGAATAAAATTTGGAATAAAAATTGTGTATGGGAAAGGCTTTCAAATGAGTCATGCCCTTGCAGTAAAACGAGAAAATACCTGCAAATCGCCTTCCCACTTGTGGCCTTATAATCTTTGTAAGGGGGTGGGGGTCGGGGTGGGGGTTGGTGGTCAATTATGTTTTTGCGGTAAAACAAAGGTGATAATTTTGCTGTTTGCCTCGTAAAATAGCCAATTATTTGTTTGTTTGCCTTATTTGGGTTATCTCATCTCAATGAAATTTGGAATGAAGATTGTTTATGGGAAAGGCTTTCACCGCATCATCGTTTACTTCTTCTCTTGTCATTGTTTTGCAGTATGCACCGTGGAGGTATGCCATGGGGCGTGGCCCCTTCTAGTGTTTGCCTGTTTTCAGCTTGTCAGCACTAACTTGGACAGATATCAATGGCTTTGATTTTCTTATGATAAGAACGTGTCACGATTAGCCATTGTACATAAGTATATGACCTTAAACACCAAGAAATAAAATAGCAATAAATATTTATGAGAAGAAAAAATTCTCCCGGGACCCCCGCATCTGTGATTCCGATGTATGATCCCTGTTTCATTTTCTTGTTATAACTGCAGCAATTCCAATCCCAGCTTGCATATTTTTTTGCATTCTGGTTTAGACTTTAAAAAAAATCTGTTTCTCAGGCCTTCCCATATGGTCCTTTTGTCTGCTGTATTCTCTCATTTTATAACCAATCCAAACATTAAAAAATCAAAATCAAATAATTGGACGTAATACACCACCGCCCATCCTATTCTATAGATTATGGGGCCTAAAACAAAACAATCCAAGAACATTAACTTTTTAATGGCAATTAAAATAAGTACAAAAATAAATAATAAAATAAATAACAGACCGCCCGTGCCCGCCCGCCCGCCCAGAGCCCGCCCGCCCGATGCCCGCCCGCCTGCCCGCCCGCCCGCCCACCCGCCCGTCCGCCCGCCCGCATGCCTTGTGAGGCCTTATCATGAGTAGATCCTGTACAGTTAAAACTAGAAGTCCTGTCACCAATAGTGCGCTTATCTAGGCTTAATTGCGCGTTGGAATTGCGCGCAATTGCCATATCGAATGGCAACCAAAGCACGGCAGGTTCTCCTGGTTACTCATAGCAAACACATGCAATGTTTCTGCCAATGGACCTCCGGGTTACCCGGAGGTCCATTGGCTGAAACATTGCTTGTGCACAGGCCATATGAACATAATTTGATAGCTTTACTTGGGACATAACGCGTACATTAACGCGCATATCAACGTGCTATTTGTGCGCATTTCATGACAGGACTTTTAGTTTTAACTGTAGTATGAAGATTTTGGATCAGATCAGGCCATAACTACTTAACATTTTACCCCATCCTGCAAAATCTAATACTAGCTTTGCATTAAATTGAGTTATAAATGCCGTAAATGGATGCTAAAATTCAGTAAGGAAGGCTGTATCCACAAGTTTTTTTCCCAAAATTATTCTGAAACAATGTTGGAAAAGGATACTCATAGAAATAGTCCGAGGCTTCTTGAATGAAATGACATAAGCTAATAATTGTCTTTTCCGCCAGAGGAATGAATGATTCTTTTTACCTAAGAATGGACAAACACACATCAAGCGCCTGCAACTACTTGTGAATATTCTTTTTATTCTATATCAGTTTTTTCATCTTACATTTTAGCTTAACGTGACAAAGTCAAGATAAGCTATTGCCATCACGCATGCGGGAGTCTGTCAGTCTGTGCTCATTTTCATTTAGCGCAGGCTACACTCCGTAGTTCTTGTCTGATCATCACGAAATTTCATATGTAGATGTGAGGTCATATCTAGATGTGAACGTCCCCTTTCGGTCGCGATCGGTCAATCATCAGTCCTGGAATGAGACGGGTGCGAGTGCAATTGCTCCCGTCAGCACCCGTGATTTCTCTTTTACGAGAGCTAAAAAAATGCACTCGTTGAACAATGTTGTGGAGAACTAATATACTGTGAGGGCATATAAATCTGTGTTGTTTTGAGAAAGCAACACACTATGGCCAGTGGCTAGTTACGGTCATAATTCTGCACTTCCTTGTACATGTAACCCTTTGAACCCTAGTGGTATCTGCCATGCCAATTCAATGGCAGCAATTAGAAGAGTCCATATTCATTATTTGGGGTAGACCAATCAATATTTTCTACGTGCGTCTCGAGGTTGCACGTTGAAAATACTGATTGGTCTACCCCACACATTTCCTGAACAGCCATCCTATTTAATGACGTTATGACGTATCATGTTCCTGAATGGAAAAGCGGCCGCTCGGGTACAAATGGTTAATGTTTCTGGTGTTTGGCGACAGTACTCCCTCGAAAATACCCAAACTAACATTTTACGGGTGCAATTTACTCTCGTCTCTGATTTCGCGGGAGCTTAAAACTGCACCCGTCCATTTTGTTCATTTCCAGCACTGCTTGATGGCTGCTCAATCCAAAAAAAACCACAAATTCTTAGCACGGATCATAATTATGAAGGGACTTCATTATTATAATTTGGTAGGATGAATCTGTGTAATGTCTAAACGTCCCCTTTTTGTCATGATCTGTCACTGTGATGGCTTCCCAAGCCCGAAACCTGAAAACTTCTAGCGCAGTCTGCAGGTTGCATTTATTATGGGAGGATTTCATTGTAACGTGGTAGGATGATTCTGTATGATGTCTAGATGAGAACTTACCCATTTCGTCGCGATTTATCTACCATGACAGCTACCCGAGTCCCAAACCCGAAAACATTTAGCACAGTTTGTAGTTCGTATTAATGGAGGGAATTCATTGTAACTTGGTAGGATGACTCCGTACAATGTCTATATGGGAATGTCCCCTTTTCGACGTGATCAGCGAAATGTGACGGCTAAAGGTGCCCGAAGCCCGAAAACATTTAGCACAGTCTACAGGTCGTATTTATGATGGGATTCCATTGAAACTTGGCAGGACGACTCCAGATACTGTCTAAAGGATAACGTCCCCTTTTGTTGGCAACTGTTCAACCGTGACGGCTTCCCGAGTCCCAAACCCGAAAACCTTTAGCACAGACTACAGGTCGTATTTATGAAGGGATTTCATTGTAACTTGGTAGGATGACTCTTGACTTTGTCCGGTGAGCGATTAAGGCCTCTTTTTCTCTTTTATTAGCTTCCCTGACTACAAATTAGAGTGTGATACATGTATTGTCATCACGTTTTGTCTATTGCCTGTCCTTCGTTCGTGTTAAGCTGTGTTTGAGTCTTCTCCAGAACCACTGGGCCATTTCAAGTGAAAGTTTGTGTGCGTTACTCGAAGGGCATTGCGTTTTTGTTCAATCCAGTATTCTGGTGATGGGATGAGGGAAAATGTTACCAAATGTCTTTTAAAATTTTCTCATGAACAAGTAGGTACATGTACAATGACTCGATATTTAGAAGATGCAGAATCAAGTTTGTTAAAACAACGTTTGTTGAGCAAAATGTGCTTTTGAAATGGGAGGGGCAAATTTTTTGGCCCTGGCCAAAATGTTTATTTTCCGAACCGATGGTCCGATTTGAACCAACTTTGGTACATGTATCTGTTATTATTAAGTCATAAGTACTTGATTCATGCCAAAAAAAAGTATGTGCCCCCCTTGGGAACCCCAGTAGCTAAAAATAAGTATTTTCAAATGACCATATTTCCCATTATTATTATTATTATTATTATTATTATTATTATTATTATTATTATTATTATTTATTGGTGTTTAAGGTATCTTTTTTACCGCAACCAAATCCATGGGACAGAGAACTGTTATTTGGCATGAAGCATCCACAGGACCAGAAGAAAGGAATGGTAAAAACAAATGGCCGTCAGTGCCCAGAAACACCGGTCAGAATCATTTAATGCTTGGCATACAGAAGCTTTACAGCGGTTGAATTCATTTTGTTCAACTCACATCCATGGGATCTCTAGTGAGGGGGGGGGGGGGGGGGGGGGGGGATTTTAATTTAGTGCATTATGAGAAATGATCTTAAAAAATCTTCTTCAGCTGAACCAGTCAGAATCTTTTATATTTGGTATACACCATCCTTAGGGAAGTCAGATCTAAGTTTGTTCAAATCATGTCTTTGGGTTCATATTTGGATCATTTAATATATGGCGTTCAGAATCCTTACAGGGGTCGAAATTAATTTGTTCAACTCAAGTTCATTGGTTAATAATTGGGATCCTTAAGGAAAAATCTTTGAAATCTTCAGATCCACCAGTCAGAATCTTTTTACATTTAGTATGCAGCATCCTTAGGGATGCCACATCTAAGTTTGTTCAAATCAAGTCTTTGGGTTGATATTTAGAGTCCATCGTAGAGCCCGAATCTTAACTTAGTTCACTATGTGGAATAATATTTAAAAATCTTCTTCTTGAGATATTTGGTATGCAGCATCCTTAGAGGGTGCAGATTCAATTTGTTCAAATAAATTCCCTGGGTTGATATTTGTGTTCCCTATCGAAGGGGGGTGGGCCAAAGTTTAACATAGTGCAAAATTGGTAATATTCTCAAAATCTTCCTCTCCAGAACCACCAGTCAGAATCTTTTGATATTTGGTATACAACATCCTTTAGGTTTGTTCACGTTAGAGCTGTAGGTTTTTAAATGTCTTGTTCGGTTTCGGTTTTGGTTTTTCAGGTGGAGTAAAACCTCGGTTCGGTTCGGTTTTCGGTTTGTTCATGGGGCCAAGTAAAATTCAATAAAACTCATTCTTTTGTCCGGAGTCATAACTGAATGGTAGTGAAATTGAGTGAAACACAATGAATGCCCGAAATAAGCTATTATACATGAAGAATCAGGAAGGCCAATATAATAATTACCTAAATATACAGAACTTTTATTGTGCTTGGCCATTTTTCGAGGTCTGACACCTACACTCAACTTGAAAGCTGCAAACACAACTAAACTGAAATGTCGGAAATTCACAGAATGTAGCCTTCCCAGAGTAGTGAGAGTACCCAGACCCTGCCATTGGCAGTGTCTGGGTACTCTCACTACTCTGGGACGGCTACATTATGTAAATTTCTGCAGCAAGAGAGTATTTAATAAAAAACGAAAGACCTTAGATTACGGGATGTCGACGGTTTCGGTTTCGTTTTTTTTTAAAAACTAAAAACCTCGGTTCGGTTTCGGTTAACCTACAGCTCTAGTTCAAATTAAGTCCCTAGGTTGATATTTGGACACCCTAGTTATTGCATTATTGAAAATCTTGGCATTACTTCTATGGCGGCATCCCAGTACTAGAAAACAATGATCTGGAATGAACAACAGAATTATAAATAATGACATAACTTCATTCATCTGTAGTGCTAACTGGTCTTTGATGCAAATTAAATCCTCCTTTAAACATGGTCTGCGGAGTGCCTCGGGCCCCATGGGGCCTCATGTTTGTTGAAATACCCTCTGTCAGAAAAAGTTCTCGGATGTGATATACTTGACAAAGATATTTGAATGCCAAAATTAAAGTGATGCGATTTTTTTCTTTTAAACGTTATAAAGTTCACCTGTGGGAAAGTATTCTGTAGTGGGTTACCTTTGCCTATAGGAAATACATGTTTAGCTTTCAATCCTGATTAACTATTACGTTTGGAGATTATTTCACATTTAAATATTTATTGGGGGACCACCTGCACCCTACAAAACTGTTTTCTTGAAGTTGTATTGTTGTCACAGTCAGCAATAAAGGATATATACTGCAAAAATAAGGCCGTGGTTGCAACGAATTCACTTTTTTGAGTAAGTGTAGCCTTCAGGAGAATAGTATATCCTCTTGAAAATGCCAAATAATAGCCAATTTTAGCATAATTTTTCAAACCATGATTTCCCCTGAGAGTACTAGGGACAGAGGGGGATTTAAATCTTCCAACTCCCTCCTAAATCACCATTCAAACACACAGTCAGAAAACCTGTATTGCACTTGTATTTACTAATATTTAGAAATTTTTTCTCTCCATATTATGCTGTTTAAAAATGTTAGAAAACTGTTTCTCCATAATATGCTGAAACGGGAACTCGCAATAAAAACTCCCCAGGGAATGATCATACTTGACCTCCTGTGCGCATGCGGTCGAGTTTCCGGTTCCGCATCGATGAAAGATCTATTCGCTTCGACGCAATTCCGGGTTATTGTTTTACCAGCGCACGAAAAACATGGGACATATCGAAGCGGTCGTCGTCGCTTCACCCGTGTTCAAATCTCGACAAGTGAAGGATAAAACACAGCTTGGATCAAAAGCCCCTGCACAAATGTAAAGAAGTACATGTTTAATCGACTGCAGGGGGCAATAAAGGCGAACGGTTGATATATACTATTCAGAAAAGAGAAGGGGATATTAGATAAATGTGAGAAACATGAAGAAATTTTAAAAAAAAACAGTTGATGCATTGCACTGTGACATCTGGTGAATGATTTCAACGATAGTTAGGTGTCTGACAAACACACATTCCACGCACTGAGCTGTAGAAGATATGGATGGTCAGTCAGAGAATTTACCACATTCAGTCCAAGAGGTCAATACCTTGTAAATCCTCCTCAATTCGCGAGATAAGCGCGGAAGATCCGACGTGGCATATTCCTCACTAAACATCCAATACCAGCTTGACTGGTGCTATTCCATTATGTCTGCAGTGCAGCGACGAGTTCCTGGACATTGTCGGGGGGGGGGGAGGGGGGGGGGGGTGTGGGCGTTGTCGTAGGCGCCTACCAAGCATATCCCAGACGTCCTTGATTGGTAAAACGTCTGGACTGTCACAAAAATGATTTAGAGACTTTTGTTCAGCGCTTAAAGTGCACAACGGACTGAGCAATCCATTTTACTAACATAGAATTGTTGATGGCTTGAAAGCATCTCACACAAGGCCCTTCAGCGCGCGAGGTCTATACTAGCATATGTTACTTCGCTACTAGTATAATCCGGCACTGGCTGTGTCCTGGAATTTTTAAGGTTTCGACCAAAACTGTGCACAGTTTTCTTTGGCTCTGTTTTCTCATGAAAGACACATATTCCTGAGATTAAAAATTGATTTATATTTTGTATTGTTGAATTAATATCTCACACATATCAGGGAAGGGGGGGGGGGGTGGGTCTGAAAAAAGTTGCAGAAAAAGTGTCAAAACAATTTGATACACCCTTCAGATACCACCCCCCCCCCCCCCCCCACACACACACACACACACCTGCAATTTTTATTATTTCTTTCAGGGTCAATTTTTCTGGACCCTTCCCCTAACATCTTAAAGATGCAGACCTAACCCTGTCAAACTGAGAAATGTTCCATTTCTAAATTTTTAAGACTATTGTCCTGACTATTTCAGCATTGCAATAAACCTTTGGGCTACAAGGGAGATAATTCGAATGAGTTGGAATGGGAATAGGAACAAAATATTATCAAATAAGTCTGAGTATGTCCCTGCATAACTCTGGTTAAGTCACAGGTAATAGTTTCCCTGATGCCCATGTCTGTATTAGATTATTTGGCAATTCTACTTGATTCGACTAAATTGAAAACACTCTTCATTCCTCAGTTTAGATCAGTTGGGATAGCAAATGTGCACCTTCTCTATTTCTGTGGTATGCGCATGTGGCATGAGGGAAGTCACTCTCGTGGTCTAAATATCTGTATATCTTGCTGGGGGAGAGGGAGTGAAAGTTATTGTTTTATACTGCATAACAGCCATCTTTGTTCGGTTGGCAACTATAACTGGCCTTTGTTTTGTTTTATTGGTTTACACCTAGTGGTATCAGGTGGTATTATGCTTTTTGTTTATATAAACTTCATGAAATTATTCTGGACTGTTTTCTCGTTCAATTAACATGCAGTGGTCAGATAAGATTAGGAAGCATAAATGCAAGTCCGTGCCTATACATCAATCAAACACCGTAGCACCCTAAATCAGAAATTTGAAAATACTTGCCATATAATTCAATTTGCCTGATGCAATGTTGCCAATAACCACGCGTACAGCATTGGCTGCAGGTACCAACATGAAATTTTTATGGATTTGGACTTACCTACATCCCAAATATGATCTTTTATATGTTTAAATGGTCCCGCGGGACACATAATTGATTATAAAAGTTTAAACAAGCACAGAACTTAAGTGAATATATGTGGATGAAAAAATAGCATTTTGGGTCATTTACGCGTTTTTCTCAGCCCCGCACCAACCAACCACCCACCCACCCACCCACCCACCCCCCTCCTCGTGTCTAGAAAGTTTCTTGTGACCCCCCCCCCCCTCCTCAACATATTGTGATATATAGGCTGAGTTAGTTAGTTGACTCAATACCCTTACTTTATAAGCACATAAATTGTTAGTGTGCTCACAGTTTGACCTCATATTTGAGCTGATAAATATAACAAATTATTGGTTACATACTGATTTTTAGCTAAACTTGGCAAAGTCAAGATAAGATATTGCCAGTCTGTGAGTATGTGCATATTGTCTTCCGCACAGGCTGCACCTCGCAGTTCATCGCCAAAGTTCATATGCAGGTTCGCGGTCATGTCAAAAGGAGAACATCCTCTTTTGGCCGCGATCGGCCAACCGTTACAGCTATGCGGGCCCGAATCCCGAAAACCTTTAGCACAGTCAGCAGGTCGTATTTATGAATGGATTCCATTGCAACTTGGTAGGATGATTCGGTATAATGTTTAAATGGGAACTTCACCTTTTGGTCGCGATCGGCCAACGATGACGGCTGCTCGGACCCGAAACCCGAAAAACCTTTAGCACAGTCTACAACAGGTCGTATTTATGAAAGGATTTCATTGTAACTTGGATGAAAGACTGTGTATAATGTCTAGATGGGAACGGCCTATTTTGGCCGTGATTGGTTTACCGTGATGGCCGCACATGCCTGTGACCTAGATTTGTTTAGCACAGTCTACAGTTCATATTTTTGAAGTGATTTCATTGTAACTTGGTAGGATAACTCGATATGATGTCTAGGTGAGACTTTCCTATTTTGGTCACGATCAGTCAGCCGTTATCACCACCTGGTCACGAGACTTGGATTCATCTAGTACTGTCTACAGGTTCTTTTTATAAAGGAATTTAATTGTAACTTGGCAGGATAACTTGGTATGATATCTAGATGAGACTGTCATATTTTGTCATGATTGGTCAACCGTGACTGCTGAGCCGTCATGTGACCAAGATTCCTTTAGCAAAGTCTACGAGTTATATTAATGAAGGGATTTCACTGTAACTTGATAGGATGACTCGTTTTTGAATAATTTCTCTGTAAGTTGGTAACTTTGGTTGACATGCATTAACTGTGAGAGCAACATTAACCCACCCCCCAATTCTTTAGTACAGTCTACCCTTAAAAATGAGAATAACCCGAAACCTTCAGCACAGTGTACAGATCGTATTTATGAAGGGAGTCAATTGTAGCTTGGTAGGAGGATGGCACCATATAGTGTCTAGATGAGGACGCCCCCTTTTGGTCGCGATCGGTCAACAGTGACGGCAACGCGAGCCCGAAACCTGCAAACATTTGGCACAGGCTACAGGTCGTATTCATGAAGGGACTTCATTGTTACCTGGTCGGATGACTCTGTATAATGTCAAGATGAGAACCTTCCCTTTTGGTCGCGATCACTCAACCATGACGGTTACACGGGGCTGAAACCCGAAAACATTTAGCACAGTCTACAAGCCGCATTTATGACGGGATTTCAATGTAGCTTGGAAGGCTGACTCTGTATAATGTCTGGATGAAAATGTCATATTTTGATCAGGATCAGTCAACCGTGACGTACCTAGATTCCTTTAGCACAGTCTACAGCTTGCGTTTTTGAAGGGATTTCTTTGGAAATTGGTAGGATGACTCGGTATAACGTCTACATGAGAACATCATATTTTAGCCTTGGTCGGTCAAGCGTGAAACCCACACAGACACGTGACCTGATGTGTTTAGCACAGTCTTCATATTTATGAAGAGATTTCTTTGTAACTCGAAGGATGATTCGGTATGATGTCTAGATGAGACTGCCCTATTTTGGTCACGATCGGTCAGCCGTGACCGCCGCCTGGTCACGTGACCCAGATTCATTTAGCACTGTCTATATGTTATTGTTATGAAAATATTTCATTGTACCTTGGTAGGATAATTTGGTATGATATCTAGGTGAGACTATCGGATTTTGGTCATGGTTGGTCAACCGTGACCGTGGGACCATCACATGACCTAGATTTCTTTATCAAAGTCTTCGATTTTAATTGTGCCTTAGTAGGATTACTCGGTTTGGAATAATTTTACTGTAGCTTGGTAACTTTGGGAGACAGACATTAACTGTGAAGGCCACATTAAGCCAGGCTTCAACTCTTTAGTACAGTCCACACCTCATTTTTTTCGTATTTGAAAACCTGCCATATAGGGAAAAGAAATTAACTTTTTCTCAATTATCACAATTCTTGTCTTATTTCATAATCCTTTCATAAATATTGAACATTATCCTTGTCATCAAACACTATACACCGTCGAGTTAAGCTACAGTGTCATTGACACTTTCATTTACCTCAGCTTGACTAAGTCAAGATAAGCTATTGCCATTACGCCTTCGGAAGTCTGTTAGTCTGTTCACATTTGCGTTAGCAACGGCTACGCCCCGAAGATCTTTTCCGAACATCACAAAATTTCTTATAGAGATTCGAGATCATGTCTAAATGAGAAGGACCTCTTTTGGTCGCAACTGGTCAGCCATGACGGCTGGGTGGGATCGAAACCCGAAAACCATTAGCATAGTATACAGGTTGCATTTATGAAGAGATTTCATTGTAACGTGGTAGGATCACTCTGTATAACGTCTAGATGAAAACGTCATATATTGGTTGGGTTCAGTCAACCATGACGACCAAGGCCACGTTACCTAGATTCCTTTAGCACAGTCTACAGGTTGCATTCATGAAGGGATTTCATTGAAAATTGGTAGGTTGACTCGGTACAATGTCAATATGAGAACGTCATATTTTGTCCACGATCGGTTAACCGTGACAGCCGTTGTTTAGCACGGTCCACTGTTCGTATTTATAAAGCTATTTCATTGTAGGCTGGAAGGGTAGCTACGTATGATGTCAAGATGAGACACTCGTATTTTGGTCACGATCGGTCAACCATGATCACCGGACCGGAATGTGACCTAGATTTCATTAGCAATGTCTGCTAGTCATATTTATGAAAGGTTTTCATGGCAACTTGGTCGGATCATTGTTTTGGAATGACTTTACTGTAACTTCGTAACTTTAGTTGACATACGTTATCTGTGAGAGCCACACCAAAGCAGGCCTCAATTCTTTAATATTGTCTACATCCCAAATTATTCGTATTGCAAACATAAACATAAACATTATACATTATTCTTTTCATCCAACATTACACACAGTCAAGTTAAGCAAGAGTACAATTGACACTTTCACTGCAGATAGAGAGATAGGATCTACTTTCACGTACAGACTACAGTACCACGTGAAATTGTTATTTTGTGCTGTCATACAACCTCACATTATATATATATTTAGCTGCAGTCTTTTAAACAGCTTAGAACTATTCTCAGAATGCGCTTAAAACCTACCGCTACCATCATCCCGAGTCAAAATTTTGAAAAAAATACCCCTCTTTTCAGGCAAGGGAGAGACAATCCATTAAAGTATCCATCCCCAGTTGGAATTTTTATAGTTCTACACCTATAGTTCTACACCCACTCCCCCCCCCCCCCCCCCCCCCCCTATTGCAACTCTCACAGCTTTACCCCTGATGGTCGATAATGGGAACATGTTTAGAAATATGATACCTAAATGCATGGATGAAATTACACATTTACAGAAATTTGATTGCATAAAATGTTTTCTAGGGAATGGTTGTAGAATGAAATATTTTAATATGCTGCATCGAGGAACACCGTTTTATTATATTAGGAGGGTGTGTGTGCGTATTATGTTATTTATTACTGACTACTGCTCAATACTAATTAGGTTTCAAGTTCCTGTGGTTTTATGCTTCGGTGTTCCTCCTTACGCCTTGCATATTCTCATATTAGAAGGACACTTTGCAATTCATTTGACAACTATAGTAGTAGGAGATGGCCTTTTCATGCTCGTTTTGGGAGACCCCGCCGGCGGACACCCGCGCCCAAAGCGCCCAGGCATTTTTAGGCTCCCTCACCCCTCCCTGTGCCAAAGCCCATTAGGCCCCCTCACCCTATCTGCGCCCAAAGCCGCTTAGGGACCCTCCCTGCACCCAAACCCAGTTAGTCCCTCCTCCGTGCCTTAAACCTGTTAAGCGTCCCTCCCCATGGCCAGAGCCCTTTTAGGCCAGTCGTACCCTATTTGTGCCCAAGATGGCGGTCCATGATGACGACTTCCCCCATGATATCTGTGACGTGGCTACCATAATACATAAAGTGGGAGGGATCTCCCATCCTCCCTGTACCCAAAGCCTATTGGGACCCAAGATGGCGGCCCAAGATGGCGGATGACAAGATGGCGTCTTCCCCCATGATATCTCTGATGTGTCTACCATAATACACAAAGTAGGAGGGCTCCCTCTCCCTCCCTGTACCCAAAGCCCATTGGGGCCCAAGATGGCGGCCCCAGATGGCGGATGAAAAGATGCGTCTTCCCCTGTGACGTAAACAAGCTACTCTGCCAGTGATTTAAATATTAAAATTGAAAGTAAAAAAAATTCAAATTAAAAAATCTCGTTCCCGTTTTACGAAATATACTACATGTTTGGGTTAATATTGTACCGATATATTTTCAAAGTACTCAGTTAAGAGGATTATCTTGTTTGTGTAAACACTTATTTGATAAGAAGATTACCTAAGCTCCATAGGTGTGCCTTATCTTCAGGACGTGTCTGAACTTGTTTCTTGAAATATGCTTTTATGTGCAGAAGGCATATTTTTCTATGTTATTATTGCTGAGAGCGTATCTGGACAAGAAGAAGAGTATTAATCTGTTATACAAACACGTGATCAGTTTTCTTCTGTTGGGTGTAGAGTTATATGTTGCCAGCTAAGTCAAAACGGAATGAACAACTCTAATTTTTGTGTCTATTCATTTTTTTTTCTATTTTCCCATAAAATCATTTTTTTACAAAGTAGTTAATTGGTTTTATAAGCAGTTAAAATGGAGTATTAATCAGTTTTAAAAGTGATTTTACAATTGCACCATAAGTAATTTTTATAACAATAAGTAGTTTTTACAATACTTTTACTGGTAATCAGACAAAAACACATAATTAAATGTTCAGTAACTGACTCGTGGTCCTGAAAAAGGGCATTTTTTTGTTGTTTTTCTGGACTTTGTCTAGTTGTCATCTAAAGCTGTCTGCACATTCCTTTACACTTTTGCAGGCTTTTCAAGTGGATTTTCTTTAAAGACTAATCCATCGCAGCTTTGCAGAGATGTTGTTTTTTTTAATAAAAAAATCCATATGCTCTTTATTTCTGATCAGGCCTCTTGGGATATTTTGATCTTTAACGATATTTGCCAAAATTTTCCAGCCTGTCATTTGAAAATCTTTTTTTTTTTGCAGCAGATCATTTATTATATCACACATATTGGAGCCTAAAATAGCAATGCCGTTATACACGAGTCGATCTTTCTCATCCCAGGATAAATTAGGTATATTATTTATTATCTGGAGTAACAAAAGCGCCCTGCACTTCATAGATTCTGGTATACAGTCCAACCAGTCGATAGCGGGCTCATTTTCCACTGAAAAACTAGACTTTAAGGAGTGTGGTTTGGTGTTTTCATTGTGTAAGTTTGAATGGCGCTGAAGATTTTCTTGTAGAGCACCCCTTTCTCTTTAGAACTTGATGTTAAAGATTCAGTAATTGGTCTCATACCCTGGTCTATGGGTGGGACAGCTACAGCATTCGGAGGTGTGCGTACTTCCTGTAACTGTTCACTCCCCCAAGGTTCAGTACACTGAGAATTTCTTGAGGGTAGGCTGGGTGAGTCATCTAGAGGTTTTTCCCTCAGTGATTCCCCCATCACTCATGGTTTTCTGGTTCTAGCTTATTTGCAAGCCCCAAAATATTACCACTTGTTAATGTATTGTTCCAACTAAAGGCTGATTTCATATATACTGGGTAGTTGGTGTTTGTAGTTGGTTAGAGATATATCTGGTTGACTCGGCTGTATTGGTGTTCGCTCCGCTTATAGGTTGTCTAAAATTTACATTTTTGTGTAATTGTCGTCTGTGTTGATAATAATGAGTTTTATGAGAATAAGATGTTTGACACAATTCACAGACATAGCATGAATTCATCTTTTCGAAGCGAGCTAATAGATTTGTGGGTAGGGACAATGCTTTTCTGTTTATATATAGGAATACGATTGGTGCTACCCCTAACTGTCAATTGTTGATTGGGCAATTATATACTAACATAGGGTAAATTCTACACCAACCTGTTGATCATCGATTACTTCAAATTCTCACATGTGCACATCGGTTGTACTCATGTGCACATCAGGTTTACTCATGGGCATATTGGTTTTACACATGTGCACATCAGTGATCATCAGTTTTACACATATGCACATCAGTTGTACTCATGTGCACATCGGATTTACTCATTTGCACATCGGTTTTTACTGATATGCACATCAATGGTCGCTTTAATTGTTCACTAATTGGTCCATTAGTGACCATTAGGGACCAATTAAAGTGACCATTGATGTGCAGATGAGTAAACACCGAAGTACTCATGAGTAAAACCGATGTGCACATGAGTAAAATTGATGTGCACATGTGTAAAACTGATGAAAACCGATGTGCACATGTGTAAAACTGATGTGCACATGATTAAAACCGATGTGCACATGATTAAAACCGATGTGCACATGAGTAAAACCGATGTGCACATGAGTAAAACCGATGTGCACAAGATTAAAACCAATGTGCACATGATTAAAACCGATGTGCACATGATTAAAACCGATGTGCACATGATTAAAACCGATGTGCACATGAGTAAAACCGATGTGCACATGTGAGAATTTGAAGTAATCAATGATCAACATGTAGGGGTAGAATCCACCCTACATTGGTATATAATTGCCCAGTCAGCAATTGACGGGTAGGGAGAGCACTCATCCTATTCCTGTATATAAATAGAAGAACATTGTCCCCACCCTACAAATCTATTAGCTCTCTTCGAAAAGATGAATTCACGCTATTTCTGTGAATTGTGTCAAAATTTTTACACTCATAAAACTCATTATTATCGACACAAATGACAATGTAAATTTTAAATGACCTATAAGCGGAGTGAACACCAATACTGCCGAGTTAACAGCCAGCTCTATCTGTAACCAACTACCCTATCCTCCAGTGCATATGAAATCAGCCTTAGGTTGGAACAATGCATTAACGAGTGGTAATCTTTTGGGGCTTTCAAATAAGCTGGAACCAGTAAAACCGCGAGTGATGGGGGAATCACTGAGGGAAAAAGCTCTAGATGACTCACCCACCCTAGCCCCAAGCAGAATTCAGTGTACTGAACCATGGGGGAGTGAACAGTTACAGGAAGTACGCTCACCCCCGAATGCTGTAGCTGTCCCACCCATAGACCGGGGTATGAGACCAATTACTGAATCTTTAACATCGAGTTCTAAAGAGAAAGGGGTGCTCTACAAGAAAATCTTTCAGCGCCATTCAAACTTACGCAATGAAAACACCAAACCACACTCCTTAAAGACTAGTTTTTCAGTGGAAACTGCGCCCGCTATCGACTGTTTGGACTGTATACCAGAATCTATGAAGCGCAGGGCGCTTTTGTTACTCCAGATAATAAAGAATATACCTAATTTATCCTGGGATGAGAAAGATCGACTCATGTATAACGGCATTACAATTTCGGGCTCCAATATGTGTGATCTAATAAATGATCTGCTGCGAAAAAGAAAATATTTTCAACCGACAGGCTGGAAAATTTTGGCAAATATCCTTAAATATCAAAATATTCCAAGAGGCCTGATCGGAACTAAAGAGCATATGGACTTTTTTATTCCTAAAACAACATCTCTGCAAAGCTGCGATGGATTAGTCTTTAAAGAAAATCCACTAGAAAAGCCTGCGAAAGTGGAATGCAATGTGCAGACAGCTTTAGATGATAACTAGACAAAGTCCAGAAAAAAACAACAAAAAAATGCTCTTTTTCAGGACCACGAGTCATTTACTGAACATTTAATTATTTGTCTTTGTATGATTACCAGTAAAATTGTTGTAAAAACTACTTATTGTTGTAAAAATTACTTATGGTGCAATTGTAAAATCACTTTTAAAACTGACTAAAACTCCATTTTCATTGCTTGTAAAACCAATTAACTACTTTGTAAAAACTGATTTTATGTGAAAATTTAAAAAAAAACTGAATAGACAAAAAAATTTAGACTTGTTCATTCCGTTTTGACTTAGCTGGCAGCATGTAACTCTATACCCAACAGAAGAAAATTGATTACGTGTTTGTATAACAGATTAATACTCTTCTTCTTGCCCAGATACGCTCTCGGCAATAATAACATAGAAAAATATGGCTACTGCACATAAAAGCATATTTCGAGAAACAAGTTCAGACACGTCCAGAAGATACGGTACACCTGTGGAGGTTAGATAATCTACTTATCAGATAAGTGTTTACACAAACAAGATAATCCTCTTAACTGAGTACTTTGAAAATATCTATGTACAATATTAACCCAAACACATTGTATATTTCAGAAAAACAGGAACGAGATTTTTTAATTTGAATTTTTTAATTTTAATTTTAATATTTAAATCACTGGCAGAGTAGCTTGTTTACGTCACAGATATCATGGGAGATGACGCCATCTTGTCATCCGCCATCTTGGGCCACCATCTTGGGCCCCAATGGGCTTTGGGTACAGGGAGGGAGAGGGAGCCCTCTCACTTTGTGTATTATTGTAGACACGTCAGAGATATCATGGGGGGAGCCGCCATCTTGTCATCTGCCATCTTGGACCGCCATCTTGGGCCCCAATAGGCTTTGGGTACAGGGAGGGAGGGGAATCCCTCCCACTTTGTGTATTATGGTAGCCACAGCACAGATATCATGGAGGTAGACGTCATCTTGTCATCCGCCATCTTGGGTCCCAATAGGCTTTGGGTACAGAGAGGGAGGGGGATCCCTCCCACTTTATGTATTATGGTAGCCACGTCACATATATCATGGGGCAAGCCGCCATCTTGGACCGCCATCTTGGGCACAAAGAGGGTACGATTGGCCTAAAAGGGCTCTGGGCATGGGGAGGGGCGCCTAACAGTTTTAGGCGCGAATGAGGGACTAACTGGGTTTGGGTGCAGTGAGGGTGCCTAAGGGGCTTTGGGCGCAGGGAGGGTGAGGGTGGGGGCCTAACAGGCTTGGGCACAGGAAGGGGTGAGAGGAGCTTAAACAATTCCTGGGCGCTTTGGGTGCGGGGGTCCCCCGGCGGGGTCCCCCAAAACGAGCATGAAAAGGCCATCTCCTGCTACTGACTATCAACATAAAGAACACATTTTATCGCCAACCAAATTTGCGACGGGAACCCGTGTTACTATTTCGTCCCCTGGTTCCCAATATGTTCTATGTATCTACATAGAACACATTGTGCCTACTCGCACATAGAACACATTGGAATTCAGGAGACGATTTTCAGTTATCGCTTGGGATCCAAATTGTAATTGCTTTGCACGATTTGCAGAAAATTTCAATGAAATTTCGCTTCTATTTAAAAATTGTTCCCGTCATCGTTTTCCGTTCTGCACTTATGTGCGGAACAGAGTTTTTTTCATTTTCGCGTGGTTTAGTGTTGCTGTAGATGGGTATTACATAGAACAGTCGTGTAATAAACGGAGAGAACCGCCAAACAGCGCCGAGTTACTGTCGAATTAGCAGTGGTTGATGGCAAGCACACTATCGACGTGCAGTACGCAGTGTGTGTTGTCCTCACACAGGCAATCGGGATTTTAAGTATCTTTTCCAAGGACACAGCGCTGTTATTGTGGCCAGGATCGAAGATAGATCTTTCGGTTTAAAGTTCAATTCTCCAGCCACTGAGCCACCGCTCTGCCACAATAAACCTGTGCTTATGTCTCCAAATCAATGAAATATGGTACTTATTGTACCGGTATGCGTCTTTCTTCAGCCACACAATGTGCAGTACTGCGATCACAAAATCAATCTTCATCACATAATTAAAAGGTTCATCACTGAAAATATCTCAAACACCACGTCTGATACGAGAATGACGTCAGAAGTCAAAAGGTTTTTTTCCCGGAAATAGAATTGAATTGATCTTTTTCTTCTTTTTCATTTTATGTTTACCTAATACAAAGAGTAGACGACATTTGCAAAAAAAAGTCGTGAATAACTAAATATTTTCATTTTTGTCTCGAAAACGTAGCTTATGACCATTCATTGGAACGATCTAATTCCAAGGAGCAGTCATAAGCTATATTTTTGAAGCAAATTTATTATTTATTGGGGTTTAACGACACTTTTGACCGTCAGAGTCACATCGTGTCGGACAGTGTTACGGGTGGAGGAAGCCGGAGTACCCGGAGAGAACCACCGAGAAACGGTGAGCAACTGTCAGACTCCCCGACGAACTAATTCCACACAGGCAGGGTTAGCATTGGTTGAAGACAAGCAAGTGCACCATCGACGTGCAGAACGCCTTGGTACGCAACGCTACACTGACCCCACGTGGGCAGTTGGGATTAAGTGTCTTGCCCAAGGACACAACGCGATTGCAGCAGGTGGGATTCGAATCAAGGACATCTGGGCTTTCAGCTTGCTTCTCTACCTACTGAGCCACGGCACTCCCTTTGGAAGCAAACATTGAAAAAATACCAAACAATTCAATGGCGCTTTTGGTGAATAGCGCTGACCAGCTTTCGTTGTTACGTTAGCTAAAAATTCCAATTACACATATTGTGATAAAAAGAATATGAAATTTCTCACATTTTGACGTGAAATTCGCGAACTTCGTTCACAAAAATCTATCTGTATGAATTCGAAATAGAATTTTCAAATGAAATTGAGACTCATAAGAGATCATCTATTTATCTAACAACAAGAACGTATTTCCCCCAATACAAGTAAAAACTTATAGACAAAATACAAATCTGTATTGCGAGTAGCAATCGCCCGTGCGATCATTCAATTCAGAAAGAGAACGTTTTTACCTGCACACATGTCGAGGACAATCAACGACATAAATTAGACCAGGTCATTTTTGCCATGGTGATATTTTTGTTGGCTTACCATACATTATACACGAACAATAAAACGAAGAAACACGCCACTCAAACACTACTATAAACTTCAGCGGTTATTGTACAAGAGGAACAATGTATGGGTATCACCTCATGCATAGCACAAGAACGCACTACCGTGAGATCATGATCTTCTTTCATATCATAAAAAATCGATTCATAGACGCTGAATGTTTGTCAAAACAGACGCCGTTCGAAAGTGTACCAAATCGCTTTATTACGCTAACAGATCAAGAAAGGGAGGAATATTGAAAGTTATTATGCCCCACGTTTGTAACATCAGCCGTGGTTGGTTAATATGACACCTTCTAAAAGTCATAGTACTCGAGTTTGGGGGCAAAACACGGGTACTATCGGAACGTTTTTCCCTGGAGACAAGAGAACGAAGAAAATGTAAGCGCCACTTCCATTGATCAGCGTCGAATTTCTCAACACCAAACGCTGGCTCCGTGTCCGTTTAGCTTTTTCAACACCGGTAGACACAAACTTACCAACAAATATATCATCTTCAGTGGGTGTGTTTTCAATTTTAACTGCAAACAATGCATTCAAAAGAATCAGAAATATTAAAAAACTCACTCACATGTTGTTCACCACTTCAGTGAATCCTGAATATGAGTCTCAGTTATGACTTGTGTTTCTCTCCGCTTAAATCTATCAACTGTTGTCCGAGAAACATGAATTTATATTCCATTAATTTAAATCACTTTTCACTTAAGCATTGAACAATGAATTATAGCATGAACAGCATGATGCAGTTGTAAACATTGGCATTTGTTGATATAGAAACTCCCAAAGCGACGGCACTTGTGACAAGTCATTTTCGAAGAGACGTTATTCGTTCGAAATGACGTCATGTTTTTGGATTCGACTACATTGTTTTTACAAGATTGACGGCTTGTGGCAGTTAACGCTTAACAATGAAAGTCATATTTTGTTCGGCATAATAAAATAATAAAATAATTAGAACGTTCCTTTTCATGTTCTATCGGTCGCTGCTTCAGGATTTATTTCAGAAATCACACAAACTCAGGTACTATCGACCGACAGAACATGAAAAGGAACGTTCTAATATTATAATAAATTGGCATTTACCACCATGTGGGTTTCTAACGAACTCGTCGATATATACCTAGAGACAAGGTCTCGACTTCAATACACCATCTCAGCTTCCCAAATGGTTGCAATAACCAATATTTATCGTGTTCAGATCGCGAATCGATCTCGACACATTTTCAAGATTTTGTCGAGATTTCGTGAACAAAATACTGTGTGATCTAGACTGCACTACAATAATAAACAGAAATATCATATCTTATTTTTTCAGCAAGTGAGATTCCATAGTCAGGGTTTATATATCATCTAAATTGGGGATAATTCATTAGGATTCAGGGGCGGACTGGGCCTTGAAAAACTACCGGGAAATGTACCAGGGTGCGTGAGAGGAGGGCGGGGGGGTTCCAGGAGAAGATTTTGATTTTACGAACTAGAAGAACGCTGCTTCCCTGCATCTGGATGATCAATTGCAGTCCATAATATGACAATACGCAAGGCGTAAGAAGGAACCCCAAAGTATCCAACGTATTGAAATATTTCATTCCGCAACCATTACTCCAAAAACATTTTGGTTTATTCAGTCGAATTCCTGCAATTGTTTAATTTCAGCCAAACAAGAATACGTTTCACAGTACTAAATATTTTCCCATAGGCGACCATTATAACGTTCAGGCGAAAAAAAATATGGTCGCATCATTTTAAATTTAGCATTCAAATATTTTTTGTCAACTATAGCCCTTCAGACAACCTTTTAATAATTTTTAAACAGGGGTCATGCAACAAATAAAAGAAAAACTAACAGAAAGGGAAGTGCTGGTCACATGTTCATATTTCTCAGGGAATTCCCAAACAAAACACACCAATAGTCAAACAAATTTTTAGGTTCTAAAAGTCCCCAAATCATCCTCTTTATTCATCTGGAACATTCAAAAGTAATGCAAAATGTCAGCAGACTTCTTCAAATGTTTATTGAAACAATATATTTCCCCAAGACTGCTTAGTTTTGGGAATTACATAATTTCCGAGCGCAACTTTTCGAGGCATGTAAATCTAATTAAAATATTTACAACAGTTATACCTATGAGCAAACCCAACCCTACCAAAAATACAGTTACCTCTTTCATGTGATGAAAGAGTCATTTCTGCAATAGAATTCAACATTTGGCTTCTGTCTAGTCCAAAGCACGGGAAATTTATTCCTTTGAAGAGAACTGTCCAATCTGTGTCAAATAGGCTTAAAAACTGTTATTGCCTACGACAGAATTTCTACTCTATTACCCAATAAGTTGGGAGGGATAAGAATTCACAGCTTTCTTTGAAACTACCCAAATCCCAAAATAAAACTAAAATCTGCATCAGCACACAAAACCTTTTCAGAAAATCTGTTTTAATTAATCATACAGCAAGATAAATAGGGCCCCACCACCACGAAACAATATGTCAATTTTGTTTCAAAATTGGGGTTGTGCAGGGCTTATAGTTCCTCTAAATTTGGGAGAATCCATTTGGATTCTTGCGGAAATCGTTCCGAGAATTCAGACCTGCTATGGGCCAGGATCCTATTAGGTCAGTATGATTGAACCCCTGTTGCATACTGATAATACTGATAATACATGTTAACCCTTTACCCAATACAGCATTTTTAATTTTTACAACACCAACTACTGATTTTTACCCCCCCCCCTCCCCCCTGGGCCCTTAATCGCTCACCTGACGAGGTGGTTCAGAGAAGTATTTTGGGTCAGATTCAGTTAGTCAAGGTTCATGGACACTACATAGGAATAATGTTATGAAATTATTCATAATTCTATTGTCCATGTTAGATGATTATTAGCATAGATCTTCCTGATTGCTTCCAATTCTGACAGCTGTAGACAAGCACTGCCAAACGTCCAAGGGTTGTTGTGTCACTGCACTTCGAAAGGCAAATTTTATGGAAAAGCTCTAAGGAATGGATTTGAACATTTATGAACAACCTCGAACCTAACCCACCCCTGCCCAAATATTAAGCCACAGACCTGAAATGAACAAACTCAAATCTGCCCCCCCCCCCCCCCCCCCCCTGTCATACGAAATATGAAAGGGTTCTGACTGGCAGGAACCAAACTGGAACAAATTTACATCTGACCTCCCCAGAGATGTTGTACACCAAATATTAAAGCATTAAACTAGTGGGTCTGAAGAAAAAGATTTTTAAAGAAATTTTCTCATGTTGCTTTGAGTTAATTTGCACTCCCATAATGAGCCCATATATTAACCCATAGATTTGGCTTGAACAAACATGAATCTGACCCCTTAGAGATGCTGTAAGCCAAATACGAAAGGATTCGGACTGGTGGATCTGAAAAAAAACGAG
Organism: Pictodentalium vernedei; assembly: GCA_031216915.1. Lineage (NCBI taxonomy): Eukaryota > Metazoa > Mollusca > Scaphopoda > Dentaliida > Dentaliidae > Pictodentalium > Pictodentalium vernedei. The sequence goes on from CM062290.1 coordinate 406,951,538, forward strand.
TTTTAAAGAAATGTCCTCATACTGCACTGAGTTAAACTTTGGGCTTCAATAGATAGACCAAATATTAACCCAGAGACCCGATTCAAACAAACTTCAATCTACCCTCCTCCCTGCCCCCCCCCCCCCCACCCCACTAGAAATGTTGCATTCCAAATATGAAAGCATTCTGACTGGTGGATCTGAAGGAGGTTTTCAAAGAAATTTCCTCATGTTGCACTGTTGATATTTGGGTGCCCATAGGGAGCCCAAATATCAACTCAGGGACTTGATTTGAACAAACCTGAACCTATCCCTCCCACCCCTAGAGATGCTGTATACCAAGTATCAAAAGATTCTTATACATGGTTCTGGAGAAGATTTTTTTTCAATTTTGGAAAACAATTTATGCATGCTATCAGAGAAATGCTTGGGGCCCCCTGTCGATGTGGCAACGTTATTTGAACAAACTGGAATTCATATATGATAAGGAACATGAATATCAAATTTGGTTCAATTCGGCTCAGTTGTTTATGAGGAGAGGTTAGTAAGGTAAAGTTCACACCGGACAGGATGGACTGATGGTGGACAGACAGAAAGTCATCATTTAAGCGCCCCTTGACTTACAGTCAGGTGAGCTAAAAATAAACAATATTCATCAAGCGTAATAATTATGGATGTTACTAGAACCGGCTGATGAGAGCCGGTTCCAATGACAGCCATATTTGTACAAATTTTATTGCCAGTGTCACAATATTTCAGGTCATGTTAGTGTTGTATTGGTTAATTTGCTGCCTTTGTGGTAGGTAAAGGGTTAAACTGACTCAGTTCTTTTCATGTGAATCCTAGCAGCAATGTTACGAGAAGCTACATGGTTTCTCACTGGTTTTGTTGCACGGATCTCTACGGGAATCGATTCTCAGATTCTTATAAGCCCTGGCTGAGGCTATATAATCCACCAATATCAATAGAAAGTGCCATTTTATCTCAACAAATGATGTCAAATATTCTTTTACCTAGTGATGAGGTAAATTATAGCCCTGGATGTACCCCCCCCCATCCCCTCCCCCCCCCCACCCCCAAGCTCTCAGTATGCATTTTTTCCTAAAACAAGAGACCCCAGGGGGCCTGAGGGCGCCCACCTGTACATGGTAACCTAAATATCAACCCAGAGAATTGATTTCAACAAGTTGCATCTACTCCTCCGAAGAAAAGCTGATACCAAATATCCAAAGATTCTGACAAGTGGATCTAAAAAAAATGATTTTTAAAGAATATTCCTCATATTGAACCGAGTTATAATTTGGGCTCCCACAGGGAGCCCATATATGAACCCAGGGACTTGGCTTTAACAAACTTGAATCTCCCCCCCCCCCCCCCCCCCCCAAGGATGCCGCACACCAAATATCAAAACATTTCAACTGCTGGATCTGAAGAAGAAGATTTTTAAAGAAAATTCCTCATTTTGAACTAAGTTACAATTCGAGCTCCCACAGTGAGCCCAAACATGGACCTAGGGAGATGGCTTGAACAAACTTGAATCTAGCCTCCTAAGGATGCTGCATAAAAAATATCAAAAGCATTCATCTGCTGGACCTGAAGAAGATTTTTTAAAAAAATTCCTCATTTCGAACTAAGTTACAATTCAAGCTCCCACAGTGAGCCCAAATATGGACCTAGGGACATGGCTTTAACAAACTTGAATCTCACCCCCCTAAGGATGCCGCACACCAAATATCAAAACATTCCAACTGCTGGATCTGAACAAGAAGATTTTTAAAGAAAATTCCTCATTTTGAACTAAGTTACAATTCGAGCTCCCACAGTGAGCCCAAACATGGACCTAGGGACATGACTTGAACAAACTTGAATCTTGCCTCCTAAGGATGCTGCATAAAAAATATCAAAAGCATTCATCTGCTGGATCTGAAGAAGATTTTTTAAGAAAATTCCTCATTTCGAACTAAGTTACAATTCAAGCTCCCACAGTGAGTCCAAATATGGACCTTGGGGCATGGCTTGAACAAACTTGAATCTCACCCCTAAGAATGCTGCATACCAAATATTAAAACATTCTGACTGCTGGATCTGAAGAAGAAGATTTTTAAAGAAAATTCCTCATTTTGAACTACATGTAAGTTATCATTCGGGCTCCCACAGTGAGCCCAAATATGGACCTAGGGACATAGCTTGAACAAATTTGAATCTCACCCCCCTAATGATGCTGCATACCAAATATCGAAACTTTCTGACTGCTGGATCTGAAGAAGATTTTTAAAGAAAATTCCTCATTTTGAACTAAGTTATAATTCGGGTTACCACAGTGAGCCCAAATATGAACCCAGGGACTTGGCTTGAACAACTTGAATCTCACCCCCTAAGCATGCTGCATACCCAATGTCAAAAGATTCTGCTGCTGGATCTTGAGAAGAAGATTTTCAAAGAAATTTGCCTGAAATACACTAAGTTCAAATTTGGGCTCCTATACTGAGCCCAAATATGAACCCAGGGGGCTGATTTGAACAAACTTGAATCAGATCCACCCCACAATGTTGCATATCAAATATCAAAAGATTCTGCCTGCTGGATCTGGATAAGAAGATTTTTTAAGAAATTTGCCTGAAATGCACTAAGTTCGAATTCAGGCTTCTATAGTGAGCCCAAATATGAATCCAGGGGGCTGATTTGAACAAACTTGAATCAGATCCACCCCACAATGTCGCATACCAAATATCAAAAGATTCTGCCTGCTGGATCTGGAGAAGAATATTTTTAAAGAAATTTGCCTGAAATGCTTCTATAGTGAGCCCAAATATGAATCCAGGAGGCCGATTTGAACAAACTTGAATCAGATCCACCCCACAATGTTGCATACCAAATATCAGAAGATTCTGCCAGCTGAATCTGGTGAAGAAGATTTTTTAAGAAATATGCCTGAAATGCACTAAGTTTGAATTCGGGCTCCTATACTGAGCCCAAATATAAACCCAGGAGATATGGCGTTTTACTGTTTTCGATTTTTAGCTCCTGTGGTTTCCATGGGGCTACAGAAAAAGAAAATTTGGCATAAATTAGGTACTTATGACCCAATAAACCCTCACATAAAATTTGATTCAAATCAGCCTCTCGGTTCGGAAAATAGAAATTTTGGGCGGGGCCAAAAATTTTGCCCCTCCCATAACGATGCCAAGTATAGCCCATCAAACTTCGCTTAAAGAAATCCAAGTCTACACCTTAAAAGGAAGCTGCATACCATATATCAAGTCTCTGCTACTGCTGGTTGATGAGAAGATTTTGGTGCCCCTTGGGGGCATGGCACCACCCAGGAGAAGGGGGCAACTTCATTTGAACAAATCTGAATTGGCATTAGGTAATAAACATTTACCCAACATTTGAATAATGTAAAGTTAACGCCGGACGGACGGCGGGCAGAATGTGATCAGTAAAGCTCCCACTGAGCTTTGCTCAGGTGAGCTAAAAAACTTTATTAATTTATAAATAAATTGATGGTGACATGAATTTCCCATTATTTTTTAATCACATTCTTGCTTCTGAACACATTTCACATTGTGTTTGATATTCTGCAATCTTTGTAAGAAAAAGACTAAGTTTTCTCAGTTAAGGCACCTCGAGTCATAAAACAGTGATTTTTTCCAACAGAATGACCAATACCTGCTACTGTGGTGTCTCATGACACTGTTAAAATTCCTAAAATCATAAAATATTGATTCATTAGTGCTATGCTTGTGCTGCAAATATCCACAAGTGCACTTTCACTATTTTGGTTTTAATCCCCACAGGCATGCATTCTGTCAAAAGGAGTGAAATTGTAGAAAATATGTTCACAAAGAGGACAAGTTACAGTACAGTCGCCATGGACGGGTTGTAATACACGCGTGGGCAGTGATGTCCACTCATGCATTTACCAGTCAATAAAAATCATCATCTACAAAATTTTAATTGATGAAGCATCGGTTTGTACCTGGTGCTTCATTATTTAAATTTTTGATGATTATACCTATAGTTAGTGTTTGGTATCAAATATTATTGTATGAATTTGTATCCGTGGAAATATTGCCCATCCATGGAAAGTGAGCAGTACACTGCCACTGTACTGTATTTGTTTCAAGTATATAATATACTCTTTGATGTTTAATATACTTGTGATAGGCTGGGTCGAAAGTACTCAGTACTCGTAGTACTCGAGTACCACTTTTTTGATAAAATACTCAATACTTGCCAGCCCAGATTTTTGTATGTGTGTGTGTGTGTTTGTGTGTGTGTGTGTGGGGGGGGGGGGGGGAGGTTGGAGGGTGAAAGATAGCTGCAAATTATTTAAAATGTTGACCCAGGCAAATGAAAAGCAAAGAAACATTTCATCCGAAGGACAGACAGAGACATGCAGAAACAAATTTGGGAAGCCTAAATAAAAGTAGTGACTAACTTAAAATGAAAAATATAGATAGAAGAGCCAGGGCAATGTTGTCAAACAGAAAACAAACAAGAGCCCCCAGAGGGCCTGATGGCATTCACCTGACATGGTAGCCTAAATATCAACCCAGGGAATTTATTTGAACATTTAGTTGCATCTGCCCCTCATAAGAAAAGCTTATACAAAATATCCAAAGATTCTGACCGGTGGATCTAAAAAAAAAGGATTTTTAAAGAATATTCCTCATATTGAACTAAGTTATAATTCAGGCTCCCACACAGAGCCCAAATATGAACCCAAGGACTTGGCTTGAACAAATTTGATTCTCACATCCCTTAGGATGCTTCTATATACTAATATCAAAAGATTATGACTACTGGATTTTAAAGAATATTCCTCTTATTGAACTAAGTTGTAATTTGGACTCCCACAGGGAGCCCAAATATGAACCCGGGGACTTGGCTCAAACAAACTTGAATCTCACCACTCTAAGGATGCAGCAACCCAAATATCAAAATATTCTGAAGAGTGGATCAGAAGAAGATTTTTAAAAAATATTCCTCATATTGCACTAATCTAATCATAGAGAGTCCAAATATGGACCCAGGGATTTGATTTCAACAAATGTGTGAATAAATCTTCCAAAGATGTTATACGCAAAATATGAAAGCCTTTGGAGCAGTGGTATGGGAGAAGAAGATTCTTTAATGTTTTTCCCATCACTAAAATGATGACTCCGCATAAGTCCTGGAAAACTTCCCTATGATAAAACTGATGGCAATTTTTTTTTTACCATTCTTTTCGGCAGTTCGTAAGGAAGCATCACACAAAATAAAAATTTTCAGTGCCATGTAGTTTTGAAGATATGGGCGTTTTAAATTTTTTCTATATTTAGATCCTGCAGTTCCCAAAGGGCCACAGGAAAATGTTTTGGCATAAATTAGGTACTTACGACCCAATAAGCCCATCATATCAAATTTGCTTCAAATCAGCCTCTCAATTTGGAAAATATAAATTTTGGTACAATTCGGGCTCCTACAGGAAGACCAAATATGAACCCAGGGACTTGGCTTTAACAAACTTATATCTCACCTCCCTAAGGATACTGTATATATCAAAACATTCTGACTGCTGAATGTGAAGAATACTTTTGAAGAATATTCCTCATTTTGAACTAAGTTATAATTCAGGCTCCCACAGTGAGCCCAAATATGAACCCAGGGACTTGGCGTAAACAAACTTGAATCTCCCACAGTGAGCCCAAATATGAACCCAGGGACTTGGCGTAAACAAACTTGAATCTCACACTGGCTCACACCGATTAATCGACTAACCAATGATCAATATCTTGATTGATAAAAAAAAGTAATTGATCGGTTAACCGTTACTTTTGAAGTACGGTACTACATGGCAGGGTATTTGATGGCTGGATTCACATCGCAAAATACTATACAAAAATGTCCAATTGCTAACCATTTTTCTTTCATATTGGGTAAGCTTATATTCACTATTTATCATCACTTTTTGAAACCAAGATGGAAACTGTTAATCAAATTTTTAAAAACAAAAAATACACTGTATGGGTTAGCACTATGGAACAAACTTGCTCCAAAACAGGCAAACATTGTCACACTGGCTCACATCAATTGCATGAGAGAGATAAATGCATGCCAGTTACGTGCCAAAATACTTGTTCACTTGCATGATCATTATACTGTATCAGTAGCTGAAAACGGTCATTCTCAACCCTTCACCAAATGCAGGTAGCAGACGATACTTGCACAAGAAATTCTAAAGATTTTCAATGTTTGTCTCAAAACATAGCTTATGCCCCCCCCCCCCCCCATTGGAACAAGCTCAATGAGCTTGTTCCAATGAGGGGTCATAAGCTATGTTTTGAGACAAAAATTGAAAATATAATAAAATTTGAATGGACATGTTTGTATATGGCGCTGCCCGGTTTTGTCCATTATGCTGAGTAAAGTTTTAATTATATAAATGGTCAACGGTACAGCAATTATTCAGCTACCTATTGGGGCAAGTAATTAATCAGTTAACCAAGGTTAACCCATGCGATTAATCAATCACGAAAACCCTTTAATTGTTTCAGCTCTAAAATTAATTTAATTTTATTAAATTTTATCTGATGAAAAAATGCTTATAATTTTGGGGGAATGGTAAATATGGATCTTCTTAACAAGCATTTGCAAGAACATCAGAGGAATGAAATCACCGTTCTCGCAATTTGCAAAACCCTGGTGAGCCAAAATATAGGCTTGGCTTGAAGAAACTTAAATCTCACCCGCCTAATGATGGTGCATAGCAAATATCAAAAGATTCTGATTGGTGGGTCTGAAGAAAAAGATTTTTAAAGAATATTCCTCATACTGCACTAATTTCAACATTTGGACTCCCATAGAGGCCAAATATGGACCCAGGGATTTGATTTCAATAAACGTGTAAAAAAATCTTGCAAAGATGGTATATGTGAAATCTGAAAGGTTTTGGAGGAGTGAATTGGGTGAAGAAGAGTCTTAAATGCTTTCTTCATTACCCACAGTGTTACAGAATGCTGACTAAGCATTTTTTCAAAGTCACGAAAAAGTACCCCATGACTGACCTGACAGAAATTTGCTTAGACCATTCCATTCTGTTGGTCCCAAGGAAGCTTCACACCAAATAAGAATTCTCAGTGCCATGTAGTTTTGGAGATATGTGCGTTTTGAATTTTGTTCTATTTTTAGCTCCTGGGGTTCCCATGGGGGGATGGGAAAATATTTTGGGGCATAAATTAATTACTTATGATCAAATAAAACCAAAAATTAAATTTGGTTCAAATCAGCCTCTTGGTTCGAAAAACAGAAATTTTGGGCGGGGCAAAAATACATGCCCTCCAATAATGAAGGCAAATAAAGACCCACAAACTTCTCTTGAACAAAACTAAGTCTACACCTCAAAAGGAAGCAGCACACCACATATCGAATATCTGCTACTCCTGGTTCACGAGAAGATTTTTTTACGATTTAGGCAAAATTTTGGGGCATGGCCCTACTGGGGGCAGGGCAACTTGATTTAAGCAAAATCAAAATGCAATGTCATAACAAACAAGCATCTCACATTTCACTTAAATGATTAATCAGTTCAGCAGTTTTGGAGGAGAAGATGCAAACACCATGTTCACGGACGACGGACGACTGCCTTCAAGTGATCACTACACCTCACCCTGACTGAAAGTCAGGTGAGCTAAAAACTCAGTGGACCATGAGTGCTGCAGTTGGGTGAGAAGCTTGATTCAAGGAGAGAAGAAACTTGTAGCTGCTGGCTTTTGAAAGTGTTGTTAAAACCCAGTAAATAAATAAATAAACAAGAGGCCCCACAGGGCCTGAAGCACTCACCTTGAACAGAACACGATATAAACAGAGAACAGAACACGATATAAGAGTCCAAGAATGAATCTACATTAAGCAATCCATCTCCATAGGATACACTGCAAATCTTTGAGCCCCTCAGGAGTGACAAAAACAGTCCAAGCATCATGCCTTTTCTTTAGTTGATTATGATGTAAAATGTGGAACTCCCCTCTCAAGCACCTTGATACAACCTATATAGATTACTCTTCACCTCTTGAGGGTACTAATAAAAAATGTCTAATTCTTCAGCTACTTGGGCAATTCCGGCTCCCATAGAGAGCTCAAATATCAACCCAGGCACTCGATTTGAACAAAGTTGAATCTGATCTCCTTTGAGGTGCTGTATACCAAATATGAAAGCATTCTGCCTGGTGGATCTGAAGAACAAAATTTTGAAGAAATTTCCTCATATTGCACAAAGTTAAAATTTGGGCTACCATAGTGAGCCCAAACTTTAACCTACAGACCCGATTTGAACAAACTTGAATCTCACCCCACCCCTCCCCCCTTAGAGATGTTGTATACCAAATACGAAAGCATTCTGTCTGGTGGATCTGAAGAAGAAGATTTTTAAAAAAAACTTCCCCATACAGCCCTAAGTTAAATTTGGGCTACCAAAGGAAGCCCAAATATTAACATAGGGACTTGGTTTGAACAATCTTGAATCTGACCATCATAACAATGAGGGTACCAAACATTAAAAAATTCTGACTCGTGGTTCTGAAGAAGATTTTTAAAGAAAATTTCCCGTAAAATTTGGGCTCCTGCATTGAGTCCAAATATGAAAGAATGGGCTTCATTTTAACAAACTTGTATCTGACCCCTCTATGGATGCTGTATACCAAATATCAAAAGATTCTGAACATTGGTTCTTGAGAAAAGATTTTCTAAAATGTTTGCAAAAATGTTGCACCAACATTATTCTGATGCCCTCTGCAGAACTCTCTAACAACAACAGAGGGCATTTTTTTTACCATTCAGTTCTACTGGTTCTAAGGATGCTTCATACCACATAACAGTTCTCTTTTCCAAGTGGTTTGGGAAACATGGGAGTTTGAAAACATTTCTATTTTTTGCTCCTGAGGTTCCCATGGGGATGCAGGGGTTTTTTTGCATGAGGTAAGTACTTATGACCCAATATTACCACGATACTGAATTTCATTCAAATCGGACCATCGGTTCGGAAAATAGAAATTTTGGGTGGTACCAAAAATCTAACCACTGCCATTACAAAGCCAAATATTGCTTCACAAAGTACATTTGAACAAGCGTGATTCTACACCTCAAAAGGTAATTCCATAACGAATATAAAGTCACTGTACCCACTGGTTCATAAGATTTTTAAAATATTTTGGGAGCATTTTACCCCACCCCCTCCCTATGAGGCTGGGCATGTTGAGTTAAACAAAAATGTAATACCCATTTGGTACCATTACTCACACAAACTTTAACTTGAATTGACCAAAACGTGGTGTTGATGGATGACAGATGGATGGACAATGGATGGAGAGTGATTAGATAAGCCCTGCTTGACTTTGTCGAAGTGAGCTAAAAAAAAAAAAAAATTAAACGGTTCATGTCCGATATTTTACCCATGTTATTAAAACTGATAAATTTGTCCCTGGAGTGCAACAAGGTTTATGCTATACATGTAGCATTGCAAAGCCTTCTTGCACTCAAGTGATGGAATACACCTCCATCCAAGCTATTCTGTAGATTATGAGGCCTAAAACAAACCAAGAACATGAACTTATGCATGAATATTATTACAATGAATACACTGTCTTACACAAAGGAATACCACACAATCCAGTGTAGACTGATTTCAAAAAGTCCTCCGTAGTGGAAGGGCAATTTTAACAAACATACAGGCCCAAATAAGCTTCATACACAGTGTAAAAATTCCACAAAATTAATAAACATTCATATATGTTTAATAGGAATTAGGAGTATTGTAATTAAAAGTCAATTGTGTAGTTGTTTATAAACTTATATAACTTTGTTATCAGGTGTTAAAAAATATGAATACTTGTAAACACACCCACCCATTTAGATTAGTCCCTGCTCATAGCAGTGACACAGACATACAGTACAGTTGCTGGTCATAATCCTTGCATGGGCAGTGCATGATGTCCATGGCTCACTCCATGCATGTTTTTTCCAGGTAATAGAAAATCATCATCAATAAAATTTTAATTAATGAAGCACCGAATTGTATCCTGTGGTTCATTAATTAAATTTTTGATGATTATTGCTGTAAACAATGTTTGAAAACTAATATCACTGCATCCACAGAAATATTGCCCACCCTCAGAAAGTGACCAGTACACAGCAGCACAGAGTCAAGGTAATTGTGTTTTACTGTCTTGAATTTCAAATTTTGTTGGTTTTTTTTTGGTTTTTTTTTTTTTTGGGGGGGGGGGGGTGCACCAGACCCCTCCACTGATGAGAGGGTCACACACCCTCTTGTCCTCACCCCTATCTCACTGCTATGTGGCTCAGGTGATTCTGTGCATCATATTCTTTATGACTCCCACTAGATACATGTATTACTCTTGTCCCTACATGTAACTTAGATATCCTGGCTTAGCACCAGTATAATGGTAAACTAACATCAAATTGTGTGCTTATGTACAGTAGCTAACATATTGGAATAGTATAATGAGCTTTGTCAGAAACTTGATCAAGTATTGATGACAAACAACAATTTTCATTACCAGTACCTGGTGCCAGTAATAAAATAAGATTTGCAAATATCACCCTGCATTTTTTCAGCTATTAACTAACATAAAATTGTGCGCTTCATGAAAATTATGAGGTGGTGTGTTCTTTTTATTATTTATTTATTGGTGTTTAAGGTCACATTTATCTGCACAACAGCTTATTGTGACCATGGCAGTTTTATGGATGGAGGAAACTAGAGTACCCAGGAGAACCACTGAGCAATGGCAAGCAACTGTAAGCTCCCCAACATACTACACAAGCACGGTTAGCCTTGTTCGAAGACAGGTGCACCAAGAACATGCAGTATGCCTTAGTACACAGAATACCTTGCCCCCACATGGGTAGTGGGGGTGAAGTGTCTTGCCCAAGGACACAAAGCTGTTGCTGCAGGTGGGATTCGCACCGAGGATCTCTCGGCTTGCAGTCTGCACCTCTACCTACTGAGCTAATGCACCCCTGATGGTGTATTCTGATTATGTAAATAGATTTAAGCAGTACTAGTATGTGATTGGTTTTAATGCCATATTTGAGAATTATGGGTGCTGAAGTAATGAGAGTGCACTGAAAAATCTTCCCTTTGGTATTTAGTATGTAGCTTGGTAATGGTAAAGTGACTTCACCTCAGTAAGCAACAGTGTGAAAGCTGGCAGCCATCTTTAATATCGGACCGCCACACCCAAAAAACACTCGTTCTCATCCCAAGGTGATAACAAAGGTACCCAAGAAGTTTTATGAAGATCGGTTCATAAATACAGCCTCCAGACTTAGCGTATTGACATGTGCACTTACAGTGTATAAGTAGCACTGATAAATTAAAGGTCATCTGATTTGCATAATTTCTGCAAGAGAAAAAAACCTGTATTATACAGTATTTTTTGTGATGTACAGTTAAAACTAGAGTCCTGTCACGAACTGTGCGCTTATCTAGGCTTAATTGCGCGTATGAATTGCGTGCAATTGTCATATCGAATGGCATCCAAAGCACGGCAAGTTCTCCTGGTTACTTATAGCAAACACGGGCAATATTTCTGCCAATGGACCTCCGGGTTACCCGGAGGTCCATTGGCTGAAACATTGCTTGTGCACAGGCCATATTTACAGAATTTGATTGCCTTACTATGGTCATATCGCGTAGATTAACACGCATATCGATGTGCTATTTGTGCGCATTTCCGGACAGGACTTTTAGTTTTAACTGTATTCCATGTTACTAAACATTCATACAAAAATTTATTCAAATCAGAACTTTCATACAGAAGTTCTGTACAAAAAACTGATCGCAATAATTTTAGTACAAATTGGCTGCTAGTGGCCATCTTGAATTTCGAACTGCACCCAAAAACACTCGCTCTCATCCCACGGTGATAACAAAAGTACCCAAGACGTTTCGTAAAGATCGGTTCATAAATATGGCCACTAGCCCGAGCCGTACAGAAGTTGTGTACAAAAAACTGATTGGACCTAATTTTGGTACAAAATGGCCACTGGCAGCCATCTTGAATTTTGGATCGCACCCCAAAACACTCGTTTTCATCCCTAGGTGATAACAAAGGTATGCAAGAAGCTTGGTGAAGATCCGTTCATAAATACAGCCCCTAGCCAAATCCGTATTGACATGTGTACTTACTGTGTATAAGTAGCACTGAATAAATCAAAGTTCATCTAATTTGCATAATTTCTGTACAAGAAAAAACCCTGTATTTTATGTGATGTATTCCATGTTACTAAACAATCATACATGTACAAACATTTATTCAAATCAGAACTTTCATACAGAAGTTCCGTACAAAAAACTGATTGCAGTAATTTCAGTACAAAATAGCTGCCGGCGGCCATCTAGAATTTTGGACTCCCCCCAAAAACACTCATTCTAACATCATGGTGATAACAAAGGTACCCAAGAAATTTCGTAAAGATCGGTTCATAAATACGGCCTCTAGCCCAAGTTGTATAGAAGTTCTGTACAAAAAACTGATTGTACCTAATTTCAGTACAAAATGGCCACTGGTAGCCATCTTGAATTTTGGACTGCACCCAAAAACACTCATTCTCATCCCAAGGTGATAACAAAGGTACCCAAGGAGTTTCATGAAGATCAGTTCATAAATACTGTACAGCCTAGCCCGAGTCGTATTGACATGTGCACTTACTGGGTATACATGTAAGTAGCAGTGAATACATTAAAGTTCATCTAATTTGCATAATTTCACAACGAGAAAAAAACCTGTATTATATATGATGTACTCCATGTTACTAAACATTCATACAAAAATTTATTCAAATCAGACCTTTCATACAGAAGTTCTGTACAAAAACGCTGATTGCACTAATTTCTGTACAAAATGGCTGCTGGAGGCCATCTTGAATTTTGGACTGCACCCAAAAACACTCGTTCTCGTCCCACGTGATAACAAAGGTACTCAAGAAGTTTCGTAAAGATCGGTTCATAAATACAGCCTCTAGCCCGAGCCGTATTGAATTGCTGTTACCGAACAGATGGACAATGGGCCATGACATAACCTTAAATTTGACTTTGTCATTGTTGAGCTAAAAATGGAGAGTATCCAGAGTATCACAAAACAAAAACCTATTTGTAAAGGACTCCTCCTTTCAAGGACAATGGGGCAGTGTTGGCATTCACCACCATGCTGCCTTGAGGCTGCATTTTGAATTCCTGTGTTTGTTGTTCTAATGAAATATTATTTTATTATTATCAGTTATGGTACAAATATGGTACTGATAGCACACTTTCAGGAACCGCTGATGTCTGATGTCGACTGTGTGTCAGTGCATGAGGTGCACACATACTTTTGGGGTTCTATACACCACATCCTTCATTTTGCTATATAATTTGTGTAAATTTATTTGGAATTTATAGAATTTCAGACTTGTAAATTTCATAGTATTGTTTTTGCCTTAGTTATGGTGCTTTATAAGTAATGGGCAATTTAGTTTGAAAAAAAGGGGTTCATGAATATTCAGTCACAGGAAGATTCAGCCCTCATACTTTTTCTGAGAATATTCGGTCCCCAATTTCACTCATGCCCCCACCCCTCTCTCCTGTTAACCCATATAATGAACATCCCAAAAGACATTTTAATATCTAGATATTTATGCTTGTTCGCAACTTATTATGGACACAAGTGGACACAGAGTCAAGGTAATTGTGTTTTTACTGTCTTGAATTTCAAATTTTTTTTTTTTTTGGGGGTGGGGTGGGGGGGGGGGTGCACCCGACCCCTCCACTGATGAGAGGGTCACACACCCTCTTGTCCTCGCCCCTATCTCATTGCTATGTGGCTCAGGTGATTCTGTGCATCATATTCTTTATTACCCGGCCCCACTCCCACTAGATATTACTCTTGCCCCTACATGTAACTTAGATTTCCTGGCTAAGCACCAGTATATAGTGGTAAACCAACATCAAATTGTGCGCTTATGTCCAGTCGCTAACATACTAGAATAGTATAATATGCTTTGTCAGAAACTTGATCAAGTATTGATGACAAACAGCAATGTTCATTACCAGTACCTGGTGCCAGTAATAAAATAAGATTTGCAAATATCACCCTGCGTTTTTTCAGCTATTAACTAAGATAAAATTGTGCGCTTCATGAAAATTATTTCGTTACTACCTGTTAAAAATTACTGTTTCTTGTTTTGCTCTTTTAGAAAAAGAAATCACTCCTTTTCTGGCGGGCATACTAAACACCAAGGCAAACCGAGGGATACCAAGGTGAATGAAAACTGGAGAGTCTAAACGGGTATGAGGTGGTGTGTTCTTTTTATTATTTATTTATTGGTGTTTAAGGTCACATTTATCTGCACAACAGCTTATTTTGACCATGGCAGTTTTATGGATGGAGGAAACTAGAGTACCCCAGGAGAACCACTGAGCAATGGCAAGCAACTGTGAGCTCCCCAACATACTACACAAGCTGGGTTAGCCTTGTTCGAAGACAGGTGCACCAAGAACATGCAGTATGCCTTAGTACACAGCATACCTTGCCCCCACATGGGTAGTGGGGGTGAAGTGTCTTGCCCAAGGACACAAAACTGTTGCCGCAGGTGGATTCGAACCGAGGATCTCTCGGCTTGCAGTCTGCACCTCTACCAACTGAGCTAATGCACCCCTGATGGTGTATTCTGATTATGTGAATAGATTTAAGCAGTATAAGTATGTGATTGGTTTTAATGCCATATTTGAGAATTATGGCCACTGAAGTAATAAGAGTGCACTAAAAAATCTTCCCTTTGGTATTTAGTAGGTAGCTTGGTAATGGTAAAGTGACTTCACCTCAGTAAGCAACAGTGTGAAAGCCGGCAGCCATCTTTAATTTCGGGCCGCACCCAAAAACACTTGTTCTCATCCCAAGGTGATAACAAAGGTACCCAAGAAGTTTCATGAAGATCGGTTCATAAATACAGCCTCCAGCCTTAGCGTATTGACATGTGCACTCACAGTGTATAAGAAGCACTGAATAAATCAAAGGTCATCTAATTTGCATAATTACTGCAAGAGAAAAAAACCTGTATTATACAGTATTTTTTGTGATGTATTCCATGTTACTAAACATTCATACAAAAATTTATTCAAATCAGAACTTTCATACAGAAGTTCTGTACAAAAAACTGATTGCACTAATTTTGGTACAAAATGGCTGCTAGTGGCCATCTTGAATTTCGAACTGCACCCCAAAACACTCGCTCTCATCCCACGGTGATAACAAAGGTACCCAAGACATTTCGTAAAGATTGGTTCATAAATACGGGCTCTAGCCTGAGCCGTATAGAAGTTGTGTACAAAAAACTTATTGTATCTAATTTTGGTACAAAATGGCCTCTGGCAGCCATCTTGAATTTTGGATCGCACCCCAAAACACTCATTCTCGTCCCTAGGTGATAACAAAGGTACCCATGAAGCTTGGTGAAGATCGGTTCATAAATACAGCCCCTAGCCCGAGCCGTATTGACATGTGTACTTACTGTGTATAAGTAGTACTGAATAAATCAAAGTTTGTCTAATTTGCATAATTTCTGTACAAGAAAAAAAACTGTATTTTATGTGATGTATTCCATGTTACTAAACAATCATACACAAATTTATTCAAATCAGAACTTTCATACAGAAGTTCTGTACAAAAAACTGATTGCAGTAATTTCATTTTCAGTCCAAAATAGCTGCCGGCGGCCATCTAGAATTTTGGACTCCCCCCAGAAACACTCATTCTAACCCCATGGTGATAACAAAGATACACAAGAAATTTTGTAAAGATCGATTCATAATTACGGCCTCTAGCCCAAGTTGTATAGAAGTTCTGTACAAAAAACTGATTGTACCTAATTTCGGTACAAAATGGCCACTGGTAGCCATATTGAATTTTGGACCGCACCCAAAAACACTCATTCTCATCCCAAGGTGATAGCAAAGGTACCCAAGAAGTTTCATGAAGATCAGTTCATAAATACAGTCTAGCCCGAGCCGTATTGGCATGTGCACTTACTGGGTATACATGTAAGTAGCACTGAATAAATTAAAGTTCATCTAATTTGCATAATTTCAGCACGAGAAAAAAACCTGTATTATATGTGATGTACTCCATGTTACTAAACATTCATACAAAAATTTGTTCAAATCAGAACTTTCATACAGAAGTTCTGTACAAAAAACTGATTGCACTAATTTCTGTACAAAATGGCTGCTGGAGGCCATCTTGCATTTTGGACCGCACCCCAAAACACTCGTTCTCGTCCCACGGTGATAACAAAGGTACCCAAGAAGTTTCGTAAAGATTGGTTCATAAATACAACCTCTAGCCCGAGTCGTATTGAATTGTTGTTCCCAAACAGACGGAAGCCAGAGTCGTATTGAATTGTTGTTCCCAAACAGACAGACAACGCGCTATGACACAACCTTAAATATGACTTTGTCAAAGCTTAGCTAAAAATGGGGAGTATCCAGAGTATCACAAAACAAAAACCTATTTTGTAAAGGACTCCCCCTTTCAAGGACAATGGGACAGCATAGGCATTCACCACCATGCTGCCTTGAGGCTGCATTTTGAATTCCTGTGTTTATTGTTCTTATGAAATATTATTTTATTATTATCAATTATGGTACAAATGTGGTACCGATAGCACACTTTCAGGATTTGATGTCTGATGGTGACTGTGTGTCAGTGTGTGAGATGCACACATACTATACACCACATCCTTCATTTTGCTCTATAATTTGTGTAAATTTATTTGGAATTTATAGAATTTCAGACTTGGAAATTTCATAGTATTGTTTTTGCCTTAGTTATGGTGCTTTATAAGTAATGGGCAATTTAGTTTGAAAAAAGGGGTTCATGAAGATTCAGTCCCAGGAAGATTCAGCCCTCATACTTTTTCTTAGAATATTCGGTCTCAGTCGTGGTCGAATGTCATCACCTCTTGAGGTCAAATCCTCACAGAATTTTTTTTTTTTTTAAATATTCTATGCATTTTTTCTATTGTTTTATGTTAAGGATTTATGATTACTAATTATGACAAAATTACAAGTGCGATATGAAACAAACCTTAATGAAGCTGGAACAAAAAAAACCTTCCCAAAACAAGCTGTGAGAGGTTCTCAGCTCGAATCCCAATTGCAGCAACTGAAATAAGGCGTACTGCACATCGATGGTGCACTTGTCTTCAACCAATGCTAACCCTGCTTGCTTGGAGTTACAATGTTGAGAAGCTGACAGTTGCTTGTCATTGTTGCTCGGTAGTTCTCTCTGGGTGCTCTGGCTGGGTTCCTCCCCCATTAAAACTGTTGGGTGGCCCTGGCTGTAAAAATTGTTGTTAAACCCAATAAATAAAGAAATCAAATTTGCTGAATCCAAGACCTTTGAATGATGGTTTTGATTGGGGTGTGTGTGTGTGTGGGGGGGGGGGGGGGTTATACAGTTGTGCCCACTTAATTGGATATATCTTAATTGTATACAGTTGAAACTAGAAGTCCTGTCCCGAATTGTGCGCTTATCTAGGCTTAATTGCGCGTAGGAATTGTGCGCAATTGCCATATCGAATGCCATTCAAAGCATGGCAGGTTCTCCTGATTACTCATAGTAAACACAGGCAATGTTTCTGCCAATGGACCTCCGGGTTACCCAGAGGTCCATTGGCTGAAACATTGCTTGTGCACAGGCCATATGTACAGAATATGATAGCCTTACTATGGTCATAACGCGTAGATTAATGCGCAAATCGACGTGCTATTTGTGCGCAGTTCATGTTAGGACTTCCAGTTTTAACTGTATCCCTGTTAATAGAATATAATTTCCCAACACAAAACCATTTACCTCCAGTACAAATTTGACCTGGTAATTGAATATAGGTTATAGAGTAATCTCCTGTTAATTGAATAACAAATCTTGTAACATGTTGAGAAATTGCCCTGACTCTTCCCAGTTTTCCTTTGGTTATAGACCAATTTGGCCTCAGTACATTCAATACAGGCATGTAATCTATTATATCTTGTTTGACAGAGCTCATGGAGCTCTGTCAAACAAAATATAATAGAATAAATGCTAAGTTTATCTCTGGAATACAGGAAAGTGACACAATCCCTGTCAATTGAATACTCCTGCTAATTGTCCCGCGACCCTTCGGGGGACTATTGTAATCAGCAGTGTCCGTCCGTCCGTCCATCCGTCTGTCCGTGCGTGCGTGCGTGCGTCCGTCACACCCTTGTCCGGATGATAACTTTAGTTTGGATGATTTTACTGAAACTAAATTTGGTATGTGTCTTACTTGGGTGGAAATGCAGGTCAAGTTCGAAAATGGGCACGCTCCACTGATTTCTACTGGATTTATTCCCCTTTTTCGACTTAAAAAATACAGTTTTTGTGTTGTCTGGATGATAACTTTAGTTAGGATCATTTTAGTATGCCGCTTATTTGGGTGGAAATGCAGGTCAAGTTTGAAAATGGGCACGCTCCACTGATTTTTACTGGATTTATTCCCCTTTTTCGACTTAGAAAATACGGTTTTTGTGTTGTCCGGATGATAACTTTACTTTGGATCATTTGATTGAAACGAAACTAAGTCTGTGGTTTAATTGGTTGGAAATACAGTTCGAAAATGGGCCCGCTCCACTGATTTCTACTGGATTTATTCCCCTTTTTCGACTTAAAAAATACAGTTTTTGTGTTGTCCGGATGATAACTTTAGTTAGGATCATTTGATTGAAACGAAATTTAGTATGCCGCTTATTTGGGTGGAAATGCAGGTGAAGTTCGAAAATGGGCACGCTCCACTGATTTTTACTGGATTTATTCCCCTTTTTCGACTTGGAAAATACATTTTTTGTGTTGTCTGGATGATAATTTTACTTTGGATCATTTGATTGAAACGAAACTAAGTATGTGGTTTAATTGGTTGGAAATACAGGTCAAGTTAAAAAATGGCCATGCTCTGCGAACAAATTGCATCCTAACAGCTCCCTTGAATTTGCCATCTTGGTCGGGGGACCGGGGGCATTGCCCTTGTTGAATAATGTTATTGGCAAAGTGGCTCTTCAATTAACAGGGTTCCATTGTACAGCAAAAACAAATATCACAAACTAATAATGAAACTATGTACTTGTGAAATTTTCATGTGGTCATTCTACAAAATGTTTTAGCTGGTACTATACAGTTTTGAAGGTTAAAGGGCTCAGTACTTAGAGGTGAAGGCTGCAAGTCAAAGGGTCCTCTATCAAATACCACCTGTGGCAACCACTTTGTTTCCTTGGGCAATACACTTCATTCCCACTGCCCACGCAGTGCCATTGCGTACCAAGGCATACTGCATGTCAATCGTACACTTGTCTTCAACCAATGCTAACCCAGCGTGTGTGCTGTTTGTACGTTCGATGTTTGTAATTGCTCTGTGGTTCTCTCTGGCTTTTCCCACCTGTAAAACGGTCCGACATGAAGTGACCCTGGCTATCGAAGTGTCATTAAACTCCAATAAATAAATCAATAAGAATCATGTGTCCCTATTCTGGAGAACAGTTTGGGGCAAATTGCCAAAGGATGGTTTGGGTTAGATTAGTATCCAGTTTGGGTCAAATTGTTGGAGGACAGTTTGGATGCAATTCTCACGAATTCCAGTCACTTTGGCCCCAAGTCATTTTGGCCCCAGTCATTACAGCCTCAGGTCAATTCAGCCCCAATATACCAGGTCATTTCGGCCTCTTTAAATATTTTCAAATATTGTTTGAATTTTAACATTTTCTATTTAATTTTTTTTCATCATATATATCTCTCAATTAGATATTCAGGTATACATGATATATGCCTAGTAGATTTTCTTTCATGATGAATAAATAAAAGAAAAGTTTCAGCATGTCGAAGATGCACATGGACTATGTGGGATTTGAAATCACTTGTGACCTGAATAATTTTATTTGCTTATGAATCTATGAGAGCCGGAAGCGAGGGTAAGTAATGTGATTTGGTTTGAGTGTACGCCTTGGAAGTGGGGCACTGGGATCAGACCCCCCGTGGACATCGAACTGGAAGGGGACTAGGAATTGCGCATAACTACAAGGATTCTGCTCTGTGTTTTAGAAAATGTGGACATATTTATGGTAGTATCAAAATCGCAGTTTGGTGGTTGTTTCAGAAAAAAAAAAGAAAAAGAAACCCTGTGAACCTCAAACTGGAAGGTGACAAGGAATTGTGCATAACAATATGAAAAAATGACTGCATATTCCGGTACTTTGCAAAATTTCAAAGTAAAATAATTTCTCTTACTTATACAGATAGCATCTTAAATGTATGTAAAATTGAACACATGGATAATTTTTAATGTCATGTACAACTGTTCTGTACACTGTGTAAATACAAATAACTGAACATTACTTAATAAAGGTAATTACCCATTATTTCTAAACATGAACTATGCACTGATCTTTATCGATCTCTACACTTAAAATGGTGCCGAAATGACCAAGGGACCAAAGTGTCTAGGACAGAGATGACTTTGAGGTCGAATTGACCAGAGGACGAAATGACTTGGAGCCGAAGTGATTGGATATCATTCTAACAGATGAGAGACGTTAATTAGGCCCTAATACAGAACACATTGAATGTGAATTTACTGCAGAGATAATTGCTCGACGATATATTATATTAATATTTTTTCAATAAATATCGAACAATCTATTAATATTTTTTTTAAGAATTATTTTCAGGAGTTAAAACGAATATCGTAGCGTATCTAAAATATCCTAACAGATTGTACTGCTTTTCTTTTGGATGATTCTTCCCTGGGCCTAGTTCTCCCCAGGCTGAAGATTCCCCCAGTTCCCGAAAAAAGATGACATGCCATTTTCAATGGCGGTAAATATCCAAAAGGGTTATTATTTTCCATTTTTTAGTTTTTGAACCTACGAAGCACTGTTCAGAAATACAGATGCACCAAAAAGTAACACATTATTACTTTGTTTTGGTTTCTAACGGGACTGAAAGCAAGCTATCAGTATCACTTTTTCAAATTACACCCATTTCGTCTGCTAACCAAATCGTCCGCTGCAATTTTACCCAAGTCGTCCTCTACAATTATACCCAACACGTCCGAAACTCGTTCGCTGGGGGAAAGTATTCAAGTATTGCATTTTGAATCATTTTTTATTTATATAATAATTTTATTGTATAATTTATTGTATATTACCTATTGTAATATATCTTAATGTACCTCCATTGTAATATATCTTAATGTACCTCCTTGCATTAAATTTCATATATGTGTATGAAATTCTGAAAACAGAAATGTCAGAACAAAATAAACTATCCAGCCATCTAATAAATTTTAATTACTGTTTATTCAATAGATTACCAATAAAAATTATATTATTACAGTAAAAGTTCTTAAAGTATATGTACGTTATATTAAGTTCCACAACATAATCTTATAATTTTGCAATTTTTCATTGAAGAGCTGCACCAGCACCTTACAGTGAATAATTGCAAAATTATTAGCATAAGTATTATAAGAATTAATTATATTAAGAAATGCAACAAAATTTGTTATATTAAGTTCTGCAACATAATCTTATAATTTTGCAAGTATTCATCGAGGCGCACCGTCGCTTTACAATGAATAATAGCAAAATTATTAGCAAATGTATTATAAGAATTAATTATATTAAGAAACTCTTCAAAATTTATGGTTTATTAAATTCTGCAACATAATCTTATAATTTTGCAATTATTCTTGGAAGAGCATCACCGGCGCTTTACAATGAATAATCACAAAATTATTAGCAAATGTTTTATAGGAATTAATAATATTAAGAAACGCATCAAAACGTGTTATAATTATATTAAGAAATGCATCAAAACTTGTTATGTTAAGTTCCGTAACATAATCTTATAATTTTGCAATTATGCGAGGGGGAGGGGGGTCCTGGGGGGGGGGGGGGAACAAAAATTTGCAAGACATGATGTGGGGGTGGGTGAGTCTCTTGAGTGCACCAAAAATGCATTTCCAACTTGTGCAATTTTTTAAAAACATATCAATATATCAGCCAATATATGACATCATTTGTTTTTCAAACCTGAAAGATGATGTTGTACATCACACTCTTAACATAAATACAACATCAGGAGGCTTTATATGTGAGAATATTGGGCTTAATCTGGGGAAATGTCACACGTTAGTAGGGGGTGGGTGTCTTGTTCGAAATGTAGAAAATGTGCAGACAATATTTTCCTTGACAAGCGGACGACTCGGCTTGCGGACGAAACGTCCGTATACCTTTTTTTCAAGCAAACTTTTCCTTACTTTTACAACACCTTAACAACAACATTCGGATAATTCAACAACTGAGTTTCTGTTCATCTTGATATTTCACCAGGTACGTGTCAATGCATATCTGTATACAATCGCACCAATATAACAACAATTATCAGTTATATTATCGGTTATATGTACGTTTTTTTCGATTGAGGTTATCACTGGCAGACAGGCTGCAACGAAATCAGGACTGAGAGTTCGATCTGAAATGACGAGATCATCAGCTGAGCATATTGACAAACTTCCAGAAGGACAGAACTCGAGTAATAATAGTAACACTTTGGCCGGCCGCTGATTTGTCGCGGTTCTCGGTTGAGAAGGCCTGGTTACCCCTGAAGTGTAGATATGTAGGCAAATGTATCACGCAAAGCTTTGAGGCGAAACAAAAAACATTTGATTCCCAGAGGGGGACAGGCCAATTGCAATTGCATGGGCAATTCGACACCGGAAATTACGTGGTTTTTTCACTGAAATTCACTGTCCACTTCAAAAATCACATTGACGGCTATAGAGAATTCTGTTCTGGAACACATTTATCTGACTGGGTATGTGGAACCCTTTGCGGGCCTACGGCCCGCTTGGGGTTCCTATAAAGGGCATTTCGATGGCATATTTATGTCATCATCGTCGGTCATTCGAAAAAATAGTTGCACCGGGGGTGGGGTGACCCATCGTGCCGACCATAGTTCGACCCAATGGGAGAAAATGTTGACGTTTTAATCGGACCGAACGCTGTTTCCTTGCATCTGAACGATCAAATGCAGACTAGGCTGCTGGTATATCGAAATGTCTCTATGTGGGCTGCCAATGATAGTCCACAAAGAGAGCATTTCGCTGTACCGGTAGGCTACGCTATCAGATCCATTCCGCTTGTTGATTATTTTCACAAAATTTCATGCACCAAAATGTGTTGGGCTGCATCAATTTTGGGGCCACATGGGGACTCCCAACAGGGGGCTCACCGGGAAGTTTCTATGGCCAGGCCGACTCGTTTGGATTCTCGCTAAAATGGTGGCGAGAATCCGTACCGTCTATGAGTATCCCATGAGACCACCTTAGTTGAACCCCTGTTGAAAACTGATGACACATGTTTAGCCTTTACCCAACAGAGCTTGTTAATTTTAAAACATAAGCTGAATTTAATAATTTTGAGAAAAATAAACAACATTTACATATAAAACCTTACAAATACGGATGTCATTGGAACCGGCTCATTGAGCCAGTACCAATGACAGCCATATTTGTACAATTTTATTGACAAAGTGTCAGGATATTTCAGGATTAGCCTTAAATTGGTGAATTTGCTGACGCCGAGTTTGGTAAAGGCTCAAATTGACCATTCTTTTCCACGCGAAATCCAAGCCGAGGTTCAACAAGAATCAACATGGATTCTGACTGGTTTTGCTGCGTCAATCTTTTCGTGAATCGATTCTTCGATTTTCGTCGAAATATAAGCCCTGATTGTGCTGTGGGGAGATAGGCGAATAAATAACTTCGATCGAATCGCGACCCAGTCGTCGGGATCTGATTGACATTTCCATTTCGCGTTTGTAATCACTAGACTTGTATGCAGGATATTACAACCATATTCTGACGACCCGACGAATCGCGACTCTTCCTCAAATCGAATCTCGAATCGAATCAGGCGAAAAGTTTGAAACCGAATCGAAACCATGCTCTCACTAGTGGTCTCCATCTAACATGTGAATCCAGTATCATTTTGCGAACTGGACGGACATATACAGAACCACACTGTTTCAAGGATGTAACGATGGCTGGACGAGAGTGAGTGGCGCAGGGATACAGCTGTAATTAATCGCCAGCTGAATTAAATGGTCGAAGATTTGAACGGTTGAAAAGGATTTTCTCCGAGAACCAGGCATTTTTGTCAGAGAACCAAACTTGATTCTTTGACCTTGCCACGTGTTGACTGGATGTTGATTCATTTTATTCGCAACAATGTCAACCTCAACCCTGTAAGCGTTTCATATTAGACATAGGAAATTATGGGCTCGCAAATTTGTTTTAAAAAGTGTGCGTGCAGGCATCGTTATATCTGAAGGATGACAATCATTGTTTGAAGTGGACTGCACTTAGGCTTTAGGTTGTTTACTACATAGAAAGCGTGAAAAAGGAATTGTAGGATAAGTGCAAGAAAATGCCATGTTTTTGTTCTTTCCACCAGTCATAGATCATTACAAAATGTAACACCCCACCCTCTCACAGAACGACCGCCGTGGACCGGTCACTTTCCACGGACGCAATAATATTAGATTCCAAATATTAATTATAGAAATAATTTTCAAAAAATTGATTAATGAAGCACCGGGTTTAACCCGGTGCTTCATTAATTAAAATTTTGCAGATAGTGATTTTTACGGATAGTGATATTTATTACCTAGTAAACGCATAGTCCATACGTTGACATCATTTCCCACGCGTGGATTACGTCCAGTCCACTGCGACTATACTGTTTCACTTCCCACACACAGAAAGCCTTTTCTTAAATGCACTCTTGGGCAAGGCACTTAATCCCGATGGCTTACATGGGGACACGATGATTCTGTGAACAAAGGCGTCCAGCACGTCGAAGATGCGTATGTCTTCAACCAATCTAACTCTACCTGTGCCGCGGCGCAGAGTTCACAGTGACGATGTAGGAGAGCTGACAGCTGCTCATAGTTGCTCGGTGGTTCCGGGTACTCCTGGTTCCTCCACCCGTAAAACTGTCACCGACATGATATGACCCTGGCTGTTAATGTGTCAATAAATAAATAAATAAATAAATAAATAAATAAATAAATAAATAAAATCTGAGTATCACAGAAGTCTTTGTCAGAGGCCGAAAAGAAAAATACAGGTTGCGGGGTTGTTTTTACCAGTTAACTCCAACTTATTTCTGTTGATAACAGTTTTACAAATGTTAATATGTTTGTTTTATTATTTTGCACATTTGTACGTGACAAACCTATTACCTGAATTATTCTCTTGCAGAAAAAAAAAAAATCTCTTGGTTTCTGATTCAAAACAAAAATAACTCGTCAGGTGTCAAATCCAAAATCTTCAGAGTGTTAAATTGAGAACTATTTTGAATTTGTATTTAGTACGTAGTTTTAAAGGGTACTGAACGAATATGGCTTATAATGATAGTCTTTTGAACGGCGTTGTTTTGGGAGTGGGGGCTGCCCAGTCAGACTGTCCCGATTTTATTTTTAAAACATTCAAATGCAGATGCCTGCTTTGAATTTGCTGTGGTACCCCTGAAAATACTGGGCCCGTCCCCTGAAATATCCTCAAAAAAGAAAATACGCCCCCTACCGTAGGATTTGTTTTGGAGATACCATGCTCCTGCAATACAATTTCCAAATAAGCTGTGCGTCGGGGAGGACGATGAGACTGCAGGCTGACTCCTCATCTCATACTCCTACAGTTAAAACTAGAAGTCCAGTCACGAATAGTGCACTTATCTAGGCTTAATTGCGCGTTGGATTTGCGCGCAATTGCCATATCGAGTGGCATCCAAAGCACGGCAGATTCTCCTGGTTACTCATAGCAAACACATGCAATGTTTCTGCCAATGGGCCTCCGGGTTACCCGGAGGTCCATTGGCTGAAACATTGCTTGTGAACAGGCCATATGTACAGAATTTGGTAGCTTTACTATGGCCACAACGCGTACATTAACGCGCAGATCAACGTGCTACTTGTGCGCATTTTATGACAGGACTTCTAGTTTTAACTGTAAGGAGCTATCACATGTAGATGACATTCAATTTAAGTTTTGATGCTGGGAATTATTTATTTATTGGTGTTTAAGGTCACATATTTCTACACAATGGTTATTCATGACCTCGGCAGTTTTACGGAAGCCGGAGTACCCGGAAAGAATCATCGATCAACTGTCAGCTCCCCAATATACTAACGCCACACATGCAGGGTTAGCATTAGTTGAAGACAGGTGCACCATCGACGTTCAGCACTCCTTAGTGCACAACGTCGCCGTGGCCTCACGTGGGCAATAGGGGTGAAATGTCTTGCCCAAGGACACAACGCGGTTGCCAGGTGAGACTCGAACCGAGAAACTCTCGGCTTTCAGCCTGAACCTTTACCCCCTGCTGGGAGTTGAAACAAAATAACAATATTCTTGCACAAAACAAAAATACTTACCAAAAAATCTTAGTCACCAACCCGATAATAATGATGGTTGAATAATAGTGATGGTCAGGATATTTGATTAGAAATAACAGTGTTGGCATTGTCCCTCTATTTAGTGTTCAACCGATGATCGGAACCGGCCACCACAATCGGCCGATTATGGGCAATCGGATAACAACGGCAACGGCTCCTGGAACATCGGTTCAACCGATTGTTGCCAAGCAATTTGTGATTGTTCTGCATCGCATTTTATTATCTTCTGCAATTGTTCAATTGTTAATGTAAAATGATGTCGATGATACCATTCAATAAAGTTGAGAAACAACCACAATGTGTATTCATAATCTCTCTACAAGCCACTTTACGGGATATACGTGTTAAACGAATGTAAAGCCTACAACTGAGCACACTTGCAGCAATCGCCAGTTCATACCGGAAAAGTGAAGGATGCACTCCTTTGACTCAGGTCGCAGTAAAATTATCAGTCGAGCGCACTTGGGCGGTAAACGGGGCGCTGAGAGCCACGTTTACCGCCCAAGTGTGCGCGACTGGTAATTTTACTGGGACCCCAGTCAACGAAGTATAACACTTTGAAAAATGTTCAGTTTAATGTAGTTCTTTCGAGCCTCGACTTGTCTTGTAGTGCACGGTATTACAATCGGAATCGGCATCAGAATCGGCCGATTGTGGGCTCAAATAACCGGTAATCGGTCAGCGACCATTTTAGGTAATCGTTTGAACATTACCTCTATTCCCCATTGCCAAATAATAGTGATTGCTGGGATTTTTTCCCTTAAATTAATAATGGTGCCAACACTTTTATTATGCAGAGAGTAAAATACAGTCTGTGTTTAGAAAATATTGTAATATGGTCTAAGTTTTAAATATCGCAATAATAACATTTTCATGGAAGTCATCTAAAAAAACTGACAATATCTTGGTTCGGGCCATACATACTAACCACACCCCCCCCCCCCCCCCAACCCCACCCCCTCTTCATGGTTTCACTCCCACCATTCTCGACACATTCAGTAGTGGATAGGTGGTAACATGTATTTATTTGTATCAGCATTACTACATCCATTTTCCACCAGAGAAAAAACGTTAACACCCCCCCCCCCCTCCTCCCACAGATACATTACCGGTTCCACAGATATAAACCACTGTGCAGAATCTAGACGAGTTTTTCTTAATTTAATAGCAAACCGGACTTATCATTGTTCCACTCTGCTTTCTTTTATCAACTAATGCGACTGTGAGGAGGATCGTACCACACCTACAGTTAAAACTGGAAGTCCCATCATGAAATGCACATAAATAGCACGCCGATCTGAGCGTTCATCTACGCGTTATGACCATGGTAAAGCTATCGAATTCTGTACATATGATCTGTGCACAAGCAATGTTTCAGCAAACATCACAACCCCTCCGCCTTCCTGGTTCAGTTGCTCACCACCGCGTCCACACACCTCTTACATCCGTCCTCTGTAAGTGTGAAACCATTGTGCTATTGATGAAACTTACCTCCGCCATTCTGAATCGCCGAGTAGGGAAATCTCCAGACATTTCCTAATCCAACTGAATAACCTATCAAAGACAGCAAATATTCTACTTTTGTGCTCCATAAGGGCCGTTCTCTTTCTTCGGTTACTTTATTTACATCGCTAAAAATCAGTTTCTCTTGATTCGCTGCTTCTGTCTTTCCAGCCATTATTGCTATGCTGTATCGTTCAAAACATTTACGTTAAATTTCTAAACAACATAACCTCAGATAGTGTGCGCGTGTATGTTAATAAATTAATGCCTTTATATCAATTGTGATCCAATTAAATATAGCAGGGCTGGCCTGGAAGAGTTGTGACCGAAATAATAAAGATAATGTGTCCTTTATGGCATATATGCATAGATGAGATGTCCGGAGCGCGGTGGCTGAATGGCAGACTGTTGGACTTCTATGCTAGAGGTCCTGAGTTCGATCCCCGTCTGGGACGACCCGCCTTTTGTCCCTGGGCAAGGCACTTTATCCCGGTTGCTTACATGGGGCAACACCGTGTACTAAGGCGTACTGCACATCGATGGTGCACATGTCTTCAACCGCTGTAAGCCTGCCTGAGCGGAGCTTGAACAGAGTTAGAATGTTGAGGAGCTGAGAGTTGCTCGTCGATGCACGGTGGTTACCTCCGGATACTCCAGCTTCCTCCAGCCGTAAAACTGTCACGGTCACGATTAGCCGTTGTGCATAAGTATGTGATCTTAAACACCAATAAATAAATAACTAAATAAAAAAATAAATGGGAAGTCGAGACTTCAGTACACCATCTCGAAAACTCACATGGTGGCAATAACCAATTTATCTTTCAATAGTCCTCGCTTTCCTGACTTGTCCGCATAATGATGGGATCGGGGACAGTTTTTAACGGCATCTGCTTAACGATCAGAGGCGTCTATCAATTGTTTTTTTTATCAATGAAGATCATGACGTCATGGTATTGCGTTCTTGAACAGTGCGCGACGCAAACCCCATTCATTATTCTCCTTGTACTATAACCGCTGAAGTTGATGTGTGGTTCTGTGTTTTATTTTTCATGTTTAGCTGGTAAAGTGCTGAGTTTTTTCTGACAACAAATTAAAGCTCATCATATACTGCTCTATTACATTTAATTGGATAGTGCCTTATAGGCACTATCCAGTTAAATGTCAGAGAGCAAGGTATTGTATAAAAAATCTGATTCATATCAGGGACAATAAAGGCTTCCTCAGGCAGAATGTAGCTACAGACAGTTATTGCCTGTCACTTTTAATAAAGCCCAAAATAGGGCTTCCAGCCCTCTACCAGTTAACGCATAGTAGACCTATATAAAAATGTCATCATGGCAAAAAAAAAAAAATCTTGTCGTACAATACTTCGTGGATCAAGCGATGCACTTACCATTTAATTACTGTTATCAAAACGGTCGCCTCAACATGTAATAACTTGATGCCGATTGAGTGCAGGTAAAAACCGTTCTCCTTCTGAATCAATATGGCCAGGCCCTTATAATCACGTTACAACCGTTATACCCCAGTTGATGTTCATATTCAACTGGGGTATAACGGTTGTAACAATAAAGACATTCGGGGATGTACTAGAGGTTACAATACAGTGCTTTCGTGCAAACAGCGCCTCTAGTGGTTTGCACCCAACCTTTAATGGAGGATAAAAGGTTCCCGCTTTATCCAATTGGTGGAAAGTGAACTGAGCTTGTACGTTTGAATAAAATTTTAAAGTGCATGTTTTGAATAAAATTATAAAATATTGGTGATAACTGTCTTCTGGAAAGCGTGAGAGAACATTAACCTTGGGTGGGGCAAATAAAAGTAGATCTATTTTATTGAGTGCGAAACAAGACATGAGTACAGGAAGCACTAATGTTGAAGTCACATGGCGGCCTATACTTTGTTTTGGTATATTTTTTTCATGAGGTTATAAACTTAGTGGATATAGGGTTGTTTTTTCCGAAAATGTGCTTGATGAGGTGGGGAGAGAGGAAAAGGTTTGTACTGTCGCCAATGTTAAAAAGGACTGTAGTGTAACTTAGACACACCACACGTGGAATCTGGATTAC
Source organism: Pictodentalium vernedei (assembly GCA_031216915.1). Taxonomy (NCBI): domain Eukaryota; kingdom Metazoa; phylum Mollusca; class Scaphopoda; order Dentaliida; family Dentaliidae; genus Pictodentalium; species Pictodentalium vernedei. Next base: position 406,981,650 of record CM062290.1, read on the forward strand.
GCACAAGAACGTTACGTAGAAAAGCATCTGGTTGTACGTTACGCGTGTGAGTGACGTTGTACCGTGAATGAAATGATTCCACTGTAGTGTAACTTAGACACACCACACGTGGAATCTGGATTACGCACAAGAACGTTACGTAGAAAAGCATCTGGTTTTACGTTACGCGTGTGAGTGACGTTGTACCGTGAATGAAATGATTCCACACCAGGCATGTCAAAGTACCGTCGGTGCAAACATAGACGGTACCGGGACGGGACAGAGCTTGTCCCGCCGAAGCCGGTACCCGTACCGGGACAAATCAACGATTGGTTGACATATCACAACCAAATGGGGGAAATTCGTATTTAAACCGAACCAGTCCCCCAAGATCGCAAAGACAAACATGGCATCGTACAATTATTCTGCGGCGAAATCAAAGTAATCATATAGAACGAAAATTGTGTTTTATGATTACTTTGATGTCGCCACAAAATACTTTCGTTGATAAAAACGATGACGCAGCATTCATTGTCTTTGATATCACGTCTGAAAAGTCCAAATGGTCGACATTATCGAGATCGTTGTGCAGACAGAACAGGCAGCTTCCGATTGTTTTGATTTTTGTTTATTCACAAATAAGTTGAAAGTTTGTCGTGCAAGTGTGTCATACACGATGATCAGTCTGTTTACCCTCGTTCAGATAGGAATTTCCGCATAAAATACTTTATCCCAGTACCGGCGGGACAAAACATGCAGTTCCGATACCGATTAGAGCATGAGGGAACCGGCGGTACCGATGCCGGTTGACATGCCTGTTCCACACAAAACAGTGTCAAGCAAGAAGGTTATCAACCCGCCGAAGGCGATATTTTCTTTAAAAATATCAGCCTTGTTCACTAAATTTAAGTTTAATCGTGGTGTAAATACAGATAAGAACTCGGGTACAGGGGGCATGGGTCGCTTCCCTTGGTTGAGTTTTCCCACCCTCGTTGTGTTCTGTCTTAATATTAAATGTCGTTAACTGTTTTGTTACATGGAAAACCATACACGCCATTGTTCTTTGGGATTAATTCAACACCAAACTCAAACTAACATTTCTTAGACTAAAACCACATTTAAACTAATACAACAATCATTTCATGTTTGCCACGTAAAGAATTGGAACACAAACCATATTTCCAACCGTTTTATGATTTGAACGAAGCTTATATATATGCACGACTGGCTGCACTGTCCGATGGCAGGTTAACTCGAAGCGTCTACAGTAGAGTCGCTGTGGACAGGTCGTAATCCACGCGTGGGCAACGATGTTTACTAGGTAATACAAATCATCTGCAAAATTTTAATTAACGAAGCACCGTGTTGAACCCGGTGCTTCATTAATTAAATTTTCGTTGATTATTCTTACAATTGGTGAGTAGAATCTAGCATTTTTGCCTTCGTTGAAATATTGCCCACCCATGGAAAATGACCAGTCCACGGTGTCCGTACTGTAGGTTGATCACAAAACGTAAGCTCTCAAGCCACCAGTCTAAGGAAGGAAGGAATTCGACGCTGTTGTCGACAGGAACCTGTCTAATTCTTAAATATTCCACAGTCTATATTTAGATTCAATCGACTGGAATATTTCAAACACAAAACGTGTTTCTCTAATTTTCAACTGCGTTCGATGGAGCAAGGAACTTCATGCCCAAACCACTACACTACCCCCGCTAAAACGGTCGCATTTCCGCACGCAAGCACCAGAAAATCGTTCTCCTCGGAGATACACTCTTGCCTTACCATCAGCGCGCCGTAGACACAATCGTGATTCATCACTAAAGAGAACTGTGCTCCAACGCTGCTGAGTCCAGCGAACACGCTGATGTACCCATTCCATTCTGACGGTACGATGACGTTGGGTAGTAGTCCATGGGCCAGAAGTCGAAACCATCCCCCCCCCTTGGGATTTTTGTAGACAGGTGTTTTTGGATACTCCATGGTCCACCATTTCAGAATCTGCTTGTTGGCACGTAAACTGTTGGTGGTTGAAAGAGCTAGAGCCTGTTAAAGTTGGGGTGGTGGTAGTGATTTAGTACCACCAATTATGGGGTAGGGGAAACAAAAGTGTGAACATAACTCTTGAACCGTACATTTTAGAAAGGTGTATTACCACTCAAAATGTTTCGTTTTGAATGTGCTATATGATGAATAAAACATATTTAAAAAGTGGCCATTAATTAGGTCAACAGTCTGTAAAATAGAACAAAATTAGGTCAGTGCCTAAAATGTGCATACCATCAGAAGAAATGGCATTTACTCGATCGAAAATGTTAATTTGGCTCTTTGAATGGCCTCATTTTATGCTAATGGAGTTCACAGAGTAATTTTAAGTATTGGTATATGGATCAGTTATGGAATTAAACAACTGGCAAAGAATATATCAAGTATTAAATGAAAAGCACATTTTACTGCCGTTATGGGGGAGGAGAAACAAAAATATGCTTACTTTCTGAACCATACATTTTAGAACAGTTCATTACCACTCAAAATGATTGGCTTCAAATGTGCTACATAATAAGCACAAAATGTACATGAACTGGCCATTAATTAGGTCACCGGCATATAAAATATGACAGAATTAGGTCATTGCCTAAAATTGACAAACCATCAGAAGAAATGGCATTTACTCCATCGAAAATGTTAATTTGACTCTTTGAATGGCCTCATTTTATACTAATGGGATTAATTGAGCAATTCGAAGTGTTGGCATATGGACTGGCAGTTAATTTCAACAACTCACTACCTGAGTTCCGTATTGTCCTAAGCGACATCTATTTAGGGTGTCGCTTAGGACAATACGGAACTCAGGTCACGAACTGGCTGAGACGTTTTAAGGTAGCAAGTGGAAATGCACATTTACGAATGTTATGGGGATGGGGGAACTTCGCCGTAGTCTCCTCTGCAATGGTGGGTAAGTTGTATTCAATATCAACCTGATTTAAATATCTCATCAAACAGATTCTCTAGGTCATCTTCGCCCATCTGTTCGAAGTCCTGAAGTTCAAGTTCTAGACTCTTTGGTTCTTCTACCAAAATGTCAGTCAATTCCTTAGGCATTATATCACCCTCAGTCCACTCAAACTCTAACTTGCCCTCATCTATTATCCAGCCTTGCCCATCTGGTTTGGGAATACCTGCCATCGCTTCATCCGCGTTGTACCAAATAACTGCTTGGTAATTGGCCCTTTTGATGTGCATTCTAAGTGTGGCTCTGCAGGGTGGGAGGAGGCTCATGTCAATCCCACTGTTGCTTGATAGGAGATTTCCATCCTTTGATTCACATTGGAAACGTTGTAGAAATTTCTGAAGGCGAAGGTCATTGATGTTTGTAGCAGCAGTGGAATGTTTGTCATACAAGAGACAAACAAAGTGCTCTAGGCGGTTGAAGACCCCATCATCTACTTCTTGTCTCCTCCCAAGGACAAGGAAGACGTCAAGGAACTCTTCGTATTTCCGAAGAAGCTTCAGTGGCGCTAGTTTCCCCTTCTTCACAAATGCACTGGTAGTGTCACAACCACTAAAGGCATGGAGGGCTGGAAGAGCCGAGCACATATCCCTTCCCAAACTAGTGCACACCTTCTGAACATCAATGAGGCGCCTCTTATCCCCTACACCAGTGTCGAACAAAACTCTCTGGGGAAGTTCATATGTGAAATGGAGAAGAAGTATGAAGACATCTGTGTCGGGAGATCTCACTGTAATGGTAGTGTTCTCTGGTGAGTGGTGTGCTATGTCAAGGCAGTGCAAAATAATCTTGGTGTCGGCCTCTTCATGGTTTGATGCCAGTTCGTCCACATCTGTACATATTGTCTTTATTCCATCATCACTGTGGAGCCGGACACACCTCTCGTCACATACAAACATGACCTCTCGGTGATAGAGCCGTGATGCATAGTCATCTTTCTTCCATTCATTTAGAAGAAACCTGATTAGCTGCTCCTTGTTGGCATCACATGTCATGAATTCTTTCCAGTTTCTTGGGACTTTGGTCTGTGGACCTTTTATCAGATGGGCCTTTGCAGTTCCTCGTCTTTCTCTCTCAATGCCTTTGATGGAATTGGGGACATATGTGTCTGTGACGAAGTCTACTCTTTTCACTTTAGGCAGCTGCCCGAAGACAGTCATTGCCAACTCCTTGAATGTTTGGGGCAAGGTCACTTGTGCTTGGAGCAAGGCATTTCCATCAATGATGCAGGTTGTATCGCCTGGTTTTTCAGCCAAGAAGTCTTCTTCCAAGGCATGCATCAGTTTTGCCTTATCTGTCTTTGTCGGCACGCCATCAGGTGTCCCGAGAGATGGAGGTACTGGACCCAATGGGAAGGTGAGCACTTTCTCCAGACTAATGTCATGCTGCAAGGCTATGACTACAAGTTGGCCGAATACATTTCGTTCACTTGTGAGCTGTTTGGTCTTTTTGGACTGCCCTGTCACCTTAACACGTTTGGCCATGTCAGAGAAAGTCTTCAGCTTTAGCCTCTTGATGGGTTCATGAAAGCTCGTCTTTTTGTCAATAAACCGCTCATGTACAAACTGTTCATGTGCCTTCTTCCCAATACTCACTGCTTGTAGTAGATCTTGTTCGATATCACTTGGTGTTGGTGACCCAGAAGACAAGCAGTACAGGACGTCATTCTGAACCTCAAATGGATTCATGAAGTTTGAGATGGCTTCCAACACTTTGTTCACATCGGCCTCACTTTGCCTAATACTGGTTGGTCTCAAGTCCTTATGACTAGAACAGTATTGACTATCCATGTCCATCATTTCCATTGTTGCTTGATGGTAGCTTGCTCTAGCATTTCTTGTCATAGCCCATCTGTGGTATGCAGCACGATTCCTGCTGAAGCCAACAATGCCACCATCAGACTTGGCATGGCGATTTATAGTCTGCTCTATGGTGATGTCTACAGCATTGCGGGAGTTTGGAACATTTGACCTGCTCACACTGAACCCATTTTGTCTCAGGAGGTCTTCTGCGCCAGGATGCGTCTCCGACAGATTGAGTAGTGACATTAAGTACACCGATGTGTACCTGGCATAGTTGGGATGGTCGTAGCTGAAAAACATGCTGCACATAGACTGGATACTTGCTTTATGAAGATCAAAGTTGTTTTCTTTGGTTGCCCGCTGAAACTCTAGCATATTCCACACCCTGTCCATGTAGTTCAGCCAGAAGAGTGCGGTTTTGCCAAATTTCCCTTCATGGACCTTCACCTTGAATTCAATGTAGGCATCCAGGAGTTTTATGCAGCTTTCATTGCCTAGAGCTGCAGCCATATTTTCTTGACATGGCTTCTTGGCAAGATGCTGAAGAATGCTTTTAACCTCATCCGTGAAAAGACCTGTCTGTGCTTGCGAAGCCTCAAACTTTGCCAAAAGAAGACGTTCCAGCGCTTCCACAACCAACTTGTGTACACGTAGGGCCCGGTTGTAGTGTTTCCCTGACATGACTTTCTCAATGGAGCCGCTAGCACAGATACCAGACTCGACTAGGATTTCTTCAAATCCGCTACCTCTGACACTCTTTCCTAGGGCAGCCATGTAAGCGCACATCATGTGAAAACCTCCGATGAGGACAATGACATCTTTGAAGACCTCAGACTTTTCCCATACAATTGCATACGCCTTGATGACAACGGCAAGATCAAATGTTACGAGAGTGTACTTCTGTCCTACTTCCCTAGTTACTGCCTGGGATAACTTTAGTATGTGCTGGACAGTTGAATTCTCTGTCACTGGAGCAAAGACTGGAGGTAGAAAATCTACCGTTGACTGTTTTATGCCTTCTGTGTGGTCTACGTTTGTCCCAGTGAGGGATACCCATCCTGCCCATGATGGTACTTGCTGCTTGTCTGGTTCTTTCGCTATAGCTCTTGAGAAGAACCACAGCAAGTCTGAAGTTCTGGCAGCAGTTACCACCTCTAGATCCTCAACTCCATTGGTCATTCTAGTTGTCACTGTCAAACATGGTTCTGGTTTCCCCTTTACAAAGCATGGTGCAATGTGACCTGGTTGCACATTCACTGATCGTTCCTTTGTCTTTGGGACACATCTTGTTGACTGGGTTTGCTCGCTGTCAGATGTGGCGGTGGCTGTCGTCTCTTGAATGACTATACCATGGGTGGTATGTGTGGTACCAGCACCAGAGGGGGTTTCCTCTGTCAGATCAAAATTATCCCAACAGAGATGGGTCATAATGTTCCTTTCAGGGTTAACGGTTGCGGGGAGAAGACTCTCATTACCCTCGATGCTTTTGCACATGGCCGTTTCCAGTTCAAGCAATCGTGAGTACGATGTGCAGTGGCCAAGGCGATTGATGAGTGTCACAATAACAGCACTCCCTGTAAGATGCCGCAGAGTCATACCCAGGAGAAGATGTTTAGGCATACTCCACTTCCCACTTGTGACGGCATAACAGATATCCTGGGCAATTGAGGAGATGAGCCTGTTTTGCTTACCTGTTGTCTTACCTGGTTTGGTATTTATCAAGTGACTAATGAAGTTGAGTAGGCTCTGGGGAGGGTGGACGTTATCAAGTAACCCATTTGCAGGGGGAGGCCAGGGCAAATCTGGGGATTGGTTCTGAGCATTGATAATTGTGCGACGCAATATTAATGCTGCCTCTTCTAGCCGCCTGGATTCAGATGCAGCATTTTCAAAGGCTGACTCGACTGTGGGACCCATTTCTACACCCGAGCAGTAGACAAGCTCACTTCGGTAATTTGGTTGCCAAAACTGTAGCTTATTACCAAAGTGTTTAATCAACTTCGACTTCAGTTTATCAGTCTTATAGCCTGGATTGTAAAACCGCTTGTGGTGATCTAGAAGGAACTGAAGGTACCGTTCCCTCAGCATGGACATGCGCTCAACATTCAACCCTACAATGATACTCTCTTGTACATATTCGACAATGTAATCAAAAGCAGCCTTGTGTGCTGCCTGTTCCTCAACAGTCTCAATGTCAATTCTAACATGAAAATGGTCTTTGCGGGTGAAGTCCTTTCTGCAGGATGGGTGATAGTGCGCTTCCTTGGCAACTAAATCAACATCCCGAACTTTGGCAAGAATGTCTGCACACTGTTTTCTTTCTGCTGCTGACTTAATCGAATGTTCCGCTGACTTTGTAACACACTTAACAAGGTTCTCTTCCCGCCCTTGCCTTTTTATTCGTTTACAGTCACAAAAAAGGCATTTGTCTGCTGGAAGTAGAGTTTGTGCTGTTGCCTCTGACGAAATCCTACGCCGTTTTTGCATACCAGTACTGATGGACTCATCTTCATCAACAACCGAAAGCTTCCTCTTGCGCAGACGGGCTATGTTGGTGAAGCCCTGGTAGCAGCGCCTATGGATACCGTGAATGTGTTTATTATATTCGTCTGGTACACTGGAACAAATAGCTTCTAACCTTTCATTTGAATTTTCCTGGCCGAGACGAAACTGAACAGTCTCTTTAATTTTCTGAAAACTACTTTCTGAAAGTGGTCGTATCTTGTCATTGTCATATTTCTGAAGATGAACCACACACACTAAACCTGCGTTCCTTCTGCAGTTTCTATATCGACCACCGCCTCTGGATAATCGAAGTGGTTTTTCATCAGATCTTTCAGCCATGGCGTGTTGCTAGGACCCTGAAAACATAAATACAGCAGATGGCGTTAATGTCACAATACATGCAATAGTCTGCAGCGCCCGTAGTGGGGACAGCTATATGCCCAATGCATTACCGTTTACGGTTTACATTGTCTAATACTTTCACTTTTGTTTTTGTAGAATGCCACAATGTAAATGAGTAGGCCTATTGTAGACCAACTTACCAGTATATAATTGCTATGAATGCCAAGGATACGCCCTATACCATCATGACAGTGGGATTTAAATTGGGTGAAACAGGTTACTTTCAGTTCCTTAACAGCAGTGCCACCTACATTCAATTTAATGAGTTAATCAAGCATATGTACTGTATTCAAACTAGCATAAACTAGATTTTTTTTTATTTAGACATGATAATATGATGCCAGCATATTTACTTGCTCATCTCACCCCTTTAAAGTTCACTGCAGGAATATTCGAAAGGATTTTTATTCATTTTCTGTGACACTATGGTATTTGAAGGTTATGATGTGCTTTCATGACCTTTTGACCTTTGTTGACCTAATTACTTATCACATCAGCATTTTGTTTATTTCTCATGTTAGAGCACGTCAGTGTGCTTATTTTCAGTGGTAACATGTTGACCTACGATTAATAGGTACAAAGTTATGATGACTCTTCTTACCCCTACCCCAAAACCATTCGTCCGATTAAGGTCCAGAAATACCCAATTTTGCAAAGCTCCTGCTCCTACACCCACCAACGATATGAGTGCCAACAAGCAGAAATCAAAAGAGTATATTGTTGGGTATCTGAAAATGGTAACCATAAAAAATCCCAAGGGGCGGGGATGGGGGGTGCTGGTGGCCCATGGACTATAGGGATTTGTCCGTGGTATGGACGCCTACTGCGGATGCCGTGTTCAGTGAGACTGTTGCGGACAGTTTGTGCACTGATTCTATTGTTAGTTCTACCAGAATTAATTGCTGCTGTCCATGTCGCCGGAAGGAAGCGATCCCGCAAGTGAGACGACCTGATAATTCGGTCTTTTGCAGAGGTCATAATTCTTGGTCGACCTGAGTCTGTTGCGGACAGTTTGTGCACTGATTCTACTGTTAGTTCTACCAGAATTAATTGCTGCTGTCCACGTCGCCGGAAGGAAGCGATCCCGCAAGTGAGACGTCCTGATAATTCGGTCTTTTGCAGAGGTCATAATTCTTGGTCGACTTGAACGCGGTCGGTCGGCAGTAGATCCAGTGGTTCTATACCTTCCAATGAGACGGTAAATAGTGGCCACAGTGACTCCGAACTCAGCAGCGAGCTCATCTCGAGGTATCCAAGCCTCATGCATACCAGTGGCACGCAACCTCCGATTTTCGGTGAACCTTGGCATTTTTTAAAATGTTGAAAGACAAAAACTAGCATGTTCTCTCAATAATCCAGGCTCTCTAGCACAACATAACACATAGAAAATCGTCGGTCACCAATTCAATTTGACATTCTCGGGTAGCGCGTGCTATTTTGAAATCCGTAGCAAAATTGTATAAGGTTGGGTGGATAACAACAACATGTCATTAAACTCTTTGGGCGACTTCTTGTCCACAAACATGCAACATTAGAGCTATTATATTTCATCCTTTCTGCTATTTTTTCACATTTGTTTCTATTAAACTTTCTTTTTTGACTCAGTATACATAATTTACAACAAAAAAAAAAAACAACACGCGCGTAGCATAGGATTGAGCTCATCATGAAGAGTGTAGCAGCGTCGACGATAAGAAAGGAGAACTAAATGCCAATATGCTTATTAACCGATAACCAATGAAGGGTACTTTCTCGCACATAACCAACCTTAGCATTCCAGATTAACCCTAACCATTCCAAGGACTGCACTGGCTGAAAACAAGATTTCCCCTAACTTATGTGAAATCTAGCCTGAACGAAGGTCGTTTCAACGACTATATTTATCTGCCCAGTCAGCTGAATCATCGGACATTTCAAGACCAGTAACCAAGTGTATAGAAAAATATTGATACAGTGTTCTCTCCATCGTGCACTAACAGCCGCATATATTTTGTGAACATGTGAGGCCCAGATGTTATTGGCTTTATCAGACAATCACCGTCCGTGTTTTTTGAACAACCGATTCGGAACACCAGCTGGGTCAGCAGCCATTGCTCCTCCGGATCGTAAACTATGCTTTTAAAAAAATTTCGCGTGCGCTGGGTCACGAAAGATGTTTATATATAGAATATACCCATAGTAGCTTGGTGTACCAAATGTTCACTACGAGTGGTGAAGTGGTGTTGACCGCGAGCCTTTGGCGCGCGGTTAACACCACTTCACCACGAGTGGTGAACATTTGGTACACCAAGCTATTATGTGTATATTTTATTTTACCATGATCGTCAGATTAATAAGAGTTAATGTTACTTCCGCAGGCAATTTTATCGCCGAAACGAAATACGCAAATTACCGGGCATTTTTCATTTTAATAACATAATAACATAGTATTTCTAGTTATGGTTGTTTTATTAACATGAGACAACGTATGTTTCTTAATTTGCGGTATCTGATGAGGTAAACTTATTTAAAAACGTAGTAAATAATTGCCGGTTTCATGTCACTCTTCACGAGGTGTCAAGTGATAAATTTAGAAAAAATGTGCATTCAAGGCGAGCTCACCAAAGGTCATCTTGGATGTAGTTTCACTGTAAGTGTAAATTTTAACTACTGAAGTCCGCTTGCTGGCGTGTTCTCTACGGTTGGTGTGCAAAGCTAACCTTTATGTCATATACTTTTTATATGGACTAGAATAGGTAATCATGGTATAAACCCCTTAAAACATAGCAACTTGATGACTTACAGAAGGTCACTAGTCGACAATTAAACTCATCAGAAGTACGACTAACACCAGCGCAAATTACGGATTTTTTCAACATTTCTACAGGACACATCTGTGTGCAAATCTATAAAGCAACAAGACCCATGCTAGCAATATGAAGATCACTGAGATTGGTGTCACTACCGTACCTCAAAACAATTTTGTTTAAAAAATCACTCTTAATAGATTCCTTCCTATTGGACGTGGAGGGAACATTCATTCTACGAGCCTCTTCCCTTATAGAATGACACTAATAAAGACTGACAAGGGTATTCAAATTCGGCTAGCTGGTGCCTCCATACAAAACATGGTCCAGATTAGCAATGGAAGCAGATTTTGCTAAATGAACTAAACATAAATCAACATGAAATTTTTTAGCGGACAGCGCCGAAATTCCGCGAAGGGTTTTCCACCACTGACAAAAGTTGTAAAATGCATAACCATACTTCGTCCTGGTATTCACAGCTTTGTAATTCAAACAGAATTCAAGCATACACTCCACCAAAGTACCAAAGAGAACGTCAAGCGGGAGAAAGGCGCCCTTCATCTAACACAACTGGAAACATCTGAAAAACTTGAAAAGAAAAGGAAATCAACAAACTCTCTTAAGCGATATGTATATGAACGAAGGCAAAGGCGGAATTGAGGCCTCAACCACTTAAATAAAGATGTGAACAACAGGACTGCATTTGGGGAATGGACAACACTGTCTGTATTTTTATGGCTTCTGGGTTCCATGGCCTATTGACATGCGCATATCACGCGATACCACGCATTTTCATCGAAAAACAATCGCGTAATTCTAAGAACTTTAAATAGGTGTCAGGATACATTGCAAGTAATATGGCAACTGCGCAGTCTCCATATAATAATAGTGTGTAGTATGAATGCGAGATTTTTCATTGTTTGATTTTACAGTACGTGGAGAGTGGATTGTAACTAAATCATCCGCGGTGTGGAGTTATCACCCAAGATATAGCTTTCAAATTTTGTGCATATCGACAAAAACACAAGCAATGTTTCAGCCAATGAACCTCCGGGTTTAACCCGGAGGTCCATTGGCTGAAACTTTGCTTGTGCTGGTTATGCTTTGCCACAAATTTGTAATTATTGCTTGGGTGGAATCTCCAATCTGCGTGTGATTTAGTGATAATACACTCTCCACGTACTGTGGATGACATTGAATATCGATGCTTTTTCAGCCAAGATAACCTTGACCAAATGTACACAAACAGACGACGAAAACAAAACCGTGAGTTTTAGAATGTACCCCCCATGCATCTACATCGCTGCGTTTTAAAGAAGTTTGGTTTCCTATCGTTGACGTTCAAAGACCACCAATAATGTGCGGAACAATATTGATACAGTGTTCTCTCCAATGTTGTGCTAATGTAAAGGTTTTTTTTTTATCCGGAAATGCTATTTTATTATCAGATATAGTACGAATATGGTAGCAGATTTCCAGGAACCACTGGTGCCTGTTGTCAACTTTGTGAGGTGATTGTATATATTGTCCGTATTCTGTGGGAAAGTCAATGCAATGCCACTTGACTATGCATTCATTCGCCATATACATATAGTACGTGGGCTAGAAACATCCCCATGCATCCCCCACCAGATCCTCCAAAAGTGGTATAATTTTGTTCGTTAGACCTTTCTGAATAAGATTAGGCATGTTACCAATAAATCTGTAGGGATGGAAACCGGTTTCCAGCCATTTTTTTTTAAAAATGGCCTCCGCGAAAAATAACCATTTATAATATGTCAGGTTCTGATGCACCTAGAAGCATAATTTTGGTGTCCATACCCATGTTTTCAGGGTCCACGAATCCATTGAAGCTGATGGTAATTGAATTTGACCCACTGGAAACTGGTTTTCCGCCATATTCAAGATGGCCGCCAAAAATCCCAATTTTTACCAATATTTTTATCAAAAAATCTCGAAGAAACATCATTTTGATTCCCAAACCCATGTTTTCTAGGCCAAAGGAATCAACTAGAATGGTGATGATATTTGATTATTTGCTTTTCGCTACCTGAGTTCCATATTGTCTTAAGCGACACCCTTCCAGGATGTCGCTTACGACAATATGGAACACAGGTAGCGATTTGGCAGATATCTTCAATTTCAAAATGGCTGCCAAACAAAAAATAATAGCAACTGACTAGGATATATATTGTGGGGCTTTACTCGTGATCAGATTCGTCACAGTCTTCATCTGAGTCCTGGTCATCTGAATCATCATCAGCTTCTGAATCGCTTAGAAAGGTTTCATCAACTTCAGTGACTAGAGCCTCCGGAAGAATTGGACCATCAACCCATAGTATCCATGTCCATCAGTTGGTAGTGGTACATCTTTGTCGGGAATATCTGCCCGTGTCCATATGGCGACCTGGTAGTTCACTCTCCGGATGTGTTGCTACAAGGCTCCACGGCAGGGTGGGAAAGTTGCCAGATCCACATTACAACCAATTCGAATCCTGTCATCATCGCAGCACTTCTCCTTAATGAGGGTGTAACGAAGACCGTTTACACATTTGTTTTTGGTCGACCGTATAAAGCACATGTGAACTCTTCCAAAACAGGGAACAAATCCTCGGTCAACTCCCATTCTAGTCCAAGCTTAGCAAGGATAGGTTGGAACTTCGGACGCTTTTGCATCCCCTTTATGGGCTTCTCTTTCCCAATCCCCTTGAAACAGCTGGTGGTATCACAGTGTGTATACGCATGTGACGCTAAGAGGGCTGTGCAGTACTCTTGCGTGAAACCATCTGCCAATTCTGTGACGCTGATCAGTCTTTTGTTATTACCTGTTCCGGTTTCTAATTGGATAGTGATGGTGAATCCTTACACAAAGTGGAGCAGGATAAAAAAATATCACTATCAGAAGTACGAACTCGTTCATCCCACACACCTACGCCATTGGCCCAAGGAGATTCGTTAATATAAGTTGCGTAACTTGTTCGCCAATACTTGTAAAACAAACAAGATTAAATAAAATGGTCAAATCCCTGATCTTGAGCATATTTACAATATAAGACCACTCTGGTATCCGTCTCTTCTTGTGTCGACATCAGGGAAGGAATCTCAGTGTTCGCCATAAAATTGTCATCACTAGTCTCCAACAAGAATGCTTGTCCCTCACAGATGACAATGACCTTTCTCATTTCTACATTCTTAGCAAACTCGTCATTGCTCCACACATTTAGAATCACACGTACAAGTTGCTCTTTGTTCTCATCATTGTTCAAGAATACTTTTCAATCAAGTTGTTTCCTAGTCATCTCTCCTCTTATTATGAGCTTCTCACTGCACCCTCTTCTTTGTCGCTCTAAAGCTTTTATTGAGTTCTGTTTGTATATGTCGGTGCTAAATACAATGTCAGATGATTTAGGCATCATGTCAAATATCTTGTGACTGATATCTTTGAAATTTCCAGGCACTTCCCACAATCAGTGGCACAAAGCATTGCCATACACAATCAAGAGTGTTGAGTCTGGAGGTGGAATGGTCGCATCATTAACCTCCTTGGTGACATGGTGGAATCCTTTGACTTTCGGTGTGACGGACAAGTAACCATCTGCTGTTACTAGACTGTAAGGGACAGGCGTAAGACAGTACTTCATGACTTCATCTAGTCTAATAATGTTACCCTCCTCTGATTTTACCAGCAGCTGGAATGCCAAACTACCTTGCTGTTTATATTCGATCACTTTGTTTTGGCTAGTCTTCAGTCGAACAGACTTATGTGTGTCACCTAGGGTGAGTAGCCTAAGCATCCGAACGGGCTAAAACAATGACCTTTCTCCAACCGTTCATGGATGAAATTCTCTTTAGCTTCCGTTCCAGCAATTTCAGCTCTCATCACAGCTTTCATGATCTCAGGTGATGCTGATGCTCCTGAGGAGATACTATAAAGTTCCCCCTTATCGGGCACATCAAAAGGGTTCAAGAAACTGTTTATGGTGTCGACTGTTCATTGGACTCTCTGTTCGCCCTTTTTCACTTCTGATGGTCGGAGATCATTGTGTTTTCGATTTCCAACTGACTCTGATAACATGTCGGTCATGGATAATGCTGCTTCAACAAACTTGGCACGTTCATGCGTGGTCCGCACCTACTTTTGGTACGTTTCATAATTGTTAACGAGTCCTGTCAATCCCGCACCACAACCACCAGCTCCACCATGTGACTTTGCATGCTTCATAAATGTCTCCTCTATCGTCTTATCAACGGGACATCTGTTTCCATGTATCGTAGAACGTGCGACACTGAACGCCACACCCCCCCCCCCCCACCCCAGCCCACTTCAAGCAACTTTGTTGCGCCGGAATAAGACTCTTCAACATTTACCAAGAAAACTGAGAAATATGTCAGATAGCGACAATGGTTATGTCCATCAAAACTGAAGAATACACTGGACATTCTGTAGAAACATTCACAGTACAGAATATAGTTGCTTGTGTTAACAGCTTGGATCAACCGCAGTACCAACCAGATGTGGTCCATGTATGACACCCAGAACTCTGCTGTCTTTCCTAGCTTGCCCTTTCGCACTTTATCTTTGAAATCAGTGTAACCTACTCTCAGAGTATGCACATCTTCATCCAGTACTCAAAATAACTTTTTTTCTATGCGTAGCAAAATGCTACACATTTCCAAAAAAATGAATAACATTCTGTGAAAATTCCATAGCTATTTTTGTATACCAGAGTTATGTTATGCTGTTTTGTGTTGAATTCTTCTAAGTAGATAGAATAGTTTCCATCCATTTCTGGGTATTTCCAAATGATCTGCAGCACATGAAACATTTACTGTATTTTTTTTTTAAACTGAACTGCCTTTAAGGGTTGCATGGACTTGGATATTTTCAAATGCCGTCTTGGCTGTTTAACAGAGTTCTCAAAATGGAAGTTTGGATTTTTAATTTGATGGGCTTGAAGTTATTTTTAATGGACATTTTATGCAAAATGTTCTAAAAACAGGAAAAATTTAAACCAATAGAATTCATCTTACATATGAAGTTGCTAATGATGCTTGATGGAGAGTTAATCTGAGTTATGCCTGGAATGTTCCACAATCAGAAGTAAAGCATCAGTGAACTAGTTTTCAATTTTATTTGCAAATTTTCATTTACATTTTGCGATACAAGATAATTAACTGCAGCCTAATAGGCTGCAGTTGATTATCTTGTATCGCAAAATGCTATACATAATTGAACATTGTGTAGTTTTTTGCAAGTTTTGCATAGCAAAAAGCGACACGACACTGCTTATTTTGAGCCCTGTCTTCATCACAGAGGGCACTGCTGGCTGTCAATATAGACGGCGACTCCAAGACATCTTGCATTAATTGTTGAGATTCTTCACTCAGGAGCCCCAACAAATTTTCTCCACCGCAATCAGCAAGGTAAGCATTGATTAGTAGTCTCTCCAGAGCCTCTCGCATGGTTTTATGACAAATCACAGCTCGACTGAACTGTTTCCCAAACAATACAACACGCAGCGAACCAGACGATATCAACCCAGCTTCAGTCAACACATCGGAAAGCCCAGAACCATCCATCTTCTTACCAATCATCTTGAAATATGCACAAATAACATGAAAAGATCCAATCATCACAGCAATATGTTCGGCATAACGACTAGGGTTCTTCCAGATCAAGGGGTATGAATTCATAGAAACTCCAAGGTCAAATGTGGTGATAACATATTCTTGGCCAACCTCACGCGTTTCTTCCTCAGAATATTTCAGGCACTGTTGAACAGTCCGGTAATCAGTAATTGGGCTGTTGATAACAGGATAATAATCAATTGTGCTGGTTGAGAAGGGTTTCTCTCCTGTGACTGAAATATAACCCGACCATCCAGGTACCTCCTGAATCGTGCTGCCGCTTATCAATCGGACAAAGATTCACAACAGGTTATGTTCATCTGCAGTGCTCATAACAGCTCCATCTGCAAGTGAAAAGGCATTTTTTTGTTAGGGTACAATCAACTGATTGAGGTAGAACAATTCAGCAAGGCCTAATCAAAATGATGTGAAAACACGATTGTCTATTTACCTGTGGGATGAGTACATATGCTGATCTTATACCCAGGGCTAGACCGCTGTGTTATGTAGCAATCGGGAATATTATGTAACTGAACGTTTAGTTTCAAAGATCGGGACCCAGTTTTTTCTACCTCTGGTAAAGCTCTTCCGGAACTATCGTTTGGTATGTGCTCCATTACATCCTGTAGCATGATGCCATGGGCCGTGTGCACGGATACTGTAGTCATAAACTGATCGAAATTATCAAAGTCAGAATGAAACGTTGATTTACCGACAGAATTCCTCACTATCTGCGGTGACAAGACCTTTGACGACACTTGTATTGCTGTTGCCAATGCAGTCTCAACTTCGACAGAGAATGAATAGTTCTCACAGTGTCCAAATCTGTTTATCAAGGTGATGAGTTCTGCACTGCGGAACATGTGACGTAAAGTCATACACAGAAGAATATGCTTTGGCATTTTCCATTCACCATTCGTAGTTGCACGACACAAGTCTTGCCTAATGGATTGCACGAGGCGACTCTTTGTATCAGATACAGTGGCATTCCTTTTACCCACCAGCAGCACATGCAAAAACTTGTCTAGTTCGTCTGGAAGCATACTCCTCGAAGTCTCAAAGTCATTGTCAGTCACAGGCTACGGAAGGCTATCAGTTGTCTGGAATGCAGTCTTTATAGCTTGACGGAGTTCAATGGCAACATCACTAGTTTTATCGGCAGAACTCAACTCATATGCCAAAGCCATTGCATTTCCATCCGAAATTGCAGAACTGTACACTAATTGTGGCCGGAATTTCCCTTTATCTTCCAATTGAACAAATGATAGTGACTCTGGGTAGGATTTCATTAGTTTACATCTGAGGTTTTCTGATCTGTACATTGGGTTCGGGAAAGGTGTTTTCTGCAGATGAGACACATAGTCCTCAGTCTAGAAACTTCCTGAATTTTGTTGAACCTTTCTTCAGGATTCTTAAGTTCAGAAAGGAGACTTATTTTTTTTCTGATTTGCATTCATCATCATGAATAATGCATGTAGGTTAGGGTGTTGACGCTACATCAGATTTACGACTGGGTGTTAATTTTCGTTTCTTGCTTGGTAAGCTCATTTTCTAAAGTTATGTTAGTATACCACCACCAGTTAGTAATTATTAGTGTGTTAATACCTTCACCAATACCACATCAATACTACATCATGCAACGTGTAATATAGAGACAAAAGCTGTATTATCCAGGAACATAACAGAGTGCGTGGGCTAGAAAAATCCACCATTTGCGTCATTAATTTTTGCTTGGCAGCCATTTTGAAATTGAAGATATCTGCCAAATCGCTACCTGAGTTCCATATTACGGTAAGCGACATTCTGGAAGGATGTAGCTTAAGACAATATGGAACTCAGGTATTGAAAAGCAAATAATCAAATATCATCATCATTCTAGTTGATTTCTTTGGCCTAGAAAACATGGGTTTGGGGATCAAAATGATGTTTCTTCGAGATTTTTTGATGAAAATATGGGTAAAAATTGGGATTTTTGGCGGCCATCTTGAAAAATGGCGGAAAACCAGTTTCCGGTTGGTCAAATTTAATTCCCATTAGCTTTAACGGATTCGTTGGCCCTGAAAACATGGGTATAGACACCAAAAGTATGATTCTAGGTGCATCCTCAACCTGAGATATAAGAAAAAGTAATTTTTCGCGGCGGCCATTTTGAAAATGGCGGGAAACCTGTTTCCATCCTTACAGATTTCTTAGTCACATGCCTAATCTTATTCAGAAATGCCCATTGAACAAACTGATACCACTTTCGGAGGATCTGGTGGGGGCGCATTGAAGCTACAGTACAGTCGCCGTGGACTGGTCGTAATCCTCGCGCATTCAGTTTTGACCACGCAAACGTTTACCCAGTGATAAAAAAATCGTCATCAGCAATATTGTAATTAATGAAGCACCGACTGTACCCGGTGCTCCATTAATTAAATGTTCGATATTTATTCTTACAATCAGTGTTTGCAATATAATATTATTGCGTGCGAGGAAATACTGCCCACCCCGTGGAAAAGGGCCAGTCCACGGCGGACGTACTATAGGCTAGTACCATTAACCACCATCCAACTGGACTGCGTGGACGCTCACTTATAGAATAAAATATCATCTGCCGGCATCCTCAGTTGTGGGCGGGCTGCGATTGCAGCTACAAAATAGATAAAGCTCAAGAATAACATTTTAATACGATCTTGTTCAATTGTTTGAGGCCTCGTAATCACCGACCACGTTTTAAAAAAAACAAACTTTGATGCCCTTAAAAATATATAAATTGATGATAAGCATATTTATTCGGCAATGCAAACTGAATATTTACCGCATATTTTAGATATTATTCACAAAAACAATGGAGATGAATTTTCTGTACAGCTCCTTTATTTTTTCTCTTCATCCACCTTGTCATTACTTATTGCTTTGCAATATTAATTCCTCATCACACAAACTCTGTTTCAAATCATCCCACCATGTCTTGTAACGCCAATTGTCCTTATTGCGTTGGACGAATAACTCAACATTCCAATGTAAACAAATTAGTTGCGCCCAGTAACACATCATCGGGGACACCTATTGCTTGGTTCATATCGGCCGAGACTGGTGTCATATCAGCCGAGTTTGAAGCCATATCAGCCGTATTTGATATTATTATGTCTCAAAGTTAGTCTGTCCAATCAAAATGCTAGAATACCTTCTAAAGATTCCACCGTATCGGGTTACTCACCTGATATTAATTAATATCAGGTGAGTAGCCGCCATTACTATTTTGATGCAATTCCCCTCACTTCGAATTTTCAAAATCTGAATTAAAACAAAATAAGAGAATTTAGGTTCCGAAAATATTTTCAAGATACCGTATTTTGTGATTTAAAACATTAAATATGTAAAAGGATGGGCAGAAGATAATATAAATAATATAATAATCGGCAACATCAACATCACTATAAATAATAAATGAACAAACTTGTTTTGAAACATTCCGATCAAACAGAATTAACAGAAAGTCGGTGTGCGTTTCAGATTCAACTTCAAAGTTCAAGTTGCGTTATTGTTATTGTTTGCTCTACAGTAAAAAAGTGATTTTTAATGTTCAAAACTGCTTTATTAGTCCTTTTTAGGTAGTAACAACAGTAAATGTACGCAAGGGGCCTCCAGATTATGCCGAGTTGGCAAGCAGCACTGATCTCAGTGGCAAGCAGCGATTCGTTTCATTTGTAAACAAGTACGGCAATCGCCCTTCGCAAAGTGATGATTTGTTTACAATTACCATGGTTACACGTACCGGTGCCTGTTACTGTTCATGATTCTGCGCGGTGCTATCAATAGTGGTTCCTGAAAAATAAATTCCGGGCCGTTGTTTGTTTATGGAGAAAATTATTAATCGCTTGATTTACATGGACTTTCGACATAATAAATATGTTACATGGCGTGTAGCTGGCTGATATATTTCCATACAAGGCTCTGAGTGTTCATATCAGGTTCGGCTTCGCCTCACCTGATATGAACACTCATCGCCTTGTATGGAAATGTATCAGCCAGCTACACGCCATGTAACTTATATTAATGTGAAATTCTTGTAAAGTAGATCGTATCTAACAAATAAATAGAGAGTAATCGCTTGAATGGACTGGTTACGTGAAATAATTCATGAGATGTGAGGGACGTTGTACAAACACGAGTGCGCGAATATAGACCCCCTGAATTATTTCACGTAACCAATCCAGGCAAGCGATTAGTCTGTTTATTACTTTTCATTATTAACGATAATTATATTATTTAATCCCTTACCTAACGTAACGACCAATAACGGCCAGCACTATTCTCAAAAATCGCCATTTTTTTGGTTTCTAAAACATATGTTGCAGTTTTAGAGGTTGTTAGTGTTGCTCACAAAATGAGAGGATACCACCAATAATACTACTACTAATAATAATAATATAGTACATTTATCAAGCGCTTAATCCCTGAAAAAGGCTCTAAGCGCTTTACAATTCCAGACCATTTACTCACTATTTATTTATTTATTTATTTATTGTTGTTTAAGGTCACATACTTATGCACAATGGCTAATCGTGACCGTGACAGTTTTACGGGTGGAGGAAGCCGGAGTACACAGAGAGAACCACCGAGCAACGACGAGCAGCTGTCAGCTCTCCAACATCGTAACTCTGAACGCTGCACCACAGCACAGGCAGGGTTAGATTGGTTGAAGACATGCGCACCATCGACGTGCAGTACGCCTCAGTACACAGCGCCATCGTGCCCCCATGTAGGCAATCGGGGTGAAGTGTCTTGCCCAAGGACACAATGTGGTTGCCGCAGGTGGGATTCGAACCGAGGACCTCTCGGTTTGCAGCCTGCACCTCTACCTACTGAGCCACCGCGCCCCCATTTACTCACTAAGCTCTCACACACATGTAATGAAACACACGTCATGCGCACAAATGTTCATTCTAAAACTGATGGGTCATCAAGTAAGTATTTCTTAAAAAGATATATTTTAAGCTCGGTTTTGGAAATATTATATGATTTGGCTCTCCTGACTGAATGAGGAAGTGAGTTCCAAATGTATGGGCCGAAGAATGTGAATGCTCTCTGACCATTTTTTTTAGTTTAAACCTGGGTCCGATGAGCAGGTTCAGGTCTTGGGACCTTAAGTGACGAGGCGGGGTGTAATTATGTAAGAGGCATGATAGATAGGGTGGCAAGGTTGAATCCAGGCTACGGTAGCATAAGGATGCAATCTTGTACTCAATCCGTGCCTGTACTGGTAACCAATGAAGGGTTCTTAACATCGGTGTTATATGGACGCGCCTTGGCTTGCGTAGGTCAAGTCTAGCGGGGTTGTTTTGAATGCGTTGCAAACTATTAATCTTTTCTATCGGTAGACCGCTCAGAAGCGAATTGCAATAGTCCAACCTAGATAGGATGAAGGAACTAACCAGCTTTTTCGCGGCCTCCTGAGTAAGATAAGGTCGGAGATGGGAAATCCTTCTCAATTCAAGAAACAAACGTTTCCTGATGTTCTTGACTTGGACAGTCATGGACATATTTGAGTCTAGATAAACACCTAGGTTTTTGGCTGTATTCGAAAAACCTATGTCGGTGCCGCAAATGCAGAGATGGTCGAGGCTGGTGTTCTTAATTTTTGCATGGGTAGAAATTAGAATGATCTCAGTCTTGTCATCATTTAATTTTAATTTGTTTGTTTCCATCCAGTGCTTGGCGGACTCTGTGCAGGTTTGGATGTCTGTTGCCGTTTGTGTTGACTGCCTGGGTAAGGATGGGGAGTAGATTTGAGTATCGTCAGCATACATATGATAGCTCGGATCTTGCTTTGATAATAAACCACCAATGGGCTGTGTATACATGCAATATAGTACAGGTCCCAAAACGGAGCATTGTGGGACACTATACATGGGTGAGCTGCTTTTTGAGTGGGCTTCACCAATGTGAACAGACTGGGTTCTGTCAATGAGGGGCCATAACCTATGTTTTTGAGAACAAAAATGAAAAAAATAGTTATTCAAGAATTTGTTTTGCAAGTGTCGTTGGCTTTTCATGTTAGGTAAAGGGTTAAAAAAAACAAAAAACAATGAAGTTCCCATTACACCCACTGCAAACCGTCTTCGTTTGCGCGCACGGATACGTGACACAATTGTTTATTGCATAATTCACTTGTGAAGTTATCGTTTATAATCAAGCCCGCAAATCCCAGTAAATCACACTTTAGAAAGTAATAAAATACTTTTAGAAGGGTCGAGTGCCTGATGTTGTTGATGAATAATAAGAAAAAGGATGAGGCCCAGTATGGAACGTTGAGGTAGAGACCAATTGTAACCTTCAATGTGTCCGATATGTTATTCAAGAAAAAAACAACCTGTTAGGTAATCTTTAAACCAGGAATTTGCCAACCCTCCCATACCACAGCCGACCAGTTTTGTAAGTAGAATTGAGGATTTATGGTATCAAAAGCTTTCCAGAAATATAGAGATGGAGCCATCCTTTGTAGGTTTATCATTTGCTTCTACAACATTGTTTTTGAGCTGAAGAATAAGGTGAATAGTGGAGTGTGCGTTTTTGAATCCAAACTTATACTTATATAAGACAGTTTGTTCCTCAAAGACAGTATTTAATCGTGCATATATTTAAAAAACAAAAAAAACAATGATGTCCTCATTACACCCACGGAAAAGCGTCTTCGTTTGCGCGCACGGATACATGACACAATTGTTGATTGCATAATTCACTTGTGAAGTTATCGTTCATAATCAAACCCGGAAATCCCAGTAAATCACTCCTTGGAAAGTAATAAATACAGAATATCATGATAATGTCCATGTCCTGTGATTTGCATCAGATACGAGGTGGTGTCTAGAGTGGGATCTCAACGATCCGGCTTTGCCGGCTAGTTGTGATCCCATTTTTGGACATCACCGAGCATCTGATGCAAATCACAGGACATGCTCATTACCATGATAATTCATTTTTCTAACAATTCTGTCACATGAACAGATTAAATATTAAATTATTAATACAGTTTTGAGACATAATGTTGGACGACGCAAAGTTTTAAAAAAACATATCTTATGGAACTATATTGTTATGCACTCTAGAAAACAATGAGTAACGCTGTCACCGCAATTTTCAAAGTTGTGTTGTCAAATTATTCACTATCGGTTTCACGTCTTATGATGATACGCTTGAACTTACGAGAATGTAATAATGAACTGTGTAGTTTCTATTTATTGTGTGGGTGGGGGTCATGTAATAGTTCAATCTGTAACTATAATTTTGTTTTGTTTTGTAAGTAATCCGCCGAGTCGACCACTGAAACGCACATAGAATGTATTCATGCGCCTGTTATGGTAGTCGTCTGTATGATAAACCGTATATAGTACGGAATCAGATATGGGGTTTTTTGTGTGTAAATTTACAAAATTTGAGAGTGAGCGTTCAGTAACGTGGCAGAAATTAAACGTTTATGAAAATACTTCAATTTTTTTAAATAAATGTCGAAATTTGAAATTCTGACAATGGCATTTAATAGAGACGCCATGCAAATAATAGTGTGTTGGATCTCAAAAGCGTGTTCATATATACTACTCAAAGTTTTCTAAGCATCAAATATTTGACACATCATTGTGAAATTTGCTTGTGACATATTTGCGATATTTTTTGTGGATATGATTGTGGAATGTATTGAGATGGTCCCCAGTATTTACATTAGCTCTTTGACAGGCATACTCTTCGTGACAGTCATGGAAAGCATGTACCCCTTGATTTTCATGATGTTTTCGTGTACTGTCTACATGTACATGACATGTGTAGGGTATTCTATCTTCATTTGAACACAATCCCTGTGATTTAATGACTGAATATGGCAAATTCAAATGTAAGAAGATATTTATCTGAAGCAGAAATGCGGCGGGCCGTAGAGATGGTGGAGCAAGGGGCTACCCATCGCCAGGTTGAAGCACTTGGTGTGCACCACACGGTGATCACCGGTGCCTGGGCAAGATTTCAGCAGTATGGCACACCAGAAAGACGGCATGGTGGTGGTAGGGACAGGGCAACATTTGCAGCTGAAGTTTTTGATCATTCAGGCCCATAGGGAACCGCTTTGCTACAGCAACCCAGCTTCGCAGTGACCTTCATAATGAATCCGGGGTAAATGTTGCGACGCAGATTATCCGGGCAAGGTTGCAAGAAGGAGGTCTCTGATCAAGAATACCATGTATTCGCATTGCGCTGTCCCAGAACCACCGCCAGGCACGATATGAATGGCCCATGGACCGCTTTGGATGGACAGAGAAGATTGGCTACCTGTCCTTTTTACAGATGAGTCAAGGTACTTCCTAAACCACACAGATAGGTGTTCTAGGGTATGGATAAGTCCAGGAGAGCGATTCCATGCAGCCAGCATTGCTGGACATGACCGCTATGGTGGAGGCCAATAATGGTCTGGGGCGGCATCAGCGGGGATGGACGTACAGAGCTCTGTGTCCTTGACCATGGTACATTGACTGCATAGCGGTATATTGATGAGATCTTGGATGCCCACGTCAGATTGTATGCATGTGCAGTGGGTGATAGATTCAATCCGATGGACGATAATGTCCGTCCTCATGTTGCCTATGCTGTCCGAGAGTACCAACAGGGGGAGGGGATTGAGCTTATGGACTGGCCAGCAAGATCCCCTGACCTCAATCCAATCGAACATGTCTGGAATGAATTTCAACTTGCAATTTCAGCCCGTCCAGTCAAGCCAAGAACCCATACTAGTTCGCTCCGTTCCGTCAACTTTTTTGTAAATTGAAAAATGTCCTCTTTTACCAATAATATCCATTTTCCATGGTTATCGTATTCAAAAGCTAAAAACTAATGTCAAACACAAATAAAATCTAAATCTCTGTACTTAAATCATTTAAGATAGATCTAAATAAAATATATATACACTTTTCATTTCACTATTCCAACAAAAACGTAAAACAGGTAGTTGGATATACTTGGTGCTTAACAAACTTTGAGTAGTATATATTATTGATATGGAGCAGTACGTTGGAGAAAATGGGTGTTTCACAGAAAAATGACAGAAATTGGGTCCTAATTTGGAAATGACGTAAAAAGTAAAAAATACGTTAAAGAAAAAAATCTCAAAACATGTATATTTTAAATTTTGAAGCTCTACAGCATTAGAGCTGAAACGGTTAAGAGGTTTTCTTGATCGATTAATCACATGGATTAACCTTGGTTAACCGCCTAATCACTTGCCCAAACAGATATCTGAATAACTGTCATACCGTTGATGACTTTCAGCATGAACCCTTTACCCAACGTAACAAACAAAACCGACTAGGCCTATATACAGAAATCGCCATCCATTTTTATCATGTTTTCAGTTTTAGTCTCAAAAACATAGCTTATGACTCCTCATTGGAACGAGCAAGTTAAGCTCGTTCCAATGAGGGCTCATAAGCTATGTTTATTGAGACAAAAAATGAAAATGTTTAGTAATTCATGAATTTATTTTCAAGTATCGTGTGCTACCCGCAATGGGTTAAGGGTTAAGAATGACCATTCCTCATACATCAACTCCACGAAAAAATTCAATTCACTTCATTTTCATGAAATGATAATATCTACTGGGGCTCGAAAAATGAAAAATATATGCGTTTTGATTTTTTTTTTCCATTTAATGTATTTTTGATGTTTTTACGTCAATTCCAGTTTTTACACTCCTCCCATTTTGTGAGCATACCTGCAGCTCAAAGTACGACAGACACTTCTATAATATTTTCACCTCCTCCTAAAGGAATAGCTGAAGTGATGCAGGGACGTAGCGACGGGGGGGGGGGGGGGGGGGGGGGGGTGTCATCCCCCAATCCTGGTAAAAAAATTCCATCTGTTGGAAATTCGGATAGCAAGTCATGAGTAGTTGGAAAATCTATCTATCTGAATTTTGGAGCTTCTTTGGTAATGCTGATGTCTCCTTTACTTCCCAAAATTCCAACTCGGTTTCATATCTGTAAAAAGTCCAAGTGATTTCTCGGCGCAGCTTTATTCACCTTGTCGGATATTATTTGCTGCCGCGACGTCAATTTTTACCAATGGCTGGAAAACGTTAAAACTAAATTTCATTCAATGCATTTGAAATTATGAAACGTTCTCGTACTAGTAAGCCCAAATGCAAAGTTGAAAAAACAATTGAAAACCAGACGTCGGAAACAGAATGTATGACCTAAACAACGTCAGGGGTATACATTCCCATTTTTGAGGACCCCTACCCCCCACAAAATGCGCCACACACTGCTGTAATATACCACACACTTCTCGCACAATACTTGAAATTATTTTTTCGACGCGTTTTGTTTTCACGTTGTGGGAAAATATTAACTGGTTTGAGGTTCATTCCCACCGATGGCGGAAAATGTCAAAACTAATTTTCGCTCAACCGATATAACATTTTGGAACTTGTTAGTACTCGTGGGCAAAACACAAACTTGAAAAAAATCCGACGTAAGATACCGGCGTTATGGGTTAAGAACCAGGGACCGACCTGAGCATGCGCCAGTGCGTATTTGGTTCTGAAACATCAGGACCTGGCTCTTAAATCTCAGAAATAGGTTTCTCAGTTGGCGCGTAACTTCTCGGATCATATTTTGATATTCTTTCGATGGATAATCGAGAGAGACACTCTTACATGTATTATATATATGATTATCATTTATCATTGTTGTAGAGTGCTTAAGTTAATACTTCATGTCTTAATTTCCAAGCATTAATCTTCACTGTGGTTTCTGATCAAGTCTTGGCTGCCTAAATAGGCAGCCAAGACTTGATCAGAAACCCCGGTGAAGATTAATGTTTGATATAGTGTACTAAATGAAAATGATGAGAGCTATTACATACTTGCAGTGTGTGTTACAAACAGCAGTGTGACTCCGTAAATTGAAATCTGGCGCATGAATTGAAAAAATAGGCTCCGATGCTAGAGCGTATTTTAAATAGTCCTGATCGGTCCCTGAGAACGTTGGTGGTATATCCTCTCTGTGAGCAACACGACCTACCACCAAAACTGCAACATATACCACCATCATATTTCACAAACTCCTTCTTCAATACCGTAAGTGATGTCTCGCTGCATTTCTTAATCACAATCTCGGAAAATATTTAATTTTATCAGATGACCAGTCCGTTTTGTTCACTTTAAAACATTTGATATTTTGTTTTCTTATTAATCAGTGATAAATAAAGCCTTCCGTCAATTTCATTGGTCAATTTCAATACTAGACAATTTGATTGGCTGAACAAAATAAAACTGGGCCACATTTTCATAATTTGCATAATCAGAGTTGGGAGCTTTCATTGGTCAATTTCAAAATTGGACAATTTGATTGGCTAAACAAAATACAACTGGGTTACATTTGCATAATTTCAGTGGGGAGAATTTACGTTATATGCCCTATTTAGGGCGGGTTATCTTATATTATTCTTTTACCTACAAGAAAAAAGACATTCATTTTTTTATATTTTTACTTTTTGCTTCCAAAACATAGGTTATGATCCCTAATTGGAACTAGCGTGTGACGCTTGTTCCAATGAGGGGTCATGTCCTATGTTTTGGAAGCAAAATAATGAAACTTTTTATACGAGGATGTTTTTTCCAAGCGCCGTCTGCAACTCAAGTTAGGTGATGGGTTAAAAGTCATACTAAGTGGCTAATTTGTGCGTGTGTGTGTCATATGATAAATAGAATATGAAGTGAGTGTTTTTCTCATATAATATTTATGAAACTCGTCCGAAATTCTTACACTCGTTTCATAAATATTATATGAGAAAAACACTCATTCCTTATCCTCTATTTTTGGAGCTTTTTCTCCGACGGCGGAAAAACGTCAGAATTAAATTTCACTTTTGATTGTTTGTAACCCAAATATATCAGCATTCGTGGAACCAAATAAGGAGCCACATAAGGAAGTATACAAAAGTTTTAATAATCAACACCTTTCTCTCAGCAGGGATAAAATCTTTCGATGACTTCTGGAAATTCGCTTTGCGATTTCAAAACAACGAAGCGTTTCTACATTTTTTCCTGCCAAATCACGACTACCATTGTCAACCTGCAATCACGAAATTTGACACAATTTTTAACAACGAAAGTCTCCGAAGACGTATCCCGATTTTTTCCATTTTCCACATTTTTTCAAAAACAATACGCAATTTACGCATTTTCTTGATCATTTAATATGAACGCCTATATCAAGCCTATCACGTTTAACCTTTGTAAAACCCATCTCTGACAAAAAAAACATGTCGAAAAATTTGGTACCAACCTGAGAAATGTCCAACGGTTATGGCCGAATTTGGAGTGATGTAATTGACTTTACCGTCAGAAAAAAAAGAAATCACATCCGATTTTAACCCATTACCTAACGAATCGCCCGCATCCGCCCGCGTAATATGCAAATTGAGCAGTTGAAAAAATTACATTTTTCAAATAATTTCAACAAAACCATATCATGTGACCCCTCATTGGAACGAGCTCAATGAGCTCGTTCCAAAGAGAGGTCACATGATATGGTTTTGTTGATTTTTTTTGAAAAATTTAAAAAAATGATATTTAAAATAATGAATGTTGATATAGTCTGCTTTGGGTAAAGGATTAACCCTTTATCCAACGAATCGGCCGCATTCCAATTTAGGCTCCCATGTTTGTCATTTTTTCTGTAAAACGCTCATTTTCTCTAACGCACCCCTCCGTATTAATAATATACATGAACACAGCTATGAAATCCAACACACTATTATTTGCATGGCGTCTCTGTCAAATGCCATTGTCATAATTTCAAATTTCGATCTTTAATAAAAGAATTGAGGTATTTTCATAGACTTTTTTTTTTAAATTTCTGTCATGTTATTGAACGCTCACTCTTCGAATTTTGTAAATTTACACCCCAAAAAACCTCCATAACTGATATGCAATCAGTTTCCAGCCCACGACACATTCGGCTGCAGCTGATGCTGACGTCACAAACAATTATCAATGTCCGATTTACATGAAATTTAAGTATGTTCTACAGCTCGGAAATAAAAAATATGTTTTGGGATTTTTGTTTTTTAATTTAACGTCATTTTCGAAGTATTTTCGTGACCAGGGCCGTCGAGAGGGGGGGGGGGGCAGAGCTGGGGTAGTAACCCCGGGGCCCGGCGGTCCGGGGGGGGGGCGAGGACGACTCGGGTATATAGTACCGAGAGCAGAATAAATCCGTTGAAACTGATTGGTTTGGAGCTCAGTTGACCCAGAGTTAAAGAGTTTCAACGGATTCATTCTGCTATGATGCATGCAGCATATGTAGCATGACGGTAAATCGCTTAATGCTGAGAATCCTTACCACGTGGCAACGCCTTTGTATACAGTTTTAGGTAAAAGGAAAAGCCCCATAAAAAGAGACAAAGAGGATAAAAATAACTGCAAGATGCAGTCGTGCGGCTGCAGCCTGCAGTGATTTCTATCCTTAATGTACCATCTGTATGCACTAGAGTATGTCCACATGCTTTATCATATGCCAGTTAAAGTGACGTGAACAAAAGTTCGGTTGATTCAAAATATAAATAATATATATATATATATATATATATATATATATATATATATATACATATCCCTTCTTATCATTCTCTTGTGTAACGCAATCTAGTCTTTGAGAGGCAATTGAGTCATAATAGATATCGGTCGGGGAAGGGTGAATAGTTCATGGGTCCTTGGTAAGTTGGGTTTGAAACAAGGGGGCCCAGGTGTACCATCTAATTGATCCCCCGGGGCCAATATTTTCTCACGGCGTTGTTTGTTTTTACACCTTGTTTATTTTGTGAACACCCGTAAGGGATTAAACGACAACTGACACTTCCATAATATTTTACAAAATCTTGGAGGAGTAGCTGAAGTGATGTATCGTAACATCTGAATTCACACTGTCTGTCAACATTAAACGCCATAGCGAAATTTCCACCGACGGCCGGAAAAAGTCAAAATTTAAATTCACGGCTCGAAATTGAAATTCTAAGCTATAATAGTACTCGTGGCCCCCAAATACTAAATTAAAAAAAAATCCAAAATCCAACCTCACACACTTCGGGTGTATACCTCCCATTTTTGTGAGCATCCTACACTACAACTACAAAACATCCCACCATGATATTTTGCATATTTCTGCAGGAATGGTTGACAAACCGACTTCACATACAGGAGATAAAACATAAACAACGTTAGGGCTATACCCTACAGTTCTGTGATCCCCTACCCCAAGAACTCCAACACAAACGGCTATATTATTTTACATGCTCCAAGAGCAGGCCTGGCATTCTGAAAAATGCAGGAGGGCAAAAAATCGCTCT
The DNA here is from genome assembly GCA_031216915.1 of Pictodentalium vernedei. NCBI lineage: Eukaryota > Metazoa > Mollusca > Scaphopoda > Dentaliida > Dentaliidae > Pictodentalium > Pictodentalium vernedei. The sequence continues at coordinate 407,012,138 of CM062290.1, forward strand.
CCTCAATCAGCTCAGGAGAGCAATTAGCTTTACACAGCATTTTAAGTATCCAGTTGAACGAACTCATTGAAACTGAAACCAACAGACTACATCAGTGATTTTATTAACTTTACTAAGGTAAAGCGAAATCTCTTAGACATCTAGATATCTCACTCAACAACCGAACACACACTTGACAAGACCCGTGTGTGTACCCAGACCTGTTGTCCAAGAAAGTCATACCCCTACCACTACCACCTTCAACCACCCAAGGGGGGTTGAAGGTGGTAGTGGTAGGCGTATGACTTTCTTGGACAACAGGTCTGCTTGAATCTACAGTCACATCCTGGTGCAAGTGCTTCAAGTGACAGGATAGTAGTAATGGTAGTATATTATAGTGTCAATATTCCTTGAATAATTACCCCTCAAACTGTGATGTCAGTTGTTGAACTTGAAACTGACAGAAAAAAAAATATTGCTGTGACCCATTTTGCTTCAAATGATTGCAACTGTGTTTGGGTATGGTTGCAGCCATTACCTTTTACCTCTGAACCACTTTCAAAATGAAATTACGTGATGTTATGTGACTTCGAAGTTAAATTACATTTTTGCTTTACAACAAAAATTTAATGTGAGCATAATACATGTAATCTCAATCATCCCAGACCAAAATATTTAGGAGGGCAATTTTTCGCTCTCCTTAATTCTTTCAGGAGGGCAGTAAGGAGAGCTAAAAAATCGCTCTCCTGAAATTGCTAAGCCTGCTAGAGGAATACTTGAGGTGATATATCACCCATTTTGCAGCATCATTCCGAAAAGCTTCATGTTGAAAATGAAAATCCGTCTGCATATGGCACCCACGTGTTTTTTGCAGTTCCAAATGGTAAAACCAAGAACGACAGCGTTTATAGAATAAACGCTGAAAATTTGGAATGGCCGCTCCCAGAATGTTGGGTCAAGTCTAATCTGAATGAAAGGTATTTTAAATGCGAGATGCGCACAGTTTGTATGATGGTGGAAGGAGCTACATGAGAGTTATCATACGACTTAGTACGTTAATCCTTTACCCAACGCAGACGATAAAAACATTTATTAATTTAAATATAATTTTTTAAAAATTTGTCAACAAATCTCAAGAAAATCATATCATGTGACCCCTCGTCGGAACGAGCTCGTTCCAAAGAGGGGACATTTAATATGGTTTTGTGTACATTTTTTGAAAAATTATATTTTTCCGGCTGCTGAATTTGCATATTTCGCTGGCGGATGTGGCCGATTCGTTGGATAACGGGTTAAAATGTGACAGAAACCCTCCTCCCTGTGTGGGGTGAACCGTCGTTGGCCGTGTTTCGTCGGATGTCATCTGGAAATTCGCTTTGCGATTTTAACACAATCTGATTAAGTCATCCAACGAAAATGGAATGACTTTTCGGGATCGTCAGCTTCCTTTTTCTTCTTCTGAATCTCATTTCTGCAGCTTTGAATCTAAAGTCACAAAATCCGTCACACACGCTTAGGAAGACCTGGATTAAAATGTAATGGAGAACGATATTTGATAGTGCGACCTCTAACCAACAAAAATATCAATTAAATAATTTTTTTTTAATATTTCAACATCAATTCCTATATCAAACTTTCAAGTTTTCAAGTTGTTTTTAAATAGGATCTACGATATAAAACGTATATAAATATGTGGCGCCGTCCTCGAAAATTCCAAACAGTTAATGCCGAACTCGGAGGTGACGCCATAGGCGGGTCATAGGGTAAACAATTAAAATGCGTCCGATTTAGTTTTAAATTTCCGTATTTTGTAGAGCTAAAAATAATAGAGGTTGCTGTTTTTTTTTCTATTTATCGCCATTATTGACGTTTTTACTTCACTTCAAATTTAGGGGTAAGTTTGCACATTTCTCATTGAAAACACTGATTTTCAATAACGCACCGCTCAGTACAAACAATACATATAACTATGAAATTTCACAAGCCTTTACTTTCATGTGGTTCTATGGAGTACATTAATTGTGTTACAATTTCAAAATTAACTCTTTATCCAAAATAACGTCAATTTGACGTTTTTTTTTTATTAACGTTCAATATCTGCCAGGTTCTCGAACGCGCCAAATACAAATTTTGGGAATATATTCTCCAAAAAAAAAACATATCTAAAATTGTCATCACTTTTCAGCCGACGAAATGTTCGTCTGAAGCTGCCGTTAGGGTCATGCCAGGACGTCAACGTAGGGGAAATTAAAATTGGTCAATAAACACAATAAACATGCCCGACAGACAGGTCATGTGACCCTCCCCCTACCCCGCTCACCTCAGCACCTACTATCTTCTGGCCTGCAAGTCATGTGTTTTTACCGAAACTGTCCTGAAAATGTGAAAGTTTTCTGATGCCAGTGTCGACATGGTTCGAACTTGGGCTCCACAGCATACAATACAGTCGCCGTGGATTGGTCGTAATCCACACGTGGGCAGTTATGTCCACTCATCTGTTTACCAGGTAGTAAAAATCATCATCAACAAAATTTTAATTAATGAAGCACCGGGTTATACCCGGTGCTTCATTAATTAAATTTTTGATGATTATACCTGTAATTAGTGTTTGGAATCTAATATTATTGCGTGTCAGGGGACACCTGAGGCCCCGTAAGGCCTGGGGCTGACGTGGGGTTATTTAGTCCCGCTGATGAAGTTGCGGGAAAATTAGACCAACGTGGAGGGTCGGAATCCAAGTGTCGCGAACTCGGCGCGGAGAGCTGAGTTAGACCGACGCCGTGATTCCTTCTCTGGCAAATTGGCCTGAAATAGGTTCGATTTCCGTTAGGTGTGATTCCTAATCACTTCAGGCTGTATAATGGAAAGAATGATTTAAAGTAACAACGATTCTTTTATTTACACATAAAAATAAATCCGTTTCAATATTTCAACAATCAACAATTCAATTCTTTTCACGGAAAATGGGTCACTACGGTTAAATAATTCTAAACAATCATATAGTCATTCTATAACCCTGTACTGACACTATAGTCTACACACTGGAAATGTTACTACCGTGAGCTCGCCATAAGAGCTTCACAAATCTGAAATGTTATTACTGTGAGCTCGCCATAAGAGCTTCACCCGCTTAGGCTCAAATGTCAACGTCTGCGCGTAACTGTACCTCTGGCTGTCGGAGGGTTCCGACCAGCAATGTTCGTCATCTATAAACCACCGTACTTCTGATTTGGGTCAGATATTGTCTACTCATACCTTATGTGCCTTTTGAAAGTCCTCCGTGAAAGTCCTATTGAAATATCCACCGTTCCTGGTTGAATTCACGATTCACAAATGCCCTTTTTTGTGCTAGGGCGAAATTGTCACTCACACCGATCTCCAGTCGGTATTACGATGTTCCGACAGCAAAATAAACTACTCAGAACGCAATCAGTCTGACGCTTCAAAGGGTTAATACGCACAATACAATTAACCTACACTTCTGACTATTGCAGGACGATACCTGCTACTCGACAATCTAAACTTTGACGTTCCACCTGGGGTGTTCCTTCTCATGAATTCGGCCCCGTAGCCGCCTATCAACTTTAAGCTAAATCAATCATGGAATGCCCTCTCTGGCGATTCCAGCCGTTTCAGGGTCCTGTGATCGAAGGTACCCTTATGCCAGGAAACAGAGTCCGCCTGTCCTGGACTTCACCAACGTGTGTGTGACCCCAAGTGTGTGTCTAATGCTCTGCTCTTCCAGGTATATATATATTTTTTACCCTAAACTGTCAGGTGGACCGACGCTCATCTGTCCACCTGTCAAAACGGTGGGAGATGACGTATATCGAGGCAGAATCAATACAAGTTAACTCACGCGTGACTTAACGGTGATTCGTTCCTGACACGCATTGCCATAACTAATGATGACACGACATTTCTATCTTTTAGAATCTCGTTTCTCAATTAGCCGTGACGAAAACCGATTACGTCTCGTAAGACTCTGACTACTGTAGAAACTAAACGAGATTAGACCTTATCTAACATACCGTTTCTCCCCTGGGTCCCTGCGCTAAAGCTGGATATACACCACGTGTGTTTTTTCCAGCTTTACAGAGAAGTGAAATTCATGTAGGTTTTTCGCCTTGATGCGGAATATATTTTGAACTTACAATATCTTTAAATATGAGGCCCCTTGCCCCTATATTTAGGCTGGCTTTGCCCTGACAACTCCCTTCCCGAGAGAAACACCCTGTGTATCTCTTAAAACGCAAGGGGCAAAGCCACGCACGCTCGCCTCTCACACCCTTTTACAATCTACCATCATGTTCAAGACTACAAAACTGTACCCTAGTGGTCGTGGGGGGTCATGACCGGGCTCATGCGTCGGCCATGTCGATTCCCACGACACACTCGCTACCACATGTTCCCGTCTTGCGGGTTTACATATGATATGGGGAGTAGCCTCATCCTTAGATTTGCAGCACTCTCTATCTCTAATACTATACATTTACACCTAAACATACACATTTTTATACACGTTCGCCCATTTTGCAAACAGTTCACTTGGCACTCACTCCGACGAGTAACACCGTCCGCGCCTTTGCGTCAGATGGGTTAATTCCAACGGAGTGTAACTTCGCCTCCCGTTCCCCTATGTCTTGTGAAGGGGCAAACGACCCCTGCATTATGTTGAGCCTCACCCTCGCAAAGCTCAACCAGGGGATTAAAATTGTGCCTCACACACTCACACATTCAACACACAGATTTCCCGACCGCGCCTTTGCGACAGACGGGGTTAGTGTATCCCACACTTACAAAACTCGACACACAGGCTCCCCGTCCACGCACACGCGACAGACAGGGCAGTGTATCTCACATTCGCACTCACAACCAACTCTAGTCGGCAGTCAGAGCAATAATAATACTAAAAATAAGAAAATTTCTTCCGGGCCTTAACACCGGGTTTACGAAACTCATCACCTCACCCACAAAAATATTTGCGACTGGAGCTCCCGTCCCAGACACCAGGCCCACAGCCACCCAACTATTGCTTCTTTATAACCACCGACCATTGGTAGGGGCCCGGTTCCCAGTATCCCCTTGGGTAACCCTTGACACACCCCTACTTCTCGCCCCGTTATTTCTACGGGTATTCCACCAGGGTCCCCATACCCTGTCTTTGTCGCATTCCCAAGAGCTTCCCTTGGCGCTATATCCCCCAGGCTCACTCGTCCCGGCGATTACCTTCGTTCGAACGACACTGGCCGTCCTTGGCCCTTGTGTCCTCGACCCCCCGGTCCATTGCGACGACTTCTTGCGCACATTGGGCGCTGTGCGCCCCCGGCACTCTCTACGTGGTCTCCGCCACCTAGGATGCTTCTCCTTTGATTTGTGGACCCTTTCCTCGGTCCCCTGGGCGCCCACCTTAGCGGTCCCATCCACTTTGACATACTCAACTTGTGTTGACCCGTGCCCTCTCAATTCTGGGGAAGTTTGCCCAGCCATTTGCGTGGGTCTGGCCTCCCCTCTCCACACGGGTGACACCGACTTCTTGGGGCGCTCAACTCCCCCACATAAATTTGCTTGAGGGTCTTTCCCCAATGATCCCCTTGGGTTCCCTCGCTGTTTGGCGTTTCGCCTGGACCGCCTGCGGCCCCTTCTCCCTAATAGGACAGGAGTCGTCCCTCCTGAAACTTCCCGACATTTCGTCGTGTAGGGGCCATCCCCTGGACCATCGGATTGGTTCCCCCGGGAACCTTCCCTTCATTACTCGTTGGGCCCTCACTTGGCCCCCTATCCCTGGACCATAACTCATCAGGGCTTGCCCTCACCCCTGGGATATTACCTATGACCAGGTCATACACAGGTGATTCAATGCACATGGCTTCCACTTCGCCACAATAAAATGGGGTATCCACCGTTATCCTCGCGATGGGGAACCTTCTAACGGTCCCATCTATCAAAATACACAAATGGTCACGACCCAACAATTGCTTGTCGTCAACCAGTTGCCTTCTAACCGCTGCAGAGGAGCACCCAGAATCCCGGAGCAGACGGATCTCCCTTTGTCCCACATACCCTGGGTACACTGGCATATCAACCTTCTCCTGCGAAGTTGTGAGCCTTTCACACATGCCACTTATTATCGGGACAACCTTCCCGCCTTCCAGCCTTAATTCTCCCTCTTGTATACATTCCCGGAGGGGACTGTGTTCTGGACCGATAGTTTGACAGAACGCTGCCGTCTGCCTACTGGGCCCTGGATCTACGCGGTCACCTTGCTTCCAACCCCTTGGCGCTGCGTTCCCGACCCCCTGCTGAGGTGGTCTAATGTTCCCAGTGGTCCTTACCTGCTTCTGCCAGCAGTCCCTGGCAATATGACCCCGCTTGTTGCAGATAAAACAAGTGGTGTCCTTGGGAGCGCTCCCCTTCCGGCTGGCCTGCGACGCAGGAGGGTCGGGGTGGTGTTGCCTTACGGGTGCCATTGCCAACCCGTTTGAACCACCCCTAGCCAATTTGGGTGCGTTTACACTCCCACCGTGGGCCTCGATGTAGCGTTCTGCCACAGTTGCCATCTCATCATAGGTGGGCGGACCCCTTTCCTTGATGAACAGGCCCAACTCCTTGGAGCATGTAGTTAAAATCTGCTCCCGGAGAAATAGATCTCGCAGGGCTCCATATGACTCATTCACTTCTGCGAGATCAGTCCAGCGGTCAAAGTACCGCCTAGCTCGGGCAAAATACTGAGGCACTGTTTCTCCCTTCTCCTGCTTAATCTCTCGGAACTTGGTCCGGAATCCTTCTTCAGTGAGCTGGTATCTCCGAAGGATGGCATTCTTCAGCTCACTGTAGTCGTTAAGAAGTGCAGGAGGCATACTGGTATAAGCCTCGAGGGCTTTACCTGACAACAGAGGGCTCAAGCACATAGCCCATGTGTCTTCTGGCCACATTTGACTGGAGGCAAAACGCTCGAACCTCTGCAAGTACGAGTCCAAGTCATCTGTGTTTTCATTGAAATGAGCGAGATGGGGGCGTGGGGCATGAATTGCTACCCCTGCACTCCCATCCCCTGAGCGCCGACTTTCATTCTCCACATCGGCCCTTGCTCTGAGGAGCTCTAATTCTCTCTCGTGCCTCTGTTGTTCGAGCTCCCGTTCTGCCTCCCTTGCCTCCCTTGCTAATTGGGCTTCCCTCTCTCTCGCCTCATTTGCTAATTGAATCTCTCTCTCTTTCGCCTCTCTTGCGTCTTTCTCACGCTCTCGTTCTAATTGGGCTTCTCTCTCCCTCGCCTCGTTTGTTAATTGAATCTCTCTCTCTTTCGCCTCTCTTGCGTCTTTCTCACGCTCTCGTTCTAATTGAATCTCTCGCTCTTTTGCCTCCCTTACTGCTTGGGCCTCTCTCTCCCTTGCGTCATTGCGTAAGGCAATCTCCTTGGCCTCACGTTTCTGCTCATCTTTAACGAACTTCTGAAGTTCAGCTCCCTCAAGGCCCATTTCCTTGCCTAATGATACCAGTTGGGCGAGGGGTGTAACAACATCCATTTTGATTTTTTCTTTCTATCTTCAACACTCGTCAGAAAGAATGAAGAAGGAAAAGAAAGAAAGAAAAAAAAAATATGGCAATTGATCCTAATTTACCTCTGTAATTTAACGTAGTTAAACGCCCCAATACTCTGAAACCTACCGCAGTTATAATGGCTATTAAGTATCCTCTTGGGGACTACTGTATTGCGATATTAAACCCTTGAACGGCATCAACTGACCGAACGCGTCAAAACCTAAACAGAACCGCCGTTAAAATAAAACAAAATTTCCATATAGCCATTTTTACCTTTTAGAAATATCCTGGTAGCGCTCGCCAATCAATGTCAGGGGACACCTGAGGCCCCGTAAGGCCTGGGGCTGACGTGGGGTTATTTAGTCCCGCTGATGAAGTTGCGGGAAAATTAGACCAACGTGGAGGGTCGGAATCCAAGTGTCGCGAACTCGGCGCGGAGAGCTGAGTTAGACCGACGCCGTGATTCCTTCTCTGGCAAATTGGCCTGAAATAGGTTCGATTTCCGTTAGGTGTGATTCCTAATCACTTCAGGCTGTATAATGGAAAGAATGATTTAAAGTAACAACGATTCTTTTATTTACACATAAAAATAAATCCGTTTCAATATTTCAACAATCAACAATTCAATTCTTTTCACGGAAAATGGGTCACTACGGTTAAATAATTCTAAACAATCATATAGTCATTCTATAACCCTGTACTGGCACTATAGTCTACACACTGGAAATGTTACTACCGTGAGCTCGCCATAAGAGCTTCACAAATCTGAAATGTTATTACTGTGAGCTCGCCATAAGAGCTTCACCCGCTTAGGCTCAAATGTCAACGTCTGCGCGTAACTGTACCTCTGGCTGTCGGAGGGTTCCGACCAGCAATGTTCGTCATCTATAAACCACCGTACTTCTGATTTGGGTCAGATATTGTCTACTCATACCTTATGTGCCTTTTGAAAGTCCTCCGTGAAAGTCCTATTGAAATATCCACCGTTCCTGGTTGAATTCACGATTCACAAATGCCCTTTTTTGTGCTAGGGCGAAATTGTCACTCACACCGATCTCCAGTCGGTATTACGATGTTCCGACAGCAAAATAAACTACTCAGAACGCAATCAGTCTGACGCTTCAAAGGGTTAATACGCACAATACAATTAACCTACACTTCTGACTATTGCAGGACGATACCTGCTACTCGACAATCTAAACTTTGACGTTCCACCTGGGGTGTTCCTTCTCATGAATTCGGCCCCGTAGCCGCCTATCAACTTTAAGCTAAATCAATCATGGAATGCCCTCTCTGGCGATTCCAGCCGTTTCAGGGTCCTGTGATCGAAGGTACCCTTATGCCAGGAAACAGAGTCCGCCTGTCCTGAACTTCACCAACGTGTGTGTGACCCCAAGTGTGTGTCTAATGCTCTGCTCTTCCAGGTATATATATACTTTTTACCCTAAACTGTCAGGTGGACCGACGCTCATCTGTCCACCTGTCAAAACGGTGGGAGATGACGTATATCGAGGCAGAATCAATACAAGTTAACTCACGCGTGACTTAACGGTGATTCGTTCCTGACACGCATTGCCATAACTAATGATGACACGACATTTCTATCTTTTAGAATCTCGTTTCTCAATTAGCCGTGACGAAAACCGATTACGTCTCGTAAGACTCTGACTACTGTAGAAACTAAACGAGATTAGACCTTATCTAACATACCGTTTCTCCCCTGGGTCCCTGCGCTAAAGCTGGATATACACCACGTGTGTTTTTTCCAGCTTTACAGAGAAGTGAAATTCATGTAGGTTTTTCGCCTTGATGCGGAATATATTTTGAACTTACAATATCTTTAAATATGAGGCCCCTTGCCCCTATATTTAGGCTGGCTTTGCCCTGACATTGCGTCCGTGGAAATATTGTCCACGCGTGGAAAGTGACCAGTCCACGGCGACTGTACTGTAAATCCCCTTGTCCTGAATGACCAGCCATCAGATTTGATAATCTTGTAGATTGAATATACAAGGTTACTCCTATAATTTAACGTAATTTTAATATTCAAATGAAATTCTAAATTCAAATCCAAGTTAAATAAAATTAAATAAATCAAATTGACTAAAGTTTTTATACAATTTATTGGAGTGCAAACACAATTTAATAGACTGTACACATAATTTACTACTGAACGGAGGGGCGGCGGAAGCTCCAAAGAAGTGGGTGGTCACACCTTTCTGGATACCGCAAGGGTGTGGGATGGAAAATAATTTTTCTTCGCGGCGGGGGGGGAGGGGGGGGGGGGGAGAGGTCAATATGGTGGTGGGCGCTGTATTCATGCCAAATACATAAAGTTGTATACGCTACCCCTCACCCTTGAACCCACTCTGTTCAAGACACTCAGAACGCTGGTGGTATCGTCCATGTTAATTCAATGCCAAGAAGAGGCTATATTCATTATTTGTGAGCAGACCAATTAATAGTTTCAACGTGCAGCCTCAGGGCTGCACGTTGAAAGTATTGATTGGTCTTCCCCACACATTCACTTACTAGCTATCATACTTAATGAATTTATAAAGTATCATCTTCATGGGCCGGAAAAGCGTCCTCTCGGGTTCAAAGGGCTAATCATAATTTTGAAACCGTCCTTTGAAATATTACGCTCCATTTGGAGCTTTCTATTTTTATTCAATAAAATCTTGAAAATCAATGTTGTCATAACTGTGTAGGTGATGTGTAGTGACCACAGGAGTTTTCTGTGCTATGTCGTAAAATGCCGTTCGGGTACCTATTGTAACGACACTGATCTAACCCCGCCTAGACCCTTCCTCTGCGCCGACGCTCTCGGCCCAAACTCACTTACAAGAAGTGAGTTCCAGCAGACAGCCTCGCACGGAAGTCAAGCAAGATCTAGCCGTACACAAATTTGTTGTCTGGGGTTTCTGCAGGTTCGTTCGTAAATAGGGATTAGTTTCCTTTCTCAGTCACCTTGGACTGTCACAAACGTTTAACGCTGCCTTGACACCCCTCTTGCGCCGTTGCTCTCGGCTCGAACCCACTTATAAGAAATGAGTTCTAGCCGACAGCCCCGTCGCAAAATCCAACCAAGGGTAATCATACACATAGGTGAATTTAAAGGGCATGTTTCAAATCCACTATTGAACCGCGTTTAATGATAAAAAAATAATAATATCCGGTCAAGGGCTCATTGAAAGGGCTATAAGCTAAAAAAAACAAACAACAACAAATGGCGAAAGATTTAAATATATAGAGGATATTCACGAAAATTTGATGAATACCGAAAATATCTCGTGAGTGGCTACAAAGAAATATGAGGATCTTCACGAGCGACGCAGTCGCGAGTAAAGATCCTCATATTTCTTGTAGCCACGAACGAGATATTTTCGGTATTCATCAAATTTTCGTGAATTTTCTTTTTATTTAATGCTCTACGACTACAAACTCTCCAATTTGTGGCCTTTATTTGCCATTAAGGCGCAAAATTTATGTGCCGAACCGGCGTCCATACAAAAATTACAACAACCAAACTCCAACCATTGGAATGTGTGAATATCCGCACAAAAAGTAGTCCCGTCTTATTTCTCCCCTAACTTTACGATTTACCAAGGCTGGCGAATTGAAATAATCGCAATGTGTTTCGAAGAAATAGAACAATAACAAAAAACACCACTTTCTTATTTTCAATAACAAGACACGTCATTTTATTTTTTTTGAACTCAATGCACTGAAGACGTGTGAAGTTGAACTGAAGAAATTTGAAAGTGATTTCGGCTTTTCGCTGGAAGGTGAATGAGAAAGTCAAACTTTGAAACCGCTGATTTAATGAATTGATTTAGTCACTGTCACTATCAATTATTCGAATTCGTTTGTATTTGGGACTCTGGAATTCATTACTGATGTGCTGACTCGTTTAAAGTACATGTGATTCGTCATCCGAACCTACGATGAAATATCGATTTCTAAATATCATTTTGATATTTCGTTTTGCCGACCGACAGGGGAATATGACTTAATTTTTCAGCGTGAATTGATGCCTGAGCATTAAATAAATATATTAATTTAACCTTTATTACAATTCCTCCTATTACTATTTCAACTTCGGAGGAAGTCACATGGAATTTTGGATTTTCATTTTTCATATTTCAATTGGCATGTACAACTGCATCTCCACTCTATAGGTGGAAACAAATTTATTCTACCGTCTATTAGGTATTCACTTTTCAGGCCATAACCACTGTTTCGATCACCAAGTCCCACTTCCCCGGCAAAAGAGTTACATACTAAACATCGATGATTTTTATAAATATTACGGCTACTACCCTTGGCTAAAGAAGGGGGAGCGCTCATAAGTCGGAGTCCAGGTTCCAACGTCCAGAACTCTCCCTCATCAGAAGAGTTGCACATCAAAATGTCTGCAATTATTCACAACTGCTACCACCCTTGGCTAAAGTAGGGGAGCTCTACATAGGTCAGAACCAAAAGTTCCAACACCCGAAACTCTCTACCGGCGGAAGGGTTACGCCAACAATCGTATAAAACTACGAATTTTCGTATCAAAAGCTGTTCAATCTGAATCCCTCGCGCTTACAAATTTTGTCTACACGTCATATATTTAGGCCGTTACACGAAACAGCCTGCCCGTCGTATCTCACCTTCTTCCCCTTTAAATAAAAATACGCATATTCAAAGGGTAGATTCGTGCCAATGAATGCGACCATAAAATTCCGTAAAGTTGCCAAATGGAAGGGGCGGGGTTTCAAATCTATCGACCCTCCGAAACTCGTCGATTAGACCGAGGCATCTCACAACTAAATAAGATGCATCGGGCTAATCGTGAATAAACTTGTCTTCTTACTAAATTAATAGAACCGTCATTGGGAATTCGGCGTAGGACGAGGATCAGAAATCCATGATATAGTGACCGGCCCCGATGGGGAGTTAATCTGGAGGAGAATACAAAAGTACAACCTACCTCTATGAAGTCCCGATGTGTTCTTCAAAAGTATTGGGAGTCAACCCAATCACTTCGACTTCCAGATCACCAACAATCCGTACCGCATGAGTTGTTTCACCTCGACGATCAACAAGAGACAATCAGCCGACGTGGAAATTAACCCATTGTTCTATCTCTCACTAATGTGTGCGAAAACTTAAGGCCACCACAAAGTGATTTAACACTTTCAATATCGAAGCGACCAATTCGCCTTCATACACCAGATTCATGCACACACATCTACACACATATATATATTTTTATCTGATAACCATAGAGTATAACACCCGTTGTATATACTTGAAGTATATACAACGGGTGTTGTATATAATTATAATTTATGCGAACGGCCTTTGACCTCGTTCGATTCCATTTTCATTCATTCATAAACTTCGTAATGCAAGTTTGAATTCTACGTTGAAGGAGCAAGTGAAATTTAATCGAAATATATATGACATATTTTCTATAAGTATAAACGTGTAAATTTTCAGTTTAGTTTGCTGTAATAAAGAAATAATTACAACCTACTTCGTTCAAAACCTTACTAGACTGTCAGTAATGTGTAATGCGCTATTTATAGCTACGTCTACGTCCACGATCAAAGTACTGTTCCAATTACACGTTCGTCTGCCACGTGAAAAAAACGTTTCGTACGAATTGTAAACAAAAACAAAAGTGGACCATAATTAATGGAAATTGGAAACTTCTCGATTGAATACACATTATCATCGTCGCCAGGTAGAGCTAAAAAAACATGAATAATAGATCAACTGCAACCAGTGGCTATGACTGTACAGCAACAACCAAATGATCGCGTTTGCTTTGTCTCATTTTCTACGGAGGCCCGTGGGAATGAGCATAAAAGTGAATATAAGCCTCAACTTGTGAAACTGCTGTTTGTTATCAGATAAAAAGAATATACATATAGTATTTTTTTTATATATATCTGGTTTATACAACTCGTTGAAATATAGTTAATATTTTCTCGGCAGAGCCTCGAAAATATTAACTATATTTCAACTCGTTGTATAAACCAGATATAAAAAAATACTATATGTATATTGTCTATATATATATACATATTTATGGGCTTGTGTGCACATATTCTATGTATGGTCATTTCTTATATATATTTTCCTTTTTTCTTACACGATAATTGGTAAACAAAGTGCGGAGGGGGCGGCACCTTCCAACCGCCACCCCCCCCCCCCCCACCCTCGCTCCGTCGCCCCTGCCTGAACGTTTCTTAGTCTTAAGACGTTGTCGTGTGTATTCAAAGTTTATTGCATAAGTTATTATTTTATCGAAAGAAATTGCCAATTGGTATGATTCGTTGGTGTTTTTGATACATTATTTTGCTATAACCCATCTGAAGTATCTGATTATGCTAAATTATCGTGGTGATGTTAGGGTGAGGTGGGGTGGTTGTATAAGTGATCTGTTCCGCCATTGAGGGCTGAAATCATGTTTAATAAATTATTCCAAAACCATCATCTAGACATGCCTTCGTCGAATTAGGACGTTCCGCTATTCGTTCAAATTGATCATACCGGGCCTCAACAGCTGGGATTGTGGCCACTTAGCTCTCAATTCGCATTCACGGGGTGTGTTTGTGACATAATTCGGTGCAACAAACAAGAGCGAAGCGATATCAAGGTCTCTAATCTAGTGGAGAATGTCACGTCTCGAAAACAATATTGCGGTGGAGGTATTACCCCCTACCCAACACCCCCACCTCCTTAGTTAGGGCAACAACAGAAATAACACCTGCTTTAAAGTCAATGAGTAGTATAGATGTTGATTTCACACATATCTAGCGTCGCCTCCATCTTGGATAACGTGCGCATGCGTGGACGCCATCTAGGCCACAGTGCCCATACATCGCCGTCATTTTGGATGAGGTGCTCACGCATGTGGTGACCATCTTGGATGGCGTCCATATTGGTCGTTGTGCATACATGCAGCTGCCGTGTTAGATGATGTGCTCGGAGGCCATTTTGGACGACGTAACATGCGCAAATAACTATTTTTGCTGGTAACGCAATGCATTATGGTATATAAAGAGTCATTTCGTTCTGTCGTGACCAAGTGGAGTTATTTCCCCGTAATTTTAATATTTGATTTCCATTTTTCCTTTTGAGAGTTCTGTTGAAACGTTCGAAAAGGTATTCTTTATATACCATAATGCATTGCGTTACTAACAAATCTAGTTATTCGCGCATGTTACGTCGTCCAAAATGGCCGCCGAGCACATCATCCAACACGGCAGCTATGAACAACGACCAACATGGTCGTCATCGAAGAAGGCCACCACATGCGTGAGCACCTCATCCAAAATGGCGGCGATGAATGCGCACTGTGTCCAAGATGTCGCCCATGCATGCGCACGTAATCCAAAATTGCGGCGACGCATGCGCACCTAATCCAAGATGGCAGCGACGCATGCGTACATCATCCCAGATGGCGTCGACGCATGCGCAGAAGATCCAATATGGCGCCCACGCTTGCGCACATCATCCAAGATAGAATTCACACATGCGCATATCATCCAGCATGGCCGCCGCGCATGCGCACATTCATCACGTGATTATGGCGTCATACGCATGCACTCAATACCCAATATGCCCCCCGCGCATGCGCATCACGTGACTATGACGTCACGCGCATCCGCAGTAGGGGGTAGATATGTGTGAAATCAACATATATACCACTTCAATGTCCCGAAAGGTACCTCTTAATATATAGTTTGCAATGCATATAGTTTAATCTTTTACCTCACAAATCGGTCATTTCCACCAGTGCATTTCATAAATTAAGCGGCTCGTTCCAATGAGCGATCACATGATATGGGTTTGTTGAAAATTTTAGAAAAATTTGAAAAGAGAGAACAAAAATTAAAAAGAATATGTTTTATATTGTTCGTGTTGAATAAAGGGTTGAGGAAAATAAAGTGAAACGGTGTACACTATGCACATTATGCACCGACACCTTTTTAATGCCGCTGCCACATCAACATGCACGCTTACCCGTTTTCAACAGAAAATGTTATTCACTTAAATTATTCATGACAATGACAATGATTCGTGACGAATTGATCAGAACAAATATCAGTTTGGAAAGTAATAACACACGTGTGATTGAAATGCGAAACGAAATTATTACTTGGTTGTACACAATATTGGGTTCAGTGCCTGCTTATCCAAATACGGCGTGTATGAGGAATCTCTGATACAAAATCTTCACCCTGCAACTGCATAATACGACCCTGTGCGTAGTTACGATTTGTTTACGTTATTTTGAGGGGGTCACATGATGTTTCTTTCAACTACTCAATTTGTAAATTACGTGGAAGGATTGGTCCGATTTGTTAGGAAAAGACTTAATCAAGTTTTCACAGTTAAGAATTGTAAGATAAATCGATCACCACCATCATGCTATGTAAAAAATGTTGTATCAGAGTCAGGTTTCTTATCCCTTTGAACCCTGGTGTCCTGCAATGGTGTCGTCTTTATGTACACTTACAATGAGATTATTATTATCCTCGAAGGGTGTCTGGGTGGGATGGGGAAATCTCACCGGAGGGGCAAAATATTTAAGCCAGACACGAGGCTCTTAAAAGGAATAAAACTCACTTTTGAAATAATTTGACGCTTGTTATCGTTAAAAGTTGCCCTGCTCATTTCACATGTGGGTTGCGGGCTCTAGGTGGTACCTTATTGGAACATATACGTTATTGTGACTCCTGACTGTAACATTGTCCGAGGTGTCCGAACAGGAGGTTATATTCACCATCGACGCCCCGCGTCTCGGTTGAACATAGGCTTCGAGCCATAGACCTCAGACCATGTTACTGGCAATTCATCATGATTACTTATATGTTATTTGTAATTAAATGCATTTAGGACTCGTATGGACATCCCAACTTCTTATTTATTCAGTACGTATCATACTCTAAATTGCCCAAGCTGCCCCCACCCCTAACAGTCCAAAACCGGCTACCACATACCCCCATTACAGTACTGTCGCCATGGACTGGTCGTAATCCACGCGTGGGCAGAGATGTCTACACATCATCGTCAGTAGAATTGTAATTATTGAAGCACCGGTTTGTAACCTATGCTTCATTAACCCTTTACCTAACATGAAAAGCAGACGACACTTGCAAATTGCAAAAAAAATTCTTGAATAAATAATTTTTTTCATTTTTTGTCTCAAAAACATAGGTTATGACCCCTCGTTGGAACGAGCTCGACGAGCTCGTTCCAACGAGGGGTCATCACCTATGTTTTTGAGACAAAAAATGAAAATATTTTGAAAATTAATATGCGATTTTTGAGAATAGCGCTGGCCGGTTTTGGCCGTTACGTTGGGTAAAGGGTTAATTCAATCTGTGATGACTATTCCTTTAAATAGTGTTCGGAATCTAATATTACTGCGTCTGTGGATATATTTCACACCCGTGGAAAGTCACTGGTCCACGGCGACTGTACAGTGAAGTATGACGAATTGTGGGTAACAAAATTCCTGGGAGCGTGGTCTTACGGTACTCGGGAGGCGATGGCTCAGTGGTAGACTGTTGGACTTATATGCTAAAGGTCCCGAGTTCGATCCCCGTCCAAGACGACCCGCGTTGTGTCCTTGGGAAAGGCACTTTATCCCGGTTGCCTACATGGGGGCACGATGACGCCGTGCAGTATGGCGTGCTGCACGTAGATGATGCACATGTCTTCAACTGCTGTAACCCTGCTTGATCGGAGCTTGAACGGAGTTAGAATGTTGAGGAGTTGACAGTTGCTCGTCGATGTTCGGTGGTTCCCTCCGGGAACTCTGGCTTCCTCCACCCATAAAACTGTCACGGTCATGATTAGCCATTGTGCATAAGTATGTGATATTAAACACTAATAATAAATGAATAAATAAATAAATATCCAGTAGTCCATTGCAAAACAAAGATTAGGCAGTGAAGGGTCTTTTTGATAGAGAACTTGACCACTAGATAAACAATCCTAATGCATTTGTCCCATTGAGGTGTTTTAAGCTGTGTTTTGAAAAAAAAATAAAATAAACCCGAGTTACTTTGAATGCATTAACCCTTACCTAACACGCAAAACAGACGACACGTGCAAACAAAATTCTTGAATATCCATATTTTTTTTTCATTTTTTGAGGCAAAAACATGGCTTATGATCCCTCATTTGAACGGCTCGACGAGCTCGTTCCAATGAGGACCATATGCTATGTTTTTGAGATAAACGAAACAATAAGGAAAATTAACTGGCGATTTTTGCGAATAGCGCTGGCCGATTTTGGCCGTTACATTGGGTAAAGGGTTAAATTGTTGTTTTTTTTTCTAAATCTTAATACAGATAACAGGCCTTCTACGATTTTGTTTTTAAACTCCATAATTATGTATTTTATAAATCAGGTTACGTTTCATGTTATTCTGCAAAATTGGTCACAAAAAAGAAAATAACCTTTTTTCGATTGCACAGTACAGTCGCCATGGACTGGTCGTAATCCACGCGTGGGCAGTGATGTATTTGACCTTAAACACCAATATATAGAGATTATTACCATTATGTGGATGTACAAAATATGTATCCGAGTCGAGCTCCGGGTTCAAAGGGCAGATCACGACTGCCCTTAGAACCCGGAGCTCGACTCGGATACATATTTTGTACATCCACATAATGGTAATAATCATTTTATCTTACAATATATTGGGGATAAGTGAAGAATGTAGACGAATATATAACGAACTATTTATTAGTACGGATAAACAAAACGAAAAAAAATGGACCTCACGCGAAAGGAACGTGCTTGTATCCGACCCCCTGATACAAACATATGTATCAGGGGGTCGGATACACGGCAGTTGCGGAGTTAATACAGACAAAATACATGTTGATTGTAAGATAAATAATAATAATAATAATAACAAAATTTCTAGTTTTAAATATAGTCTCGCCAGAAAGCGCCCGATTACCAGCAAGAGTAAATCTCTAAGATGTCAAGTTCCGGCTGTGGGGTGGAGAGTTGTGGGTGTGGGTGGATAGTTCCGGCTGTGGGGTTGAGAGTTCCAGCTGTGGGGTGGAGAGTTGTGGATTTGCTCACTACTGACCTAAACGTTGTCAGGACCAAATGGAGCTCGACAGTTGCGACCGCGTCTATGAACCAAGACACTCCAGTTGTAGAATGTTTCAAAAAAAAAAATAAAAACTTTTTTGAAATTGGACGCTTGACTGGAATTTTAGATTATCACCAGAGTTTGAATAAATGCGGTCCAAGCTCTCAGAGCATCACCCCTGTTTATATCGCACACAGCGGTAATGCTGTGTAGAGATGATATTGACACTAAGCTGATAAAGTTTAAAGAATTAAACAAAAAACAAATTGTAGTCAAGTCAAGGCGATCGGTGGAGGGCCGAAACTAGTAACACCAGGAGCGTCGATAAGACGGTCGATTCGGAGAGTGTGTTGGGGTGTGGTGGGGATGGGTATGGGGGGTAAACCTGACTTGTCCCGACAGCCATGGCCCAAGTCTATACTGATGAAATATTCTAACTGCATCACCTTTGATGGCGTGCATTGATGATATATGTGAAATATTAGTCAGATTGAAGAAAGTTATTTGTGGTAAATAAAAAATACATGCACTAGTCGTGATGCAACCTCTTTATTTAATTAATATGTACCGTAAAGCTACTCCCCCCCCCCCCCCACCTCCCAGAGGCCCGAGTAGAGGGGGGGGGGACGGATCGGAGCAAATTGGCCAGACCCTGACGTGACGTCATATTCACGTGACCCAGTTACATTATGTTTGGACAACATGGTTGCCCAATTGTGCGGCCATCTTGTTATCCTCATAGTGATTCGTGGTATTAGTGCGCATGCCCAGCGCGTGTTTTTAGGTTGACACGTGCTTCCGCTGACATTTTGTATACAGGAGGCGGCCATCTTAGTTTCTATGGTTGTAGGTCGTTGCTATGAACCTGGAAGGCTTCGTAAAGAACGTGGCTATATTCGGAGGGTGCGTTTGATTGAAAAGGTGTAAATACAATTACCCAAACAGACTCGAAATATACTCCTAATACAACAAACAACCCCAAATCACTGAATCAGACATTATTTGGTACTGATTCCCCCAGAAATCCAATTTATAAGACTAGCACGTAGTGCCATAAGGCGTGTTCTTTTGTAGATTGGTAACTTTATTAGTTCGGATGTTCCCCAGATCCTCATTTACTTCCCAGAATTACGACAAGTAACCCGACAACGATCGCAAATCACCCCAAAACACCCAAAGTAACAGAAACAGACTCTAGATGGTTCGAATTCTTCACTAAAGCCTCATTTTTTCTACCTATCTCCTTAACTGTACGGTGGAAATATATTTTTATGAGTTCTTACACTTAATGATCTATTTTTAGGAACTTTCCTAGCTAACCCCCCAACTCTCCACTTATATTGGACATGTGAACTCTCGTGCATGAAAGAGTAACTTTTCTCAGAAATTTCCATCAAATAATTGTTCATAGCTTCAACTAAATCTGTGTATCACCATCAGTAATATAACACTCCGGGCTCTCAAAACCGGGAACATCACTTCATGCACCAACACTGAGGGGTTTGCGTTGCCTTCCTGAATACAAGAACCAGTAGCGAAGGGGAGAGAAGTTTTGCCAAAATAACACTCGAAATGTAGTTCTGCAGGGATTCGGGAGTAGCTATACCTTCTTCGAGCAGCTTTTCAAAAATGGTCTTGGGTGTGTGGTAGATAGCATCAACATACGTATAGGCCACATCATCAGTACAAGTTTTCTCGTACTTAATGAGGCTGCACCCAATTGCCCACCATTTACTATACCTACACCAAGCGAATACCTTACAATATTGATCAATGTCTGTGATATAACTAAAATTCGTTTGTGATAAATTCAGATCCATGGTGCTCACAAAATTCCCATTAGACTTTTGAACAAGCTTAGACATAACTTCATCGTCTACCAGTAAAATTTCACATACCTCAATATTGATTCGATTTTTCAACTTCAGAGAGTTCACCCATTTTCAAACCTGAGAGGTTATCCTTGGGTACGTCCGTGTATTTACTATACAGGGTCTGGGTTTCAGTGTTCATAGTGCGGCGCAGACGATAGCTTCTTTTGAAATAGCCGATAAAGACCACAAGGACCACTCTCGTTTATATGAGCTGTGTCGGAACTTTCTTAACCCCTTACCTAACATGAAAAGCAGACGACACTTGCAAAAAAAATTCTTGAATAACTAATTTTTTTCATTTTTTGTCTCAAAAACATAGGTTATGACCCCTCGTTGGAACGAGCTCGTTCCAACGAGGGGCCATAACCTATGTTTTTGAGACAAAAAATGAAAATATAATGAAAATTTATTGGCGATTTTTGAGAATAGCGCTGGCCGATTTTGGCCGTTACGTTGGGTAAAGGGTTAAAGTGTTGTTCAGAAGGTTGTTTTTTTTCTATCCCGATTCCACAGGCACTCAAAGGAACCGGTTCGTGCATTGCTCGCGACAACAGCAACAGTTTTCTTCGGGTCCAGGAATGAATTAGAGGTTTTAGTTGGCATTGAACTCCTAGATGGAGAAGTGGGGTGTGAATTGGAGATTAGAAGCGAGTTGGAGAAGGCAGAGTGGTGAATGTGAACAGGTGAAATTGTAATAAGAGAAGAAGATCGCCGGCTTCGTTTCATAGTCGGCTCAGTGATGGGAACAGAATGAGCTACAGGTGGTGACGTTGTAGCTGCCACTCGATAACTCATTCTACCCTCTTCACAACTGGCAGATCTATTAGTTTTTGATAAAAGAACTGTGGAATGATCCGACTGTGGAATCTAAGTTTCTTGTCAAAGACTATACTACCCCAATTTAAAGACGAAATTCCAATCAGGCTAAAGTTGATGTCTTTAAAAGAATATATCCGGGAAATATCGACTTTTGTTTTTCCAGACTCCATTTGTAACGCTCAATGCAGCTGGCGTAAACTGAACGAACCCAAACTTCATTGGCCTCCCCAGTTTCAGGAGATGAATGCCAGGAGAAGTCGAGTCCCAGTCCTCGCAATATTCACATAGTCATTTCGCTGCTGCAACTCCATGAAGATAAAGGACTGGTGAGTTTTCCTCTCCCAACAGTACTCCAGAGAAGAGAGGTGGTGCCAAAATTAAATAATCACCTCGGTGGTGCTTTGTAACAAAATTTGGTTCCCCTACCAGGGCAAACTGAAGAACCAGTTTGGGTTCCTGGAGGAACCAAAATTTCTCTGTGTGTGGGTCCGTCAGTTAACCCACCCGTCCGCCCATCCATCCACTCCTTAACATTTCATAACATTTTAATCGAATGAGATATCACGATAAAACATATACTGAGTCAAAAAAGAAAGTATAATAGAAACAAATGTGAAAAAAATAGCATAAAGGATGAAATATAATAGTTCTAATGTTGCATGTTTGTGGACAAGAAGTCGTGTAAAAAGTTTAATGACATTTTGTTGTTGTCCACCCAATCGTATACAATTTTGCAACGGATTTCAAAATAGCATGTACTACCCGAGAATGTGAAATTGAATGGGTGAGTGACGATTTTCTTTGTTTGTTATGTTGTGCTAGAGAGCCTGGGTTATTGAGAAAACACGATAGGTTTTGTCTTCTGACATTTTGAAAAAAATGCTAAGGTTAACTGAAAATCAGAGCTTGCGTGTCATTGGTACGCATGAGGCTGGGGTACCTCCAGATGAGCTCGCTGCTAAGTTCGCAGTCACTGTGGCCACTATTTACCGTCTCATTGGAAGGTATGGAACCACTGGATCTACTGCCGACCAACCATGTTCATGTTAACCAAGAGTTACGACTCCTGCACAAGACGGACACATCAGGACGTCTCACTTATGGGATCGCTTCCTCCGGCGACGAGGACAGCAGAAATTACTCATGGTAGAACTAACAATAGAATCAGTGCACAAACTGTCCGCAACAGACTCGCTGAACACGGCATCCGTAGTAGGCGTCCATACCACGGTCAATCCTTACCCAACTTCACTGTACCGTCAAAATGGAATGGGTACGTCAGCGTGGTTGCTGGAATCAGCAGCATTGGAGCACAGTTATTTTTAGTGATGAATCACGATTTTGTCTACGGCACGCTGATGGTAGGACAAGAGTGTATCGCCGACGTGGAGAACGGTTTTCTGATGCTTGCGTGCGGGAATGCGACCGTTTCGGCGGGGGTAGTGTAATGGTTTGGACAGGAATTTCTTGCACCATCGAACGCAGTTGATCTTCATCAATGGTAATCTGAATGGACAGCGATATAGGGACGAAATTCTTAACGCGGCTGTTGACCCGTTGTTCAACGCTAACGTCGGATTGCAGTTATTCCAGCAAGACAATACCCGATGTCACGTGGCGCGTATCTATCGTGACTTTCTTGAGGAGTAGAGCATCGAACTTCTTCCCTGGTCCCCATTTTCGTCAGATTTGTTTGTCGCCAATCGAGCATCTTTGGGATCAATTGGACCGTCGGGTACGACTTTATGATCTTCAGACATTAGGCGATTTACGTAATGTTCTAAGGAAGGAGTGGAATACTGTACCACAGGGCAACATCCAGGCCCATGCGCCGTCGATTTCTTGCCATCCGAGAGGCAAACGGTAGACATACACGCTATTGACAGCATGCGTGAACTTTTCATTTCACCCCATGTCTGAATTGCGACGTCCTGATGTGACACTGGCAACAGTAAGAGCATGAATTTATGCAAATTCTCGAAATATGAATTTACAGTAATTTGTTTGGGATTAAAGTCGATAAAACTAAAAAAAATTGCTCCTCAAAGTTTATTATACTTTCTTTTTTGACTCAGTATATATAACGCGTGTACCACCAGTCCACCACTAGACGGCGTGTCGCGTTTTAACTGCTCGTCCGAGCTTCCAAGGGCGAGGTCACAGATGAAGGTCAACATAAGGTATCAGCACAAGTCTTAACGTTTTCGTATCTAATCTATAACTTGTTAATCGAATGAGATATCAATATGAAAAGTATATTACATATATACCACAGGAGACGGTGTATAGCTTATTGACATCAAGACTGAGCTCACATGACCAAACAAGCTCCAATGCCATCAGTCTAATTCATGAATGTTATGGAGAATATTCCGGACAAGTGAATCTAATCATAGACGGTGAACCATTTAAGGGTCAGATCGGCTTCAGGCCATAACATCACCACATTCCTGACATAATTAGGCCTGTGGTCTGAGAGCTTGATGATCAAACTTACAGATAGAGGTCAATCATCACGCAAATTAACCTTTTCGTAGGGAACACGGGATAGTGGTTACGGCATTGAACTTCAGACCGAAAGGTCCACGGATCTATCCTCACCAGGGGTAACTATGTTGTGTCCTTGGGTAAGGCAATTAATCCCGATTTCCCAGCTGTGGACAAGGTGGCTCTGTGCTAGGGCGTAATGCACGTCAATAGTGCAATTGTCTTCAACCAATACTTAACCTGCTTGTGTGGAGTTAGCACGTTGAAGTCTGATAGTTGCTAGCCGTTGCTCAATGGTTCTCTCCGGGTACTCCGACTTCCTCCACTGGTAAAACTGTCCGACACGAAATGTCCCTGGTTGTCGAAAGTGTCGTTTCCCATCACCCCCCCCCCCCCCCCCCCACCCCACAAACACCAAAAAAAACAGAAAAAAACATTATCGTATCCGGCCTGTAACTTTTAGTGCAATGTGATATCAAAATTTAAATTATGTAACGTGCATAACACAACTTGACGGTGTGTACGATATATACGTCTAGTCTAGGCTACCAAATCCAGCCCACAGACAGAGTTCAAAAAGAAATCTGTCAGTGGGATTTGCTCTATAGAATGCGGGCAGAGTCGTTAATGGGACAGATTAGCACCTTCCCCTCTTTGATTCTGAAATATAATCTGGCGAGAAACGAAAAGTGTCTGACCACGATTGAGGGTGTCAGGACACTTGAGAGTTGTCGAATCTTCTGGCAAGTATAATCTGCTACGGGATGTAAGTATTTTCAAGTGGATAAGGATCATCATGGGCAAGTAAAGTCTGCATCTGTATGTACTTGGTAGAATGCCAGTAGAGTCTGCCTCAGACTGGTTTCTGGCTGTTGTTAAGGAGTTGGAAGAAAAGGACCCAGATGGGGTTGTACCAACCCGAAATTCGCTGGTTCTGGAACAAGTGTGTATTTGACCACAACGACCATGGACAAGGACGGGTGGAGGATCAGCCTTCATGATGGAGCGAAGAATGAAAGAAAATCGAGACCGTTATTGGAGTAGAAATGGGGAAGAAAAGAAAAACAAAGTGTCGATATTGTGTTTGCGTTGCATATTTTGGAGGTTGTACGTTGGGTGAACTAGTGGTAGGTCGAGAGCGGTAAACAGCATGTCAGCCCAGTTGGCTTATACACACTGTCGAACGGGAGGAGGGGGTGGGGTTGTTACTGAGAGTTTCTGACCGGCGTCCCTAGGACATTGTACCCGTATGTGGGCTAGTGGGCTGTACTGTAAAGTTTAGGAGGTGTTGTGTTAGGGTCAGTTCCAATATAGGCAGAGTGGTTGACGGCAGGTCAACCTACTTGTCCGGTTAACTCTGCACAGCTGATACGGAGGGGATACAGATTATGCTACTTGGCCGGCATTCCTTGTCCGTGAGTGTGTGTAAGGTGAGGGTGTGGGAGGGTGTGTGTATGTGTGATAGGGGTCTGATTTTGTGAAAACCTAGTCAACAGGTCCCCTCGAGGATTTTTGTTTGTTCTCTCAACGTCAAAGCAAAGAAAATAAAGGGTTTTGGGTTTGTCTTCCAGATTTTGTGGGGGAATTGTTTGCAACAGAGAACAAACGAAAAGTAACAAGTCTCAACAAAAGACGAATGCGCCGAAAGGCTCTAAAATGGTTGGATGTGTACGTAGGGGGATGGCTCCGAGTAGCGTACGATACCATCGCAACTGCCGACAGTTATTATAATCTGATATCTGCAAATATTCAAATACTCGGAAGCTACTCTGAGTCGGGGCCTAAGTTGTGAGGCTCTGAAACACCATAGTGAAGTACATTAGACGTGAAATGGGAAATGTAAGGACACAAATCGGCGAAATCTGTTTTTTACATTATTTAGAGCGTAACATTGCGGATGCATCACGAAAAGTTCTCTAATATTTGAGTTGAGCTTTCTGAGTTACATCATTTTTTCCATATAACATTTTTTTTTCTTTTTCACAATTACGGAAATAATAAGATGCTGTGAATATTTTTCCAGCCTAAAAATAAACAAAGTAATTCATTATTGTTTAATAAACAATTTTCCAACCAGAGACCCCTATTGAAAGGGGAATATTGAATGAATGTCGCAGATATGGATATGAAATAACATAATGACCCCCAGAAAATGACGATTTTTACAGGCAAACTGTCACATTCAGTGACGGATTCTCAAAATATAGAAGTGGGCAATCTATTTTAAAAACTGCACAGATATCACTCTTTACTACAATATGCCAAATTTGCGACTTCGTCTATCAAGAATGGTCAATACTGGTAAAGATAATAACCATACCCTCTAAACTAGTTCTCATAGACCTAGTTACATATTGTTCTTCTACAGTTAAAACTAGAAGTCCTGTCACGAATAGTGCGCTTATCTAGGCTTAATTGCGTGTTGGAATTGTGCGCAATTGCCATATCAAATGGCATCCAAAGAACGGCAGGTTCTCCTGGTTACTCATAGCAAACACATGCAGTGTTTCTACCAATGGACCTCTGGGTTACCCGGAGGTCCATTGGCTGAAACATTGCTTGTGCACAGGCCATATGTACAGAATTTGATAGCTTTACTTGGGCAATAACGCGTACATTAACGCGCATATCAACGTGCTATTTGTGCGCATTTCATGACAGGACTTCTAGTTTTAACTGTACTCTGTCTAATCGAAATCGCTGTTCTGCCTTTGGTAAATTCGTGATGGAGCTGGTGATGCCACGGATGGACGGACCAGACAATTGTGGGCGCAGAATCACAAACAAATCAGTCTTCTTTTATGTGTTCCAGGGAGCAAACGCATCGGAGATTGGGCCCTCCATACGTATTGTGTAAGATTGATGATCCCATCTTTCCATTCTGGTGGTCATTTTACCAACGCTAAGTGTGACCATCTCTACCTTTAACGGATGGAAAATCGTCCCCGAAGAAAGCCCATCGACCACTTCATTACAGTTAAAACTAGAAGGCCTGTCATGAAATGCGCACAAATAGCACATTGATCTGCGCGTTAATGTACGCGTTATGGCCATAGTAAAGGTATCAAATTATGTGCATATGGCCTGTGCACAAGCAATGTCTCAGCCAATGGACCTCCGGGTAACCCTGAGGTCCATTGGCAGAAACATTGCATGTGTTTGCTATGTGCAACCAGGAGAACCTGCCGTGCTTTGGATGCCATTCGATATGGCAATTACGCGCAATTTCAGCGCGCAATTAAGCCTACATAAGCGCACTATTCGTAACAGGACTTCTAGTTTTAACTGTACGTCCATGGAGAAGGAATTCTTCACGATCAAAAGGGCTGACAAGTTCTGGGGTGGGATATAGTCCGACCAAACCATGTAGAGTACATCCACCGCTGACTGGTCGTAATCCGCGATGGGCAGGGATGCTCACGCATCCGTTCACCAGGTAATAAAACTAATCGGCATCACAATATTATTTAATGGAGAACTGGGTTGTACCAGGTGCTTCATTAATTAAATGTTTGATGATTATTCCTACATTGTATACTTAATGTTTCGAGGTAAGTAGTTGGATGGATGACCATTTCAGCGACTGATTCATCTCCCCGCGTTGTGTCCTTGTGCAAGGCACTTAACCCCGATTGCCTACATGGGACACGCTGCCACTGTGTACTAAGGCGTACTGCACGTCGAAGGTGCGCATGTCTTCAACCAGTCTAACCCTGCCTGTACCGCGGTGCAGAGTTCAGAGTTACGATGTTGGAGAACTGACAGCTGCACGTCGTTGCTCGGCGGGTACTCCGGCTTCCCCCACCCGTAAAACTGTCACCGACATGATGTGACCCTGGCTGTTAATGTCTCATTAAACCCTAATAAAAAAATAATTAATGTTTGGAATCTAATATTATTGCGTCCGTCGAAATATTGCCCACCTGTTGGAAATGAACAGTCCACTACGGGCGTACTTTAGTTATTGAAGCAGCCTGGAGATGGATCAATTTAATTTTGTTCAGTAATCTATTTGGGATTTGTTTTATTTATTTCTATAATTAGTGTTTGTAATCTAGTATTATTGGGGCCGTGGAAATATCGCCCACCCATGGTAAGTAGTCAAGGGAGTGACAAATCCACGACGCCCGTACTGTAGCAGTGCCTTATGCAGGTGATCAAGGTAGCTGGTGGTCTCACACGTGACAGGGAATAACGGAGAGCACTATTGCGAAATAGGTTCATGCCCTTTCTCCCTGTCTGTCGATATGCAATGCCCTTGAAAACTTTGTTCAAGTCCACCCCGGTCACAGTGACATCACCCGGATCTTCTTAAGATCGCACGAGCAAATGACATTAGGGAAATATACAAATTTCTCAACTGGATGAGAATATATTCTGCATTCCGCAATATAGACCCAGCACAGTGAGTTTCAGTGTCATCTGACAATGTGGCAGACAAATCAGTAAATTGTAACAGTTGGTTATGGATATGTATCAAAGGTTGTAAGCAACGCGTTCAGCAACATCACGCTGCGTCGCACCGACTCTGTCAAATAAATCATATCAATGGCCAATTCTACGGCAGTAAGTAGAGATGAAATGGTAGTCGACCCCGCGTTACTTTTTAACCGCATCACGTGTGTGTTCGTGTCGTGTTCAGGTATCACGGAACTAAATATTTTCCTATAGGCGACCATTATAACGTTCAGGCAAAAAAAAAATATGATCGGATCACTTTAATTTTGGCATTTAAATATCTTTATCAAGTATAGCCCTTCAGACAACTTTTTCTGACCCCAAAACAGGGGGTCATGCAACAAATAAGAGAGAAAAAATGGCAGCAAGGGAAGTATCGGTCACGTGCACGTATTTTTCAATGAATTCCCCACAAAAAACACACCAAATGTAAATTGTATTTTTCAGGTCCAAAAGTCATCAAATCACCCTTTTTTATCTGGAATATTCATCAATAATGCAAGATGTAAATAGAATGTTTCAACCGTTTATTGAAACAATTTATTTTCCCAAGGCTGTTTATTTTTAAAGACTGCATCACTTCCGAGTGCAACATTTCAAGGCGGGTATTTCTTATTCATATATTTAGTTCAGATATACCTTCAGTCCCACTTTGAAATGGAAGGTTACCTCAAGTATGAACTTGCACAAAAAACGCCCGCACTGTTTGTTGGTGGAAAGAGAAAGACACAAAAGAGCACTCTGAGCAAAATACGCATTTCGTATGCTATTGAACGGGAAGATGGTTGCTTTCGGTTGAGAGAATGGTATGACCCAAAGAGTCATCATGTGGAGATATCTGCACAACATATTGAAACTATATAGCGAGACATTAACATTTCGGATCCATTTCCATGACTGTATTTGATGGCGAGAAATGTGACATGTCAACAAAGAGTATGGAGCATGCGCGTAGAGCTGAGGGTAGATACTCCGCAGATATCAGTATCTCGCTTGACCTGCCAGTAACCACCTCCCAATCTGATATTATGCCCAATCGCCGTAACAAAACACAACTAATCTGTCTGTTGATGCAGGAATTTACCCACACCGGTGTCCAATCTAAGCAACCAAACCTTGATATCGATGTTCTGGTGGCCGAGACAACACTGAACTTGGCTTAGAAGAATGAAACCAATGTTGTAGTTGTTGGAAAAGGCACCAACGTACGTGCTATTGCTAGTCTCTTTATCGTTCGTAATGGAACATATACTTATACCATGATTATCTATTCTACAATATATGAAAAGTCTATGACGTAAATGTTAGCTTTACACACCAACCGTAATGAACACGCCAATAATGGGATTTCAGTAGTTAAAGTTTATACCTGCAGTAGAATTACATCCATGTTGACCTTTGGTGACGTCGACCTGAATCCGAAATTATCTAAATTTATCGCACGTCGCCTCGCGAAGAATGAAATGAAAGTGGAAATTATTTATTACGTTTTTAAATGGGTTTACCTCATAAGATGCCAAAAATTAGCAAACATGCATTGTCTCATGTTAATAAAGCATCCATAACTCGAAATAGTATGTTATTATGTTATTAAAATGAAAAAGGCCCCGTTTCTTTTTCCATTCCATTTCGGCGATAAAACTGACAGCGGAAGTACCGCCCACCGCTGCTCATGTAAAAAAAAAAACAGATTCGCATGTATGTACGTCTGCTGTTCAGTAAAATCGAGAAAAAATAATAGCGACTCTTAATAATCTGACGATCATGGTATAAATAAAATATATCCAAAGTAGCTTGGTGTACCAAATGTTCACCACGAGTGGTGGACATTTGGTACACCAAGCTACTATGGGTATATTATATATATATGATGTTCTCTTTCAGCCACAGTCCTCTTGTCACTCGGAGAAATTACGACCATGTTGGGTGTGTCAAAGAGAAATGTGTTGCTGGAACATGCTGTCAGCAGTTGTGACACAACTGCGGCGTTCTTTCGACTTGGCTAAAAGAACGTCTTCGGCTTGATGATCTCCAACTTGCTGGAGATTTACAAAAGTACATCGATTCTTTCACGGCACATATACATGCTGTTCTCTATCGTACCCAGCGTCCTCTTCTCAATAGCAGAAATTGCGACCAATTTGGGTGTGTCAAAGACTCAAAGGAAAATATGCTGCTGGCACGTGATATCGGCGGTCGTGATACAACTTCGGCACTCTTTCGCCAAAGGAACATGTCTTCAGCTTGATGGTCCCTGAACGTGCTGAAACATCGATTCAATCGCGGCACATGACAGCACAACTCAAGAGATTACTTCGTCGGGGGGGGGGGGGGGGGGGGGGTGGATGGTGCCACTTCTGTTGGTGTTTTTCAGAGCAAGAATGTCCGCTTCCTTCAAGAAATACCGATGCATTGCTTATAAGCGTTCTGTACTCAACACAAAGCTGAATAAGTTCAATCAACTTGCTTCCATCCTACCAAACTGTTGTGCAACACACCAGAATGCCTTTCGAGAATACCTACAAATTCAAGAATAGTTAGGGTACTTTCTGTCTTCTACGGGGTGGGGCTGGTTGACGACCTGTGGAGTTCTTAAACCAACTGCAACAACATCACACAGGCCTTCGCAACTGGAAATCTCTTGAACGTCATCAGTCGTAGGCGTAAGGACGGGTGTAGTAAGATATGTGGGTGTAAGTAAGTAAGCTTTTCGGTCTTCGGTCTGTGCAAGTGTAATTTGGATTCTTTTGGCAATCACAGACTCACAAACCCAACCAGAATTTTAGAAATAATCGAGGTTGATGGATACCCTTAAATATTCGTTTTTCAGTATTTCGGCTCTCGTCTGTTTGCAGCTATGGGTAAAACTTTTGCGAGCAAGTCAGCTCAAGTAATAGCATATCTTCCCGTGGAATGAGTCATGTTTTGTGCTTAAATGTTCAAATATAGTTTGCCAGTGTTGTCGTCGTCATCGTCGTTGTTGTTCGAGGGTCGGAACCCGTGTGCACCCTTGATGGACACATGAAAACATGCTATCAGTCCTGCTGTCGTTTTCGTATGAGCTTTACCGACATGATTATTTTGTTATGTGGTCTTTTTAGCCTTTCATAAATTTAATGCCAGGGTGTACAGTGTTACGTTTTCGGGCATAAAATCATAAGAGTGGTCATATTTCGACTTATTTCCAAATGAAACACAAGAGGTACGGTGTAACTTGCCATCCATTGCTGCTTTTTTTTACACCGTGGTTAACCACGATGTAAAAACAAAAATACACAATAGCTGGCTTTATGCCTAAAAAATAGTACCCATTTTTAATTAATAATTCATATCTTCTGCTTGGTAATGTCAGAACAAAAATAAAAATTCAGGAAATTTAATATGCATGTGCAATAAAATATTACAGATATGGATGTCATTGGAACTGGCTCATTGAGCCAGTTCCAATGACATCTATATTTGTCTGGTTTTATTAAAAAAACTTACAAAGCACAAATTTCTGTCTGTTTTTGCCCACACTGTAGGTTATAGTAATAAGTACAACAAAATTCTTGGAAATAAATCCGTTATCCTTTGTTTTCCATGGTGTATGGAAGTTTTCACCGGTCTGGGAACTCTAACACCCTGAGGCTTCGCCTCAGGGTGTATGAGTTCCGAAACCGGTGCAAATCCCCATACACTCTGGAAAACACAAGGTTAACTAATAATAATATCTGATCTATTTCATTATCTGAATTAACCTCTCTTTTCATTGTCATTTGAATATCTCTGCTCATTCTCTTTATTGGGAAAGTTCTGAATTGTCATACAACTTCTATGATCTCTTCGGTAATAAAGCCATCCTCACAATTACGGAATATCAACTGGTAGTGGTAGTAAGTTCTAGCATCAATAGCACATATCTAGTGACACCTGCTCCGCAATCGAAAGGTATTTGAAGGTTGAGTCTCTAAAAATGGTCTATGGCCTGATGAAATTGAGTCAGAATTTGAACTGGTCCGAAAAATCATGATACCTAAAAAAAAATCTCAACTCTGATTATCGGGGACTTTTACTGTGTTGTTCACCAACGAGTGCTTATTATTCCCCCCCCCCCCCCCCTCCCAAATCAGCTTTCTCCGATTTCTGTCCCGAGTGAACCCCTATGTGCCTGCACTGCAGTCCAATGCTGTAAGGATTTGACGCTGTTGTTGTAGATTTGTTTACTTGCTTTTCGTGGAGATCGAGCGCGGACTACCGTTTATGTAATGTCGTGACATTTGACCCACAAACATATACATATGTTTTTGTGCTCCAGTTATAGATATTCGATTCAATAAGTACCTAATTCACCATAAAAATATCAATATATTAACTGAAATTAGTCTCAGGATAACGTACCCTTACCTTGTCGTGGTTCCTGGGCTGAGTAATTCCTAATTGGGGAGCGGAACTAAAAGGAGTGAAGTCTTCGCTTCGGCCTAGCCGGTCCCAAACCCAGGTTGGGGAAGGAGACAGGACACCTTGTTTTCTCGTTCCGAAGGCCCTGGAGGAAGGAATCCTGACAGTTGAGGACAAACAGAGTCTCGGTTAGGGCAACCTCCATTTTAGAGATACCTGACCAACACGATGCTTGGGCCCTTACTTTGAACGCAGACGGATGGTCAGATGGGCCCGGTCTAGACAATCAGGAGCTCCAAAAATGGTGTCGCGTCGGGGAGTGGGGGATGCATAGGGTGGTTATTCAATCACCTATTTCTTTTAACTCAATTTTGTAACGGCTAACAAACCTGCACTGACTTTTAATGAATTTTGAACTATTTGAACTTATTCCGTTTTATTGCACTCTCTGCGTCAGTTATTAATGGTAATATTTATTGCACAAGTTTCACAAATTATTTCGTTGATTGACCACCTTCTGAAGGCCTGACACTACCCACTCTTGATGGGTAAATCGGTCAGCGGACATGCATTTGCATCAACGCTGCAAGAGAATGCGCTACATGTACTTCTGGTGGCGTTCGCCGGATATACAGC
The DNA here is from genome assembly GCA_031216915.1 of Pictodentalium vernedei. Classification (NCBI taxonomy): domain Eukaryota; kingdom Metazoa; phylum Mollusca; class Scaphopoda; order Dentaliida; family Dentaliidae; genus Pictodentalium; species Pictodentalium vernedei. The sequence continues at coordinate 407,045,436 of CM062290.1, forward strand.
GACCTCCCCCGCAGGTTGGGCTTAGAGTAGGGGTAGAATCAATTACTTATCACAATACTACACAAATACCAAACAAAAAGAAACGAAGGGTTACGAATTTGCCAATGACATGATGGACTATCACTCGGATACTGATAATTGAGATTTACCAAAATTTGATAACTGGCCTCAATTTATCTTATATATTCAGCAGAGGAAGGTAAACAGGCAAAAAACATTTGCCTTCGAAAAATAAATTAAGGGTACAGCTGATTCTGTAGGTGTTAAAACCTTGAGATCTGGCGGCATTTCAACACAGTGTAGAAGAGAAATAAAAGTCAGTAACCTTCTAAAAACTACAAAGATTGCAGATATGGAAGTGGATGTTTTCTCAATAAAACTTTAACTGAAAGCAAAGGAGTGATAAAGAGCTGACCGGCATTGATGAATTATTGGAAAGTCTCAAAGAAATGAAACAACAGGGTGTAAACAATGTAAAGAGTATTCAGATCAAAAGAGACGAAGCTGTGATACACACAAATACATATATTTTTACTTTTAATTCCAGCAAACCAACAAAACCTCGATGCAGCAATTGCCAAAAGTATAGTCATGACTAGAACAGTTGCAGAGGACGACAAGTATGAATCAAGGGTGACGAACAACATCCTAAGCCTTGTACTAATTCTACCAAATGTTGTAATTGCCAAGGCAACCCAACAACGTCTCCCAAAGATTGCCCGGTGTGGAAAAAAGAAAAAAAAATGACTCAACAAGTTAAATGTGTAAACAGGTCATTTTCAAAGGGACCAGAGCCATTGCAACAGCTATGCCCGGCAGAAATACAACTTCTCCACCTTAAGTAACTGCATTAAAGCAAAAGCTACCAACAAAATCAGTTGAATGTCATGTACCATATACATGGCCCAAAGGCACTATTCCAACTTTATTAAAGGCCTTTACAATACAACACTCCGACGAAAAGGAACCTGAGCCAACGTCCATCATAACAAAGTCACCTGCTCAGTGGCGGACAGAGGGGCCAACGGAAAGGAAACAAAACAAGAATAGATAAAAGATAAACCTAAATCAGATCAAAACACATAACAAAATCCTAAACCACCACAGAAAAAAAACTGAATAAGGAACAAGACTAAACAAAAATGAAACCGGCACCGAAACACCACTCACAGGAACAAAGTATGCGTCAGAATCAGACTAAGAAGGAGAAACACAGACAATTGTCAGACTAACCACCCGAAGCCCTTCAAGATCCCGATACCCGCAACAGATTTGAAGCCTTTAAAGACATGTCACTCGATGAGTGCATCGACGAAACGTTCGGACAAATTCATCCGAACTCATCTTAACATAGGTCACCAACAACAAAACCACTGAAGAAATCTATCAAGGCTATTTCGCCCATACGTCCACCTTCAAAATCTCTAGCCAGATATGGATAATACAACCAAATACAATATAATACAATACAATTGTAGAAGTCTGAGGGCGAATTTTAAAGAACTGGGCCGTCTAAGCCAAACATAAAAACACTGCTGTTTTTTACATGCTGGGTAGTGTTCAACCGATGATCGGAATCGGCCATCCTTATCGTCCGATTGTGGGCAGTCGAATGACAACAGCAACGGCTACTGGAACATCGGTTCAAAAGATTGTTGCCAAGCATTTTTTGTGATTTTATTATCTTCTGCAATTGTTCGATTGTTAATGTAAAATGATGTCAATGATACCATTCAATAAAGTTGAGAAATAACCCCAATGTGTATTCCTAGTTTCTCTAGACGACCTTTGACGGAATATACAAGTTAAACAGCATGTAAAGCTTAAAATTGAGCGTACTTGCGGCAATCTCCAGTTCATACCGGGAAAAGGTGAAGGTTGCACTCCATTGACTCAGGTCGCAGTAAAAATTACCAGTTGAGCGCACTTGGGTGGTAAATGTGACTCTGAGAGCCACGTTTACCGCCCAAGTGTGCGCGACTCGTAATTTTACTGGGCTTGAGTTAACGGAGTTCAATACTGTGAAATATGTTCAATTTGATGTAATTCTTTCGCGTCTCGAATTATTTAATAGTAAACGGACTGTAGACCCGTAAAATAAGTTAAATTTACTGTAGTGTTTTCGAGCCTAGTATTGCACGGTATTACAATCGTAATCGGCATCGGAATTGGCCGATTGTGAGCTCAGAAAACCTATAATCGGTCAGCGGCCATTTTTGGTAATCGGTTGAGCACTAATGCTGGGAACACTCTTAAAGGACTCAAATCATTCACTTTTTAAGTATTATACTTCGCGTGGTGCCTGGATTGCGGAAAATGATCTTCATGTTCTTATAGCGTCTGACTTGTTCAGAAACGACATTATTCATAGTCCCGTTTCCTTACAAACACATTTACATGCCGGAGCGGTAACCTAACTTCAGACAAAACTGTTACATTATGTTCTATTTGCATTCCACCAAATAAGACCCTTCAGCTTAATGACCTTGACCTACAGTTAAAACTAGAAGTCCTGTCACCAACAGTGCGCTTATCTAGGCTTAATTGAGCGTTGGAATTGCGCGCAATTGCCATATCGAATGGCAACCAAAGCACGGCAGGTTCTCCTGGTTACTCATAGCAAACACATGCAATGTTTCTGCCAATGGACCTCCGGGTTACCCGGAGGTCCATTGGCTGAAACATTGCTTGTGCACAGGCCATATGAACAGAATTTGATAGCTTTACTTGGTCCATAATGCGTACATTAACGCGCGTATCAACGTGCTATTTGTGCGCATTTCATGACAGGACTTAGTTTTAACTGTACTGGTTCACCAAATTCCAACTTCAATCATTTCGTTTGGAGACAGTAATGCACACAACCCTCTTTCGGGTGACCCCTGCATTAAAGATATAAAAGTCCAACCAGTGGAAGATGTTTTTTTTTCAAAATATGACTTGCTATTCCCGCATTTTCAAAAAAGCGGGGATATAGTGATGATCGCCGTCCGTACATCCTTACGTCCGTTCTCGGAGCAATAATTTTGAAACTTAGCATACTTCTTGAGCATGTTATAGAGATGACAAAAATAGGTTTACTTTGAATTTTTGTCACCAGCTGACGCCATTTAAAGATTGAGCTAAACTACTGCTTTGCGACGAAAGGTTTCTAGCATATGTAATTTTGATTGTCGAAAGTGTGTTCATATGTTCCGGTAGGGTTTCGAGACGTGCATAAAGGTTTCAGAATTTTTATTCGGTCCCATGTGCCGCCCGTAGCTACGCCTTTGTTGTTAGAGAATCGGTTTCCGACGAAAGGCTCATAGGGATTTTAATTCGAAAAGAGGAAAGTGTTTTCATATGTTCAGGTAAGTCTCTAGATGTGCAGAAAGGTTTCGGATTTTCTATTCGGCCTCATGTGGCCACGTAGCGCTACTTTTGTCGTTAGAGAATCGGTTTCCGACGAAAGCCTCCTAGGAGCTTTAATTCGAAACCTTAAAAGCGTCTTCATATGTTCCGGTAGGGTCTCGAGATGTGCCGAAAGGTTCCGAATTTTGATTCGGCCCCATGTGGCCCCCGTGGCACCGCTTTTGCCGGTAGGGAATCGGTTTCCAGCGAAAGGCTTCCAGTGGTTTTAATTCGAAACGCTGAAAGTGTTTTCATATGTTCAAGTAAGGTCTCTTGATGTGCATAAATGTTTCGGATTTTTTAGTCGGGTCCCATGTGGCGCCTGTTACTCTTCTTTTGTCGTTAGAGAATCGGTTTCCTGTAGAAAGCGCCTAGGAGTTTTAATTTGAAAGGCTGAAAATGTTTTCATATGTTCAGATAAGGTCTCTGGATGTGCATAACGCTTTCGGATTTTAGAATCAGCCCCAATTGGAGCCAGTAGCGCCACTTTTGTCGTTAGAGAATAGTTTTTTTCTGTGAAAGACTCCTAGGAGTTCTAACTCGAAACGTTGAACGTCTGTGCAAATGTTCCGGTTGGGTCTCTAGATGTGCGTAAATTTTTCGGAATTTTGATTCGGCCCCATTGGGCACCCGTAGCGTCACTTTTGTCGTTAGACAATCTGTTTCGGGCGAAGCGCTGCTAGGGGTTTTAATTCGAAACGTTGAAAGTGTGTTCATGTTTCGGTAAGGTTCTCTGTATAAAGGCATCGGGATTTTGATTCGGCTCCATGTGGCGCCCGTAGCGCCACCTTTGTCGTTAGAGAATTTGTTTCCGCCGAAAGGCTCCTAGGGGTTTTAATTCGAAGCACTGAACTTGTGTTCATATCTTCCGGTAGGGCAGCCAGTTGTGCATAAAGGTTTCGGATTTTTATTTCGGCCCATGCGGCACTCCTAACCCCACTTTTGCCGTTAGTGAATTAGATTCAGGCAAAAGGCTCCTAGGGGATTTAATTCGAAACCTTGAAAGTGTTTTCATATGTTCAGGAAGGATCTCCAGACGTGCATAAAGGTTTTGGAATTTTGATTCGGACTCATATGGTGCCTGTAGCGACACTTGTCGCTAAAGAGTCGATTCCTGGTAAAAGGCATCTAGGGGTTTTAATTGGAATCGTTCAACATGTGTTCATATGTTTCGGTGGGGTGTCTAGATGTGCATGCATGATTCGGAATTTTAATTGGGATCCATGTGCTGCCCGCACTTCCACCTTTGTCGTTAATGAATCCGTTTCCGGCAAAAGGCTCCTGGAGGTTATAAACTATACGCTGAAAGTGTGTCCATATGTCCTGGGAGGGAATCTAGAATTGCATAAAGGTTTCAGGTTTTTTCTTCGGCCCCATGTGGCGCCCGTGGCGCCACTTTTGTCGTTAGACAATCGGTTTCCGGCGATCGGCTCCTAAGCATTTTAATGCTAAACCATGAAAGTGCGATCATATATTCCGGTACAGTCTCTAGAAGTGCACAAAGGTTTCGGAATTTTGATTCGGTCCCATGTGGCTCTTGTAACGCCACCTTTATCGTTAGAGAATCGACTTCTGGTCGAACGACTCCTAGAGGTCTTGTTCGAAACGTTGAAAGTGTTTTCATATGTTCAGGTAAGGTCTCTAGTTGTGAATACATGCTTTTTGATTCGGACCCATGTGGCGCCCGTGACGCCTAGTTTGTCGTAAGAGAATCAGCTTCCCCCGAAAGGCTGCTAGGAGTTTGAATTTGAAACGTTTGAAGTGTGGACATATGTTCCAGTACGTTCTCTAGAGGTGCATAAATGTTTGGGATTTTTATTCGGCCTCATGTGGCGCCCGTACCACCACTTTTGTCGTTAGAGAATCGATTTCCTGCGAAGGGCCCCTGGGAGTTTAATTCGATGCGTTAAAAGTGTGTTCATGGGTTCAGGTAGGGTCTCCAGACGTGCATAAAGGTTTCAGAATTTTGATTCTGCCTCACGTGGCGCCCGTAACGCCACTTTTGTCGTTAGAGGATCGGTTTCCGTCGAAAGGCTCATACGCTTTTAATACGAAACGTTGAAAGTGTGTTCGTATATTCAGGAAATGTTGTTTGTTACACGCCTGTTCTATGAAATCCCCATCTACAGCAACACTAACCCGTGCGGAAAATAAAAATCTGTTCCACACATATGTGCGAAACGGAAATCGTTGACGGACTATTTTTAAATAGAAGCGAAATTTTACTGGAATTTTCTACAAATCGTGCAACACAATTCCAATTTGAATCGCTGGCGATAGCTGAAAATCGTCCCCTGAGTTCCAATGTGTTCTATGTGCCAGCAGGCACATAGACCACATTGCAACTCAGGGGACGAAATATTAACACAGGTTCCCCTCGCAAATTTGTTTGGCGATAAAATGTGTTGTCTGTGTTAATAGTTGTCAAATGATTTGCCGAGTGTCCTCATAATAATTGTTTTATAGACGTCAAGGTGTGTAATAAACACAGAACGACACAAGCGTGTGAATGGGTTAATCGATATGGCACTTGTGCCATCGCGGAAGGATTAAACTCGAGGCCTGCAGCCTCTCGTTGTATCGTTCCACGCTGGCACTCGTGCCATATCGATTAACCCATTCACACGCGTGTGTCGTTCTGTGTTTATATGTTTCAAGGACATTTGGATGACGAGCTAGTTTCCACCTTCGTGCCGAAAAACAACAATAATACCTATTCTAAAGTCTGATAAAGATCACAATAACCCAGGCAATTATCGGACCATTCTAATAACAAGCTGTCTGTACAAAACCATGGAAATGATTATCAATGATCAACTTGTCTGAATTCTGGAATCAAACAATCTACTTGCGAATGTTCAGTGTAGTTTCAGAGGCCAAGTACCATGGAGCATTTGGGTAGACGTTTATAGAAGATGGCTTTTCCAGGAAAGAACATGTGGTCACCATGTTCTGTGACTTGGAAAAGGCACATGATACAACGTGGAAGTGTGGGATTTTAAAATATCTTTTTATATATATATATAATATATATATATTTTTTTAAGGATCGTCAATTTTAAGTTCATGTTGGATCTACGTTATTTGATCCTCACGACCAAAAACTGGGGGTTGCTGGGGTAGTATTTTATCTGTTACTCTTTTCTCTGTGCAAATGGATAAAATCATTGAAACAATTGAGAATATGGTAGATTATTCATTGTATGTCGATGACTTTTTAATCGCTATAGCAGTAAGAACGTTGATGCTATTGAGCCCAAACTTCAGCTGTGTTTAAACAAAATTCAGAAATGGGCTGCCAAAAATGGTTTCACGTTTGCTAAGACCAAAACGAATTGTGTTCATTTTTGGAAGGAAGTACCATTAAAGTTGTAAAAGAAGTGAAAGTCGTTGGTTTATTGTGTGACAATAAACTCAGTTTCACTTCTCACATACACCAACTAAATGTTAAATGAAAAAAGCCACATAACCTCCTAAATGTAATTGGTAGCTCTGGTTGGTGTGCTGACTGAAAAAGTTACTCCATCTGTATAGATCAATACAGATTATCATGACTATTTGCATGTCCTTTGATTTGTATCAGATTCGAGGTGGTGTCCAGAATGAGATCTCTCAACGAGCCGGCTTTGCCGGAGAGTTGTGATCCCATTTTTGGAGACCACCGAGAAACTGATCCAAATCACAGGACATGCACATTATCATGATAATTCATTTATCTAACAATTCTGTCACATAAACAGATTAAATCTTAAATTATGAAAACAGTTTTGGGACATAATGTTGGGTCGATCACTGAAGCGCACACAAAATGCATTCATGTGTCTGTTATGATAGTCCTTCACGTTACCAGAAATGTGTCGTCGTCTATATGACACGGAATCAGAATGAGATGTCTATATGATACGGAATCGGAACACATTATGTGATACATACCGTTTTTCGTGTTTTTCATGCCAAAATCTACAGTTAAAACTAGAAGTCCTGTCATGAAATGCGCACAAATAGCACGTTGATATGCGCGTTAATGCACGCGTTATGGCCATAGTAAAGCTATCAAATTATGTACATATGGCCTGTGCACAAGCAATGTTTCAGCCAATGGACCTCCGGGTAACCCGGAGGTCCATTGGCAGAAACATTGCACGTGTTTGCTATGAGTAACCAGGAGAACCTGTCGTGCTTTGGAGGTCATTCGATATGGCAATTGCGCTCAATTCCAACGCGCAATTAAGCCTAGATAAGCGCACAATTCGTGACAGGACTTCTAGTTGTAACTGTATATGATTGTTAGATAAATTGTTAGACCAAAATTAGATTATTTTTGTGTGCTTTATGGATCTTCCAAGAAAGTCGTACCTCAAGCCACTTGATGCAATTCATAACAGTGGCATTAGAATCAGCTTAGGTGTGTTTAGAACATCACCAATATATTCAATGCTTATTGAAGCAGAAGATCCTTCTCTTGTGGAGCAAATAATAAATTGAACTGTCACTCCAATACGTTTCTAAACTGTTTGCTAATCCATGGAAGCCTGCTTATCATTTTGTCTCAGACACTCGAAATGTTGATTTTTTTAACCAACACCAAACACATATTCCATTGAGAATTAGATTAGGTCCCATGTGGAATCCGCAACACTTGAATCAGACATGATAACGGAGACGCGTTAGCCACACATTACACCTTGGCATCTTAGCTTACAATACTTTTGAACCTTGATTCTACCGAAAAGGCTGAAACAAAATCTTTGCAGTTTAAACAAAAATTTGCGGAAATAAAGGCCAAGTATAGTGCAAATACAAGGATCCATACATATTGATCTAAACATGGCGACAGTGCATCATTAGACGTTGGTTATGGTGATCAGACCACTTCAAACAGAATACCAGGGTTTAATATATTCCCTTGTTTTCTAGGAACCGGGAACGAGAATGAAATTACTCTCCGTACCGAGAACCGGGAAATTTCCCAGATAATGTCAAGCAAATTTACGAGGGTAACTTGACGCATTTATGTTAATGATAATGAGCATATGTCATTGACAGTCTCCAATCTCCAAATGGAAAAGTGATTTTCCTAAGATAAGTATGAAAACCCACACCCGCTTCAATCTCGTCTCTATTTTTTTGATCACCTTTACCTTATCCAACATGAACACCCTCTTTAAGCAAAGGAGACTGGTGACGGCAGTGAAGAGGGTGTTGATTTTGTAGGAGGTAGTGAATAGTGATACTAGTGGTTCTGAAAATGAAGACAAGTTTAAACTTCGAAGCGGGTGAAGAAGATCTTGCGGTTGAAAGGGATAGGTGGGCAGTCCTCCAGAGCTGTTTGAGAGTTACAGTGATTTGTTTAAAATGGTTTGTCAGGAATCAGGACTGTAAAAATTTCAGGCGTGGAAGGGCTGACAAAATTCTACAAACTTTCAATTCAGAAAACTTCAGTTCAATACACAAACAGTGCCACGCTCCATTCCCGGTTCTGTGCTGTAGATATTCCGAGTATCGGGGCCGGCTTTCGGAGCAGGAAATCCGGGAATTCCCATTTCCGGGATTAAAGCCTACATACTACTAAATAAATGTTCTATTTGCACAGCTGAAGGTAAAGCTTTACACCTTGCTTGCACATCGAAAACGTACGGGAAAATAAGTCAATTATCTTTTCCTCCTCTCTTTCCTTTTTACTAGTTTTACAGTTAAAACTAGAAGTCCTGTCATGAAATGCGCACAAATAGCACGTTGATATGCGCGTTAATGTCCGCGTTATGGCCTAAGTAAAGCTGTCAAATTATGTACATATGGCCTGTGCACAAGCAATGTTTCAGCCAATGGACCTCCGGGTAACCCGGAGGTCCATTGGCAGAAACATTGCATGTGTTTGTTATGAGTAACCAGGAGAACCTGCCGTGCTTTGGATACCATCTGATATGGCAATTGCGCGCAATTTCAACGCGCAATTAAGCCTAGATAAGCGCACTATTCGTGACAGGACTTCTAGTTTTAACTGTACTTAACCCCAAGTTGAAAAACACTCTCATTTTGGAACTTTGCTAGATGTTGAATACTCTCACACATGATCAAAATGATATCGAGTTTTACTGGTTACCTGGACATGTCGGTATATCCAGTTACACCAGGGCACACAGTGCAGGAAATGGGTTTTAAACAAGCCTCTCTCTGATTTTAAAATTATTTTCAATAAATACATCAAATCTGTGAGGCAGGTGAAATCTGATGGGACGACTTATAACAAGCTCCATCGCTTCCGAACTACTATTACTTATAAGTATCCGTCTATTTATTTATTTATTTATTTATTTATTTATTGGTGTTTAAGGTCACATACTTATGCACAAATGGCTAATCATGGCCGTAACAGTTTTACGGGTGGAGGAAGCCGGAGTACCCGGAGAGAACCACCGACCAACGACGAGCAGCTGCCAGCTCCCCAATATCGTAACTCCGCACTACAGCACAGGCAGGGTTAGATTGGGTGAAGACATGCGCACCATCGACGTGCAGTACGCCTCAGTACACGGCGTCATCGTGCCCCCATGTAGCCAATGGGGGTTAAGTGCCTTGCCCAAGGACACAGCGCGGGAGTTCGAATCGATCGCACAGACGGTCACCCACATCCGAGGATTAACCGGGCTTGACGTTGCTTAACCTCGGTGATCTAACGAGAACCGGTTACCGTAACGCCACCTCGCCCCCTTCGTCTAGTAACCTTTCTAGAATTGATCGCGTCACTCTGACACGATGTCATATTGGTCACATACGACTTACAAATTCAGTTTTGTTAGAGGGTAATAAGCGACCATAGAGTGTTCCTTACCAGCAGGCGTTGATAGAGGAACACATTGTTTTGCACCGTACATATTTTTAATCTTGTCAGGCCCCAGTATTTTATTTATTTATTTTATTTATTCGAGACTTATGTTACAACACAAATTCTTGAAGGAAATCAACATTTTTAACAAATTTTAAATTGTTCTTATACTTTTAACCCTTTGAACCCTAAAGGCCGGTTTTCATAAATTAGGATGACTCCTAAGTTAAATTGTTGGGTAGACCAATTAATATTTTCAACGTGCAGCCCCGAGGCTGCACGTTGAAAATATTAATTGCTCAACCCCCAGATAATGAATATGGACTCTTCTAATTGCTAACATTGAATTGACATGGAAGATACCACCAGTGTTCAAAACTTTTCATCGCTACAATATGGCCTTAGCTGCTCATGTGGCGTAAAGCACTAATAAATAAATGAATAAATAAATAAATAACAGATATTAGTTGAACTACCTGGCGTAATCATACCGCTACAGCTGTGACCCGTCGCCATTCTAACTTATTTAACAAACAGACATCTGGGATGACATTGGTAAATTAAGTAAAGATTCCACCAACTCAAGTCTCCACTGAGAAACACTTCTCGCTTTGATTGAAATAAAGTGGTTGTTTGTGGTAATTTTAGCTATAGTCGTCTGGAATGGTACAGTTAGTTGGGAAAGCGAACCCTCGGTTCGTTGTTTCGACCAAAGGAAATATTTCAGTCGATTGAATGTAAATATAGCGAGTTGAAACTAGAAGTCCTGTCAAAATTAGCACAGAAAATGTTCGTTAGTTAATGGGTCCCTTGTGCAGAAGAATGAAGTTGTCTGACTGAAATACACCAGAACATTTAGGCTATACAATGCAAAATATATTGCGCTGCTTACGAGGTAAGTAGCGAAGTCACAAACTGAACCGATCAAGCAGAACAAATATTGACTCCACACTATTTGGAAATAAATCTCAGTGGGATAGATTTATCACTTAGCAATTATTTACAGTTTCTGAAGACAAAACACAAAAAGCACCTGCAAACATCCATCACTGGACCACCGGGTTAAACCGGTGGTCCACGTGATGAAAGTTTGCAAGTGTTCGCTATTGTGAAAAAAATAGTTAAAAAACTTGACGAGTGGAGACTATATGGTGCTGCGACTCAATACTAAACCACTTTTTTCATTCGGTATATGCAGTTGAATTTTGATTTCACTTCACGTCATTACAAAGAACAGAGCCAGGAACGGTGTGTTTCTACAGGAATTGGATACGCTTATGGTGCAGTTTGAGAGGGACAAAATTGCACTTACTCAGCGCGCTATTACTTCAACATTATGCACAAGACAGTGACTGGACTTCAAGACTGGACTTCAAGTTTCAACTGCAGGCGATATACTGGCCGACATTTATCTTTCCTTTCTACTTCAACCATCTTTCAACATTAGGCTTGTCGTCTCTAATTTTGACGTAATATACAGAGCCGGCAGAAGTTGTTGAATGTCTGTGAAAAAGACAGGGACACCCCTAGTATTCCTCGTCCTTTCGACTCTGAATCCAAGTCTATATAACAGACACGTAGGTAATTTCAAACAATAAACATCGGCTTGTGTAACAATGGCATTACTATTTACATCTCAGTTAACCCAATATTCTGAACGAGGCTTAAATATGTTCCTGTGGTTTCTATTCAATGTAATCAATACTGCAAGGACGATGGCGGAAGAAGAGGTAACGAAGAGACATCTGGTGAGATTATGATAACCTCTTCATGATTCGAAAATTTCATGGGGACGATTTCCACACCAATCGAATTCGAAGCTTCGCAGAGCATTAACAAAATTTCAGTTAACTCTTAGAAGCTGGGGAATCAGAATGAATTTATTGAACATGACACACCGCGAAAAACTTACAATAAAGCAGGTGTTTCTAGTCAAGTGTCGTCTGCCTATTCAGGCAGACGACACTTGACTAGAAGCACCTGCCCAGTGTTTAATTCCCTTCCAGCCCAAAGATAGCCGAACCGTCACAGCCAGATTACCTGCAGCATTACATTACAGGCAAGAAAACTCGTCTCCCGGCTTCTAAGAGTTAATATTGAGTTGTACAGTTTGAAGCGTTAAGATTTTAAATGATGCATTTTGAAGCAATCCGACAGCCATGCATTGCAGTAGGGTGTCGCTTCCATTATATTGATCAGATATATGAACTGTGAAAATATATATGAGCGCATTATCGCCTGTTCATTGCATTAGGAGTACGTGTTCCCTATTATCGGTTTTACGTGAAGAAGACTTTGTATGATCTCTCCACTTAGAAGAGAGAATCAAAAAGGAAAAAAAGAAAAATATATCGGAATTATTTTCCTCATGCATTCGCAGACAATTTGAAGGTAGTGTTTAAGTTGCAATAAGTGCGGATTAATTAGAAGGAACTTGATCGTGAGTATCTGTTAACCGTTTTACGCCTCTCGAAAAAAAGACAACATTTGCATAAAGAATCATTGACTATCTAGACCTTTCCTTTTGCTGCTTAAAAACATAGCTCATGACACTGATTCTTAAACACGGAGGTCCTTAGTGCAGAGACCTCTAGCGTTCGTCTCTTTGACAAATTGATGCGCATATTCCGTGTTGTCTTCCACAAGGTCTTTTTGAGCATTTCTAATTTAAAATTTCTCAGGACTACTCACATTCGAACGAGCATCAACGGCTTTGGTTTGGAAGCAAAAAGAGTTTTCCTATGAGAAATCGGCATTGCAGTCCTGGAAATGTCCAAAATTGACGGGTGCACCTTTAAGCTCTCGCGCAATCAGAGACGAGAGTACATTGCACCCGTAAAATGTTAGTATGAACATTTTCGAGGGAATACTGTCACCGAACACCAGAAACCTCAACCCTTTGAACCCGAGCGGCCACTTTTCCAGCCAGGAACGTGATACACCATAACGTCATTATATAGGATGGCTGTTCAGTAAATGTGTGGGGTAGACCAATCAGTATTTTCAACGTGCAGCTTCGAGACAGCACGTTGAAAATATTGATTGGTCTACCCCAAATAATGAATATGGACTCTTCTAATTGCTGCCATTGAACTGGCATGACGCATACCACTAGTGATCAAAGGGTTATAAGTTTTAAGAATTGCTGAATTGTGACAGTAACTTGCCACTGGCCACAGAATGCTGCTTTCTCAAAACGACACACATTTAAACCACAGTATATTAGTGCACCACAACATTTTTCAACGAGTGCATTCTTTAGATCCCATAAAATAGAAAACACGGGTGCTGACGGGAGCTATTGCACGCGCACCCGTCTCATTTTCAGGACTGTCATTGTGATTTTCATCAAACAAGGTTGTGTCAGATTGTTCATGTAGTGTCAATCTCAAAGCTGTAACGGGGGGGGGGGGGGGGGGGGGGAATGTTAATGCCCGAAAGATATATCAGTTCTTTAAATCAATCGTGAATGCAGCTGAAAATGTTTGTTCGACGGGGACTTATCACCCACAGCGCCATAGCTGCATCGCGGATGGATGATTGAAAATTTGGATCGGGCTACCTTGTATGCGATACACATTTGGAAATCAATATGTCGTTGGACTATTTAAGTAACGAAGAAGCAAGTACACCCACAGAAGCGGCATTTTTTCGATCGTATCGCGATTTTATTGTCATACACTAAAACCACTTTGTCGATATTTCATAACCACAATATTGCGAAATCAATAACAATTTAAAAAAAAAACAACAAACAAATGAAAATAGCATATAAAAAAGTTAATTTTTTCACCAATGTTTTATGGAGAGGGGGGATTATCCAGCGTGTATTATCCAATGAATAGAGTATAGTCGCCGTGGACTGGTCCTAATCCACGCGTGGGCCGTGATCTCCACGTATGCGTTTACCGCGTAACAAAAATTATCGTCAGCAAAATTCTAATTAATGATGCACCGGGTTGTACTCGGCGTTTCAGTAATTAATTTTTTGATGATTATTCCTATAATTGGTGTTTGAAATCTAATAATATTGCATTGTCCACCCATGGAAAGTGACCAATCCACGGCGGCCGTACTGTAAATCCCGTCTCGAGCCGGTTGAAAACTTCTCTCCACTTTTAAAGTCACAGCACTCTTAGGCATTTCAGCAGCACAAGCAAAGATTTAGAAAGTGTTGTTGCGGTCAGTTGAGTAGTGACTCTACGAGGACATTTTAAAGGTTTATTATTAGGGATTTCATTTGGAATTATCCATGTTGTGCGGCTGCGCATCGCGTCTATCAGTCAGCCTGAAAATAAATAGTCGCATTCAAATTCAAAGGGAAGTGTATCGTGCGTTCACTGCAGTATAACAAACCGTAATAATGCCGGCCTCATCAGTTCAGCATTTAACAAGAAGCAGATCAAGAGCGTAACCAGGATTCCATAACAGGTGTGTGTGTGGGGGGGGGGGGGGGGGGAACCAGTTTATTTGTGTTTGGACGGGGACGATGGAGTAAGCATGAAATTCGGAAAGACGTTGTTGGGAGGGCGTGCGGTCCCCCTTGTCCTAACTAGGACTCTCCGGTTGAACTTCATCCTCCCACTTTTAGTCCCGAGAAACGTTTGCAAAATGAATTCAGTGCTCTAAAATCGTATCTTGGGCATTTGTAGCACGAGTAGCCCTATATTGTAGACTTTTTGAGTGCTCCATGCTGTGTGCAACTTGCATCGGGCTATTGAGTTTTTATTGTCGGGGTGGCGAAGGGGCAGCGAAAGATTTATATGGGGGAGCCTTAACATTATGTGTTTTATTTTATTTATTTTTTTTTACTTTATCTAAAACGCCATCTTCACCAAGGAAACGTTACTATGGGATATACATATACACTACCCAAAGTTTGCTAAGCACCAAATGCTTGACACATCATTGTGGAATTTTCTTCTGACATATTTGCTATATTTTGGTGGATTTGATTGAGGAGTGTATTGAGATGGTCCCCAGTGTTTACTTTAGCTCTCTTGACAGGCAGACTTTTCGTGACAGCCAGGGAAAGCATGTATGCCTTGATTTTCATGATGCTTTCGTGTACTGTCTACATGTACATGACACGTGTAGGGTATTATCTTCATTTCAACACAAGCCCTTCTGATTTAATGATTGAATATGGCAAATGCAAATGTAAGAAGACATTTGTCTGAAGCAGAAATGTGGCGGGCTGTAGGGATGGTGGAGCAAGGGGCTACCCTCGTCGGTGATCACCAGAGCCTGGGCAAGATTTCAGCAGTATGGCACACCAATAAGACGGCATGGTAGTGGAAGAGACAGGGCAACATCTGCAGTTGAAGACCGGCTTTTGATTATTCTTTCCCACAGCAACCCAGCTTCGCAGTTACCTTCAGAATGCATCCAGGGTAAATGTTTCGTCGTAGACTATCCGGGCAAGGTTGCACGAAGGTGGTCTCCGATCGCGAAGACCATGTATTCGCATTCTGCTGTCCCAGACTCACCGCCAGGCACGATATGAATGGGCAATGGACTACGTTGAATGAACCAGAGAAGATTGGCGACCTGTCCTTTTTAAAGATGAGTCAAGGTACTGCCTAGACCACACAGATAGGCGTTCTAGGGTTTGGAGAAAACCAGGAGAGCGACTTTATGCAGCCAACATTGCTAAACATAACCGCTATGGTGGAGGGTCAATCATGGTCTGGGCGGCATATGCTGGGATGGCCGTACATTGCTTTGTGTCCTTGAACGTGGTACATTGACTGCACAACGGTATATTGATGAGTTCCTGGGTGTCCACGTCAGATTGTATGCACGAGCAATGGGTGATAGATTCATTCTGATTGACTATAATGCCCGACCTCATGTTGCCCATGATGTCGGGCAGTACCGACAGGGGGAGGGGATTGAGGGTATGGACTGGCCAGCTAGATTGCCTGACCTCAATCCAATCGAACATATCTGGAATGAGTTGAAGCTCGCAACTTCAGCCCATCCAGTCCAGCCAAGAAGTGTCCAGGAGCTTGGTGCAATGCTGGTCCAAGAATGGAACATCGTCCCACAAAGGGCCACCGGGAGCCTGACTGGGAGCTTCAGAAGGCATTGTCAAGCTGTGATTAAAAGTAATGGGTCTCATACTCGATATGGAACCCAGAACAATTCGCACCGTCAACTTTTTGGCATATTGAAAAAAAATCCTCTTTTACCAATAATATCCATTTTCCATGGTTATCGTATTCAAAAGCTAAAACATAATGTCAAACACACATAAAATCTTAATTTATGTACTTAAATCATTAAAGATATAATTAAATAAAAAATATATACACTTTTCAATTAAAACGTAAAACAGGTAGTTGGATGTACTTGGTGCTTAGCAAACTTTGAGTAGTATATATTTCAGGTAGCTGATCATCTAAATGCAAATAAAAATGCAGTTACTCTACATATAAAACAATGACAATCTTTTTTAAAAGAAATATGTCCTTGATTGCAACCTTAGTCCTCTGAACACTGAAGCCAACATTCCGACATTTCCAGCAGCAAAGTTTTCCATCGATCCAACCAAAAAAATTAACGTATTCAATCTTCTTTGTCAGAGCTCAGTGAGTCTGTCAAACAAGACTGAATTTGTTAAATTTCTAGTTGGTTGCCGAAAAAACAATTAAAGCTTCAATTTATTTTAATATTGTAACGGCAAAGCTGTGGTCTGAACCCAAAGGACCATGACAGTCAACACCTGTCATGCCTCCTCAGTGATCAACCCACAGATAGGCCAATTACTAAAAATTATAAACATTCCAACACCCAAATTCACCGTAACAGTATGCCAGTGGCCCAGACCCAGAGGATGATAACAGCTGACCCCTATCATACATCCTCAGTGACTGCCCCGGACATACTAGTTACCAAGCAGTTACTTAACTAAAACTTAGTTAAACACGCAAACGACTACCAGGTGGGTGAAGGGATTGGGACAATGGCAGTGGGAAGGTTGAATATACAAGGGTATTAAGGGAGGTAACTAGGACTGGGAATGGATTTGACTGAGAGATGGAAACTAAAGGAAGAAAAGAAATAGCTTTGGGACAAGCCACCTCTTTTATCTATGACTATTAAAAAGCTTGTATTAAAGTTTTGAGACTTCAATTTAGGTTAGCATTCATTCTTGAAAAATAGGACACGGGCCCTGCGTCCCATCATCCAAGAATGACGGCCAAGCTAATGTAGGGAAATTTATCCCACATGCCCAATGTCCAAATAAATTAACACTCCTGTCAGGATTCCGACACCAGTAGGCTAAGCCTACAATTAAGTTAAATTAGAAGAAAGTACGTTGAATTATAATTTATTAATTTAAAGAATTTGTCAATATGACCTTTTATTATTTACATACTATGTGCATTTATGCACATACTCTCCACACAAGACATAACAGGACAGCACAAACTACGACATTACATTACAAAAACCCCACAGAATTGGCCACAGGAAAGTGAACATGAAATGAAGTGCTTGAAGAATGAGCACATGGCATGGGTTGATTGATTGGTGATGATTAGTGGAGATTGACCCAGAGATGACCCAATTACAGACATTTCATCTTCAGGACGATCTCCACCAATCCCTGTAGTCCCTGACTACGTTTATATTTTATTTGTCAAGACTCGAACTTGACCCACACAGGTGCTACCCATAGCAACACACACACATAGCTATGGTAGACTGTAAAATTTTACATTACCGAACAAAATCTTTTCACCATTATTAAGTGACTAATTACTGACACACGAACTTAATAGACGATATGACCGCCATGCATTTATCGATAGTAAAAATTATTGTGATGCAATGAAAACGTTCCACATAGCCCCTCAATACACTGCACCAAGATGGAAAGATCTATAAATGTGATCCTTCCATCATGAAGCAGCATCTTGACCAATTATGTGATAATCTGCTATAGAGAGTAAAACTTTAACCAAATTTTTCAGTAAGAAATATTTCTTACCTGTACCAGGTTACAAATTAACTGTGTAAGCTGAAGTACCAATTTTCCTATAACTCGAAAATTACAAGCTTGTGATACACATCTCCCTCATCACCGCAGTTTGAGGTGCAGCACTCTGCTGAAGAGAACCCCAAAAGGGATCCCTCCAACAAAATGTTGCACATCAAACTAAGGCGAGCAAGGGATTTACATAAAAGAGTATGGGTTAAAAATATAGAATTGTAAAATTGAGGTTCACTTTCTAATGGCTGAAATAGTGCTCAAGAAATATATTTCTTATATCCCTCTACCTTCTATTTCCTAAGTGTGTGTAGCAACAATTTGAAGTTTTATTGTCTAGCTACACTATTGTAAATTTATTATACACACACACACCACATGCCATTGATAGTTATTTTATAAATTTGTTCATAACTGACCGTGACGTGCTAATAAAAGGGCTAGGGGTACTTGTACAGTTGCGCTTTGTACAATTTTTAAAGCACGGCCTAGGCCAACCAATATACAACTTGCCAGGTATTTCCTAATGATAGACACGAGTAAACATGGTCGGGTCCATCACTATTTTAATAAATAACTGGATTAATAACTGACAAGTAAGTACTTGGATAGCGTAGGCGCATGCAACTTATGCAATTACTTTTTTATATAACACATGGAATAAGTGAATAATAAATAATGTACCATTAATGATTACCAGATGAAATACTTAGTTCTACACTGAACACTGGCTACTCTAAAGTATTCCAATTAGCCTAACTGCTGAATACAGACGTAAAGGGTGAAAATATAGGACTAGAAAAATAAGGGGGGGGGGGTGGATTTTATAATAAAAACTATTTTAGCTTTGGTGTTTTGAAATTTAGCAAACACTGGCTACTTTAGCTATGTGCTTCTGGTTCCAAAAAATGAAAGATGGGGTGGGGTCCTACAAACCTCAGATATAATACTACCAAACTAAAAATAATTCAATCTCAAGGGGTCAGGTGAAAATTTATAAAAGTTTTTGTATACAAATAATTAAAATATACCGCTTGGCAGAAAAAAACAGAAATAAAATACGCCAAATATAACTAAAAAGAAACGATAATATTAAGCCCCTGCCTCTGCCTCCATAGACTTGGCCTTGGGCTATCATTATCCAGCCTACATCATTAAAAATAAAATAAAATATTATGAGTGCCTCTTAGACTTCATAATACCAACAAAAGAAACTAAATGGAAAAAGTATAAGTGTTTTACACTTACAACGCAAGAAATGATCCTCCACGGATGTGCCACTTCCCCACGGAATATCAGCCCCGATTAACATCTGCCTTCTGCTTTTATAGCGTTAAAATTCCGCCGGTGACGTGAAATCTGTCAAACTCCGCAGAGGCTGCACTTTGACCTCTGCAGAATCTGGCAGAAATTCAGCACACGAAGAAACGTCAACACTACAAAAGTTGCTTGAACAGGGCAAATACTGATACTGGTATAACCCAGCAGCAATACCTCCCGAATTCAAACAAATTACACCGAGATTAACTTTTAAAACGTACCGAGATGGTAAAATATACCTGTAAATACAAGACTGTCAAGACAGTACAGGTGCACTAGAAATAGGTCAGAGATTTCCCAATCCCACAATACATTGCAAAACATGTCCGAGATTCAAAAGAAATGTGCTTTACGATGGTGAAATAATATGATAATATACAAGCTTATGGAACTTCTTCATCGGGATTTAAGTTTAACTGGTGTGAATATGGAACAAACTGATTAAAACAGCGCAGTCACACACTTAGACACCTTGCCTGTAAGATTTTAGCGACTGCGATGAATGACGAATTACCCAAAAGATACGGACACTTGGCCTACACACCGAAATGCGTAACATAGAACATATACTTTATAGAGATGGGATGAATGACAGCCCCGACTGTCACACTACCTCCTCCCCAAGCTTTTGTGTCCTCACAAAACCCCTATCATACAGGTTTGACTGTGGGGAAATTTCAAACAACAACTGCAGAATTTGTGCCAAATTAATTTGTGGAAATGATAACACTTGCCAGAAAAATTCCCTGAAAAAGAAAGTAATTAAATTTATTAAGCATTTTTTTTTTTGTTTTATTTGAAATTTAGACTATATTAGTGTATTTTGTTGTACTCGTGTTAGCATCACCACAACTTACCGGCAAAAGAACATCAACTGCAATTCCCCAACTTTTGTGGGCTCCATGACCACAAGTATTGAAGTAGCCATAGGCAACATACCTATAGTATCACAATCATTATCAAAAGTTAAAACATAACATTACTAACTAGAAAAAGTTTTGTTTTTTTTTTTACTTGGGTTTACCCCAAAATGTTTATTCTTCATTTGCTTTGGCTTTTAATTTTAACGGGTCTGAAAATAAGTCTTTCCATGCTGTTTTCGGTTCTACCCTGAATGTTGATTTGCTTTTCTTAATGTTTATATAGTTTTTCTTTGTTGAATGTTCCCGCGTTGTTTCACCCTCCGGCACACTTTTCCTTTTCACTGTCTTCTTTTCATCTTTGAGATAATTATTACAATTAATGCATGAACTTGAAGATGAAGGTTTTGTCACGTCTTTTTTTAAAAGTTCGCACAACATCTTTTCTTGTTTGCTTATCACAAATGTGGCATTTACTAGTGCTCCTACCACTAAATTTATTTTTGTTTCAAACCGATTTTGAAATGTTTCTAATTGCATTTTTAATTCAGTTACTTCCTGTTTAAGTTCTTTAATTTCTGCCTCTTTCATTTTTCTAATAGCTTCCATAATATCCCCATGTGTATCAGCACAAGTTTTTATCTCAATGTTTCTTTCGGGTTCTGAAGGGGCACCACTATCAAAGTTTTGATCTAAATTTAGAGGTTGCACCAGCTGTTTTAAAAAGTCGTTGTCCTCATTAAAGGCAAGGTCTAAATCATTGAAAGATAAGATAGGTGTTTCTTCAATTGTTGGTGTGACAGGAATTTTTGTTACAATACTTTTCACGTCTTTCTTTTTTTGG
The DNA here is from genome assembly GCA_031216915.1 of Pictodentalium vernedei. Lineage (NCBI taxonomy): Eukaryota > Metazoa > Mollusca > Scaphopoda > Dentaliida > Dentaliidae > Pictodentalium > Pictodentalium vernedei. The sequence continues at coordinate 407,066,675 of CM062290.1, forward strand.
GACCAAACTTTCTGAGATTCTTCTTTGCTTTCCCTCATAATATCTATCCCCTCTTTAATTACATAAGGTGTGGACGCCACCCTCTTATAACTCATCTCGTTCAAGGTTACACCCATAGATAAAAACTTGTTCACTTTTTCTTTGTGTATGGGGAATGACCCCGAATGTTTATCAAATAACTTTTGAGATATAGCTTTATATCCACATAAAGAGCAGCTGAAGGGGGCTTCTTCCACTGCCAAATGCCTGGCCACAAAATGGTTTGTCACCTTTGTTTTTTCTCCCCCGTAAGGGCATCTTTGGCATCGATACAATCTGCCTCTGGTTATGGTTTCCATAGTTCTGAAAACAAAATCATCGTTTTAATTTGGGTTCATCAATACTTCAATTCATAGTGGACACATAACACAAAAATAATTTTTTTCTTCATCTATACTTCAATTTGTAGTGTACACATAACATAAAAGTAATTTGCCCCTTTACGGTCTCTTCACATTATTAGGTCTGTATTTTTTTGTATTATTTACACTGTTTTCCTTTTCGTAATCTCAACCATCTTGGGACGTATTCACTTTGACATGGCTTTAATTTATTATGGTTAAATACTTTAAATTGGCCTCTCTCATTCAATTGTACCACATAGTTCAGATCTGATATTTTCTTGTGAACTCTACCCGGTCCTGCATATAGTGGTTGAAGTTTTGGACAAACTCCCTTTTTACGAGTCTCATTTAAAAACCACACTAAATCCCCCTCTTGATAATGTGTTAATTTACAGTTCACATCATACAGTGTTTTCTGTCTTATTGCGGCTTTGTTCAAATGCTTTCTTGCTACCTCATGTGCAAAACTCAACCTCTCTCTCAATTTATCAACATACTCTCCATACGAAACAACATGTCCATCATTTTTACATCTTTCTAAACTCAACATCATTTCTGAAGGGAGTCTGACTTCCCTTCCTAGCATCAGGAGGTTTGGTGTCATACCCGTATTTTCATTCGGAGTAGCTCTATAGGCTGCTGCTAAGCAGCCTAAATTCAAATCCCAATCAGTCTCTTCATTTTTTAAAAAGGCTTTTACCATCCTTAATAAAGTTTTATTGAACCTTTCAGCTTGACCATTACACTTGGGATTTCGTACACTTGTTCTCGTCTTTCTTATTTCTAACATTTCACACATCCTTTTAAAAACGTTACTCTCATAGTTCCTCCCCTGGTCTGAATGCAGACTCAAAGGACATCCATATCGTCCTACCACTTCATTTAGGATTTTTTCTGCACATGTCTGGGCTGATTGATCAGGAACTGGAAAAATTTCAACCCATTTTGTAAAATGATCAGTCACTAACAATATGTAGCGGTAGCCTCTGGGTGTCCGTGGTAACGGACCAAGTATATCAGTGGCTAGCCTGTCTAATGGTGCACCAACATTCATTTTTCCCAATGGTGCTTTTGGTTTCCTCATTGGAGCTTTGTGTGATTCACACACATCACACCTCCTTATCCAGTTTTTAACATCAGTTCTGAGATCAAACCAGTAAAAGTTTTGTAAAGTTTTTTCAATAGTCTTTTTATTACCCAGGTGACCTGACATCAGTGAATCATGCATTTGATACATGACCTCTTTTCGCATTTCCTTGGGTACAATTAGTTGTAGAAATTGTCCTGTACCGTCATGTTTGTGATAAACTTTACACAGCAATTTTTCTCTAAGTTCTAAAGCTTCCCATATTAGCCAATAGTGTCTAGTAGCAGGGCTAAGTGTGACTACTTCAGTATGAGGTGGGCGTTCACCCCCTTGCTTGGCCCTGAGAATGGGTGCGATATCATCGTCTCTCTCTTGCATGTTTTTGATCTGCTCCAAAGTATATGCTGCTTTAAATGACTGGAACTGAAAACCTTCCCTTGAGACATCATCTTCAAGTGGTTGTTGTGATGGTGAGTTTTTGGACTGACCTCTATGAGCCGTTCTTGTGGCTATCTGGCCATCAACTGATTTTTCCTTTTCCATAAATATTTCCTTCCACAAAAGTTTTTGACACATCTCCTCTGTCCGTCGTTTACACTTTGTGCATGGACCACATTTTAGTGATTCCATCATATCTGCTTCTGCACATAGGCAATCCCATGGATTGGGACATCTTGACATTGTGTCTGCATTATTATGTTTAGTGCCTTTCCTGTATGACACAGAAAAGTCATAAGCAGATAGAATTTCTATCCATCGTGCTACTCTTCCTTTGGGCTCTTTTAGGCTAAAAAGCCAAATTAGTGCTTGGTGATCTGTGCGAACTTCAAACTTCCTACCCAGTAAATACTGTCGGAAATACTCAATAAAGTATCGGAGGGCTAAAAGCTCTTTGTCGGTGACACAATAATTTCTTTCCGCTTTGTTCAGTGATCTACTGGCATATGCTACGACTCGTTCTTCTCCATCCTGGATTTGGCTAAGTACCGCCCCGATACCTTGATCACTCGCATAAGTATCTAATATGTACTGTCCTACATCTTTTGGGTATGCCATGATATCTGGACTCGTTAGTACCCTTTTGAACTCTTCAAAAGAGCTTTGGCACTCCTCGTTCCATTTAAATTTAACACCCTTTTTTGTTAGTTCAATCATTGGTCTTACTATTTTGGCAAAATCTTTTACGAACCGTCTATAATAACTGCCCATGCCAATGATCTGCCTGATCTCTTTGACAGTCTTGGGCACTGGCCACTCCAATATTTTTGTTATATTTTCTGGATTTGGTGATACCCCATCCTTTGACACCACATGTCCTAGAAATGACACTTTCTCTTGTAAAAGTGAACACTTTTCTGGCTTCAATTTTAACCCTGCTGCTTTTAAGCGTCCAAGTACTTCTCTCACTCTGCCAATGTGTTCATCAAAATCTCTACCAAAAACCACAAAATCATCAATATAAATAAGGCATGTGAGCCATTGTAACCCCTGTAAGGCAAATTCCATAGCCCTCTGAAATGAAGGAGCACTTCCTGAGAGTCCGAAAGGCATCATTTTATACTCAAACAGACCATATTTGGTAACAAAGGCCGTTTTAGGTATATCTTCTACTCTTACTGGTATCTGATGATAACCAGAAGTTAGGTCAAACGTGGAAAATAGACTAGACCCTGCCACTGCATCCAAACAGTCTCTTACTCGAGGGAGAGGAAACGCATCTTTTTTTTGTTACCGCATTCACTTTCCGGTAATCCACACATAGTCTTAGCTTCCCATTTTTCTTTGGTACAAGGACAATTGGAGACGTCCAGGGAGATGTGGACTTCTGTATAACATTTTGTTCCAACAATTTGTTAATTGTCTTCTCTAATTCATTGGCATAAGCCATAGGCACTCTCCGTGGTAACTGTTTTATGGGTGGCTCATTTCCTGTTTCTATGACATGCTCCACCAAGTTAGTATACCCAATGTCTTCTTCATTCTTAGAAAATACATCTTGAAATTCCCAGAGTAACTGTCTAATCTTTACAACATTTTCCTTTGTTATATTTGTCACAGCCTCTTCAAACAGTGTTTTCAAATGCTCGGGTGGTGAGTTATCATAGGTTATACTTTGGTCATCTACTGAGGCTGTTATATTCTCATCATCATTTAAGTCTTTAGACTTGTTATCCATCAATTTAATTCTCCTTATACTCTCATTATTATCTACTTCACTTGCATCTTCACTTGAAAACAATACCACATGCTTCCCCTGAGTTTGTTCTGCATACCCTACTACCACATCTTGATTAATGTGTATTTCTTTGGAGTTAGGATTCATGACTCTGTCTTTGTGTGTACAGTTTTCCAAAGTTGCTAAACTGCAAGCCATCAGTGCATGAGACCTCTCAATAAATGTTTCTGCAGGTTCAATTATAACATCTCCATTACCCCTTTCATTGGTTTCTATAAAAACATCAATGATGCTCTCAGTATAGGGCGATATGCAATAATGGTCTGCTGCTGTGACACGGCCTATCCGACCTGGCACTCCCACTTGGATGCACTCAATTGGTTGTCCCTTTAAATAAATAAGGCCTTTGCTTAGAAGCAGGTCTGCTGGACCCTCTGTCTGGTTTTGCAGGATATCCACACCTAATAAAGCCTCATCCTCTATATCTGCTACTATGGCTTCCTCATATAATTCAAGGGTCCCCAGTTGGATATTAAACTCTCCTTTCCCATATTCCTTTAAAGGTTTACCGCTGGCTCCTGTCACTGTAGCTGAGCCTTTTAAAATTGGTCTGGCATCTTTTGATATTCTATCATATAGCTTTTTAGAAATAATGGTTTTACTGGCTCCGGTATCTGCTGTAAATACAGTATTTATACCCTCTACTTTTCCTTGTACATACACACCGTCATATTTTGGAATAATTTGCCCTATAACTTCATTAGAATGCCTCATACTTAAATTACTAACGTTTTCACATCTTATTGGGGCCGTTGTGTACCCAACTGACCCTCGGCCCTCTGTGTCAGTCTTTGGTAGTTTAAAGGCCTATTTGCTTCCTTGCCTTTCTGGTTCACCCAACCATCTTTATTCTTGCCATCTTTATACATGTTTTTCCCAAATGCTTCGCCAATTTGACGGAGTGGCCTGGCTTCAACCTGGTGTCCAAGATTATTAACCCTCATAGGGCATTCTCTTGACCAGTGTCCAAAACCCTGGCAGAAAAAACAATTTCTGTTTTTCTCTCCACCTTCCCTAGCATTTCCTCTATAACTTCCATAACCCTTTCCATCATTTTCTTTCTCTAGTCTATCTATGCGCTCCATTAGTTGTTTCAGTAAATCAGGACTCAGGACTTCAGGATTCGCCTTTTGTTTAACCTCTAATCTGTTATGTTGTGGGTTCTTGGTACTGATGTTCTTCATTTCACTATCCTGCATTTCAGGCACTCTATAAGCTCTTCCATTTGTGTCAACTTTCTCAGTGACCAGTCTAGTTGGCCGTTTAACCCTCCTGTCAAAGTATGGCTCGTATGATGACATCATTTTCTGCTTAGTCTCAGAAAAACTCACCACGTAACTTACTGCTTCATCTATATTACGTGGCTCTTTCACAAACTCCACATGGAATCTCGCTTTGTCATCTGTCAGGCCATCTAAAAATCTCCTTAAAAGATCTTCATTTTTAGTTTCCCCCACTCGGCTGGGATGAGCTCGAGTATATAAGTTTTTCAATTGGGCAGCATATTCTTCAACAGTTTCGTTTGGCTGTTGGTTCCTTTTACTGAATTGGGCGACGTATGTTTTTGTTGTCTCTACCACTCTATATCTACTCTCCAGCTCAGCAGTAATTGACCCATAGTCGGTAATGACTCCCTGGGGAAGCTGACCAAATACAAAATCTCCTGCTGACCCTTGCAGTCGTGGGAGGAGTTCATCTAATTTTTCATTATCTGACCAATTCTGTCTATTTGCCACTGCATTGAATCGGTTGAACCACACCTTCCATTGTTCTCTCCCAGTAAATATGGGGAGCTTGGTACCCACATTTGCTTTCTGCCCCTTAGTACCTGGATTTGATGGGACCATGTTAAAACTTGCCTCACTTTGCACATCATCAATTATACTTTCGTCAGATTGATCCTCATTAAAAGTGTTTTTACATCTTCTATTACACTCTCTTACATCACTTGTGGCCTTAACCCGTTCATTCTGACAGACATGGGTTCCACCACCTACACTGCTAGTGCTCAAATTACTCATAAGGCTTTGAAACACGTTTTGGACACTCTCAACTAAACAGCCAGACACATCTTTCACTGCTTCTTTCATAGCCTCACTTATGACTTTTGAAACCTCATTCATAGATTTGTCGTCAACTTTTGCCTCATCAGTGTCAGAGGTAATATCACCTTGACCTGTTGCTAGATTTACTCTCTCATTACCTGGCCGAGTATTAACATCATTATTTTTACTAAGGACATCACTCTCTGCCATCGATCTATCACTATTTGTTACAGTGTCTAACTCAGTTACTACCAGCTTCTCTCTCTCATAGAGTGTGTCACTCTCCCTTTCCAGTCGCTCTGAGGGTAGGTTTATTTCATCATTAGCATGCAAGCTTTCATTGGACATCAATAATTTTTTTTGTGCCACTCTCTTACCACTTCTTCGTTTCATCATTAAATTTACTGAGTTTTATTATTAATAGGTTCAGTATTTCCTCGTAACCTATCAGGAAGAACAATCCTGAGCATCACATCACAAACAATAAACAAACATAAACAATTATGTACAATATACATGTAAGCATGAATTCGTCACACTGGATTCAACTAAATGTAGAAGAATCCCACTTCTGACACCAAATATATGTAACGGCAAAGCTGTGGTCTGAACCCAAAGGACCATGACAGTCAACACCTGTCATGCCTCCTCAGTGATCAACCCACAGATAGGCCAATTACTAAAAATTATAAACATTCCAACACCCAAATTCACCGTAACAGTATGCCAGTGGCCCAGACCCAGAGGATGATAACAGCTGACCCCTATCATACATCCTCAGTGACTGCCCCGGACATACTAGTTACCAAGCAGTTACTTAACTAAAACTTAGTTAAACACGCAAACGACTACCAGGTGGGTGAAGGGATTGGGACAATGGCAGTGGGAAGGTTGAATATACAAGGGTATTAAGGGAGGTAACTAGGACTGGGAATGGATTTGACTGAGAGATGGAAACTAAAGGAAGAAAAGAAATAGCTTTGGGACAAGCCACCTCTTTTATCTATGACTATTAAAAAGCTTGTATTAAAGTTTTGAGACTTCAATTTAGGTTAGCATTCATTCTTGAAAAATAGGACACGGGCCCTGCGTCCCATCATCCAAGAATGACGGCCAAGCTAATGTAGGGAAATTTATCCCACATGCCCAATGTCCAAATAAATTAACACTCCTGTCAGGATTCCGACACCAGTAGGCTAAGCCTACAATTAAGTTAAATTAGAAGAAAGTACGTTGAATTATAATTTATTAATTTAAAGAATTTGTCAATATGACCTTTTATTATTTACATACTATGTACATTTATGCACATACTCTCCACACAAGACATAACAGGACAGCACAAACTACGACATTACATTACAAAAACCCCACAGAATTGGCCACAGGAAAGTGAACATGAAATGAAGTGCTTGAAGAATGAGCACATGGCATGGGTTGATTGATTGGTGATGATTAGTGGAGATTGACCCAGAGATGACCCAATTACAGACATTTCATCTTCAGGACGATCTCCACCAATCCCTGTAGTCCCTGACTACGTTTATATTTTATTTGTCAAGACTCGAACTTGACCCACACAGGTGCTACCCATAGCAACACACACACATAGCTATGGTAGACTGTAAAATTTTACATTACCGAACAAAATCTTTTCACCATTATTAAGTGACTAATTACTGACACACGAAATTAATAGACGATATGACCGCCATGCATTTATCGATAGTAAAAATTATTGTGATGCAATGAAAACGTTCCACATAACCCCTCAATACACTGCACCAAGATGGAAAGATCTCTAAATGTGATCCTTCCATCATGAAGCAGCATCTTGACCAATTATGTGATAATCTGCTATAGAGAGTAAAACTTTAACCAAATTTTTCAGTAAGAAATATTTCTTACCTGTACCAGGTTACAAATTAACTGTGTAAGCTGAAGTACCAATTTTCCTATAACTCGAAAATTACAAGCTTGTGATACACATCTCCCTCATCACCGCAGTTTGAGGTGCAGCACTCTGCTGAAGAGAACCCCAAAAGGGATCCCTCCAACAAAATGTTGCACATCAAACTAAGGCGAGCAAGGGATTTACATAAAAGAGTATGGGTTAAAAATATAGAATTGTAAAATTGAGGTTCACTTTCTAATGGCTGAAATAGTGCTCAAGAAATATATTTCTTATATCCCTCTACCTTCTATTTCCTAAGTGTGTGTAGCAACAATTTGAAGTTTTATTGTCTAGCTACACTATTGTAAATTTATTATACACACACACACCACATGCCATTGATAGTTATTTTATAAATTTGTTCATGACTGACCGTGACGTGCTAATAAAAGGGCTAGGGGTACTTGTACAGTTGCGCTTTGTACAATTTTTAAAGCACGGCCTAGGCCAACCAATATACAACTTGCCAGGTATTTCCTAATGATAGACACGAGTAAACATGGTCGGGTCCATCACTATTTTAATAAATAACTGGATTAATAACTGACAAGTAAGTACTTGGATAGCGTAGGCGCATGCAACTTATGCAATTACTTTTTTATATAACACATGGAATAAGTGAATAATAAATAATGTACCATTAATGATTACCAGATGAAATACTTAGTTCTACACTGAACACTGGCTACTTTAGCTATGTATTCCAATTAGCCTAACTGCTGAATACAGACGTAAAGGGTGAAAATATAGGACTAGAAAAATAAGGGGGGGGGTGGATTTTATAATAAAAACTATTTTAGCTTTGGTGTTTTGAAATTTAGCAAACACTGGCTACTTTAGCTATGTGCTTCTGGTTCCAAAAAATGAAAGATGGGGTGGGGTCCTACAAACCTCAGATATAATACTACCAAACTAAAAATAATTCAATCTCAAGGGGTCAGGTGAAAATTTATAAAAGTTTTTGTATACAAATAATTAAAATATGCCGCTTGGCAGAAAAAAACAGAAATAAAATACGCCAAATATAACTAAAAAGAAACGATAATATTAAGCCCCTGCCTCTGCCTCCATAGGCTTGGCCTTGGGCTATCATTATCCAGCCTACATCATTAAAAATAAAATAAAATATTATGAGTGCCTCTTAGACTTCATAATACCAACAAAATAAACTAAATGGAAAAAGTATAAGTGTTTTACACTTACAACGCAAGAAATGATCCTCCACGGATGTGCCACTTCCCCACGGAATATCAGCCCCGATTAACATCTGCCTTCTGCTTTTATACCGTTAAAATTCCGCCGGTGACGTGAAATCTGTCAAACTCCGCAGAGGCTGCACTTTGACCTCTGCAGAATCTGGCAGAAATTCAGCACACGAAGAAACGTCAACACTACAAAAGTTGCTTGAACAGGGCAAATACTGATACTGGTATAACCCAGCAGCAATACCTCCCGAATTCAAACAAATTACACCGAGATTAACTTTTAAAACGTACCGAGATGGTAAAATATACCTGTAAATACAAGACTGTCAAGACAGTACAGGTGCACTAGAAATAGGTCAGAGATTTCCCAATCCCACAATACATTGCAAAACATGTCCGAGATTCAAAAGAAATGTGCTTTACGATGGTGAAATAATATGATAATATACAAGCTTATGGAACTTCTTCATCGGGATTTAAGTTTAACTGGTGTGAATATGGAACAAACTGATTAAAACAGCGCAGTCACACACGTAGACACCTTGCCTGTAAGATTTTAGCGATTGCGATGAATGACGAATTACCCAAAAGATACGGACACTTGGCCTACACACCGAAATGCGTAACGTAGAACATATACTTTATAGAGATGGGATGAATGACAGCCCCGACTGTCACAATATTTTGATTCAGTGTATCACCCCCCCCCCCCTCCCCCCTCGACGAGCTCGTTCCAACGAGGGGTCATAACCTATGTTTTTGAGACAAAAAATGAAAAAAATAATGAAAATTAATTGGCGATTTTTGAGAATAGCGCTGGCCGGTTTTGGCCGTTACGTTAGGTAAAGGGTTAACATATATAACAAATAACCATCTGTCTCGGTCACAAGGGCGATCATTTTCGGTATCCACTCAAAAATACAAGATTTTCTTTTTACTATACGCTTTTTATAAGAATCTGATAATTCCACTCGTTTCTACCTTGAATTGATGCATGAAAGTCAACAGCGCATTGAATCATTGAAACGCGAAAGTGATTTGATTGACACTCGGAACAGAAAGCGTCTTGCAATCTAAATCAGCTAGCGGGTTTCTAGTCCAAACATTGTCTGATAGTCCGTAATATAATGTTTTGCTTTGGTACGTCCTTTGAAAGGACGTACCAAACCCAAAATTTATTTTACGGACTTTCAGACCATGTTTGGACTAGCGGGTTTCATGCATCAATTCAAGGTGAATACGTGTTAAAGTGTTGCTGGAAATGATCGGTATCTGCTCAGAAATACCAGATTGTCTTTTCATTATTCATTTTAGAACAAATTGATCATTTTCAGTGATAATTTGACTCGTATTCACCTTGAAGAGATGCTTTGAAAGCTGCCATTTTGATTGATATCGTGAAAGTGGAAATTTCTGTATCTTCACGAGGGGGTGGGGGAGGGGGGGTGCGGGTACGATTTATATCATTCCGCAATTTCTTCGAGAATCTATCGTTTAGCGCAAAATAAAATGTATTAACAAATAAAGCTAAGAACAGCAGTAATAATAATAATACAAATAATAATGATAATAATAATAACAACGCTGGTCTGTTGCCTTCATCACCCCCCCCCCCCCCTCCCAGGGGCTGCCTTTCACTTTTTTCTTCTCTCCTCCAAGCATTCCGAAACGCACTGTTTAATTGATATTCCCCACTTCCTCTTTCCTAATTTCCATACTAAGCATGCCAATAACGAGCCTTATCCTTCATGTCGCCTCTTTCCTGTCTTCCCTTCAATCTCATATTCCATTTACTCTTTATGACACCGGTCAAGTTTATTCTACGAAAGTACTGTTCTAGATAATCTAAGAAAAACTATTACATAACGCGTAAGCTGCACATATAATACGAACACGCCTTTCCACCGTTATTCCCAATTTTCCACCAAGCTCTAATGACTGTTGAGTGTAAACAGTTCAGAATATCTCAAAACAAGTTAGCGGTGATGTGGTCTCGGAACGAGGAATAAGCATGTGCTGCTTCATATAAAATCATAATGCTGACACATTGGATTCTTTTGGTCATACAAGGGGACATACTCAATTTTATCTTACCATCGGCATGTATTTTGTCTGTATTAATTCTGCAACTGTCATGTATCCGACCCCCTGATACAGATGTTTGTATCAGGGGGACGGATACAAGCACGTTCCTTTCGCGTGAGTTCCATTTTTTTCCTTTTTGTTTATCCGTAAAAATAAATAGTTCGTTATATATTCGTCTACATTCATGACTTATCCCCAACTTATTGTAAGATAAAATGATTATTACCATTATGTGGATGTACAAAATGTGTACGGACTCCGGGTTCTAAGGGTAGATCTGCCCTTAGAACCTGGAGCTCGACTCAGATACTTATTTTGTACATCCACATAATGGTAATAATCTATATGCAACAGAGCGGTGTTCAGAAGAATATGAGTAGCATTTGAGCAGGATATTCAGATAAGACACCTTGTCACACAAAACGGCACATGTGAACTTTTCGAGCAACAGACTATTTTTTTCTCGGATGTGAATTGTTCAAAGCTGTTGTCGTAATTTGGATGGTATACATATTTGTATGCATTTGAACGTGTTTGTCTGTGGGTGTGGGTTTGTCTTCCCGACTTTGTCAGAACTTAGATTGAAGTGTTTGCTAACCCACGAGGATTTCCTTTGTTTTTTCCATGTCATCACAAACGAAACACTGGGTTAGAGTTTATCTTCCCGATCTCGTGGAGAATCTGTTTGTTATTGTTGGAAGCATACATAGAGAGAGAGAGAGAGAGAGAGAGAGAGAGAGAGAGAGAGAGAGACAGACAGAGAGACAGAGAGACAGAGAGACAGAGATTGTTTAAGCAAGACTGCCACACATACGCGCGCCGGGAGTCGAACCCTCGCTAACCCCGCCTGACGATGGGGAGTCCAATGGGGAGTCCAACACCTAAACCAGTAGTCCATTGCACACAGTCAAACATTATGGCTGGAATCTGGTATTTTAGACGAAGTTCACAAGATTACTTGGTTCACCTTTTCGGCAGCTCCTTTCAGTAGCTGCATAAAAGAGTGGAACGCGCAGGCCACAGTACTTCAAAACTGCTGTGGTTGCCCTCAGACGAAGAATGCCTTGGGCCTGTGTGTGTAATTTGAAAGACGCGGTAATTTTTTAGAGGAATTAACATTGTGAGTTTCTGATCTCCTGCAGGGAGTCAAACCCTAGGCAACCCCGCCTGACAATCAGTGGTTCAACACCTAAACCACTAGGCCATTGCAAACAGAGATATCTGATAACCGGGCACGCCACCGTTATAGTAATGACAGTAGCATGCTCGGAAAATTTCGAAAGTGACCATAAGTGCCATAATTTATTAATGTTCCCGGTTGTTAGTGATGGGGGACCTGTCAACAATCTTTCTTAAAAAAGCATTCATTGAGTGCTTCCAATTATGTTACATGAGTGCATACATTAGTCGCCAGTTGAAACAAACAAATAGAGGGTGTGGATGAGATGGTGTGTGTGTGTGAGTTGGACAGACATGGGTTGAGAATAAATTATAGTCTACAATATTGCAGCTGACGCAGTGAAATTGTCTATTATGCAAAAGGGAAGGGAAGAAAAGGCGAATTTTTCGATTTTAATATTCAGAATGCTCAGAATATATTGATGCCAATGAACCTGCCCCCTCCATGTGTTTCTCTTTGAACTATGTCGCCCAGTCAAGCATGCGGGTTGTCCGATTGTATAGTCTATATTTTAGAGGCCTGTACTGTACATCGTATTTAAATGTAAGGAACCAGGTCAACAGAGTGACGTCGGAGAAAGGCTTTGATGTTTCTTAATACCATTGCGTAGAAATTGCAAAGGTGCAACACGCAGATCAATATAAATTCTTGTCATTTTGATTACATAAACCCATCGGTATTCCAATACCTGTCCATCCTGGCCAGTGAAATCACATGGTGTTAAATAATTCCGATTCTCTCACTGCAAATCAAACATGCATTCTGAATGACCTCTGTTAAAAATAAAGACAAAATCCTCTGACATTTATTGACGGTTAGAGATAACTAGACGAAGTTAACATACCATTAAGTATACCCTGGAGTGATTTTGCATATAACAACGGACAAAGATGTGGATAAGGTTGACACTTCTGGAATTTAAAAATGATCACCCTTTAGCGGGGTTTAGAGAGTGGGTGTGACACCACTCCCCAGTAAGTATTCCAGAGGGGACACTTTCGTCAGGCCGAGAGTCTGAAATATCGATTCTCTTTTGCTAATAGACGTATACTTTTTAAAAGGTTAGATTTGCTAATTGGACGTGCGTCGCACACACAGTTGGTCTAACAAAGGTGGCACATTAGCATTCGATTCGGGCTTTTAGGGACACAGCATGACTGATGAAATGTCCCGGTAAGCCACGTGTTATTTAAATAGGAAGTGCGTCTCTACTAATACATGTAAAGTTTATGTATTCACTAATTTAATTGACTGCATCTCTTGTGCTTCCTCATTGCAAGCGTAGGGGGTACCAAGTCTTAACACTTTGAACCCTGGTGGTATTTCTAATATCAGTCCGACGGTAGCCATTGGAATAGTTCATACTCATTATTTTTGGGTAGACCAATTAATATTTGCCACGTGCAGCCTTCAGGGATGCACGTTGAAAATATTGATTTGTCGAAGCCACACATTTACTTGGCAGCCACATAATTAATCAACGAAGCGCCCATACTCGGTCTACGCTATTCACACAAATCGCCGATCAAACTGTATTTTGTTTTTCCTCAAACGCGTAACGTATAGGCCCCCAATAGAACCCTGGTGGCGAGCTCTGTAGATTAAGGGGGCTTAAACTATGTACGGAAAAAGGAAACAATGAACATATTCTTATCTTAAGATTTTGTTATTGTTGTTTTCCTAGCATCATGTATTCATGTTCTCTTTGTGTCAGGAAAAAAAGTTAACTGATTTGCGGATATTTAATTGTCATGGTTCGTTGACTACTATACCCAGCCTGCATGGGTACGCTGGCCCAACGATGTCCGTTCTTTTGGGCCAATGTTGGGTGCCAATGCATTTTTGCTCATCGGCCCAACGTTGGCCCAACGGAAGTGGGCCAATGTTGGCATACAACGGTGGACCAACATCGGCCCATAACTTTGAAACATCACTGGGCCAACGTTGGCAAACGGCACTGAAAACAAGCACCCATCTTCCCAAGAATGTTTAGATATAATTTAACTGTTTAAATGCGGTATTATTCAGATATTCAATTATAGATATATATATATTTACCTTAATTTTCGCGGTCGTAAAATTTAATGTTCAAACCAATATTTATAAAGTCTTAGTTTAACGAGAGCAGTGTGGGGAAATCAGCCAGAATTTGAGCTAAAAACACGTGTGATTTTGCTTGACTTATTTTTCACCGAAAATTACATTCAGTACATATCAAAAAACACAGAACGAGAAACGGAACGGTATCGTATCTCAATAACTGTTAGGGGATTCCCGACATCCTCCCGCCAGCCGAAAAAGAAATAAATAATTAGGAGATATCCAAAGTCTCTGATCGATAGATTGTTTTTGTCTCAAGATAACCACAAGTTCATTTTGCGTTTGGCTTCTACAGCTGCTTGGCGTTGAGGTCTGTCAGACACGGTCTTGGTTTCAAGAGGAGTTGTGTCACGTGTTTCTGGTGCAATATTGTCTCTGTTATTTTCACTGTCGCTACTTGATATATTGTTGATATCTGTGCAGTATACTTCAAGGGGATTGAGCTTGGAAATAGGTATATTTGTAATTCCAGTTTTAGTTTTAAGTGACACTGCACGAACATGACCATCACTACCACGATGAATGTCAACAACAACTGCAAGACGCCTCTGTAGGCGGGGTTTATCATCCTCAAATTGTACTACAGAGCCCACCTTAACAGACTCGCGATTGTCACCATTGAAACTATGGAACTCACGAAGACCTGTCAAATATTCGTGTAACCACCTTTTTCTAAAGTGCCTTAGCAAACTTGCGTGAACCGTAGCTCTACGAGTTAAGTCACTCTTGTTTAAAGTAAATTCTGGATCGTCTAGATCTGAATCATGAACAGGCGGATGTGGCAGCAAATTTATGTGTCCAGATATGAGCAGAGAGGGTGTCAAAGGTTCGCCGTCAAAGATTTCTTCAGACAAATATGTGAGCGCACGATTGTTAACTGTTGCCTCAATCTCAGTGAGGAGTGTTCTTAATTCCTCACCGGTTACTGTTGACTTCTGAAGAACTTTTTTGAGAGTCATTTTTGTTATCCATATTAAGCGTTCGTAGAAGCCGCCTTGCCAAGGTGCTCGTTTAGCTATAAACTGCCATTCTACTCCTTTTTGAGTAAGCTGATCACACATGCCGGTTGAATGAAAAATGTCTCGGATGAGAGAATTGGCAGACAAGAAGGTTCTTGCATTGTCCGATATTAATTTCCGAGGAAGAGATCGTCGACCGGTGTAACAGGAATGGAAGTCCGTAGGAAAATTAGTCCCTCTGGACTATTTTATTCCGCGGAATTATAGTCCTAGGTCTAACATTTCTAGGAATAGTAGTCCGGCGGACTACTATTCCTAGAAATGTTAGACCTAGGACTATAATTCCGCGGAATAATAGTCCAGAGGGACTAACGTTCCTACGGTCTTTGATTCCTTTTACACCGGCAAAACGTCGAAGAGCAGACAAGAATGAATCAACAGTAAAATCTGGAGTTAATTCCAAATGAATTGCTCGTGTAACCGCACATGTGAATAGGCATACATAAGTGTTTTTTTTAGCAATTTTCTTGTTTAACAAAAAGAGGTCCACAAAAGTCAACACCTGTGTAGTAAAACGGAGGGACATCTGAAACTCGATTTCCTGGAAGTGGTGGTGGTTGTGGTAATCGATAAGAATGATAAGTAAATTTTCGACAAGTCACACACAATCTAAGGTGTGTTTTCACCAGCTGACGCAAGCGAGGAATCCAATAAGTCTGCCTAATGGCTGTCACTGTGGAATTAACTCCCGAGTGTTTTGAAGTCTCATGTGTATCAAGAACAATCACCTTTGAGAATGCATGTTGTTTCGGAAGCAGTATGGGGTATTTAGTGCTGTCTGGAAGGGGTGCATTTTGTAGACGGCCTCTGCAGCGAATAACCTTTTGATCATCTAGGAATAACTGCAGTTGTTGTGTGATGTCAGGTTGTTTTACAGCATGACCTTGTAAAGCCGAGTATTCTATTGACTGGACAGAAATGATCCAGAGTGTCTTTGCTTTTTGAATCTCTGATAACGAAAGTGCATTTGTCTTTTGGTTTGTGAGCTTTCGGGCATTGTGCCCAAAACGGAGTACAAGAGCTGTCACATGTATCAGTTTTCTCAATGCAGAATGTCGTGCAATATCAAGTAGTTGGTGTATTCCTGAACGATGAGTTTCTTGCTCTATTGTGTTCATATCTTCACTTGTATGAGAGACATATCTTGTCTCAGGTCTCTCACTCATGTAGAAAATGTATTCAGGTCCATGAAACCATAAATGATTGTCAAGGAAGTGGTTGACAGATAATCCACGTGTTAACAGGTCTGCGGGGTTAGAAGTCGATGTACACAACCTCCAGTTAGAAATGTCAGTTAACTTCATAATCTCTTGTATGCGATTCTGAACAAACACTGGAAGTCGTTTAGGTGATTGTAGCCGGCTGAAAACAATCAAATTGTCGGTCCAAAGATAGGCCAGATGCAAATCAACTTGCAAATATTCTTAAATTCCTGACAACACACTGAATGAAATTCGATTTGGCCTTCACAGCAATTCGAAACGTAAATAACTGAAAAGCAACAAAGTTTGCAGAGCCATCAAAAATTAATTACTGTACAGATGTTAAAATTAGAAGTTACTTTAATTAGTTTTCCCTCAACTTTTCAAACAAAGAAAACGAACTTCGTGGATTCTGCCTAGTTTGTTTTGAAATCTGTGAATCATGTCACAGATTGGAATGTGTACCATTTTGTAAAAAAACAATATTACGCGGTAAACGGTTTAATTATATGAATCTAGCAGAATTCTCTTTTTAAAAATATTATATTGTTGATTTCGACGTAAACAAAATCAAATTCTGGTGTTTTTATTAACTACGTACAACTTCGACACTATCGAGACAATTCCATACCTGCTCTGAATTTGACCCATTAATTAACAACGCATATAGAATTTCCACTGTGGGTATTCCAACGGTCAACCGATGCTGCCAGAGTGCCTCATATTCTCTTAGGAACGTCGCATACAGATTCGACGATGTGCCAACGTTGGCCCAACGTACGCATGCTGACTGGGAATTTTCAACGGTCATCCAATGTTGGCCCAACGAGTGTATACCGCTGGCGACCGTCACCTAGGTACATGTACTCCACCGTCTGCCAATGTTTGCCAAACCATGCAGTGCTGGCTGGGTAACTTTTTCGGTACAATAACTACGCAAATTAACCCCCTAGCGGGTGTACTTTATTGTAAGCAGGGCATGTGGTACAAAATTGACATTCTTTGGAGCTTGATGACCAGGCGTTATGTTGCTGATGTTGGTTATTGTTTTGACAACACTCGGGTAAAATATTACTCTCAGCATCAGCATCACCTCAGATTCTACAATGTTTTCATATTGCGGCAACTGTCGTTCATTTGGGTTTCCTCAATATGATCTACGTTTTCTGACCGTGTTGTCATGATGATTTCCTTCCATTTGAATCGGGGTTGGATAAATTTAAATATAAAATAAAGAAACACCTAATTCATTAGAACGCTCGGTGATAGGTTCAAGCAAACAATTCATGTACAGTTGAAACTAAAAGTCGTATGACTGTATTGTGCACTATTTTGAAGTAATTGCGGGTTGTGTGAGTGCGCTGTTGTCCCTATCAAACTGTACCGTTAGCGTAACCTTATTCCTGTAGCAAAACAGCGTGCCCAACTCTGTACAATTCTATACTAGTAAATATATATCATTAACATCATCCAAACCTCTAGTGGAATACATGTGCATGTAATGACGTAAACAGATATTAACCCTTTGAGACTTTAATTATCCTGACGTTCAAACAGGGAATTCATTTTCTTCAACATTTTTCAAAATTCGACGTAAAACGTCGGAAAGTACAAATAACAAGATATTTTTCACATTAGTGATTATCTGGTTGAGGGCTAGATTATTTTTCGTGGTCTGAATTTGTTATTCAAAACTTGTTTTATTACAGATTATTGGAGAGTGCCCATAGGCACTCTCAAATAATTTGCAATAAAACAAATTTACATAAACAAAATATTATTTGCGTTTGATTGAATATGAAATATAAGCAAGGGAACTGTTGGCTTTTGCTGTGGTATCCTCATTTTTTGAAAGCCCTGATAGTGGCTTCTTGCACTCAACCAGTTAAGAAGTCTTGACAACAGGATTATATTAGTATTTTTAGCTGCGATAACATATGGCTCAACAGTTGTCACTGAGCACTATTCGGGAGAAAATAGGAACTGAGGTTAAAACTTTAAAAAATCGACAACAGTAACAAAACAAATGACCACAAAGTATCAACGCGCTGTTTGATTTCGTTCGTCATGAGACGTACAAATGTATCAACGCGCTGTTTGATTTCATACGTAATAGGGCGTACAAAAGTGTCAAAGGGTTAAACGTCAACTGCATATACAGAATGAAGAGACTGGATTACTATTGAATCGCAGCACCCTATTTTCTCAACTCGAAAGTGATATTTTTTTCCTTTTTCATAACAGCTCTAGAAACATCTGCAAACTTTTAGCACATGCACCACCGGGTGGAACCCGGTGGTCCATGTGATGAAAGTTTGCAAGTTCTTTTTGTGTTCCATCCTCAATAGTTGTAACTAATGTCTAAGTGAAAAATCTATCCCACAGAGATTTAGTAGTAATTCATCCTCCAAATACTGTCTAGTCAATATTGCTTGTTTCAAAGGTTCAGTTCGTGATTTCACGACTGGCCTCCCTAATAGCGCATCCAGTTTTGGACTGCATTGCGCAAACGTTCTGGTGTATTTCAGTGAGACAACTTCATTCTTCTGCAGTGAGTAGCACATTAACAATCGATCATTTTCTGCACTAATTGCGACAGGACTTCTAGTTTCAACTGTACGTTTTGTTTGCTTAATGGTACATGTTAGATAGGGTGGCTGGTCGACTTATGTGAAGGATTCGGCAACTTCGCCGATCACCATACTAGGAATAACCACAATCAATCCGTTGGTTCGACATTTTTACAAAAGAGGTATATTTTAGTTCTGGGGATGATTGTCAAAGAAGTTGACTGAAAGTTTGGTTTCAGAATCATTATACCCAAACCACTTATGCGTAGCAACGAGGTTGCTTGGCCAAATCGGAGGACTTTGTACTACAATAATGACTTGGAAATGGACATAAATACACAACAAAAAGAGAACAGATTAGTTAATTAGACTATGTTTTCTGAAGACAAATTAAACGTGTCACATTTTGCTCTTTTTTGATGGGGAGGGGGACAAGATCGGTCTGGTAAGGTGAAACGCAAAACTTTTTACGCCTACTTTAACCTGTCATTGAGCCTCCCTGCAAATACATTACAGATGCAGTCACTTTCCTCTCGATAGTATTGTATCAGAAGATACCGTTCAATAACCAAGTGCTAAGCAGGATAGCAAGGTGTTGTTATTGTACGATGAACAGAACTGGGAAACCAACCATTCTTTCGAAACTTGGCATCATCGCCGACAACTATAATGATGGCGTTATGCGCACACGCTACATGTATATCATTTCTATTTTGTGAAAGTTTAGGTCTTTGTTAGAATCAGTAAATTTGGTCCAAAACATTGTATGCGACATTGTGAACTATTTCCCCGATGTCACATACACCGTGCTGGATGTCAGGTTCGGTCGAGTAGAGAACGGTTATTGTTTTGTACTGGGGTGGTAGAGGTGTCATGCCAATAGCTTGGAACACATCTTCTTGTCTCGTTCGAAGAGAGCTACAACTGTGTAGTACATCTTATTCACAACAACGACACTTAACACGTGCTTTATAGGAGCACCGACTGAATTTATACGAGGAGAAAATGTGAAAAGTAAAATAAGATGTAAATTCATTTCCAGTTTCCATTTCTAAATTCTTTTAAATATTCGTAACTCTTTATCTGAGACGAGTAAAGATCCACTTTCAGTTGTTCGTGACATAGTAAGACATATCGTTTCCATCAAAATCGTAGCTTATGATTCCTCGTGGAACAAGCTCTGCATGTTTCGTCATATTGAAATGATTTAACACCTTACCCAACCTTATTAGCTGCCGATATATCCCAAAATAATACCGAATAATTAAACATTTCAATGTTTTGTCTGGAAAGTTAGCCTATGACCCTTCGTTAAACGAGCCCAACGAGCTCACCCCAATGAGGGGCTAAATTCCAAATTTTGAAGGTCAAAAAAAAAAAATCAAAAAGTAAATGTTGAATGGCGATTTTAGAATATAATGCTGAGATGATAGAGCGGTGACGTATGTCACCAAGTAGCTTTGGTATTGATAATGCACTCTAGAAGAAGAAATCTGCTAAAATCTATCTATCTGGTGATTTTTTGTTACACGTTAATGAACTCATTAATATGAAATAATATGTTAAATTGATAAAAATGTCAAAAGATAACCTGATCTAATCCTTCACCCAACGCACAGGATACAAAAAATTATTATTTTTAATATTACATTTACAATTTTTTTCAAAAAACGTTTAAGAAAACCATATTATGTGACCCCTCGTTTGAACGGGCTCAATGAGCTTGCGCCAATGAGAGGGTTCATATGGTATGGTTCTATTCAGCTGCCTAAAAAATATGATATACCACCTCACAGTTATGATGTCAAAATGGGGGCGCAGTGGCTCAGTTGGTAGAGGTGCAGGCTGCAAGCCGAGAGGTCCTCGGTTCGAATCCCCCCTGCGGCAACCGCGTTGTGTCCTTGGGCAAGACACTTCACCCCAATTGCCTACATGGGGGCACGATGACGCTGTGTACTGAGGCGTACTGTACGTCGATGGTGCGCATGTCTTCAATCAATCTAAAACTGCCTGTGCTGCGGTGCAGCGTTCAGAGTTACGATGTTGGAGAGCTGACAGCTGCTCGTCGTTGCTCGGTGGTTCTCTCCGGGTACTCCGGCTTCCTCCACCCGTAAAACTGTCACGGTCACGATTAGCCATTGTGCATAAGTATGTGACCTTAAACACCAATAAATAAAAAATAAATAATATGATGTCAAAATGTGGTTGAATGGGTGAGTTCTGTTACAATGGGGTGAATACCAGAAGTACGGGAGATCTCTTGACTTGGACAAGAATGGATTGTTCCAATTTCGTCCTTCCTTTTGCTTGCCTTCTAACTTTGTTTTGAGTCCAATCACTGATGCCTACTTCCTCGACGCAGTACTGCATGCAGAGACCTTCGCCTGCGTATCTCAAATCCTATTCTGCCAACTTAGTCCGGAAACTAAGGCACCGTTGCGTGAGTTAGCGTTTACAGTTTTTTTTTTCTCAGGGAATTATGGTCGTCCACAACACCCATTTAAGAATCAATCGTCTGGCCCTTTGTCACCCTTGATGAATTTGTGATATTTCAATTTTTTTAAACATGGCGGTCAAAATGGCGGCAATTGTTACAAACAGGAGGATTGTAACCAACATGAAATGCTAATTGAAACAAACTAGCATCTTTCTTATCCAACTGATACAACTTTCACCAATTTGTTCCAGATTACTAGTTCACTGATGTTCGTAGTGACCATTGTTTGTGATTGACAATCACATGACAGTAATGTTCAGGCACTTCCGAACAATTATACAAGCTCTATCGGTCCAGGTATGAAGTTCGGAATTGGTACTAATATATCGCCGATAAATTTCCAATGATTGCATTCATATTAAAATAGAAACAAAGCGCCCTAGTATATGGTATGACATGAAAGGTTTTGTAGACCACTAGGTAGTTTCAAAAATTGGTAAGTAACCAATAATATAGCAAAAAGGCGGCCACATGTGATGTCCAATATGGTATTGTCTCAAAATTTAGGCAATGATTAGTCATCATTTTCAGCAGACTCCGGTAGCCCCGCTCGTCTGTTCGTTAAAGCACTCAGTGTTTCCTTGGAAAGTACAGCAACACAGCTGCACATTGGCGTCTTGCATGGTTGTTTGATGGAACACGAGCACCGGATCAGTTTTAAGATATTGTCAGATGCTAGCGATACATATTAGGCAGAGGCAATTGTAGAAGTGACTTCGCCTTCTCGTCTCTAGCAAACCCATAATATGTAGGTTCCATTTCGGGTGGGTTCGAATGCAGTGCATATCCACAAATGCACGCTTGCATGTGGTCTCGATTAACGTTCTCTGCAATCGACTCGATACTTGAAGGGAGGGTATACAGTTTAGGGACTTTTGTTGCCCCTGATCGTTCTACTCTGGATGTTCAACTATTGACTCTTGCATCAGGTCAGATACGTGCGTTAATCTACGCAGTATGGCCATAGTAAGGCTATCAAATTATGTACATATGACCTGTACATCAGCAATGTTTCAGCCAATGGACCTCTCGGTAGCCCGGATGTCCATTGGCAGAAACATTGCCTGTGTTTGCCATGAGTAACCAGGAGAACCTGCCGTGTTTTGGATGCCATTCGATATGGCAATTGCGCGCAATTCCTACGCGCCATTAAGCCTAGGTAAGCGCACAGTCCGTGACAGGACTTTTAGTTTTAACTGTAGGACACCCATAACAGGCATCCAAGAACCTTGCAGCTTCATTGTTTCATAAAACCTGGCTGGTAAACGACTCTCGAACTCAACCATCTTCTCTTGGATCAAAGCTGTGGCTTTGTAGTCATTCACGGACGCTGGTCCAACCATACCAGTGGCGATATTCAAGACTCCGCGCGGGTGTTTCTTCGGATTCAAGGGATTGATAACTATGTCCAGTTTACTCCTGAGGCCATCTAGATCAAGTTTATCAGCGGCGATTCTACTCTTAGCTTCTTTGTGAATCTGATTTAAATTCGAATTCATACCGGAATCTCTCAAACGAGAAACGTCACCCACTAAACGTCCGCGCGTATGAAGACTGAGAGCCCAGATTTTGAGAGATTCTGGTTTCAAAGTGATACCTATTATTTCAGATTGACCATGTTCATAACTTATGAATGTGATTTCGATTTACAAGTCTCCCTAAATTCCATTCATAATTCCATCTATATGTCTATATGTCTCATTACATGATTCCCGTTCATGAAATGTTTGAGAATGTGTTGGGGCAGAGCTTGCATCTCTCGTAAATAGTTAAGGCCAAGCATATCAAGCATAGTTAACGCTCTTTTCGCAAACATTATGTTGATCATGAAATGATACGCAGTAAATGTTCCAAATGTTCAAAACGCGATTGTTTTGGTCATTTTTGCGCCATGTTAATCGAGCCTAATATTTAAAATTCCCCAAGGTTGGCAGGAGGTCACATCCGACGGAATATTGATGACGGATATCGTAAACCACCGACAAAAATACTTTAGACGCCAAAACATGCACGAGTAAAAAAGATGGGTCTGGCTGCCGGACTATCGGTGACCCGTGATCGGCCAATTCGAGCACGATCTTTCACAATTCCAGATTCCCTACCCTTCTTTTGCAGTTTGTATACCATGATTACCTATTCTACTATATATAAAAAGCCTATGACATAAATTTTAGCTTCACACACCAACCGTGATGAATACGACAGAAACTGTACTACCTTCACCTTCCCCAATCCCCGGATATACTTAATGTTTAACATTCCGACAGGACTGTGCGCACTGCTCGGCATGTTGTTTCAACAAGAATGTTTCCAATGCTTCAGAAACAGGCACATAAAAGTAACGTGGTTAAATAATTAACTAATTATACCACTGAGAAGACTTTTTCCCTATTCCTAAATTGCTATACAAAAACATATACGTTCTCTCGAAGCCTGTAATGTTCTATAAAAATCAACGTAAACAAACGCTTACTATATACACACCTGCCTCATCTAGTTGCAAGATACAGATACTGAATGAATAATGACGTAGTCAGGTAATTACGGCATACTTATTGCAAGATCAAATAACAAATGAGATAACCTTTATCGTCTTATCACACCACAGTTAATTTTGTCCGTACGGAGTTATAGCTCTTGATCAAGCCAGTCACCTACCCCACACACCCAGCCACCCCGAATCAGGCCTATGAATAATACTGAAGGGGTCTAATACCAAGATCATCAGTAGCATACCTGATTCTAGCAATAACACTTAACCCGCTGAGTATTTTCGGGATATCTTTCATCAAATTTAGTCTTGTCTGCAGTGAAGCAGCCATGACTAGATTTAATAAAATAAATCATCTAAATTTAATACAAGAAATCATTGGTGAAAAACGCATTCCCTTTACAAAGTGGAAATTTGACTAGATGTGCGCTCGAATTATATTTATTTCAATGGCAATAGGAATTCCACCCTGGGCAAGAATACCCGCCTGCAGGATGTTGGGAGTTAAGCACAGTTGTCTTCACGAAGCACGACTGGCTTAGGCTGCTACCGATTCTAGGCCCTGAAGCTGGTTCACATGTTCCGTTGTTTTCTGTTACCAACTATTTCTATCAGCGCTTCCTGATAGTTCCATCACTACTCCCGCCAGGTTTCGCCACAGTTATTATTTTATGGATTCTGCCTCCTCTCCAGAATTCATTGACGTCTACTGTCTGTTCTATGATTCTTCTGCCGCTAGCGCTTGTCATTGTGTCTACAATTACCAGTCCTACTGCACAAGCTTCTGCTACTCCGACGACAGCAGTAAAATAAATAATAGTAATAGCAGAGATGGGCCCTGGAAATGTGTTCCAAGAATATTCTCCCACTGGAATATGGTGGTATTGTCTGACGATGTGCTCAAAATCATCTTGTATGAAGAAAATGAACCCCTGCCGGAACTTGGCAACCACTCAGTCCACTAGTCTAATTCTGTTAGAGATTCGACACATTTTTGTACTGTATGTTTGCCATGTTCGAACAATTTGCTCACAGTTGACCGTTGATGCAACGTGGTGTCCACTTACTCACAAATATGGATGGACTGATATATACTTTATCATTCTTTGCATGTTGCAACCCAGACCCTGTACTGTAAATATACAGATTTACCCAAGGATAACTTTGCAGGTGTGAAATTGGATGGACTCCTCAAGTTCAAAAGGTAGCTGATATGGATATTGAGGTATCTGAACTTTTACTGGAAGACGATCAAGTTATTTTTAAAATTGTTCATAGGTCTAATGGAAATTTTGAGAATACCATGTATGTCAATTTGAATGAGAAACATTTTGCTACTTCACTGACGTTCATCAATATTGTAAATCGTTTGCTTGTCAAAAGTGTGGTACGTCGGATTGGCCATGGACTGTCTTGTAGTGATGACGTGTCTTATAAATATATTGGTGGTATCTATAACATCCCCAAGACCATTTTTGAAAAGTTACACGAAGGAGGTATTTTCATTCCAGAACACTTGCGGTCGTATCCCAAAAGGGCAACATTTGATTTCGAGTGTTATTTTGACAAAACGTCTCTCCCCACCTCTACTGATACTCTTGTATGAGGAACCCAAAGCAAACCCCTCAGTGTTAATGTTCCATGTTTTGATAGGCCCAAATATTTTATTACTGATGGTGACACACAGGCATTGGTTGAAAGTATGGTGAATTATTTAATGGACATTTCTGCGAAACGCTACTCCCTCATACAACAGATTCATATGCCCACCATATTATCCCTCGGACAAATGATTCAAGATGCTTTGAAATAGGAAGGTATAGATGACTGTAAACCCCAACCATTTGAAAAGTGGGCTACATAATTTGATCATTATATGAAGGAGATGGCCGTGTTAGGTTTTAATTCTGGAAAATGCGACGGGAATGTGGTTAAACGAGAATTGATAGATTATCTGAAAAAATAGGACCCATTGTCTTTTGTAGGTAAAAAGAGTAACAACTTTATGGTACTGAAAACGGATCACTTGAAATTTTTTTATATTTGCCACTAGATTTAGTTATGATAAATTTATCAAGGCCTTTGGTTCGGTTACTAACGGATGTTTTCCCTATAAATGGGTTGACTGTGTTGATAAATTGGTCACTACCGAATTACACGTACCTCTCCTGGTTTCCATCTGAAAAAGGAAAACATAACTATTGAGGAGTATGTCTACTGGCAGCAAGTTTTGTAGGACAATGGGGTGGGACATTTATGGACTTCCTCATCTAGTACAACAATAGAGAAGTCCATCCATTCATAGAGGCTATTGAGAAGCAATCCCAAGTTTACGTGGAAATGGGGATCTACATGTTTGAGGATGGGATTAGCGTTCCAGGACCGACACTGAAATATCTGTTCAGTACCGTCGATGAAGGTATATACTTCGAGGACATCAAAGAGAAGAACAAGGATCTTCATCATCGCATAAAGGACAACATTGTAGGAGGGGCCCTTCCATAATATGCAATCGTTATCACGAGAAGAATGTTACCAGTATAAGAGCTTTTATATAATTGCCACGGCGTATCAGCAAAGGGTTGTGGGGGTGTTGCAGTCTATAGTGCCAATCATTTGTACTTTTGGTCATTAATGTAAGGAACGCCAACAGGTTGCTATATTCGACGGAAGAAAGGGACGAACGTTAAACCAGAGTACCCCCGTAACTCCGGAAGGAGGCCCGTCAGTGGCTGAAGGTAATGTCTGCCATGAACGGTCTCCACATCTGACACCAATACAGCGATACGGAAAAGCAGATTGGTAGACGTCAAGGGCTCCGAGATGACTTTTTATCAGTCCCATGGATGTGTCTGGCGTGGTCACGAATGCTATCTCAACATAAAATACGGTATATTAGCCAATCACGGTACATTAGTCAACACAGAAAGGGGGAAGTCCATGGCTGAACTTAGGAAAAATACCATGGGAACACAGTGCATCCCGTGCCTTGGGTATGATATTTTCTCCGGGAAAAGTTCGGTGCTTCGGTGTATGATATGCCCCGAAAATCTAGAGAAGAACCGCAAAGGTTGCATCTTTGTCCTGAGGTTTGACATTTTCGTACTCGGCCATGCGAAAACCCATTTTGAAGAAATTACACCGATCTTAAAAAACACTAATATTTCTCTGATCAAATCGGGCCACACACGAAGGCTTAGGCTGAAGCCAACAATATTATGCGCCAACCCGGCGTAGTCTAATTGGTAGCTATTTTGGAGGTAAAATCTTGCTGGCTATACCATTATTGCAATGGCATTTGGAGCACTGGATGGTAGTCAGTCGGGTAAATAAAGACATCCAGTACCAGCCTAACGCGTGCTTCAGAAAATTCGGTGAGGAGGTATTACAGTCCCGATGGCACGGGGATTCCGACACCAGTAAGGTCATCGTAGCTGACACGATGTAATTATTAGGTAACTCTGGCTATGGAAGGACACTCACCAACCAGGCAAACCATAGAAATATAGCATATTGTGACGAAAATAGTGTGACCAACTTCATCAACAATCTGGCTTTTCGAAAATGAACACCCTTACGAAATTGAAACGAATAAAACTGGGATCAAACTCGACTTGCTCCATCATATAGGCTTTTTGAATATCAGTATGCCAAGTTATGTATGCTCCAGTTCTAAAGTGGGTTTTGGGGTGTTTTTGTTGATCGTAAAGATTTTGAACTTTGTGAATCGGACAGGGACAGCGCCTTAAATAGCTGTTTCCAGACCTTCCATTGAAGAAGGTGACAGCCCCCAAAAAGGAATTATTCTATCGCCAGGCACATAAATGGTTACCATTTGGATCCCGTCACGTCCATCAGAAAGATTATGTTAAAACTAAATTAAGGGGAGATAACTGGATACCATCTCAATGCTGCAGGAACAGGAAAGCCTTTAATAAAAGAACCCCGAGTCTTTTCCAAATTGAATGAGAAGGGAGAGGATTATTGGGTTGTGCAGCAAAGCCAACTACTCGTTCGGTCTATCAAATAAATTGAGTTGTAAAGGAATACATAAAACACAAAATTAGTTGACATTGGAAACATACTTAAAAGTAATCAAAGACAAACAAACAGGAACACCAATAAACAAAATCTCATGGAGTGGGTGAAAGTAATTACATAATTGTTTTATAATTGTACATAATTATAAATAATTTTGGAAGAAAGTTTGCTCTTTAATCACAATACAGAGAACAAAATCACTCATGTTGTACACTTCTGGTGTGGGCTAACCCTATTGGAACTGGGCGATACCCAATTATATTTATTTGCAATACTCTCAGCAACTTATGTTCATTTCTCAATGGTGATTCCTGGTATCCTTTACGTTACGGCTATTGAAATCATATGATACCCAATTATATTTATTTATACCATGCTCGCCTTTGTTACTACCCGTGAAAAAAAACCTGTATGCTACGTTTTAGCTTTTAACCCCCCTACCGGTGTAAAACTTCTACTGCGGTTAAAACATACACCTGTGGTCGGAAGTTCATCCAACTTGACCTTTGGCATGACGCAATTTGCCGACTTCGATACATTCACACTTCGCGTTGTTACATTCAAACATTCGACATTTTGCGGTACTATCTACTACGTGCATTGACTTATTAATTTTACGATACCTACATTTACATAGTTAAAATACAATTTAAGAACTGAGAATAATAATTTGCCTAAAAATGCAAGGTAAATTCAATCAACCTTGAGGATGTGTCTAGCTGTCACCCAGGCATTCACGTACATCCAGTAGTACTGCCCACCGGCGCAGATATAAACAAAACAAACCCGTGTGTTTGCGATGTAAAGTGACGTTTTTCTCCATTTTAAGTGACAAAGTCGATTATTTATTTAGAGCATGGTATAAATAAAACAAATAGGTACTATGGCCGGTAACCAGATTTAGACTACTCGAAGAATAAGGGTTTTAACCACTCGGCATGCCGAGTGGTTAAAACCCTTATCCTCCTCCTGGTTTAAATCTTATTACCGGCCCTAGTACCTATTTATTCCATATTTTTAATGCTCACACCAACTTCTGTTTACTTCTCAATGTTGATTTCTGGTATCCGTTAGGTTACTCCTATTGAAACCGAATAAAACCAAAATTAATTGTTATTTTCACTACTCTCAAGCTTATGTTTAGTTTACAATGTTGATTCCTGGTATTTCTTAGGTTACCCCTATTGAAACCGGATTAAACCCAATTATATTTTTAGTTAACAAATATTTAGGGTACCCCTCCCCCGAATATGTCATGTTGTTAACTCATAGATTTAAAATCATAATCATCATCATCATCATCATCATCATCATCATCATCATCATCATCATCATCGTCATCATCATCATCATTCTCTGTTGAAGAAAGAACTAATTTCCTTCTACTTTTCACAGAAAATTAAAAAAAATAAAAATTGGAAAATAAAAATAAATAAAATAAAAAATACAAAAATCAGAAAAATCAAATCCTGTTGGGGTTGATAATGTTCAACCCGGTGCTTCATTAATTAAAATTTTCCTGATGGTAATTTTCGTTCGTCCTTTTGTTCGTTTCTGTGTTTGTTCCTTCGTTTGTTGATCATCACCTTAACCTAGAAGGAGTCATGTCGGCATTGGTTGGTTTCTTTACTTCACTTTATTTCGCTCAAACAATATTTATGGTACATGAGGTACAGCAAATAAAATAACATCAAATAATTAGAATGAGGACAATGGAGCAGGTAACCAAAGTGTAGAGGGACACAATGTAAATAGAGGGGTGCTCCTATATTAGTGGTATTGTTGGTAGGTGAATTA
This sequence comes from Pictodentalium vernedei, assembly GCA_031216915.1. Lineage (NCBI taxonomy): Eukaryota > Metazoa > Mollusca > Scaphopoda > Dentaliida > Dentaliidae > Pictodentalium > Pictodentalium vernedei. The sequence goes on from CM062290.1 coordinate 407,096,567, forward strand.
TTGTGAGGTGGGTATGGGGTGCGGTCAGAGTTTTACAAACCTATATTCCATGAACTGGGTGTGAATTTCGTGTAGCATTTCGTCCCATGAACGCACCAAGGCGCTACCGGCAGTCTCAGACTTCCAGATGTCGTCCCGGTGCACCCAGGGGGCAAATTGATTCTGTATAAGGACAGTCTTTTAGTAAATGTTACGACCACTGGTCAGGTTGCCAACATTGTTGGAGAGGACGAAGGGGAGGGGGGAGGGGGGTGAATATGAATAAGGGATACAACGGCATAGTTTTGACTCAAGTTTATTCAAATCGGAAATGATAGCATAGCATTTCCCAGTCACCCAATCTTGGTTGAAAACGAAAGTTCGCCCATCATGGCCGGATCTGCGTTCAATACATCCGACTGCCAGGCGACGAAAGTCAAGAAATTGGACTCCAGGGAATGCTAGGGCTAAACCTTTGTCCTATTCAGAACATATGGCGCATCGTAAGTAAATGGTCTTCTCTCGTCTGTACAACGCATGTACGATCTGGCACTACAGGTAGGCGTGAATCATACGGCTCCAGGGGCCAAATTCATCAAAAAATCGTAAGATATGTCATAAGATAAGTCATAAGTTGTGACTTAAGAAAAGTCATAAGATAATCTCAGGAAAAACGTAATTGCGATTCATCAAGGAATCGTAAGACCTTTTTATGTCACATTTCTTAGGACGATCTTAAGACAATCGGAGGGAGAAATCATTGACCTAATATGATGCAACATAGACACAGGTTTGTGCAAAAAAAGTTGGCTTAGCAGCAAATTATGTGTCGAAAATACAGTGAGTACTGGAAATGATGTACCAAGTTGCTTGTGCTATGATATTATTCTGTATTTAGCACTGTATACACATAAATACTCCTCATATATTTCTTATTGACGTATTACTGGAGAACCATGATATTTTGGGGACATTAACACGATGTGGTGGCGAGGGTCAGTCTGAGGGAAGCAGAAAACCGCGGCGAGTCATAGATTTATTAATACAGTTAGCTTGGGTTTTAGGCAAGTGCGTCATCCACGTTCAAAGATCAGTGTAAGATGTCACCGTGTTATCCGGTGAGCAATGAAGTAATGTACCGTAACAAAGCAGTGTGCGCTACAAAAAATACCTGCTATAATTAATATTGAAAAAAGTAACAGTTAAATTATAGGAAAGGATGCGTTAATCCCAATTACATCAACTGCTTCGCCCAGCATGAAGTGCACGGGGCACATAGTATGGTCTCTACTGTGTGTTCGCAATAAAAGAAACATTCTGCCAAGTTATCTGTTTCAATGAGACTAGTACATTTTTAAAATGACTTGTAAAAGGAACCCCAATTTCAGTGCGGCGGAGATTACAGCTCTCACCGAGGGCGTAGACTCAAGGAAAGGGGTCTTATTTTCTAAACACAACACATCAATTAATAACTCGAAAAAAAAGAGTGCATGGGAGGCAATATGTGAAACTGTGAATGCCACCAACAGTTCGGGCGTTACCAGGACTGTCCCCGAGATTAAGAAAAAGTGGACATGTCTAGCCAGTGAGACGAAAAAAAAGTTGGCACATATCAATCGCGAATCGCGAAAAACAGGGGGTGGTCCTCCACCCGATAAGGTAACTGATGTGGACGAGAGAATTTCTGGCGTAATAGGAGAAACACGAGTATGTGGAATCCATTCTGGAATTGACACGGAGGAACAGTTGCCTAACACTAGCGGTATGTATTTACTATTTAGCTACACCGTAAACATTTAGCTCCATAATAACGGTTCAGAATTGTCACATATATACAAACAAAATTAGACTGAACCTATTTCATGGCCAGCTACATATAAAAAGTAGGAAAAAAACTTATATTATACATTCTTCACTGATAACTCTCTCTCTCTGTTTCCGTTTCTCTCCCTCTCCTCTCAAGAGAGAGAGAGAGAGAGAGAGAGGAAGAGAGAGAGAGAAAGTGAGGGGTAAAGGGATATATATATATATTATAAACAGACAGACAGACTGACTGACTGACTGATGGCTGGCTGACTGAGTGACTGACTGACTGTGAGACAGACAGACACAATCATTGACAAACAGGCAGACTGATAGACAGACAGATAGATAGCTAGCCAGGCAGACAGACAGCCAAAGATAGGAAGGGCATAAATATTTGGGAAAGAGGGAAATAGGCGAGGGTGTCGGGTGTTTTTTTATGGGGGTGGGTATAAGAAGTCAAAAGAAAACTAGATTTTTTCACGGGCATTTGGGATTTAAGGAGTTGCCAAGACGATTTCGACATGATATATTAATTGATTTACCATCAAAAACGTATGTTGAACAGTGAATTGATGCTTATTTTGTTACGCAACTGAAAAAGTAGTGAAACAGACATAACAATAAGCCACGCCCTAAAGTTATTAGTGTGGGGACTTTACTTACTGCACGTTTATTTGGCATGGCTCCATTGGTATATTGAACGACGACGAGTGACGGCGTCGTTGAATATCATAACTTTTCAAATACGTTTAACCCTTTGAACTCGAGCTTTCTGGGATGGAATCACATATGTGTGTATTTTCTATAAGACTGATGAGTCTACTGTAGGTATAAAGAAAGGATAAATTAATCACAGCAATATGCAGCTCGCCTCTGGCTGCAAATTGCCGCCATTAGTTTGTTCTGAACGTTTATAGATAGCCCGCTATATCCTACACACAGTTCCGGTCTATGTACGCTCATTGTTCGAAATATCGGCCTTTAGTGTTGAAAGGTTTAAGTTTATCTACACAAATGTCACCTCCCAACACTTCCATATGGTAACTGTAGTTTTTTTTATTGGAACAGCACAACAAGAACAGGATGAAACATCACAGGCTGCAAGTGGATACAGCTCAGACCATGACGTAGAAGTAAGTAGAAAGAGGAAGATGAGGTCCAGTAACAAGCAGGGGCAAACTGACCATTTAATAAGTATCGAAGAAGAACGTCTGGAAGTCGAGAGAAAACGCCTGATAGTGGAGGAAAAAAGGCTTGAGGTAGAGACGCAAAGGCTAGCTGTAGAACGTGAGATGCTCGAGAGTCAGAAAGAGTTACTGCGAATGAAACAAGAAAAACATAACATATATTTGTCACAGTTAGCTGGACTTGAACCAAATATAAATGTTGAAATTACAGACAATTAAAAAAATAAGTATTAAATAACTTCTTGTTTATCTATACCACCAAGCATGCTGTTAATGTAAAGCGCAAGCTTATACGATAGAGTACGATAAATTGTAATATTTGTAATCCGCTGCCTGAAGACAGAAGATTGCAAATCTTAAATTTATCATACCAAATCGACCGAAGAAATATGACATAAGTTGGAATGAGAACCATTCGGAGCAGGGACAAAGATGAGTTAATTCAAGTGGTAAATTCTACTGCACGTGCGTACTATGTTGTCATAACAAACAACGTACAGAATAGTCTACTTAAATTACAATATTTATTTAACTCTTTAACCCTCAGAACTAAAGTTTTGCGGAACCCTATATGCAATCCTAGAAAATATCCCCATACCTTATATGGGTTTGTATTTTAAGAAATAACTGTCTACATCTCAATAAAACAATGTATATATGGAAGTCACTGGAACTTGCTCTCTGGGGAGCCAGTTCCAGTTGCGTCCATATATACATTGTTTTATTGATAAGATACCGTTACGTGACGGCAAATGGCGTTTTTAGTGGTTAAAAAGTTGACGTCAACATACTCCAAACCTTCCCTCGATCAGACGAGCTCTTACACCCATTCCGTCATTTTGAGTACCCCCATATGGCACGTGTAACTGGGCATCATCATTATTGTCACTAGGGGTCACATCCTGCATGGGAACGTTATTGCTTATGCACATATTATGAAGCATAAGCGTAGCGACAGACATGCCACAGACACGATCAGGCCTGTACAATAAACTGCCACCAGAAGTGTCCATGCAGCGGAATCGCATTTTCCACACCCCAAACGCACGTTCAATGGTGTTTCGTGTTCGTATATGAGACGCGTTATATCTTGTCTCTTGTGCTGTGATTGGGTTGTTTACAGGAGTCATTAGCCATTTTTTCAACGGATAGCCACTATCCCCCAAAAGCCACCCACTGTCTATTGGTCCTTGTTCCATCAACCGAAAAAGTTCAGAGTTGATCAATATAAAGGCGTCGTGGCTAGATCCTGGCCATTTCGCCACAACATTCAGAAATCTGAGATTCGCATCGCAAACAGCTTGAATGTTAATAGAATGATATCCTTTTCTGTTTACGTAAGCATCTTCATCAAGGGTTGGTGCTTTAATTCTAACGTGTGTGCAGTCAATGGCACCGATAACATTTGGAAAATTTGCTAAATCAAAAAAGCCATTCCTTACTTCCCGCAGTTCATTGGGTTCTCGTGGCATTTTAATGTATCTCCTGTGGTATTTAACTAACGCTTGGGTAACATTATTTACAATTCTCGATGTGCTCGCCTGGCTGATGTTATGGACGTCGCCTGTTACATTCTGAAAGCTGCCAGTTGCGTAGAAACGTAAAGCTACCATAACCTGCATTGATACTGGAAATGGCGATGACCTTCGAGTTTCACGCTCGAGGTGTTCATTTAGTAAATTACAAATGTCTAATATTAACGGGCGCGTTAATCGATATTTACGAACAATATCTTCATCGTCCAAGTAGTCCAAAGGGTTACTACGATCTCTAAATACTCTTTGGCGACGTAAATTCCTTTCACCTTGAAGAACAACATAGGGCGCAGACATATTTATGACTGTCTTAAGACACCTCTAGAGGTGTCTTAAAGTTACGACCAAATTTAGGATTATCTTAAGTTATGACATTTTGGTGAATCGCAACTAGGTCAGAAAATTGTCTTAAGACATATCTTAGGACAAATATTTGTCATAAGATCGTTCATGAATTTGGCCCCAGCTTTCTGATTAGACGCAGTGATTTCACCAAGTAATTAATGTTGAGCCGCAGAATACTCGACCACCCCAACCGATGCAAACACCGCATCAACAAATACAGAATCACTCGCTAATGGTTGTTATGATGTACTTCAAAATAAAAAGAGAGTGGTTTTAATAGACGTAAAGCAAAAGCATAGGGGAAAGATACACAGGAGGAAACCGGGGGACTATCCTTTGTCTATAATTATGCTAAATTATAATTTTCTACTTGTTAATTATTTTTCTGGTAATAATTTTAACCAATTTTGATATATTGATCAGTTCCTTTTTGTTGGAGCTGGACATTAGTGCAGCATACTTTATTATATTCGGCTGAGTATAGAGTGATTTGTGTATATATTTCTTTCGATGGGCAACAGCACTCGGGCATTCTAAAATATAATGATATTCGTCACCTAATGATTGCGCATCGCAAAAAGTACAAAGTCGCTCTTCTCTGGGCGTTCTAGTCCAGCGACCGGTTTCTATAGGAAGCTGGTGATTTGAAGTTCCGAACTTCACAAATACCCTTGCCAGGCCAGTGGGGAGTTTATTCAAATAATCCTCAAATTCGAATGTTGTCTTAGAAGTGCGGTATATACAGCCAATAGGTGAATTACTTACCTCCGTGTTCCACGACTGGATAAACTGATCAACAAGAGTTACAACCATTCGGGGTTAGGACAGTACTGGTCATCCCACACATACAGTTAAAACTAGAAGTCCTGTCACGAATTGTGCGCTTATCTAAGATTAATTGCGCGTAGGAATTGCGCGCAATTGTCATATCGAATGACATCCAAAGCACGGCAGGTTCTCCTGATTACTCATAGCAAACACAGGCAATGTTTCTGCCAATGGACCTCCGGTTTACCCGGAGGTCCATTGGCTGAAACATTGCTTGTGCACAGGCCATATGTACATAATTTGATAGCCTTACTATGGTTATAACGCGTAGATTAACGCGGAAGTCGACGTGCTATTTGTGCGCATTTCATGACAGGACTTCTAGTTTTAACTGTAGTCCAAACCACACGAGTTTAAAATGCTACTTAAGTGATCCATCCACGAATATCTGATAGTACCTGACATATGCTGCTTATATGCATACCTATAAAGACCCAGGGAGTTTTAGTTGTGCTATTGCTGATCAATCGAACCCAGAATGCAACCATTCTTAATCGAGATTTCTATGGGACAGTCTCCTTCTTCTCCGTACACCATACATGATGGAGTGCCATTTTTTAGGCCGAGAACTAACTTCAAATATTTGAGTTGCAATTTTCGAAACATTCCTAAATTTTCAACCCCCCCCCCCCCCCAAAAAAAAAAAAATTCACTACCGTATAAAACTAGCGGTTCTATAATTTTATTAAAATTTTGTATTAAAATTTTAAAATCCAGAGTCCCAAAACCCCCATTTCCATGCATCTGAGTGGGTATTTTGAGATTTTTCAGGAGATGTATTTGAAAGATTTCACACTTTGAGAGCCGTTAAAAACGTCGGTAAAGCACACAGGTGAGGTCTATTTATCGTAACGACCAAAGCTGATAAATAGACAGCACCTGTATGCTTTACCAGACGCTTACAGCAATTATATTGTCTGTGGATTATCTTGTCTGGGGGGTTGATTTGGTACGTGTGTGTCTGTAAGATTACGATCTATTTCAGTTAACCGATTTATTAACAAACTGTATACATTGTAGCGTTTGCTGCCACTTACTGCACAAAATTATCCGAAATCCATCGAAACTGAACCAGTACGAGAGAAACGTAGCTTGCGAAAATATGGGAGAGGCCCTGGATCTGCCCCTTGTTTTACCAGTCATTGGTTGAGTTAAAATATATGCATACAAACAAACATGGCCCGGCAAGAAAAGTTAAAGGGCTGAAGCCCGCCCCCCCCCCCCCCCCCCCCCCCCCATCCTACCGGTTCCGCCGCCCATGGGCAAGTGCAGGTAAAAAGCGTTCTCTTTCTGACTCGAATGATCGCACGTGTGATTGCTCTTCTTAGTACAGATTTGTATTTTGTCTAGACGTTTTTAATTGTATGGGGGGGGGGGGGGAGGGGAATACGCCATTGTAAGATAAATGAGTGCTCTGTGCAGATTGTGCATGTTCAGAGTCTTTTATCGCGACAAGACTGGGGACATATAGCAACGATTCACATTTGCGAACCGAATAGCTATACCTCCCCAAAACGAGACAAATGGCGACAACAATTTGTACACAAGTACAATGAGCACATAACACTTTTACCTACAGTAGAGGCGCCGTCAACTGGTCATAATCCACGCGTGGGCTTTGATGTCCACGCATGCGTTTACAGGGTAACAAGAATCATAATCAGCAAAATTTTAATTAATGATGCACCGGATGGTATCCGGTATTTCATTAATTATTTTTTTGATGATCGTTCCTATAATTCGTGTTTGGAACTTAATATTATTGCATCCGCGGAAATATTCCCCCCCCCACCCCCACCCACCCTCACCCCTCGCCGTGCAAAGTGACAATTCTACTGTACCCGACAACAAAAACTCATAACCACGACTTCTTAAAAAACAGTCGTTAAGAAACAAAAAGCCACACTCAAGTAATCAAAATAATGGGACTCCATTTTCAATTCTCGCAACTCAAAGGAGAGTGAGGAAAATCATCCAACATGAATTAAGAATTATCAAACAATGTCCAAGTATGCTTTTTCTAACGGGTAATCGAAATTTCGAACCAAATTGAATTGCATTCATGTCGCCAACCAAGAGACAGGTGAGTGGTTTGCGAGAGCAACTAGGGAATTATATTTTTTGTAGTGGGCAAGAATCTATTAACCCTTTGCGAACACGGAATGTAATATTACGTACGGAAATGGTCGTGCGTTGCGACTGCGGTACGTACAATTACGCACTCCCACTTTGAACCCGAGCTGTTGCTTTTTCGTCCTGGAACATGATACTTCATAAATTTCATTAAATAGGATGGATGCTTAGTGCATGTGTGTGGTAAACCAATCAATATTTTCAACGTGCAGGCTGCACGTTACAAATGTTAATCGTTCTACCTTAGATAATAAACAAGGACTCTTCATGTTGCTGACGTTGAACTGATATGGAAGATAGCATCACCGTTCAAAGTGCTAACGATTGTTTTTGACGTCACCAAAACCCGATTATTTGTGACGTTAACGTCACGATAGCCGTAGTCGGAAAGGGTTATGTACATTACGTCACCTCATTCATACGTTTCTGAAGCGTGCAACCCACAATGGGCCTGACATTACGTTTCAAGTGTTTCCCGCTTTAAACTTCTATTGTTGCGATTCACCTTCTTCTTGTTTTGGTGTTTCCATGGTGGATTGGTATGTTCTTAATCGAGCAGTTCCCTGCAGCATGGAATATATGATGAAGCAAACAAGATGCATTGTTTATTGCAGTATTACAAGGTTTTGATGGATGACTTGTGATTGCCAGTGCCACTGAAACCGTTGGTCAGGCGCGAGTGTGCGTTCATTTCTCACGAAGTCATGTGACTTTTATCATTATTGCAGTAGTGATACAAAATCTGTTATCGCTACTGATACTGCGTTTGTACTTATTGGAACATATACGTTATAGTTGGCAGTAACATGGTCTGAGGTTTGCGGCTCCAAGCTTATGTCCAACCGAGACGCTTCGCGTCTCGGTTGGACATAAGCTTCGAGCCGCAAACCTCAGACCATGTTACCGTCAACTCATCACAATAATTTATAATATCAATTTGCTACTTTTGTTTACCCATATGTATGTATTTTTCTGACTCAATAGGCTTCGAAACTAACCCTATAGAACCCCAATGTGTGATCAAAGGGCTGAACTCAATGTAGATACTTACAGACAATGCCATTTGGGTTGGGTAATGTCGTACAAACTATTGTGGATATTTCCAAGTGAAGGCGCTTGAAGAGTGTTATTTGCAATATGTTCTTTATGCATAGATAAAGTGAACCGAAACCTAGTTTTCTTTACTGAAACCGAACTGAATCCAGATCCTAAAAATCACTTGAAAGCACAGTGGCTTAATGTTTACAACATGCGACTTCAAACCAAATGGTTTTCGGTTCGATCCCCGCCAGGGGTAACTGCGTTGAGTCATTGGGCAAGGCACTTCATCTCGATTCCCCATGTGTACCTGGTGCCTCATTGATTAAATCTCCGACGGTCATTCCTATGATTGGTGTTTGGAATCTAATAGTATTACGTCCGTGGAATTATTGCCCCACCCCAACCTCGAGGGAAGTGACCAGTCCACGGCAACCGTAGTGCATTTTTTTTTGTAAATGGTAGATACTTATTTTATTTTTCAGCACCGACCGAAGATGAAAGTTACCAGAGTGAATGTGATGCCAAGAAACACAGAAGTGAAAGGAGTCACAAATTCCCTGATAAAAATGTTTATTGTTGCATTCAAAACGTGTGGATTATACATTCCTCTAATTTCGGCATTTGTTGATAAAACAAGACGTCGGAAGCCTCTGTGGATGTATCTGCATTTTCTTTACTATATCATATTGTGTTCTGGACTGGTATTGATGGGCACTACATATCTTATCACAGTACGTGAAGAACTTCAAAATGGTGTCTCGGAGGACCTTATGTCAAGTTTTGCCAATATTGCATTTTGTTTTTCGTGTGCTTACCACAGTTTGTGTACACCCTGGACTTACTCTTTTAACTTGGATAAACTGATAGGGCAGTTTGACACGTATAGTAAAACATTCCCGAATACGTATAGTGGCACGAAACTTCTTAAATTTGTTAAAATTACACTTTGTTTATCCTATTTTGTAGACATCGTGTTGACGGTAACCTGCACTATTCTAGTTTATTTGTATGGCCAGTCTTCTTTTCTATTCAGTCGTTTTATAATATTCGTCGATAAGTCAGATTATGTAATCCTGACCGTCATAGTGGTCATATGGGGGATTTTCGCTTTACCCGCGGTTCTCTTATTCATTTTGCCAACGCTTTTCTTTTACACCCTTTGCTACGTCCTGTACAAAGAATTTTCCTGTTTTGTTACGTCTATTTCAAAACTACTGAATGCCTCGGATCTAGTAATAGAGGAGAATATTTGTCAGCATAGGAAGCAGTTTGAGAGTGCTCTTAAAATTACTAATACATTTAACAAATGTGTGTTGCATTTTCCTCCTTTAATAACTTTTGCGGCAATAGCTACAACAGTTTTTATGTTATATGGATTTATATATGGACAGCCACAAGTCGAAGATTTTGCTTTATCAGTATTCGTAACGTTTATTGTGCTCACCAATGTGATCCTTACGTCGTTTGCAGCCATACTTCTTAAACTTAAGGTAGGTATGTTTCTATACATTAAACGATTTGTTCGCCAGTACAGTACGTGGAGAGTGTATTATCACTAAATCACTCGCAAAGTGGAGATTCCACCCGAGCAATAATTGCAAATTTGTTGCAAAGCACAACTAGCACCAGCAAAGTTTCAGCCAATGGACCTCCGGGTTAAACCCGGAGGTCCATGGCTGAAACATTGTTTGTGTTTTTGTCGATATGTACAAAATATGAAAGCTATAGCTTGGGTGATAACTCCACTCCGCGGGTGATTTAGTTACAATCCCCTCTCCACGTACTGTAGGAACACCAGGATCTGACACGAAGGACACTTGTTGGGTAACACAAGACCAAGAGGCCCCGAGAAGCGATAGGATAAGGGAAAGGAAATCTGTAGCCCTTAATACATGAGAAAACGGGTCTTCTCTGTTCCTCGCACTGCCTTTGAAAGAGAGAGTGGCGGAGAAGGAGAGAGATGGAGAGGAGAGGAAGACATAGAGAGAGAAAGCGAGAAAGAGTGAGGAGGAGGAGGAGAGAGAGGAGAGATAGAGAACGCGAGAGAGAGAGAGAGAGAGAGAGAGAGAGAGAGAGAGAGAGAGGGGGGGGGGAGGGAGAGAGATTATGTTAAATGGAACATACAGACATTTCCTGGTTGTAAGGTAACGTACGTTTTGCAGATAAGATTCTTATGTATTGCCCAACAGTCATACAGGCTATTTCTTTTAACCCTTTCCGACTAAGGTTATCGTGACGTTTTAACGTCACGAAGAATCGGGATTTGGCGACGTCAAACGCAGTCGTTATCCATGTGAACCCTAGTGGTGTCTTCCATATCAGTTCAATGACAGCAACAGGAAGAGACTATATTCATTATTTGGGGGTAGACCAATTAATTTTTTCAACGCGCAGCCAGTTTAAAATATTAATTGGTCTACCCCAAATGAAGATATTGATTGGTCTACCACACACATATACTTAGCATCCATCCTATTTAATGAAATTATGAAGTATCGTGTTCCTGGGCAAAAAAGAGGTCGCTCGGGTTCAATGTCCGAGTACGTAATAATACGTACCGTAGTCTCAACCACAGCAATTTTCGTTCGTAATATTACGTACCGTAGTTCGCAAAGGGTTAACATGGTAAACTGTGGAACGACTGAACCCACACATTACCCAAGCTGTCTCCATGAACTTTATTACCAATGATTAATGATGGTCCAGAAAGTCAAACACTAAATTTTTCAATTTGATTTGATTGACATTTTATGACCATTCATAACGACTGGTTATACAGTGCGGTCGCCGTTGACTGGTCGTTATCCACGCGTGATCAGTGATCCACGCATGTGTTTACCAGGTAATAATAATAATCAAATGCAAAATTTTAATTGTTGCACGCGGTGCTTCATTAATTAATTTTTTCATGATTATCCCTATAATTAGTGTTTGGAAAATATTATCATTTTGTCCGAGAAATTAGTGGACACCCGTGAAAAGTGACCAGTCCACGGCGGCCGTACTGTAACTAAAAATAACTTCATCTCCATGACTATTGCGTTAAATTAAGTATACAGCTATGCACGGGTATGTATTTCCTCCATCGTACAGACAACAACCAACATTGCTAGAAACTTGACAAAGTTCAGAAAAGGTATCGCTTTGGTACGTTTTGGTTTTTAGCACACTTATCAGAAAACAGTGGGGAATGTTTATCTTGCGATATATGGGATCCCCAGGAGCATCGCAGGGATGACTCATTTTGGGTGGGGTAGGTTGTAAATCTGATCTGTCTCGACAGGGGTGGTTCATATCTCGATTGACTGGTATTGAAACTACACCATCAAAGCATGCGTCGGTGGCATGCCTTGATGGTGTAGCTGGAATAGCAGTCAGTTAAGACCAGGCGTGTCAAAGTATGGCCGGTACCAACATAACCGATACGAAACCGGGACATGTCAACAATTGGGTGATATCACAACCAGATGGGAGAAATTCGCATTTAAACCGACTCAGTCACCAAGATCGGGAAGACAAACATGACATCGTACCAATTATTCTGTGGCGATATTTATTTATTTATTTATTTATTGGTGTTTAAGGTCACATACTTATGCACAGTTGCTAATCGTGACCGTGACAGTTTTACGAGTGGAGGATGTCGGAGTACCCGGAGAGAACCACCGAGCATCGACGAGCAACTGTCAGCTCCTCAACATACTAACTCTGTTCACGCTCCGCTTAAGCAGGGTTACAGCGGTTGAAGACATGTGCACCATCGACATGCAGTACGCCTTAGTACACGGCGTCATCTTGCCCCACGTAGACAACCGGGATAAAGAGCCTTGCCCAAGGGCACAACGCGGGTCGTCTCGGACGGGGATCGAACTGGGGACCTCTAGCATAGAAGTCCAACAGTCTACCACTGAGCCACCGCGCTCCGCTGCGGCAATATCAAAGTAATCATAAAGCACGAAAATCGTGCTTTATGATTACTTTGATATGGCCACAGCATAATTCATTTTAAGTAGCCGATGACGGTGCTTTCATTCTCTTTGATACATCGTTTGGAAAGTTAAAATGATCGGCCTTATCGAGGTGGTGTTGCAGACAGAACATGCCACTTTGAACTGTTTTGATATGTCCTTTCACAAATAATGATGAAAGTATGTCGTGTAAGTGTGTGATATACAATTATTAGCCCGTTTACCCTCGTTCAGTTAGGAATTTCCAATAAAATAAATTTGCCCGGGTACCGGCTAGACAAAAGCATCAGTACCGGTGCAATAGGGATAGACTTCTTGGGAATTTATTTGTGAATGAGTAAATTATACATTTAGTGGTCGTGACGCAATTTCTTATTTAATTAACGCGTATCGTACCAGTACTCCAGTTTAGACATGATGGTCGCCTGCAACACGAATCGGGTACTCCCTACCTCCATTTAGTATGACCGTTTGTGTGTGTGACACAAGAAAGTATATTCTTACTAGAATGACAGAACTGATATCTTAGGCTCCAATCCTGACAAAAATGCCCTGACTGGGAAAGTGATTGAGGGCGGTAGCACCCTCTTCCTACATTTGTTGTCTGATGAAACTCAGCATTTTAAGCTGAAAAAGTCTATATGTGATTTATACAGGGACATACACATCCCGCACATTATTTGTTTCTTCAGGCAGTAGTTGATCAGGGTACAGTTGCCCTATAGCCATTGGCACACTCATCGCAAGTGGAACAGCTTGACTAATGTTCCCGTTTTCATTAGGTATGCCCTACGAAATTGAATGTTTACCAGATGACTGAATAAAATATTGGTTTTCAGAAAGATGTCCTTCGGAGTGTTGTGAACTCACACTTACGATAGTATTACGTATCAATAGAACATAACTTTGATAACATGGTCCAAGAGAGTAATCTTAACCCTTTACACCCGAAAGAGCGCTCTCCCCAACCAGGATCGCGATGCGACATGAATTCATAAAATAGATAGCTGCTTGGTGAATTGGTATGGTAGAATGCTACAGGTTGAAAATATTGATTGGTTTTCTCCAAGTAACGAATATAGACCCACCAGTTGATGGTTCCGATGGCCTGAAATATACCATCGGGTTCTAGGGGGTTAAAAGTCAGGTACCAAGAGTACCCCGTACTATCTAAAACTGCAGTCTATTCCACCTGCTCAAAGACTTTGCACAGGGGTATACAACTGCTACACGAGATTGCTAGTTTTGTGCAATGTAAGCGAACCAAGCTTAGAGACTTGTCAGGGCCACTGACAATGTCACAATACAATCCGTGGCAGATGGCTATGATCACTCCAATGTCGACTGGCGCAGCTGGTTTCAGCGAATGGCCGATTCCTTGTTTGAATAGCTTACAGAGAAACATATAAAAGGGCAGATAAGAGCCGAAGGGCAAATTCATATCGTCACCTGAGTGCTAGAATGTTCTATATCCCATAGGGGACATAGAACATTCTAGATCTCAGGCGACGATATGTCGGGCAATATTTGTAGTCCCGTTGCATCTCTGGGAAACCTAATAGCTTAAACCTAGGAACATGTGTTTTTTTAGATGAAATCACAAACGTGGCTTTTGTGAGCATTGGCATTCTATATATCTGTTGTTTTTATTACTTTACGTTTTGCAAAAATGTACAAAAACAGTGCCTCTATAATGTTAAAATCATGCCCCACATTTTTATTATAGCACCCGGTTTGAAAGAAAGTCTACCTCCAATTCAAATGGTAAATGTTTTGTCTTGTTCTCGGAGTTATCCGTTCGACGTTGTATACATATATAATATACCCACAGTATCTTGATGTACCAAATGTTCACCACGAGTGGTGAAGTGGTGTTAACCACGAGCCTTTGGCGCGCGGTTAACACCACTTCACCACGAGTGGTGAACATTTGGTACACCAAGCTACTTTGAATATATTATATTTATCCATGACCGTTAGATTATTAAGATTCGCTATTATTTTTTCTCGACTTTACAGAGCAGCAGCCGTGCATACGTGTGAATTTATTTTTGTTTACATGAGCATCGGTGGGCGGTACTTCCGCTGTCAATTTTATCACCGAAACGAAATAGAAAAAGAAACAGGACCTTTTTCATTTTAATAACATGAGAACATACTATTTCGAGTTATGTATGCTTTATTGACATGGCACAATGCATGTTTATTAATTTGTTGTGTATTATGGGGTAAACTCATTTAAAAACGTAATAAATAACAGCCACTTTCATTTCAGTCTTCGCGAGGCGACGTGTGATACGTTTAGACAAGTTCGTGTTCGTGTCGACGACACCAACGGTCAATTGGATGTATTTCCACTACAGGTTTAAATTTTAACTATTGAAATCCTATTGCTGGCGTGTTCACCACGGTTGGAGTGGAAATCTAAAAATTATGACATTGGCTTTTCATATACTGAGTCAAAAAAGAAAGTATAATAGAAACAAATGTGAAAAAATAGCATAAAGGATGAAATATAATAGTTCTATTGTTGCATGTTTGTGGACAAGAAGTCGTACAAAGAGTTTAATGACATGTTGTTGTTGTCCACCCAATCGTATACAATTTTGCTACGGAATTCAAAATAGCACGAGCTACCCGAGAATGTCAAATTGAATAGCTGACCGACGATTTTCTTTGTGTTATGTTGTGCTATAGAGCCTGGGTTATTGAGAAAACATACTAGTTTTTGTATTCCGACATTTTAAAAAATGTTAAGGTTAACCGAAAATCAGCGATTGCGTGGCATTGGTATGCATGAGGCTGGGATACCTCCAGATGAGCTCGCTGCTGAGTTCGGGGTCACTACGGCCACTATTTACCGTCTCATGGGAAGGTATAGAACCACTGAATCTACTGCCAACCGACCGGGTTCAGGTCAACCAAGAGTTATGACTCCTGCACAAGACCGACACATCAGGACTTCTTACTTGCGGGATCGCTTCCTTCCGGCGACGAGGACTGCAGCAATTACTCCTGGTAGAACTAGCAATAGAATCAGTGTACAACCTGTCCGCAACAGGCTCGTTGAACACGGCATTCGAAGTAGGCGTCCATACCACAGACCAATCCTTACCCAACGTCACCGCACCGTCAGAATGGAATGGGTACGTCTGCGTGTTCGCTGGACTCAGCAGCGTTGGAGCATAGTTCTTATTAGTGATGAATCACGATTTTGTCTATGGCGCGTTGATGGTAGGGCAAGAGTGTAGCGCAGACGAGGAGAACGGTATCCTGATGCTTGCGTGCAGGAATGCGACCTTTTCGGTGGGGTAGTGTAATGGTTTGGGCAGAAATTTCCTTGCACCATCGAACGCAGTTGATCTTCGTCGATGGTAATCTGAATGGACAGCTGTATTGGGACGAAATTCTTAGCGCTGTTGTTGTCCCGTTGTCCAACGCTAACGTCGGATTGCAGTTATTCCAGCAAGACAATGCCCGATGTCACGTGGCGCGTATCTGTCGTGACTTTCTTGATGAGCAAAGCATTGAACTTCTTCCCTGACCCCACTTTCGCCAGATTTGTCGCCAATCGAACATCCTTAGGATCAATATTGGACCGCCGGGTACGACTTTATGATCTTCAGACGTTCGGCGATTTACGTAATGTTCTAAGGCAGGAATGGAACGCAATACCACAGGGTGGCATCCATAGACTTGTCAGGTCCATGCGCTGTCGATGTCTTGCAATCCAAGAGGCTAACGGTGGACATATACGCCATTGACTGCATGTGCGAACTTTTAATTTCACCCATGTCTGAATTGCGACGTCCTGACGTGACGCTGGCAACAGTAAGGACATGAAATTATGCAAATTCATACAACAAGACTCAAAATATGAATTTACAATAATTTGTTTGGGATTAAAGTCGATAATGCTAAAAACATTGCTCTTCAAAGTTTATTGTACTTTCTTTTTTGACTCAGTAAAAAAGTAGAAAAGGTAACCATGGTATAAATTGTTCCATTTTTAACTCCCTTGATGTGCAGTGTCACAGCTGAAGTGCAAGATGCGTGCCTGCAAATGAATCTGCCTTTCAACGTTTTCTGAAGACCATCCGTCCTTTCATACTATCTGTACTCTCATAATGTTACAAGTCACTACCAAGCAGCACGTTTAAGGAAGTTATCCCGCCCATGTGCTCTCTGTTTGACCGTCTCTGTCTACGTGCACATAACAGAAACATCATTGATTCTTTGCAAAGTGGGACTTTTGCTTAGATCAAAAGATTTCATTTTCAGAGTATTATTGTTCATGGCGTTCATTTATTATATACCTATCACTTTTCTTCACGGTATCACACCCAGTCCTTGTCTAATTGCGTTGCCATTGACATCAGAACAAGCCCGCGGCCTCACTTCGGCAAATGTTTTCTGAAACTGTCGTATGCTATTTCTATCAGGGAGATTTTGAGTCCACCAATAGCAGCACATAAAACACAACTTTATTTTCTGCTAGTATTCGTCCCATATGTTTATTATTGTGTTTATTCACAACGTTACTATCTAATATTACTATCACTTAATAATTTGCCTTACAATATTTTCCCCTTTCTCGACTTGTTTCCATATATTTTGATTTTTTTATGAATAAAGATCATGGCGTCACATCATTGCGTCCGTCCGTGTTTGTACATGACGTAATCCCCATACATTATTCTAATTGTTCTATAGCGGCTGACGTTTATAGTTGTGTTTCAGCTGGGCGTTTTATTTATTTATTTATTTTTTTTTTATTTTTTTATTTTTCAGGCGTGACACGTTTTAGTGTGTGTTTGTGTGTGTGTGTGTGTGGGGGGGGGGGGGGGTTAGGGCGATGGATGGTCGTCGAACGAAACTTTTAAATTCCAGGGTCCCCCCCCCCCCCCCCCATCCCCCATTTCCATGCATCTGAGCGGATATTTGTAGATTTTGCAGGAAATGTACATGCATTTGAATGATTTCACACTTTGACGGCCAACGCTGATAAATAGACATCACCTGTATGCTTTACCAGACGTTAACAGCAATTATACTGTCTGTGGATTATCTTGTATGTGGGGTGGATTTGGAACTTGTACGTCTGTAAGATTACGATGTATTTCAGTTAACTGATTTATTAACAGACTGTATATATTTTAGCGTTTGCTGCCACTTACTGCAAAAATTGAGCCGAAATCCATCGAAACTGAACCAGTACGAGAGAAACATAGCTGGCGAAAATATGGCTCTGGGTCCTCCCCTTGTTTCACCAGTCATTGGTTGTCTTAAAATATATGCATACAAAAAACATGGCCTGGCAAAAAAGCGTGTGTGTGGGGGGGGGGGGGGGGGGGGCTGAAGCCCCCCCCCCCCCCCCGGACACCCCGGTTCCACAGGCCCGGACACGGCATGCCATGTTCTTATATGTGCAACCAGTGAGAGGAGGTAAAAAAATGTTCCATTTCGGAGTTGAGTGATCGCAAGTGTGGTTGCTACCCTCAATACAGATTTGTATTCGGTCTAGATGTTTTTACTTGTATTGGGGAAATACGTTCTTGCTATAAGATGATATCCGGTAATAGAACATTATCATACAATGATGATATCATGATATTATAAGCACAAATTTCACCTCAAGTTAAAGTTGGTTGTTCTAAATAAACAATAGCAAGGCGAAAAAGTACTTTTTAAATTACAACGCCTTACGCCTGGTGAATCATGTGAGGAATCTCATGTTTGGGTGGCGAACCTAAAACACTACAACACTTAAATGGATGGTAGTTTTTTTATCCTTTCAAACCGCTGTGCGTATTTTTTTTTGCACAAAGGAAATGGTTGCATTCGATGGAAAGATAACACACAATACACCTCAATTTAGTAAGGAGGACCAGCGGTAACTTAACCCTTTACCTAACCTGAAAAGCAGACGACACTTGCAAAAATAATTCTTGAATAACTAATTTTTTTCATTTTTTGTCTCAAAAACATAGGTAATGACCCCTCGTCTGAACGAGCTCGACCTCGTTCCAACGAGGGGTCATAATCTATGTTTTTGAGACAAAAAATGAAAAAAATAATGAAAATTAACTGGCGATTTTTGAGAATAGCGCTGGCCGGTTTTGGTCGTTACGTTAGGTAAAGGGTTAATCTCATAACCTTAAAGAAATGAAACTCAAAATTTCTGCTTGTGCTGAAAGTGCAGATAGGTTTGTCCAAATGAGAAAACATTTCGTAGATTTGGACCGGTTAATAAAATTGGTAGCATGTCCATTGGCCATCACTCGATTTGGGTTTGCTGCCCATTTTAATTATTCGCTCAGTATGTTGTAGTTCGGTGTTTGCACAGTATCAGAGTAAACCCATCAAAGTATTATGGGCATGTGCCATATTTTTGGGAACTTAGTTTGTCAAACAGACATGGCTTGCACCTCTTGACTATAAGTGTGGTATTAATATATCATGTTCTTTTGAATGCGGGATTTGGGGAAATACAGCTATTCGCAGATCGAGTTGGTATGAAGACGGGGCTGTCGATAGATCTAATGTCGAGATGTTCACTTCTGGATCTAAATTAAGCTATCAAGTAACCAGTCTATGTCTAAGGCGCGAACAGACGTTACTATCATGAATCGAACAAACATGCGGTCCTGCAAAACATGGCGTAAAAATCCTCGACGAAACCCTTCTATGAAGCAACAAGAGTTATGTTTTGGAGACAAGAATTGAAAGCATTTTAATACTCAAATGACGAGTTTCTATAAATTGGTCTTGTCGGATTTAGCTGTTACACTTAAACTTAGTTTGGAATGTGTTGTTCTTTTAACTGAAAACAATTTGGAGGTGTGCCGACATCCTTCGCATTTTGAAAAAAAGACGTTCTCACGACCGTGACCTGGATTCTAAGCGCGCGCTGATTGATGTGACCACTTGAACAAAGCAAACATTTACAAGTCGAAAACTAATATTTGATAACGTATTTGAACTTCTCAACTTGTACCGGGAATTTGTAGTTAAACATCCGACCTTATAACTAGTTGCTCCGATGTCACAGGCAAATTACATTTGATAAGTCTGTATATACTTAATACAAGAAAAGTCTGAGACAAAGCCGATCAGCGACAATAACAGTTAGACTTACTTCCAACTGCTACAAAGTATTATGAACATGCAACATGAACATACCACGCGTCTAAGCAGCACTCTGTACCCTCATGTTGCAACACAATTAAGCGAAATGTGAAATAACTCTTCGCGCCCCTTTTTTTACTACATGGGTTAACATTTCCAATCTGTATGCTTAAATTTGCGCGTAAAAAAAGTGTAGTTTGTTAGCAACAACATACTGGACAACCAGTTGGTAAGGACAATTCAGTACATGGGTCTGTGGTTGTATTGTGAATTATTACCGAACCTCCAGATAAGTACAAGATGTGTTCTCCTAAATGGATAAACGGGCGTGACAACCGTTACTTATTCCCTGTTCCTTATTCGACATTTCTAATGTAACGATGTTATTGGTTTATAACGAATGTCAAATAAGGACCTGGGAATAAGTAACGCTTGTAACCTCACTATTGCATTAGTCAGTACTGTGCGCGAAAATCTCACTCATAAACTCAGTGTTAAAAGGATTGGGTGCCGCCTGCATAAAGCGTACATGAAGCGCACATATAGAGTGGAGATTCCACGCGAAGGTCTAATTGTGCTAAAGAATAGCAAGCAAAGTCTGAACCACTGGTCCAAGTTTCTAAGCCACCGGTCAAACAAAATATACATGTTTTTGTTCAGAACCCACAATCTATTTTGTCCATGAACAAACCATAAATAAACAATTGAGGGCAGTTTAAATCCCATCAGATGAAAATTGAAATTGTGCGCCAAATGACCTTACAAATAATGTGCACGCCTCTCCAGCACCTTTTGTCCATGGACAAACCGTAAATAAACAATTGAGGGCAGTTTAAATCCCATCAGATGAAAATTGAAATTGA
This sequence comes from Pictodentalium vernedei, assembly GCA_031216915.1. NCBI lineage: Eukaryota > Metazoa > Mollusca > Scaphopoda > Dentaliida > Dentaliidae > Pictodentalium > Pictodentalium vernedei. The sequence goes on from CM062290.1 coordinate 407,117,380, forward strand.
GCGCCAAATGACCTTACAAATAATGTGCTCGCCTCTCCAGCACCCTATAATAATATTTTGTTTTTGACTCATCATAAATGTTCTTTGATTTTAGATATATGAACCGTTGGATCATCTGTATACATTAGATGTAAGCAACTTATCAGATAAAGCAGCACGGGAGGTATGTATACGGAAGTGATTTTATAATGCATTTAGAATTGTACCCCTTCCATCCATTTTCAACATCCACGGTCGCCACATAACGACATCGTAGTTACATAGTCAAGTTCCCTTTATCGTTGATAGTTATGCTGCCCATCTCTGATCTCCCGGGCATGGGCACCAGTCTCCGCGATACCAGCGAATCAAAACCCCTGTCTGTCCTGCGAAGCATATAAGCGCCGTACACCTTTCAGGACTTCCCACTAAAGAGTGATCCAGTTAGGCTACGGAATTGAATAGCTGCAAATGTATAAATGCGTGTGAAATACTCAATGGAAAAACAAGTTCTAGATGATAATCCAACTGTGGACGAAAGTTCAGAGGAGTAAGGTGAAAGGAAAATACAGCATTCAGTCAGTTCTTACCCCAGAAAAGTCGCCAAATGGCAAAATGTTTTCTTATGTATTGTCGTTTAAGGTCTCAATTTCAGTATTAATGGCTACATCTTAATTGTATTGTCGTTTAAGATCACACTTTTAGCAATAATGGATATACCTTAACACCAACGGCAACACAAATGTGAAGTCGAGGTTAGCTACATGTAGTAGCGTATCCATTGCGCCAAGGTCGGGGGGTTTTCCTTCCGTGTGTCGGGACCGGGCCTTATTGTCTTAGCAAAATAGAACGTGTTTGTCAACGTAAACGAACAATGCTCCACGTTTCATGTTTTCCACGAGGCAGATGGCAACAAGGATATATGTCCCTTGTCAAAGAGCACGCACAGGTGAATGGGTGAATGCTTAGAAATACCACAAGTATTTAGCCACAAGTAACTGCAAAGAACTATATTAAAATACTATCAGAATATTGAAATGAGTGGAAAATTCGAGTGAAACACACATAACGAAAACAATGAACGAAATGAAATCGTTATGCGAAAAGGAAAAGAGAAAAATGAGTGGTTTGTCCAAAACGATTCATAACCAAGTCATTCGCTCCAGGACATCTCGTCTATGTGTGATCATTAGGAAAGTAAGAGTGAACTACTCTAATGTTGTTTTCAAACCCAGTATTTTTAACACTTCGTTATGCCAACCTTATGTCTTACAAATCGGCTTAAAAGTATACCCTATAATTCGAAGATTGAATGGCATCTGGACAATAGACCCGATACCCAGTAGTCTGCATGCATGTTCACTGTTACATCTGCTTAGTTTTTCAAAGTAGGTTCTTGTTGTTTCCAATGTCTTAAATACACATTCGTAAAGTAACGTTTACCATTACCATTCGGTTCCTGGGAAACTATTTAAATCCTACACAACTGGCAGTCTTGTGAGGAAGAAATAACTACAAGGATAAACGTCTTTCCAGAATTTACCAGACAGAATTGCTTTTCAAGAAAAAGATTGGACATCTGCCCTTCATCTTAACCCCTGCACACTGATGTCAAAATACCAAAATTTTAAGTAGTCATATTTTCCATAATGCATCTACAAATTTAGCCAATTCAATCTTGTTTGACAGAGCTCAATGAGCTCTGTCAAACAAGATTGAATTTGCTAAATTCCTAGTTGCATTATGGGAAAATTTTACACCTGAACACATCGACATCAGTGTGCAGAGGGTTAAATTAAACACTGCGGGAAAAAACATTATTTTTTCTTCCCTACTCAAAACACAACATTTATTATTCAGCCCACCTTGGTTTTTGTGCAATGTTTCCTTGTCTTTTGCAATAACTTGAAACACGAATGACCAATGACTCCCAATTTTCTGCCACATTGCTATTGACTATAGAAAGCCTACAATTATTATCTTATTCCGCCAACGTGTCAACGACTTCTGTCATGTTGCTTGTCCGAGCAATAAACTGAAAAACAAGTGACTAATGGATGCCATTATGAAACAGGCCTAAGTTTGGCCATCACATGGAAAAATGGTAATGTCATCCTGGACTGTGCCACAACTAACTCAGCATAACTTCAGAGATTTATTGAGTAACAATAATGAGAAGGAACTCTGAAATACAAAAATAATACACCATTGCACAGATTGTAAACAATCATATCAGCTGTACATAAGGTAGTATTACCAGCATAATAATGATATTATAATACCATTCATCAATTTTCTGTTCAAATCAACATGACATAAACACACTAGATAACAGAATGTTTACTTCCTAATCATAATAAATACAGCAATGTGAGTGATCAATATGAACATTCAAAGGCTTTCCAAGTGTTGATGTGCAGATACCAAGTACTACATCGATGAACTGGGTTCAAGCTCCACCTGTGTCTGGTGTCTTAGCCAGACACAAGCAAGGCTTGAACCAAGTTAGCGATGACAGAGATAAAAGGTTAACACTTTCTCCAAAACACTCAAAATCCCCTTTAACTTGAATAATTCCTTCTTTATCAAATTAAAAACAAAATAACAACACACATCAATACTGTACCCCCCTAAATTATATAAGAGTGTCAGAGAAGCCAGTAGTGCTGAAACAAGCCTAAGTTTGGGCATCACGTAGAAACATGGTAATGTCCTCCTGGACTGTGCCACAACTAACTCAGCATTTAGTTCAATGAAGAAATGAGAAGGAACACTGAAATACAAAAATAATACACCATTGTACAAATTGTAAACAATCATTTCAGATATTATAACACGATTCATCAAATTTCTGTCCAAATCAACCTGCCATAAACAGGCTAGGTAACAGACGGTTTACTTCCTCATCATAATACATACAACAATGTGAGTGATTAGCGATGACAGAGATAAAAGGTTATCACTTTCTCCAAAATACTCAAAATCCATTTGAACTTGAATAATTCCTTCTTCGTTAAATTGAAAACAAAATAACAATGCACATGCATACTGTAGTCCCCTATATTATATATACAAACACAACTTACTCCAATCAACATAATATCTTACCAGATTGCGGATCTGAGTCCCGTTCACACTCTACACTCCCAGACGATGCTACCCCACTTCCAACGCCATTCTCTCTGTGCTGTGCAGGTTAGCTGTAAAAACAATACCCATAAACATTCATGCATTACATTTTGTGAATACGATTTCGTCAAGTCGATTTGTCAGTCAGTAGTTTGAAGCGAAAATACGACAGGAGAAAACAGCGTTGTCAAAACAATGAAAATTCCACTAATCGACACTGAATTCGAAATAAATGAAGGAAACTCAATTCGAAATAAACAGAGACCAATCGTAATATATACTAACCAAAAATAATGATCAAAGTACTGAGGATTTAAGCAATGGCAAATTACACAAATACATTTGATGTTTTTGCAGACGTAAAAACAACAACCCATTCAGCCTTCTTGTCACATGATCTGCCGATACCCGCTAAAACCATGAAAGCCCGTTACGACAATCCACAAAGTCCTTCACAAACCACTACTGATGTTCAGATGCTAAAAGAGGGGCTTAGTTGACGAAAATTGAATACAACTATATAATGATTTTTAAAATAAATATAAAATCTCATCTGCTACAATTATATTTCTGGTGATTTGATGTTGGCTATAGGAATGTTCCTTTTGACAATCCGGAATTTGACATTTTCACTGAGGAATACCCTGGTATTCATCTAGGATGTTTTGTGTTTTTAATTGTCAGGTGCGATATGTTTTGAAAACGATTCGCCAATGGACCACACTGTGTTTGCTCTAAAAGAAATCGATATGCCGTTCAAATGTGGAGGTATATTTTGACATAATCAAAATCTGCCGTAAAGTGATGTCAATATCCGTTGATGCACCTATTTGCTCTTGTAACGCATCAATTGAAACGTAACTGATATATTTATTTTATATTTTGACAGATACAGTTGTTTATATCCAGATTATCAGGCGATCCTATTGGTATTAGTGTTTATGGAGTGTTTGTGATCGACAAGTCAACAATCCTGATGGTAAGTTATCATATAGACTACATGTAACTGTATAAAACCTTATTATGTTCGTTTTGCAAGATTGTCTTTATTTCATAGTGATTGACAAAGAAATCTTATTAATCAAGCCGTGCACACATATGTTGTTCAGTCGTATGTTCACGTATAGATAGGCAATAGATAATATTCTACAAAGAGAAGTATCAGTACTACAGTACGCCCGCCGGGGACTGGTCATTTCCACGGGTGGCCAATATTTCGACGGACGCAATAATATTAGATTCCAAACTCTAATTATAGGAATGACCATCAACAATTTAATTAATGGGGCACCGGGTACAACCCGGTGCTTCCTTAATTAAAATTTCGCTGATGATGATTTTTATTACCTTTTAAGCACATGCGTGGACATTACTGCACACGCGTGGATTACGACCAGTCCGCGATGACTAACAGTAACCTAATCCTACAGCTTTACTTAGATCACTCTAGCGAACTTTGCGAGTATATTCAGTATATTTATTACACGTTAGTTCTTTCAAATCCCCATCTACAGGAACACTAAACCATGCGGAAAATGAAAATCAGTTCCGCACATATGTGCGGTATGGAAATCGTTGACGGGCTATTTTTAAATAGAACCGAAAGTTGACTGGACTTTTCAACAAATCATGCAACGCAATTACAATTTGAATCGCTAGCGATAGCCGAAACCCGTCCCCTCAGTTCAAGGTGTTCTCTGCGACAGTTGGCTGGAACTCAGGGGACGAAATAGAAACACGGATTCTCCTCGAACATTTGGTGGGCGATAAAAATGTGTTCTATTTGTTGATAGTTGTCAAATGATTTTCTGAGTGTCCTTCTAATAAGGCCTGTAATAAACACAGAACGACACACGCGTGTGAATGGGCTAATAGATATTGCACTTGTGCCATCGCCGGAGGATGAAAATTGAGGTCTGCGGCCTCTCATTCGTTTTATCTTTCCGCGCCGGCCCTCGTGTCATATCGATTAACCCATCCGTTCGCGTGTGTCGTTCTGTGTATTTATTGTTTGTTCATATCTAATCCATAGATCGCATATCACAATGTTTCCCTTTATCGACCACTCTGTCATCACCTGATGACTCACGTTGAATACATTTGCTATCTTGCCACGAACAGCTGAACAGTTTGCCTCACACGATTCGACGGACCTCGATATAACACTTCCAACTTGATACAACTAGAGTATGGAAAAGATTAAATGAACGTGGCAGGTCAAGTTTGGCTATCTTTACTGCACGGTGGATTATGAAAACTAATTATGTGACCTTTTTCTCACTTGTTTGTTTGTTTATTGGGGTTTAAAAACACTTTCAACAACCATGGCCATATATCGTGTCAAACAATTTTACTGGTATAGGAAGCCGGAGTACCCGGAAGGAACTACCGAGCACCAAAGAGTAAGTTTCAGACTTCCCAAACGAACTAACTCCACACAAGCAAAATTAGCATTGGTTGAAAGTCCACCATCGGTGTGCAGTATGTCTTGGTATACAGCGCCATCGTAACCCACACGTGAGCAATGTGGATTAAGTACCTTTCCCAAAGACACAAAGCTGTTACTACTGATCCTACTCAAACGTTGGACCATTCTGTTTGAAGTTCAGCGCACCAACCAATGTCCCGCCGCGCCCCCATTTTATTCCTACCACTCCATTCCTTAGAAGTAGGATAAATAGGAAGACACATAGTGTACTGTATACTAGTACTGCCGTTTGAATTGAGCAACATTTAAAATACGTCACCTAAATTGATGTCTGTAACCACCCCGCTATTCACAAACAGTGACATTCAAATTTTATTATTTATCCAATGTTCGTCTCCAAAACATAACTTATGCCCCCCCCCCCTCATTGGAAAGAGCGAATTGAGCTCTTTCCATTGAGGGATCATAAGGTAGGTTTTAGAGTAAAGAAAATAAATACAATGTTCAGCAATTATTAAGTATTTTATGTTTTGCGTGTAGGGGGGACGGGGCTACCTGTTATCCCTGTTCGGTTAGGATTAAAGAACTTGGAACGATATATTTATTGATCCATCCTGTCAGTTATAATAATCTTCATTATTAGTGAAACAGTGAAACACGAGCCGCCCAACACTAATGATGCAATTGTCCTGTGTATATGACATAAGATGCAGAAAGTAACAGAGTGTATTTTTGTTATTTTTCAGTTGATTGGAACAATTTTCACATATGCCATTGTTGTTATTCAGCTTAAACCAGATGGAAGTGTTGCAGAACTTAAAGAACTTCTTATTTCGTCCAACTTTTCCTCAAGATAAACATTCCAATCCATAATTTTTAACGAGTCACGTGAACAAGTCAAGATATTAGGGAACATATCACCTATGGATGATATGTAAGAAGGTTCATCAATCTGTGTCAAGTTGTGGAGAAGTTACATGGATGGTCCGGCAGAAATGGAGCTAAGAAATGGCATTGTTCAGATTTAACGCCTAACTGTGGCCTTGGCCTTCGGGTATATAATAGAGTTGTAGTGCACAACACACCGTCTACCAAAGACATAAAAATGTAGACGACGGACAACGACGGACGGTTATTTTTTAGCAATTGACACTCACGTATGTCTTACTCTTTGAGACGTAGACTGCAGGTGTGGTGTGCGACAGACCAACTTCCGACGATATATGTTCGTGAGATATTTCACCATTTTATGTCATGTATTGAAGAAGTAATGGCCCGGACAAGAAAATTGATTAAAACATTACTAATTATTAACGGTTGAGGCATAATTGTAACCTTGACCTTGGAGTATGAAGTGTTAATTTGGTGTGCATTACGCTATCTATTTATGGCACATATGCGTAAGACGTTCTACCAAGTTATGTTAAGTTGTAAGGAAATTATGGTCTGGACAAACAGAATGTTGACGTCGGAAGGACGGACGGACGGCGGATGGGCGACGGATAACTAGATAAACCGATATATACCGGTATTCAAACAATATCGACTGAATACCGGTGTAATTGCAAAAATATCGGTTTATCGTCATTATTGATTTACCCACAGTTTAATTTTCAAGATGACTTGAGTTTTTTAACTGTAGCCCCGAATGAATAATATTATATTGTCCCTTTACCCAAGGAATCATCTGCATGCGCCCACGTATTATACAAATTTCCCAGCTGAAAAAATATTTTTTTAAATTTCAACAAAACTATATCATGTGACCCCTCAATGGAACGAGCTCGTTGAGCTCGTTCCAGTGAGGCGTCACATGATATTGTTTTGTAGAAGTTTTGGGGAAAAATCTGATAAACTGATTTTTAAAATAATAAATTTTGATATCGTCTGCGTTGGGTAAATGTTTTTCGAACTGCATCATCAAGGCATGTTGATTCGTTCCGACTGTGATGTCTCAAGTCTCGATTGTGGTACCTATGTTCATATATCTGAGCAGTTGTCGATATACCGGTATATCACGGTATGTTTTTGAATACCGATACCGGCATTCATTTTTTTAATATCGTGCAGACCTACGGATAACTCGGTATCACAAGAGCTCCTCTGACTTTGTCAGAGCTGAGCTAAAATCAAATGCCAGAAAAATGCTGATTTGTTTTGTAGAGCACCATTTCCAACGTAGTCGCAGTGGTAGCCTTCCCCATTTTGACAGTTAAAATGTCTCAGAGTTGAAGTTAAATCTGTGTTCTTTTGATGAGTGAAACAAATTTATTTTTCACCGAACAATCCCGAGAGTTAATGAGTCATCATCATTATGCGAACTGTCGTTATTCAAAACCAAGCGTCGCTGCTGTACCCTTGCAAATCAGATGCTATTTGCGGAATGAGTTTCGGGGCGATCCCAATGGTGACACGTTAGTTGGAGAAGTTATCCCACAAAATTAATTGACATGATCGTTGACCACGGTAAGCCAGGGTCACCTTGTGTCGGAATGGTGTACAATGGCAGAGCGTGAATTAACATTGCTCATTGTTCACAAATGGAAACGTTTCTCAATCGCCGATATCTTGGGGAAGAGAGCCGGTACGGGTCTTGCTATAAACAAATAATGCTAAAAAAAATGCTAGATGGTTTTCAGTTTCCCGACCCCTCGCAATCGTCAATCCATTTTTAACCCTTTAGTTTAACCAATATATATATATTCAAAATATTTCTAGTAATATAAATTATACAACGTAGTAGATGGTGGATCCGACAGAAAGCTACAAAGTTTATCACTGTAAAAAAATTCCGTAATTCTACGGTTAACTACTGTCAGATGACTGTCAAATGCAACGGTCTCGAGGCCCTAAATTAATTTTAACGGTGTTGCCGTAGAAAAACACGCGAATTTGATCCGATGAACTTTTTTCTCACGTCATGGTGTCCAGTTACGTCGCACGGCGGTACAGATGGTGAATTATGGGATCGGCCTAGCCATATGACACTCTGAAAGTCTCCATTTCCAAGAAGGACGCCCGATGCTTTTCAAGACGAACAACAACGTATTACTATCAATTTGTAAGTTTGTGGCCAAGTGAATCATGTTCATTGCATTATTGGACATGGAAATCAGATAAAGTCAATTTGTATGCGTATAATTGTTTCGGTAATCATGCAGAATAGCATATTGTTCGTACTGCGTCACCGATATTCGACGGATCTTATGGCTTGTGGCCACGGAGCTCCGCTAAGGGTGACATACCCATATGCTTTTAATGCGGTTAACGATGGCTGGAATTAAATTATGGTTTTCAGTTTATTAACACTTTGAACCCCAGAGCCCGTTTTGTCCAGCCCAGTAACATGATACTTCATAATTTCATTAAGTAGGTTGACTTTTGAGTGAATGTGTGGTGTAGACCTATCAATATTTTCAACGTGCAGCCCCAAGGCTGCACGTTGAAAATATTAATTGATCTACCCCAAATAAAGAATATGAACTCCTCCCGTAGTTGCCATTGAATTGATATGGAATATATCACTAGGGTTCAAAGAGTTAAGGGCCATATGGCCGGAACTCTGCCTCCGATCTTTTTGACCGTAATTATTTTGATGGTAATTTTTTACGGGAAAATAAGGCAATGATGGTTGAAATTTTTTACAGTCATATGACAGGCAGCTAGTTTCCAGGCATATGATCGTTCAAATAACGGCAAACCGTGAAAAAATACGGGAATATACGGCAAATGACAGTTAAAATTTGGTTACGGTAATGCTTACGGTCATATGCCTGGAAACTAGCTGCCGGTCAAATGACCGTAAAAAAATACGGTAATTGTTTACATTGTACAATGTCGTTTCCACATAAAACATTTACAATTTAACAATATAACGGGATCAATGATAGTCATAAAGTTGCATATGTATTGTTTAAACTAGGCTAATTAAAACCAGAGGTGTCGAAAAGTAAGAAGAAAATTATGTATGAAGAGAAAAAACAGAAAGCCAACCAGGGTAAAAACTGATCGGATGACGATACCATCCAACTACAAGCACGACAGGCGTACTCATTCTTTGTTAAGTTCAAACGACATTCCATAAAACAGCACAGCTCTCTACACCAAAGTCCCGACCGCGAAACAGGAATAAACGGCCCATGGACGAAACGGCCCAGATTGATTTTAGTCAAAACGGCCCGAATTTTGAGACGAAACGGCCCAGATTTCGAGACAGAACGGCCCACATTTCTGGACAGAACGGCCCTCATATAAAAAATGTTTTTCTTATTTCTTATGCCCCACCCCCTACTTTTTTCACATAAATTTATTTCGATTTAGAAAAACCCAAGGTAACAAACAAAAGCGACTAGGCCTATATACAAAAATCTCCCAACTTTTTTATGTTTTCAATTTTTGTCTCAAAAACATAGCTTATGACCCCGCATCGTTGATCTCGTTCCAATGAGGGGTCATAAGCTATGTTTTTGACGCAAAAAATAAAAAAAAATAGTTTTTCAAGAATTTTTTCGCAAGTGTTCGCCTGCCCTTCGTGTTCGGTAAAGGGTTAAAGAATATTCTGTGACGTCTGTGAAAAATGAATATGTTGATAATGTGCAGATTCGCAGGAATACAAATTGAATATTCACAGCCTATTTTAGTTATTGACAATAAGTAAATGTCGAAATTTAAATTAGAGTGATACTAGTTTTGGGGCGCGATGGCGTTGCGGTAACCGGTTCTCGTCAGATCATCGACGGTAAGCAACGTCGACCACGGTTAGTCCCCGGATGGGTGACCGTATGAGCGATCGATTCGAACTCCTGCGTTGTGTCTTTAGGCAAGACACTTAACCCCGATTGTCCACACGGGGGCACAAAGACACTGTGTACTAAGGCGTACTGCACGTCGATGGTGCGCATTTCTTCAACCAGTCTAACCCTGTGTGTGCTGCAGTGCGGAGATACGATGTTGGGGAACTGGGAGCTGCTCGTCGTTGCTCGGTGGTTCTCCCCGGGTGCTCCGGCTTCCTGCACCCGTAAAACTGTCACGGCCATGATGAGCCATTGTGCATAAATATGTGATCTTAAACACCAATAAATAAATAAATAAATAAATAAATAAATAAATAAATAAATAAATAAATAAATAAATAAATAAATATACTAGTTTTGTGGCAACAAACAACGCAATGGCGTTTGATGACGTGAAAGCTGTAAGGCCGTGGCTGTAGTTTTCAAGCCATCAAACGCCATCAAATGGGATGAATCGCAGCTTTAACCCTTTACCCAACGTAACGGTCAAAACCGGCCAGCGTTATTCACAACAATCTCTAATTATTTTTTTCACTTTTTGTCTCAAAAACGTAGGTTATGTCCCCTCCTTGAACAAGCTCGTCGAGCTCATTCCAATGAGTGGTCATAACCTATGTTTTTGAGACAAAAAATGAAAGAAATTAGGTATTTCAAGGATTTTGTTTGTAAGTGTCGTCTGCTTTTCATGTTAGGTAAAGGGTTAATTGATTTGCCAGCATCTTGAGTGTGGGTGTGGGGGGGGGGGGGATTAAGTTACCATGCTTTTCGCTAATGTTTTCAGCAATCCATTTATACGGAGATCCGTGACATGGGGTTAATAGCAAAACAGGAGTATGCAACTTAGTTTAAACAATATTTATTGGAACATATTACATTTGTTGTATACAAAATGGAATACTTGTACAAAACTCAGTATAAGACAATATTGCACAGCATAAGAATAGAGAAGACACATTTTAAAGGAGGGATACATTTTAAAGGAGGAGTATGCAACTTGATCGAACGATCATCTCATTCGCCTATCGTTCGCATCTAGGGAAATAAGAATGCTGACTTTTCGTTAGATTTCATTACAGGACCTTAGAAAAGCAACAGACAAGAGTACATTTTTAATGCTAAAACAAAATGATTATTGAACAAAATTAAATTCACCCATATTCAGGCTATTTCAATATCTACTTTGTACAAACCTGTAAAGTTAGAGAAGTCGACCCAATACTGAAGTTGACTAGGATACGATGCCACGGACGCATTGGCCTAGTTTTAAGTTTCCTGTATTGCCATATAATCCTTTACCTAACATGAAAAGCAGACGACACTTGCAAACAAGAGTCTTGAATATTTTTTTTTTTCATTTTTTGTCTCAAAAACGAGCTCGTTCCAACGAGGGGGCATAATCTTTGTTTTTAAGACACAAGATACGGTCACGATTAGCCATTGTGCATAAGTATGTGGCCTTAAACACCAATAAATAAATAAATAATGAGACACAAAATGGAAAAATAATGAAAAGTAATTTTAGATTTTTGAGAATAGCGTTGGCCGGTTTTGGCGTTACGTTGGGTAAAGGGTTAAAATTGAACTGTTATTTATTCTCGTCCCATTTCTTGGTGTTATTATATGCTGTCAAATAAAATGTCTTAAAATTGAGTAATTATCAGTGATGCGAAATTCGTATCTACCCTAGTGAATAATCTAAGATTATATCTACTCCAATTAAAGATATTGAAAATATTCTTTCTGTTCCTCTTCATAGGAACCAACCAATTCCTCGTTGTATCATGGAGAAAAAATTGTTGATTGTAATTTTGTTATTTTGATATCAGTTGGAATTAGGTTAATTGAACTTCGTCCAGTACAACTTCGTGGAAAAATTTGTTCATAGTTTACCAGGAATGATTTCAAAATAATGAATTGGTTAATTCCCTGTTGCATTATGAGAAAAACATGTATCTTGACAATTTGATATTTTGACATCAGTGTCACGGAGTTAATTCTGTCAACCTTGATTAATATTATCAACACACCGTTTTTTCAAAAATGTGAGAAAAAAAACCTCACATTTCTGTACAAATGCCAATGACAAAAACGCTTTCTAGTTTTTTTTTCTACATTAAATATAAGATTTCCATAACAGCAAACATATATGTTCAATGTCTGAAATAACACCCAACTGAGAATATTTAATCGTAGTATTTGTCCCCTTAACTGGACTTTTATTACACTCCTGTTCTCTGAAATCACCATCCACAACACTAAACCATGTGGAAAATGGAAAGCGGAAATCGTTTATGGGCTATTGTTAAACAGAAGCGAAATTTCACTGAAATTTTCTACACGTCGCGCACCGGAATTACAATTTGAATCCCTAGCATAGCTAAAAATCGTCCTCTGAATTCCAGTCTGCTCTGTGTTCCAGTTGGCACATAGAACAGACTGGAACTCAGGGGACGAAATAGTATCACGGGTCCTCTGGCAAATTTGGCTGGCGATAAAATGTGTTCTTTTTGTTGATAGTTGTCAAATGAATTGCTGAGTGTCCTTCGAATAATTGTTTTTTATAGAGGGGAAGGTATGTAATATCCTTCCGCACTCGCACTCCTGCCATATCGATTAACCCATTCACATGCGTTTGCCGTTCTGTGTATATATTTATTTATTGGTGTTTAAGGTCACATATTTCTGCACAATGGCTAACCATGACCGTGACAGTTTTACGGGTGGAGGAAGCCGGAGTACCCGGAGAGAACCACCGAGCAACTGTCAGCTCCCCAACATACCAACTCCACACAAACAGAGTTAGCATTGGTTGAAGACAGGTGCACCATCGACGTGCAGTACGCCTTAGTGCACAACGTCACCGTACCCCCACGTGGGCAATGGGGGTGAAGTGTCTTGCCTAAGGACACAACGCGGTTGCCGCATGAGGGATTCGAACCGAGGACCTCTCAGCTTGCAGCCTGCACCTCTACCAACTGAGCCACCGCGCCCCCCTTCTGTGTATATAATGCTAAACTCTGACCTGAATATTTTTTCTCCTGTTAAACCTCGTCACACTGATATCGAAATAACAAAATTGCAAGCCGCGTAGTTTTCCCTCACTGCAACTAGGAACTTAAACAATGTAGTCTGATTTAACCCTTTACCTAACGTAACGGCCAACGCTATTCTCAAAAATCGCCAATTAAATGTTCATTATGTTTCATTTTTTGTCTCAAAAACATAGGTTATGACCCCTCGTTGGAACGAGCGCAACGAGCTCGTTCCAACGAGGGGTCATAACCTATGTTTTTGAGACAAAAATGAAAGAAAAAAATAGTTATTCAAGATTTTTTTTTCCAAGTGTCATCTGCTTTTCAGGTTGGGTAAAGAGTTAACCGAGCTCTGTCAAACTAGATCGAATTGGTTAAATTCATATTTGTGTTATGGGACAAAGTTGCCTGTTGAAGTTCCGATATAAATTTTGGTTCTTTGATAATGCATGTGCTTGATGACACCATGGGTATTCAAATGTGTATCACCCAATTTGAGTCAGAACTCGAGTCTGTGGGCTTTCATTTTTCAGATTTGGTTTCCGTTCGACCTCAGAGGAAAACCTCAGTTTCCGTTAAGATTTTCTATGCCTTAAGAACATATAGTAAATACCACTTCAGGCTTCTTAATTTGGGAAAAACCTGCAATAGTCTGTTTAACACCCCTAACCACAAAAATGCCCTGACTCTAAGCATCTCCATTACGTTCAGCCTAACATTCCTTTGACCATTCGTAGAGATATGTATGATTTGGTACCAAATGGATAAATTTCATCTAATATACAGTACGTGGAGAGTGTAGTATCACTAAATCACCCACAGAGTGGAGATTCCATCTGAGAATTAATTGCAAATGTGTTGCAAAGCACAACCAGCACCAGCAAAGTTTCAGCCAATGCACCTCCGGGTTAAACCCGGAGGTCCATTGGCTGAAACATTGCTTGTGTTTTTTTTTGTCGATATGTACACAATTTGAAAGTTATAGCTTGGGTGATAACTCCACTCCGATGGTGGTTTATTTACAATCCACTCTCCACGTAATGTATGTTGTGTTCTTATTGTCACATTTCCTCCTTTATTTACTCGCCCGGTTTAGGAGCCACTAAAGGAAAAATTATGACAATGCGAATATGACGTATCCCTTACTATTCGGGATAGATTGAGTGACGAGGGATCACAAGTCAAGTTTCCTCCCAGTAAGATAGTTTGATGAGTTCATGCACAAAGACAGTAAATCCGTTCGTTTCGGTTTTACTGGTTGCAGCAAAAACAAAACCGAACCGGAAAATTAAAAAAAAATGTCCAGCTTTAGTCTTAGCCTTGAAACATTTAGGAACAAAACTAGCTATCAACCAACACAAGATGCCTATCCGGAAAGAAGCATAATGTTTGGCGCCCCAAACGCTACCGAATGCATTTTTTCTATATACGTATCATGCGCTCGGAACTCTTGGGTGATTTAAGCAAAAATGCCATCGAGTCATGTCTAGTACCTTGGCGGAATAATCCTAAACTATATATTTATGCTTAGACAGATTGCTATCATTGAAATACAGATCACTACAACGACCAATTGATCTGTGTTGCTGTATTCCGTCGAGATGAGACTGGCCAGATCAAATAGATGCCACAGGCGTCTCCTTTGAGCTTGATGATCTCACCTCTTGTCGACGAGACTGTCTTACAACAACTCAGATCAATTGACTGTTGTAGGAATTTGTTTATTATATGACAATTAGTATTTTAAACTGATCGAAATACATGAAAAATCAAATACAACAAGAGTTATAATAGCCAAATAGCCATTAACAGTTTAGGGAATGAGGGAATCCTAAACGCGAAGTAATATCGAACGTTCGTGTCGAACCTGAAACTTGAAAGTCAATAGAATGGAGGCACGACTTGAAATTCAGTCGGAATCGCTTTCAATAACACAGTTTCTCCTATGTTTTGTCGGATGCACATCTTGAAAATAGTTGTCAATTGTTATGATTCAGTTTTATTATGCAGTTGTTCAGCACGGCATTTCCAAATAAACCTCGACTGGAATGTTTGCCAACGAAGTTTAATGAAGAGACGCTCGTGTTAATGTGCTTATGTTTTACATTTATTTATAGGTCACTAGTAGAAATAGTCCGTTCACGAGCGCCCCGTTTGAGACAGACATGATAACGATCTGGAAAACTTGACACTCTTGTCTTCCGGAGAGCTGGATTTGATGGGCAAACTGCAGTAGTATTGAGGGGTTATTTGTGGTAGTCATATAATAAAAACTGTTATCTAAATACTGTTCAAAACAAAAAGGCAACGAATATTTTATCTTTATAAAATAGACCATAGTTTTGCCGAATACCTGTACAGTCAACAAGTCCCTTTGGATCAAGCCGCACACTTTAGTTTAAACAATATTTATTGGAACATATTACATTTGCTGTATACAGAATGGAATACTTGTACAAAACTTAGTATAATGCAATATTACCCAGCATAAGAATGGAGAAGATACATTTTAAAGGAGGGATTCAAGTTTGAGTTGGGATTGCTGAACATAGATCTTCTAGATTAGTTGCGGAAAGTTGTCTATGTTACCCCCACCCCCCCCCCCCCCCCCCCCGCATCCATTTGAATTCTGCTTATAGATATGTACTTCATGTCATTCAAGGCAAGCCTGCTCAACAACCGAATACGACTCTGAGCGAAACAAGTCGCTTTAAAGAAACATTTGAAATGAACAAAACAATTATTACCCAGAGCAAAAAAAAGAGTCAGTGATAGGTCCTGTTCGGACTTACATTTTCAATATTAAATCATCAGATCTGTGATCCATTCACGATGCATCACCGCTTCGCTTCATGTCTCTGCTAGGGATTAATATATATTTCCGATTTTCTATAGTAACAGAAACGGAAATGAAATTACACCTAGAAACGGGAAATGTCCCGGATAGTATCAAATACATTTACGAGAGTAACAAGACGCATTTATTTTCGTGAGAATGAAAATATTTTATTGGTGATCTGCCATCTCCATCCGGAAAAGTTATTTTCTTAAGATAATTATGTGTGAAAATCAAAACCAGCTTCCAACTCGTCTTCATTTTAAGAATCGCTAGTTCTATCACCACTACCTCCTGATTACAACTCCATCTCCACTGCCGTCAACTGTCTTACAACTCTGTCTTCACTGCCGTCAACTATCTCCTCTTCTTGAAGCAGAGGAGACTGCTGACGGCAGTGAAGAAGGAGTTGATGTCGAAGAAGGCAGCGAATAGTGAGTGATACTAGTGATTCGGAAAATGAAGACGAATTAGTGAGTGATACTAGTGATTCGGAAAATGAAGACGAATTTGAACTTTGAAGCAAATGAAGATCTTGCTGTTGAAGGGAGGAGCCCTCGGAACTGTTTGAGGGTTAAAGTGATTTGATGAAAAGGGTTCCCCACGAAGCAGGATTGTAAAAGGTCCAGGCGTGGAAGGGTTGACAAAATCTTACAACGTTACGTTGGGGCATTTTTTCCATTTAGAAAACTTCATTTCATCACGCAAACAGTGTCATGCGTGATTCCCCGTTTCGTGCTATAGATTTTCCGGGTATCATGACTGGCTTTCGGAACCGGGAATTCCCGTTCCCGGGATTAATCCCTAGTCTCTGCTGTTTACTTTTGAAAATATTAGGTCCAACACAACCCTATTTTCTCATCCTACTTTCTGAGCTGGTTTGAACTGCAGTATTGCTTTTGCATAAGTCGGAATGGTACCAAATAACTACGTATACTTGACAGCTCGAGTTGAAATTATTGAGTCTTTTTTTAACTTGCTAAGGCATAAAATATTTCGATTCACGTTTCCCCAGAAGTTTTTGTCCAATGTCAATGTGGATGCGATAGTTAGAGTCGATGAAATATATTCACTCAGTAGCAATATTGCAGATTCACCGTTTTTTGTTAATGAGAGCTAAATATAGAAACTGAAAATTATTTGACAAAATGACGACGTCCGCCGTACAGACGAACTAATGTTTGACTGTGAATGAGAATCTGCTTATGGATTGTAAGTCCTGTATAAGTAAATCAAATTCTAACTTATCTGTTTAGCATGATAAGAAGGGGCTAGAGAGACCACTAGGTTCGCCTGCAAGCTTCATGTATAGCATCTGAGTGCTGTAATATAAGGGGGCATCGGTGGCCCATTTCGCTGTGCAGCAAAGCGCCTCTGGGGGCGTCTTAAGTAGTGTGGTGAATGAGACCTGGAGTCAGTGGGTTATACAAGTTCCTTCGTGGCTGGGCCACGTAGAGGTATATCCGTTGTCGTGCATGACAGTACGCGCCCCAAATTCTATGTAAAGATGAGATGGGGGACGCTTGTGTGTGGTCCATAGGTAAATTCTTATGCTTATAGATGGGCGAGCTGCCCATGGATACTACTTCACAACAGACACCGGGGTGAATATAAGTATGTGGTCACCATAGGTGAATCTTAGGTCAGCCCCTGAGGGCCGATGGCCTGGGGCTCAGAATGAGGTTAACGCCGCTTTGCATTGAGCAGAGGTGTGGGCCTTCATGCGATGGAGGCTAATGTGATATAAGTATCAGTGAGGAAAGACCTGGTGGGCCTTTGCGGCGTTGGTATATATTTAAGTCCCTTGCCAAGTACAATTTTCTCATGTGTACTGAGGGTGTAAGTTGACAGATTGGTAATATGTTTGCTAGCCGTGTCAGCCAGTGCGGGAGAGCCTAGTGGTCTCTCTATCCCTTTCTTATCATTTACCTAACGCATCTTGAGGAGGTCACCACAACAAGTCTCTTGTGTAACTAGCACTTTTCATATTTTACCCCAAAATATAACATATGACGTCTCATTTTAACCAACACGTTCCATTTAAGAGTTACCAACCTTTATTTTGAAGGACAGTTTGAAAATTTTATACAATAAATATAAGTTGTATGAACAGTGCAGGATGGAAAAAAATGCAACATTAAATGAAGGAACAATGCAGAAAATCTATGACACAGTACGAAAACAATGTAAGACTATGGATATTATGTAAATTAAAGTAATCCCAAATGAGTTTTGAGTCTTAATCAGGGTAGAGTACGGCCGCCGTGGATTGATCACATTCCATGGGATGGACAGCATTTCCACGGACACAATAATATTAGATTTTAAACACTAGTTATAGGAATACTTATCAACAACTTAATTAATGAAGCACCGGGTTCAACCTGGTTCTTCATTAATTAAAATTTTGCTGCTGATGATGTTATTACCTGGCAAACGCCTGCGTGTACATCACTGCTCACGCGTGGGTTACAGCCAGTCCATGACGACTGTGCTGTGGATGACTCCTCATATCTACCTACCAGTTTTATTCCACACCATTTTAATCGTAGTCATACGATCATGTTCAAACAAGAGATACATATTTAACGGATCTCAATGCCGTACAGTCCAAAAGCCAAGTATTTTCTATCGATTTTTTCACGATTTAGCGTACTGGAATGCTTTAAAAAACAACAGACCAAGAAGCAACATCAGTAGTTGGTAATGTTCAGTAACCATAAGAGGATTTATTTATGTGGTTTCCAAAAACTACTCAGCAGGTTCGATAGATTCCTTGGATTTAGAGCAAATGTCTTTCCATACGTTGGTTCCACATTTCTCTTGACAACCACCCATCAGGTAAAACATTGAAATAAATGTGGCTATATGCTCGGTTTGATCATTGATTAATATTTTAATCGACAGATTTATAGATTAATTTTGATTGTGGTTTGGAAGCTGAGATTTGTTTCTCAAAATATACTTTGTCACATCGTGTCAGACGAAGAATATGAAGCTATCATTGTATAACCAGCACTTCGTCGCCTGAGTTCTAGAATGTTCTATGTCACCTATAGGATATAGAACATTCTAGCACTCAGGCGACGACTTTTGAATAAAAACAGGAAATAAGCTTATAGTATCGAGATGGTTAAGCATAGACTAAGTGGGTATGGGTCTGCAAAGAAAAACAGACAGTCTACACTTAATAAATGCATAATACCCCAGGAAAGGAAACAACAAAATCACTATAAAAACACAACAGTAGTTGATTTATACGTTAACCAAACAAACGTAACGCTGGACATAATATGTCAGTGGGATGTTCAAACTGTGCACAACCTTATAATGTTGCATTTTCGTATAAAACCACCCGAAAAACTTCAAAACTCATCCCTTTTGCATAAAATCACTCAAAATTCTTCAAATCTCATTTTACAGCCCAAAAACAAACAAAAAGAAAACATTCTCCCAATGAACCTTCCCCACCCCTATGAAATCACACAAAATTCTTCAAAACTCATGAACACATTTGGGGAAGAAAAATACCCAAATGGACTGTCTCCACTCCACCATTGTTTGCATATAAATACTCGATACGTTTTAAAGAAGAAGAAAACGTATTCAGCGAATCCCGTGTACTTGCACCCCCCCCCCCCCCCCCCCCCCATCCCGACGAAGTATTTGTTTGGTTTCGACAACATGATCTGAGTTCTCAGTACCGTAGTATCCCAAATTCGGAATCACATGAAACATATTTTAAGGAAAAAAGAAAAAAATCGCACGGCGAGCCCCATGTACCCCTGCACCCCACCCTCTCCGCCTCAGTTTGTATTTTTTTTGCTAATATGGCTTGCCCTATCGGAGTAAGGCTGTGTGTCAAAATGGACCCGCAATCATAAATGGCTGAAGTTATGAAATGATAACCTAAAATTGTGGGAAATCCATAAAAAGAAAGGACAATAACTCCCCAATGAAACGTCAGAACAACGTCAAATTTGAACTTGAACTACACTTTCTATGGATAAGGTTATGTTCCGATTATGTCAAGCTTGACTTAAGTAAACATCTGGTAGCCTAAAGTCAAGGAAGTTAATGGCAATTATACCACTGCATGATATCGCTCAAAAGTCAAACTTGAACTTGATCAGCTTTTTACTTCAGTGACGTCGTATGCCAAAGTTTGATTGGCTTTGTCGACCATAGCTGGAGTTTATTTCAAGATTACAAAATAATATGAAAAATTTGTTACATACATTAATATGGATTCGGCAGGAAGCTATAAGCTTATACAAGGCCGTTTCCACCAAGAACAAGATTACAAAGAGTTACCAATTACAATAATAGCTGGGGTTATCATGGGGAAACCACAAATCATAACCAAAAGTTATAAACATTCTTAGAAACTAAAGGGCAATAACTCACAATATAAAGTCACACAGACGTCAAAGTCGGACAACACCTACCTTTTACTTTAGTATGGTTGTATGCTAAAAAAATAATTGGCTGTATTGGGTATACTTGGAAACGGTAAAAACGGAAAATTCAATACAATAAAAGGCTATGAGCCCCCCCCCCCCCCCCCCTCCCCTTCCCGAAAATGTCATACGAACTTCAAATCAGAACTTGATCTGCATTTTCAGTGAATATTCATTGAATGTGAGAATTATAAAAGAAGATATCAACCTGGAACCAACAAGTGAATGAACGGGCGGGCAGATGGATGGTTGGACGGCCCGACGGACGGGTAGACGGACAGACGAACGGACGGCCTTAAACTTTGCCCTCAGGTGTTTTTTTTTTTTCTTTTCTTTTATTGCAAACTCAATCACTAGCATTTAAGGAGAAAGGGATTACCACTTAAGGAAACAATACCTGGTACCTAGACAATGGAAATATTTTCTCTTAGGCCACACCTCCTACCGCTTAATGTACTGAATTTCGGCCCAACACGAGTCTCGTTGTTCTTTGATATTGTCGCAAAAAGGTCTCATGTGTCCAGTTGGGTATATATACCAAAGCCTTGATTTGGATGATCACTATTCGGGGATTACTGACGTCGGTTCGGTTCCGTGCATAAACTTATCAAACTATCTTACTGGACTGGACTGGACTGGTGGTCAATATGGACTCTCGCCATTTGTCTACCCGGTAAATAGTCGAATACGCTGTGTACTCATTGTCACATTTTCTCCCTTATTGACTCGTCACCGGTCGCGTGAATAAAAAATATGTTGTAACAACAATACAACACAACATACACAGAACGACATACACGTGTGAATGGGTTAATCTATATGGCACGAGTGCCAGCTCGGAAGGATAAAACAAAAGGCCACAGGCCTCAAATGTTATCCTTCGGCGATGGCGCAAGTGCTATATCGATTAACTCATTCACATGCGCGTGTCGTTATGTGTTTATTACACGCCTTCCCGTCTATAAAAAACAGTTATTAGAAGGACACTCGGCTATTCATTTGACAATTATCAACAAAAAGAACACTTTTTATCGCCAACCAAATTTGCAAGGGGAACCCGTGTTATCTTTCGTCCCATGAGTTTCAATGTGTTATATCTGCCTACTGGCACATAGAACACATTGGAACTCAGGAGACGATTTTTAGCTATCGCTAGCGATTCAAATTGTAATTGCAGTGCACGATTTGTAGAAAATTCCAGTGAAATCCCGCTTCTAAAATAATCCGTCAACTATTCGTTCTGCACAAGTGTGCGGAACAGATTTTCATTGTCCCCATGATTTAGTGCAGCTGTAGATGGGGTTTTCAAACAACAGGCGCCATTCGTTACACTAATTTATGTTTTTTTCTGATTCATTCAGCTTAGCAACTGATCGTGGGAGCGGTGGGGTTGCCGTAACCGGTTCCCGTCAGTTCACCGAAGTTAAGCAGCGTCGAGCCCGGTTAGTCCTCGGATGGTTGACCGTCTGAGCGATCGATTCGGACTCCGCGTTGTGTCCTTGGGCAAGGCACTTCACCCGGATTGTCCACATGGGGGCACGATGGCGCCGTGTACTAAGGCGTACTGCACGTCGATAGTGTGCATGTCTTCAGCCAATCTAACCCTGCCTGTGCGGCAGTGTGGAGTTACGATATTGAGGAGCTGGCAGCTGCTCGTCTTTGCTCGGTGGTTCTCTCCGGGTACCCCGGCTTCCTCCACCCGTAAAACTGCCACGGTCATGATTAGACATTGTGCATAAATATGTGACCTTAAACACCAATAAATAAATAAATAAATAAATAAATAAATAAAAAAATAAATAAATAAATAAATAGCAACTGATCCCTTGGGTCCCCTAAGTATGATCATCGGTAAGTTAGTTGGACCGAATGTATATGCTTGTACTTAGTAATATGTCTGGTGAGTTGTGTGGTGAGTGGTGTGCTACAAACTATAATTGTTTTTTTTTTCGAAGTTCAGATTCCTGAAGTGTTATTTACTGTATGTTCTTAACACAGAAAAACTGAACCGAAAGTGAGGCTTCTACTATATATTTGTTTGTATACGGAATGATCTGAGTAGAATGGGGGCCACGCCTCAATGCAAGTTATATATATTGGACAGCATACTTGATTTTATACGGTGAGTTCTTTTTAGTGTTTTTTTATCTGTGTCTTCTGTCACAGAAATAATGACCTGGGCTCACAGTGATCCTGGGGAAGTTCCTTATAGACATCTCCCGGGATCGGTATAAGGTATCAGTAATATTGGTATGCAATAAGAGTTGGTAATGTAGTATGTATATATGTACATCTTCGTACATACAATAAAATTTCCTTTTAGCCAAGAATACAAGAATAAATCGGCTTATTATGGACTAAATCTGTACAGAACAGCCGCCGTGGACAGGATACTTTCCATGGGTGGGCATTATTTCCACGGACGCAATAATATTAAATTCCAAATACCAATTGTAGGAATAAGCATCAACAATTTAATTAATGAAGCACCGTGTGCAACCCGGCGCTTCTTCAATTAAAAGTTTGTCGATGATGATTGTTATTACCTGGTGAAAGCATGCGTGGGCATCGCTTCCAACGCGTGGATTACGACCAGTTTACGGCCACTGTACTGAAGA
The DNA here is from genome assembly GCA_031216915.1 of Pictodentalium vernedei. Taxonomy (NCBI): domain Eukaryota; kingdom Metazoa; phylum Mollusca; class Scaphopoda; order Dentaliida; family Dentaliidae; genus Pictodentalium; species Pictodentalium vernedei. The sequence continues at coordinate 407,140,655 of CM062290.1, forward strand.
TATAATGTGCAGTATACATATGTTTTCAATATGAAAATTACCTTTTGTCTCCGTAAATTGATGGCGGTGGACGTCGGGAGGCTTCCTAAAAGCTGTCCAGGCCGGTAGCAGATTTTTCCAAATATTTTTAAACTAAATATTTCTCTGATTGTCGTTGGGGGGTCAAAGTAGCGGAATACCGGCGTCCTTTCATTGATATATTTAGTGTAGTAGAAAATTCACATGGTGTGATTAGCGGAGAGACGTACCTTATATACTTAGAGACAATGAGGACAATATCCCTCGATAAACTACTTTTATACACTTTTTCTGGAAATCTGGAACGCTCGAGGTAAAACAGCTCGTAACAAAAGTAGCAGAAACATATTTAGGAAAACCTGGACTCTTAAATACATCGACACACTTAACCATTAAACCAATAACATCTTCCCGTAACAGCAAGAACGTCCACAGACGTATATATATATATATGCAATCTGCACAATGTGGAACCTCGTCCGGTATGAACTTGGTGCTCTTGTTTACTCTAACAATGTAATAAGTACTTCCTAAACACCCTCAGTACGTAAAGGCGCGTTTGTTGCAAACACTTAAACAAGAAATTCGATAATCGATAATCTTGCATTCCCTTACTTCTGAGTGGCTTTTTGTCTTGAGACGGTCGGAACGTATAGGAGTTGGTGAAGCCAGTATATTTGTATTCTTATGTTTGCGCTAACCAGGATGAAAATCTCTGTTATAATACAATGTTGTCTCGAGTGAGCTCGTCGAGGTGGATTGGACGTCCAAGACGTATTGGCTAAGTGTGACGTCGATGTTTGTTCAAACACAAGTGCCTGCTAGGAATCAATATCGCTTTGATGTGTTACTTCGAGTAGTTGTGTGGATACAATAAGTGTGTTTTTTTTTTGTCAATTTGAAACTCCGGCCTCAAGCTAGTATTCATATTCACCCAAACAATAACATTATTTATTTATTTATGGGTGTTTAAGGTCACATATTTCTGCACAATGGCTAATCATGACCATGACAATTTTACGGGTGGAGGAAGCCGGAGTACACGGATAGAACCAACGAACAACGACAAGCAACTGTCAGCTCCCCAATATTCCCACTCCACACAAGCAGGGTTAGCATTGGCTGAAGACAGGTGCACCATCGACGTGCAGTACGCCTTAGTACACAACGCCACCGTGCACCCACATGGGCAATGGGGGTGAAGTGTCTTGCTCATGGACACAACGCGGTTGCCGCAGGTGTAATTCGAACGGAGGACCTCTCGACTTGCAGCCTGCACCTCTACCTACTGAGCCACCGCGCCCCCAACAATAACATAACTCGAGTTCCATTCCTTTTTATGCACTCTAAGTCGGTTAAGTTAGAAATTAACCACAATCAACTGGGTTGGCTGAATATGAACCAAACTTGGTTCATATTCACTCAACCTCCTTGGTTTGGTTTGTTTTTAAACCTATCGACATTAAAGTGTGTGTTATACACTCTGTTATGAAGTTGAATTAATTGGTCAGCATCTGATGCAATTGCATTCTTGCAATGAGGTGGTAGGTAAACAAACAATCGGGTTCGGTCGTCTCCATCAGAACACTTATCAATTACATTTGCCAAATACCTTCTTGAAACACTGCTTTTTCTGTATACAGTGATCAAAGAAACTGAACTTGAATTTGTGTGTGAGCAAAATAGCACCATATCAGATACTGCCAGCTACTTCAAACAATAATACGTATAAACATTAATCAAACTGGGGAGTTTGCTACGAAGAAACCCACCCTCGCCCAATCAATGGCAACGGTCACATAACAGTCACAATATAGTTTAATTTGTGATATTAGCTTATTATTACTTTGCAAAGTGTGATTTACTGGGATTTCCGGGTTTGATTATAAACGAACGATAAATTCACAAGTAAATTATGCAATCAACAATTGTGTCATGTATCCGTGCGCGCAAACGAAGACGCTTTGCCGTGGGTGTAATGGGGACTTCATTGTTTTTTGTTTTTTTAACCCTTTACCTAACATGAAAAGCAGACGACACTTGCAAAAAAAAATCTTGAATAACTATTATTTTTCATATTTTGTCTCACAAAACGTAAGTTATGACCCTTCATAGGAACGAGCTCGACAAGCTGGTTCCAATAAGGGGTCATAACATAAGTTTTAGAGACAAAAAAATGAAAAAATAATGAAAATTAATATGCGATTTTTGACAATAGCGCTGGCCTTTTTTGGCTGTTGCGTTAGGTAAAGGGTTAAATAATATAATTGTCGTTAATAATGAAAAGTAATAAACAGAGTAATCGCTTGACTGGACTGGTTACGTGAAATAATTCATTCGAGGCGAGGGACTATACTGTAAAACACTCGTGCACATTCGCGCACTCGTGTTTGTACAACATCCTTCACCACTCATAAATTATTTCACGTTACCAGTCCAGTCAAGCAATTATTCGCTATTTACTTGTTCCTATTGGGAATTGTACGCAGCATGATCCATCACAAATAACAGAACCACATTTGGGGCATTTGAATGGGTTAATGCTTATCGCACGAGTTTGGTTGGGCTTTGCCTCTCATGGTATTCTGCGCCCATCCAAACGAGCACGATGAATATTAACTCGCTCAGACGCTTGCGTTTGTATTTATCACACACGTTCCATTTTTTAAGCATATCATCAACTGTAAGATGAAGAATGAATTGTCCAGTCCATCAGAAAAGTTAAGGACATAAAATAAGGAACCAGTCTTTCTAATTTACTTCCAATACTGTTTATTCTTAAGTTTCAAAGCGCCACTTCAATCAATGAAACATGCTATGATTCTGTGAAACTGAATTTTGGAAATGGAACCTTTAGTATATGATAGTGTTCATCCTCGATTATTATTATTATTATGCCTCACATTTATAACAACAATGGAGAGTGGTTAATGCGTAAAAAGTAGAACTCTCTCAATCGAGTGTGGAAGGGTACAACCTAATATTAGTTATCCTTGTGTTTTCCAGGGTGTATGGACATGTATACCGGTTTAGGAACTCTTACACCCTGAGGCGAAGTTATCCCTGTGTTTTCCAGGGTGTATGGGAATTTACACCGGTCTGGGAACTCCTACACCCTTCGGCGAAATTTACACCGGCCTGGGAAGTCCTACACCCTTCCCAGACCGGCGTAAATTCCAATACACCATGGGAAGCAGAAGGATAACGGATTTATTTCCAAGAATTTTGGTGTACTTAATATTTTAACCTAAATTGTGGGAAAAAACTGACAGAAAATTTGTACTTTGTAAGTTTCTTAATAAGACATATAGGGATGTCATTGGAACTGGCTCAACGAGCCAGTTGCAATGACATCCATATCTGTAATATTTAACCATGGTGTAAACAAGCTACTGTGGATTGCAAGTTACACCGTACCTCTCAGCCAATCAAATCGCCGTATTTTGTTTAATTTGGAAATAATACTATTTACAACATAATGAGCGAATCTATTTTGTATCTATAGAAGTTTAAGTAAATAGCTAAGCCTACAGCTGTACGGGATTGTGGAGTTAAATTATTTTTGAATCTCCCTCGCCATTTCGAATTTGTCTTGTTTGTCATTCAAGAACACATTTTCATTTATGCAAACCATTATGCGTGTCGCGTTGAAACAGTTAACCTTGCATGTGAGGTATTAGTTTGGGTTAGTAAGTTGGGGAGTATGACAGTTTCTTGCCGCTGCTCAATGGTTCCCATGTAGGGTTGCATTCTCAACCCCTAAACTGTCCGACCCGATATGGCCTTGGTTCTTGAGTATGCCTTTAAATCCCAATAAATAACTAACCAAATAAGCAAAGACTTTCGAAACATTCGCTGCACGATTACACTTTTCTGTGCTGAACATATCGAATATATTTACATTAATTGACTAAGACACGCGCTAAACGTAGCATACATTGTCACCTGCCGTTACTGTAGTCTGCAACATGCATAACATTAGCATTTGTGGACTGACCCTGGATTCTGGATAACAAAATTCCCTTTCAATTTACTTCATACTCATATTTCATAAAGCAGATAAACGATTGACAATTAACAAAACAAAGCGTCATAAGTCTGGAAAAACTGAAAAAAAATAAAACATTCTTTTCCTCGTGCAGATCTACTCTTCATGACTGTACCTCACACTAACTTTTGTAAAGAACAATCACAACATGTAGTTAACAGAACATACCTGTGTTACGGACATTTAACGATAACAATGCCGTAGCTCTGGAAAAAAACTGCGGAATCTAATTTCCCATCTGCGCATCAACACTTCATACTTATACTTCTCACTGAATTTCATAAAAAAAAAACAGACAGGAGATGCAGGAGGAGTTCAACAGACAAATATTTGTGGTGCACATTCAACGACAGAAAGGGGGTATAACGCTGGAAAAAAAGATTGCAGGAACGAACATTCCTTTCCACATGTATATCTACATGATGTACTTATACATCCCTCAAAACGAATCGCGACAATGTACGAGAATGTAGGAGGGGTGGACTTGCCACTTATTGATGGCTGTTATACATTCGCCAATGTGCGAAAAGGTGAGGCTTGAAAACAAATTGAGGGACGGAATGGCTGACACTGAAAAATGATGCACTGAATACAAGATATTGGCAACCATTACTCTATCAAAATACAAACACATTTTCTCTCTTTTGCTTTAACCCTTTACCTAACATGAAAATCAGACGACACATGCAAAAACAATTCTTGAATAACTAATTTTTTTCATTTTTTGTCTCAAAAACATAGGTTATGACCACTCATTGGAACGAGCTCGACGAGCTCGTTCCAATGAGGGGTCATAACCTATGTTTTTGAGACAAAAAATGAAAAAAATAATGAAAATTAATTGGCGATTTTTGAGAATAGCGCTGGCCGGTTTTGGCCGTTACGTTAGGTAAAGGGTTAAAGATTCAGAGTGTGCTCATCAGATGAGAGTACCGAGTACGTTATTGGTAGATAAATCCTACTGATTTGGTGAGGCTAAACAGCAGCTTGTCGGGACACTGGCCATTGCGAAATATTACATGCCAAAGAAATTACAAGTGAGAGTGCACTGTAAGTAACAATTCCATTTAATTCCTTGAGCTCTCAAAGTGTTTCAAAGTGGACCTGCTGGACTCCTTTGACTATACATTATCCATGTAACATTAATAATTCAACAACTTGCATATTGTATGACTGAGATTAATGTGCGCTGTAAAACAATATGTAATGTCTTAAATTCTCAATAGCGTTGTGTGAAATATCTTCTGACGAGAACCTTTATACTTTGACAAAATGTGAAAATAAGTTCAAATTAAGGCGTTTGAAACAAATCCAAAAATCGTACAGACGGAGCATAACAATAATAACAGCACAATCAAAACAGAAAAAAATAACAATGGCGGCCAGACGTTTAAAAAAGAGATTTCAGTACTAGTAGTTATTTGTGCTATGTGTTTCTTCAATGCCATGTGATATTACAGATACTTTTACTATGGAAAATGTAAAATGTTGAAACCATTCCTGGGAAGCTAGAAATAAATCATTCCGCGAAGGTTTGCAGGGACGTGGGGGAAGGGGAGGCGGTGGTGTCCCTCACCAAGATCCTTGCAAATATTTTCAGCAGTTAGACTTTTTACAGTATAGCCGCCGTGGACTGGTCGTTATCCATGCGTGAGCAGTGATGTCCACGCATGCGCATAGCAGGTAATAAAAAAAAAATCATCATCAGCAAAATTTTAATTAATTAATTTTTTGATGATTATTCCTATAATTACTCTTTACAATCCAATCTTATTGCATCCGTGGAAATATTGCCAACCCATGGGAAGTGATCAGTCCACGGCAGCTGTACTTGTAGCCTCGTGACTAGTGGTAGTAGATTTCATAACATTTATCTGCTGCTGTTACCATTTAGAACAGAATTTTAAGTGATTTTTGAACCACAGTCCATGGATTTTTTTTCTCAATATTTTGAACCCTGAATACAACAATGCGCCATCTGCTTGCAGTGCTCTAGCATTATAGATTGCTCCTCGTTGCACACAGGATACAATTTTTTAACTCTGGAAACCAAGGATCATATATTTCGAACTCTCGAGGAGATAGTACATTCGGCTTGTTGGAAATTCACAGGTAGTAATTAGAAGATTTCCCCTCGACGCGGGAAGGGGTGTTTGTTGTTTTATCAAAAGTTGCCTGTTCGGCAGCCAGTGTGGTGCGGGAGCAGTAAGTACAGTTAGAGATTAAGAGGGAAATAAGACCCTTAAGCCGCGTCTCTGAAGGAGTATTATACATAATCTATTAATATTCAAAACCTGGTTTAAAGTATCGAAAGATCCAAACTACAGACTCACACAATTTATTATGCCTCACGTTTGTAACATTAGCCGTGATTGGTTAATTTGACACCTTCTAAAAGTCATAGTACTGGAGGTTTGGGGCAAAACGCGGGTACTATCGGAACGTTCTTCCCTGGAGACAAGAGAACAAAGAAAATGTAAGCTACACTTCCATTGATCAGCGTCGATTACGCACGCTCTGATTGGAATTTCTCAACACCAAACGCTGGCGCCGTGTTCGTTTAACTTTTTTCGTCACCGATAGACACAAACTTAACAACAAATATATCATCTTCAGTGGGTGTGTTTTTAATTTTAACTGCAAACAATGAATTCAAAAGAATCAGAAATATTATAAACTCACGTGTTGTTCACCACTTCGATGAATCCTGAATATGAGTTATGACTTCAGTCAATTATATTTCCACAAGTTTATACTCCTCGATCTCACTGAGCCTCCGCCTCAAGTTCAAAATAAATTGTTTTACTCCGCTTAATTCTATCAACTGTCGTCATCCAAGAAACATGAATTTATATTCCATTAATTTATACCACTTATCACACAAGCATGAATACTGAATTATAACATGAACAGCATGATGCAGTTGTGAAAACTGGCATTTGGTGGTATGGAAACTCCCAAAGCGACTGCACTTGTGACAAGACATTTTCGAAGAGACGTCATTCGTTCGAAATGACGTCATGTTTTTGGATTCGACTACATTGTTATTACAAGTTGATGGCATGTTGCAGTTAACGCTTAACAAGGAAAGTTATTTTTTGGTCGGCATAATAAATTAATTAGAACGTTTCTTTCCATGTTCTATCAGTCGATAGTACCTGAGTTCGTGTGATTTCTGAAATAAAAACAGAAGCAGCTTCAATGCTGAAGGTTTTCTTTCAGAAATCATACAAACTCAGGTACTATCGACCGATAGAACATGAAAAGAAACGTTCTAATATTATATTATTATTTTAAAAGGAAAAAAAAGAAACTGTACAGAATACATCACATTCATATTATAAATAGGTGGGTAAAAATAATACAACCAGACAATGCTGTTGGCAGGTGGAAATATGTTTCAAAATAATGAAGAAAACATTTTCATTTTCGGTGAAATTTCGCTCCCGCCCTGCCCCCCACCCATTATATTAATTCTGTCGAAAGTTGTACAATAGAGTTCCAGTTTTTAAGAGGACACTGAGCATATAATAACACAACATCTTTTCAAAATGTTTATTTATTGTTACATGAATAGAAAAAGATTCATTGTCCCTTTATCAACACTGAGCGCCCCGTCTGACTGGCTATAGTGGCCGCAACAAATAGCAACAGCGATTATGAATCATGCAGGTAATAAGATATTGTGCTCTTGTTATCCGGATATTCGTATTACAGTTAAAATACCAATACAATGGGTGTAATTGCTCGCAAATTGCAAGTGTGGAAATTATGTGAAAATGCTATTCCATAATGTCCAGTTCCGCCCACACTACCACTACTACCAGTGGAACAGAACGGAGATATTATCTGTTTCTTGTCAACATAAGTCACAACAGGGCTAAAATCCGTAAAAAAGTTGCCATCAGAGACTGATATATTTTCTGAGCTTTCTGATCGCAAACATTAACAATGTTATCAAGTGCACGTGCCCACCACTTCTAAATTACAGAAGCGCCGGTCAATCCTACAGTACGACAACCGTGGACTGGTCCTTTTCCACAGGTGGGCAATATTTCCACGGAAAAAATAAAATTATTTTTCAAGCACTAATTATAGGAATAATTATGAAACATTTAATTAATGAAGCACCGGTACAACCCGATGCTTCATTAATTAAAATTTTGCTGATATTGATTTTTATTACCTGGTGAACGCATGCGTGGACATCACCGCCCACGCGTGGATTACGTCCAGTCCACGACGACTGTACTGTACGCCTTCGAATTCGAGCCGAGACCGCAAAATCACTCGACACAAATTGTCAGTGTCATAATATCACTTCCGGCTTCGACCTCCAACACAGGGTTTGGGTTTGAAATCATTTTAAATAACAATAATTCTCCTATAGACATGAGTATGACACACAACGTACAACCAACACGTCCAACATGCTTTTAAGTTTATTCAATGGGAATAAGAATTATACGATAGACATTCAAACGTTTGATATAAACTGATTCAAATTCGCGCAAGTAATGAACTTCTCGGGTCTCGTGGCCCAGTTTCATTAATAGACTCGATCTATTTTTAATTGTGTTTGCTTTTCTTCGTCTTTTTGTGGACTCGCTTCTGAGTGTGTTGAATTAGGCTGTTAATATGCAGAGTGAATACGAATTTGTGAGAAAACATTCATTTCTAATCTTTCTTTTTCACTGAAGGATGAGAAAATCACTGCGGTTCATTGGACTATTTGTTTTCACGCTATTTGGTACATGTTCGGGTAGTCGCGTTAGCGTCGACCGACATACTGCAAATAACTTCTGAATTTGCCGTTCGGTGCTTTATCACAGAGACTGCATTTGGGATTGTTTATCGCACTTAGTGAAACTGAAAGACGCCTTTTTTTTCTATGGCAGGGCGGGAGACAACATCGTGATCTCCGTCTCCATCTAGAGTACATGGTGATTTGATACCCGGATGTCTCTGTTTCAACCATCAGCTTGCGCCTCAGATTGAAAATCGACATCGGCGTATTAAACCTCATTGTCCCTACATCCCGACAAATTCTGTCTTGTGATTGGTCAGAATGCGTAGGGCAAGGGGAACTGGGTGCAACGAGAATATAACATAAGCTATATATATAAGTTAAAACAGATTGTGATCATTAAAAAAACTGCTATAAAAATGGACAATATCATAATTATACTTGAGGTAATGTGATAAACTACAAAACGTCGGAACGTCCCCAATATACGAAAACTTGTATCTAAAACATACATTATACCCGATGAACTTGGGCAACCCTGCGCAAGAACTCTATACTACTGCCTGCGAAAAAAATCGCTTCAACAAAATATCTAAAGTTAACAGAATAAAATCTACCCAGAAACTACTAGCAGTCAGTGGTCGGACCTGCTCGAAACCGTGGCGTAGCCTATGCAGGGGGGGGGGGGGGGGGGGAGGGGTAGGGGTGGGGGGGGGGGGGGCTTAGGCACTAAAGGTTTAGCTAACACCTCTAAAAAACAAACTTCAGCTCAAAGCAACTTATACATAACATATAACCCTAAAATGGTCTCCAATTTATTACTGCACACGTTAGAAATGCCTCAAATTCGCTCTAAAGTTCACACAATTTTCTTGGGGAGTGGATGATCCAAAGTGGGAACCTACAGCCGTTACCCCCCCCCCCCTCCCCCCCCCCCACACACACACACTTCACTGAAGGAAAGTGGAAGAAAGGGGTAACGCCTAAAGAGTCCTAGTTAGTACTACGGGAGGCACCTATACCGCACCCACCTCTCACCTCCATAAAGGGATGAGGAAGAACGGGGTAATGCCCACAGAGTCCTAGTTAGGACTAGGAGAGGACCCCCACCCCCTCACACACCGGATTCCCAAAAAATAAATCAGCGCATCTGTTCATTTTTGCCGAACGCGTGCTATTCATATACTGTGACCAAGTGACCCATTCATAATCCTTTGTAGCTTCATTTCTGTACTGTTTACTTTTGATAGTATTAGGTCCAAAAGAGCAGCAGTTTCCTGTCCTGCATCCGGAGCTGGTTTGAACTGTAACATTACTATTGCATACGTCAGAATGGTACCAAGTATCTACAAGCAAACCAAAAACAAATTGGAATTGAGAAGTATATTTTTAAAATAGTTGCCATGTGTTATTCACGTCATATTTTACATACGCGTAAAGAATATCTAAAACCCAACTGAATTGTTAATATTCGTTGAACGAAACAGATGGATGGGTTCCTTCACCGGCGATCTAGGACATTTTCGTCCAAAGTGAACCGTTTGAAAACAATAGTTTGTTTTCACATGATATTATTTACACTTGTGTCTATTCATTTCATTTACAATTGTGTTCATTTGATAGATAACACGTTTCAATCTTCAGATTAAACACAAAATAACCAGAGGATGTGAAAGCCACAGCAGTCATGCGATTGGCTTTTTCACACGAGGTGTGAAGTGGTTAATAATAAGAACATTTCAGACAGTTGTAGCGATTATCTGACGAGAAGGCATTGATTAACCCGATACTCCAAAATTCCACCCCCCCCCCCCCCTCCTCTCCTTCCAACGCGTGGAGACGAAGACATTGGCGGTATCCCGTACCTCATTCAACCCTCTCCTTCTCTCCTTCATCTCCCATCCCACATCTCCATTACACTCCTACTAAATCTTATTCTGTTAGACTGGAATTTTGTACATTCCAAAAGAAAGTGTTCTAGTGTCTCCATTACTCCCAAATTACACATTTAAGAATCAGTTTTTCCGTCTTTCCGAATATCCCCTTAATCCCCAGTGACATCGAATTCAGTTTGAACCATAATGATACCCCAAATGAACTCCGCAAATCCTTCTTCTCTTTATCCCACAGGTCAGTCAGGTTATTCTTTGCTCGGACCCTCTCTCATATTTCGGTTACAATGGCGACTCTCATTCTGCTATCTGCCAGAATAGAGAGCTCCTCAGCTCTCCACCTTGGAGTAGGCTCTACTTTACGGCATATGGGTACAACTTTGCGTTTGTTTTCATTTGGTTCAGGTCTTCATTTGTTTCCATATCTCCCAACAATTGCCATCATTTTCTCTTGCCTGTCTACACTTTCTGACACAACTGCAGTACGGCCGCCGTGGATTGTTTACTTTCCACGGGAGGGAAAACACTAATTATAGGAATATTCATCAACAAATTAATTAATGACGCACCGGGTACAACCCGGTGCTTCATTAATTAAAATTTTGCTAATGATGATTTTTATTACCTGGTAAACGCTTCTGTGGACGACACTACCCACGAGTGGATTACGGCCAGTCCACAGCAACTGTACTGTAACATATCTGCGAAAAGTAGCTTAATTTTCAGGTTCCATACTGTCAATCTCTCGTCGCTATGCAGGAGTTAATCTTATAAATCATTGATGTACAACGTATAACTCAAAAATAATTGATGAAAGGATACACACCTGGTTTAGGTCCCTCTCCATAGGCGCCCATTTTTGTTACTTTACTCAGACTGAGTACACATTGTATATTTCAAAACAATGCTTTCTTAATTCCAACAAACTCAGATCTCAACCCCAATAATATGGGTCTTAACATCCTGACACTCCACATCTTTACTTGTGGGTTTAAGTTGATTCTATCATTTAGGATGGCGAGAAGAGAAGGTTGTTGTTTCTACTTCCCTACCTAAAGCATTTAGTCTCTCTCCCCAAAAGCGTTCTCTTCGATCACCTCCTCTATTTTTCCATATATGACTTTACAAAAAATGTTTCCAGTGCTGTTGATATGCGCGTTAATGTACGCGTTATGGCCCAAGTAAAGCTATCAAATTCTGTACATATGGTCTGTGCACAAGCAAAGTTTCAGCCAATGGACCTCCGGGTAACCCGGAGGTCCATTGGCAGAAACATTGCATGTGTTTGCTACGAGTAATCAGGAGAACCTGTAGTGCTTTGGGTCTCATTCGATATGGCAATTGCGCGTAATTCCAACGCGCAATTAAGCCTAGATAAGTGCACTATTCGTGACAGGACTTCTAGTTTTAACTGTAGTATCCCAACCTGTCCTATACTTCCATCACCTGCCTCCATGAGGCTGACTACTATCACATCTGCCATTTCATGAACATTAACCCCATGTGTACATTCTCAAGCTTCCGTTTCAATCTATCATCCAACAACGCCCATTCAGCATCCTTCCCGAACTTCCAAGCTTCCAAATCGTTTTTAAGGTCATTCGTTTCTTGTATTGGTTTTGCCCCTTATCGTAACTGTCACAAAGTTGTGCTCACTGTCCAACTCACTTTTACCTTCATCGTCTACTTCTACCACTGCCACGTTCCACCATAGATGATCGGCATCTGTGAGATTATAGTTAATTACAGTTTTGTGGCCGTTCTTCTCCCAGGTCAATTTCACCTTACTCCTCGTGTACATATACATAATCTTCAGACCGAGCTCATTTGTGAAGTGCAACATCTTTCTGCCATTCATGTAGATTCATTTTTTAGTACCGCCCTGTTCACCTCCTTCCTTAGTACCAATGTGCCCATTAAATTCATTCATGAGAATTATACTAAGTCCACTGTTTTCTAAGTTCGTGATATTAGATCCAACGGTTACTGTTGAGTTTATTGACTAATTGTATTCGCGCTTGCTTTCCTCAAGTACACAGTACTCAATGCAGAGAGCAATGCTTTTGTCTTTTTTTAAGTTGACCATTACCCATATAATATTTATTTGGATACCTCAACCGAGTGACGTATGTCCGATATGTGATGAGCGACGGTTTTAATATCTCTTTAATGCACATGCCTATCCCTCCTCTTTTGACAGAGAATTCGCCCTACATCTATCCATACGTTACCATTAACTTGGTCTATCCGTTCCTAACCATATCTCGCTTCAACCCATAACATCGAACCTCCTCTGCACCAATTCCTTTAGAATTTAATTAATGATTTTTTCCTCGGAGAGTTTGCAAATTTGACACAGTATTATATATGACATTTTAGCCTTTTTTGCTGAGAAATAGAGAGTAATCGCTTGACTGGACTTGTTACGTGAATTAATTCATGACAGGTGAGGGACGTTGTTCAAACACGAGTGCGCGAATGCGCACGAGTGTTTTACAATATAGTCCCTCACCTCGAATGAACTATTTCACGTAACCAGCGCAGTCAAGCGATTACTCTGTTTATTACTTTTCATTATTAACGATAATGATATTATTTAACCCTTTACCTAACGTAACGGCCAAAACCGGCCAGCTCTATTTTCAAAAATCGCCAATCAATTTTCATTATTTTTTCTCTAAAACATATAGTATGACCCCTCAATGGAACGAGCTCGTCGAGCTCGTTCCAATGAGGGGTCATGACCTATGTTTTTGAGACACAAAATGAAAATAATAGTTATTCAAGATTTTTTTTTGCAAGTGTCATCTGCTTTTCATGTTAGGTAAAGGGCAAAAAAACTCCAAGAAAAACAATGAAGTCCCTATTACACTTACGGCAAAGCATCTTCGATTGCGCGCACGGATACATGACACAATTGTTGATTGCATAATTCACTTGTGAAGTTATCGCTTATAATCAAACCCGGAAATCCCAGTAAATCACACTTTGGAAAGTAATAAAAGGCAATACACCAATTAATTAAAATGAATGAAATGTCGAAGATTGTAACTGAAATAAGATTTTAAATCGACATCTTTTTCTGCTTTGTCCATACTTGTTTTTCCTTCAAAGCGAGCTTCAAAGCACTGATTTACGGCTTTGAATGTGGAAACTGAGATTGAGAAGAAAGCAATATTAATTATTACATTATCGTATACCCATTGGCGGTGGCAGAAAAAGAGAAGCCGAATTTTCGTATTATGTTAACAAGAGTATTACTGTCCTGACTGGAATATCTGCCAGCAACATGCAAAGAGTTGAAACTGTTCTGTAATTACTTAATCGTTGCCTTTTTACACTCTTCATTGGAATATATTTACCCAAACGTTTCTTTAAAAACAATAAGTGATATATTGTCTTCCGGATAACACCAGAATAGGGAGTGCAGCAAAATAGGCCTTGGGCAAGCATATCACTGATTTTAAGATTTAATTCAGGGATTTACAAACCACATATCAGTCGATATATCAAATCTATGTGGAAGACTAAGTGGGTTGGTACGACAAATAGCAAGCTCCATCACATTCGACAAAATATTGCAGGTACTTAGTTGCCTGGCAACATTTGTGGAAACAAATCATGTAATATTGACACGGTGTCATATTGCTTATAAAAGACTCACACATTCCGTTTTGTTAGAGGATAATATGCGACCAGAATGTGTTCTTTGCCACCAGGATTTATTTATTTATTTATTTATTTATTTATTTATTTATTTATTTATCTTTTTATTTATTGGGGTTTAAGGTCACATATTTCTGCACAATGGCTAATCATGGCCATGACAGTTTTACGGGTGGAGGAAGCTGGAGTACCCAGAGAGAATCACCGAGCAACGGCGAGCAACTGCCATCTCCCCAATATACTAACTCCACACAAGCAGGGTTAGAATTGGTTGAAGACAAGTGCACCATCGACGTGCAGTACGTTTTAGTACTCGACGTCACCGTGCCCCCACAAGAGCAGTGGGTGTGAAGTGTCTTTCCAATGACACAACGCGGGTGCCGTAGGTGGGATTCGAATCGAGGACCTCTCAGCTTGCAGTCTGCACCTCTTCCTACTGAGCCATCGCGCCCCCTTGCCACCAGGACTCGACAGTGGAGCGCAGCACATTCTTTTGCACTGTAGATATTTTAATCGTGTCAGACGGCAATATTTTAATGTTGTGTCTTTAAACAAAACCATTTACAACATAAATTCTCATACAGTTGTGTCGTTCCTCAAGGACATCAAAAGTTTTAATAAATTCTAAACTGTTTTTATTTTTTAGACTCTCTTTTCTTCATATCTATTCAACAAGATGACTTCCATGTACACAATATTCTTCAAACCACTGGTTTAATTTTCACTTTACTGTATTCACTAAGCATTTAATCCTCGTGTTCTTTCCAGATTTCACAAACTCGTATTTAATGACAGGTCATTCAAAGAGATTATTATGACAGTAAAGTGATCTGATTTGTCGTATTCCGTCTAATTGACGAGGTCACACCTGGGCAGACTCGATTGCCGTTCACCAGTGCCGTCCTCGTTCTGAGATCAACCATCTACTACGAAATCGGAAAACCTATCAGTGTGATCCGTCGGTCAGGATTCGATGGGTGAAAATCACGGCGTATCATTGATGGGTATAAAATAATATATAACCGTAGAAGGTGATGTGACGTTAAACACCAATATGTAAATAAATATATAAAACTAATGATTATATTTTATTATTAATTGCGGGAGCATATTATTTTCAGGCCAGTGCAAAGCCTTTTCTTCAAATAACCTTGCATTTCTTGTTCAGAAACCAACGTTTGTGAAACTCAATGAAACAATACTGTTTGGATCATTCTATTGGGAATGATCCACACAATATTGTTTCATTGAGTTACACAAATTACAAGTTGTTGGTTGTTTAGACAAAATAAACAAATAGGCGTTTTCAGGAAACATGCTTCTGCTACAGATACTGATACAATAATCGACTACTTCATATTTGCAATAAATGCTGAAAATGCTTGAAGCAGAAGCATATTAAATTATTGTTACTGAAGCGGAGATTATATCTGTGTAGAAAAGAAGTATATTCACTGCGTCAAACAGACCGTACAAAACCTGATGTTTTGTATTAAATTTTATAATTTAATATAGAAAATTTACTTTTATTATTGTGTACGCTTACGCGGCAGAAGTTTTCGCTATTTATGTAACCTCATTTCAGTTACCTGTTACCTTTTTCTGTGCAGGCGGCAATTTTATTATTTCCCGTATAGGCAAATGCA
The DNA here is from genome assembly GCA_031216915.1 of Pictodentalium vernedei. Classification (NCBI taxonomy): domain Eukaryota; kingdom Metazoa; phylum Mollusca; class Scaphopoda; order Dentaliida; family Dentaliidae; genus Pictodentalium; species Pictodentalium vernedei. The sequence continues at coordinate 407,156,672 of CM062290.1, forward strand.
CGCTGTCTTGAATACCGAAGAAAAAACAAAGTAGTGTGAACAAACCACTCGAATACTAACTAACAGTCCCCTGCAGCAATTACAGTATATTTATAGCGCTGGACACGCTCGAAGTTTTTATTTGACAAATAGGTGGGAATAGCAAAAACATTCAGTCGAGAGGGAAATACTTCACTGAATTGAACAATTTATAATGAAAATATCTTGCAAATGAGTACAACGTTTGTGTTTTGGTTTCTCATTTTCGGTACCTGTACGCCTTTACTAACATTACCCCCCCCCCCCCCCCCCCTTGAACCACGTTTCTTGGAATGGTATATCCTTTATGAACGCTTGCAGCGAGGTGGATGAGTCCAATATCAATATACGGGGCGAATACGATAATAACTGCATTCCGCAGCCGTTCGGCTGCAGACTACCGATATTATTTTATCACAATGCCCCGCCTATAGACCTCTTATAATAAAACAAAAATGAGCCAAAATCTACCTTGGACAGAAAAATTGGACTTACGAGTTCAAATGGTTAACGACCTCTTAGAAAAAAAAAAGACAAAGCTCTTTTGTCGGTGGATGTTTCCTGGAAACTACTAGATGTGTAGCTTTATTACACGCATGTTCTTTGGAATCGCCATCTACGGCAACACTAAGCCATGCGGAAAATGAAAATCCGTTCCGCACATATGTGCGAAACGGAAATCGTTGACTGACTATTTTTAAATAGAAGCGAAATTTCACTGGAGTTTTCTACAAATCGTGCACCGCAATTACCATTTGAATCGCCAGCAATAGCTAAAATCGTCTTCTGATTTCCAATGTGTTCTGTGTGCCATTAGGCACATAGAACACATTGGAACTCAGGGGACGAAATAGTAACACTGGTTCCCCTCGCAAATTTTGTTGGCGATAAAATGTGTTCTTTTTGCTGATAGTTGTCAAATGAATTGCTGAGTATCCATATAATTATTGTTTTTTTTATAGACGGGGAGCCGTGTAATAAACACAGAACGACACGCGCGTGTGAATGGGTTAAGCGTGCCATACCGATTAACTCATTCACACGTGTGTGTCGTTCTGTGTATTTCCAAGCTAACTATATTACAAACACGAGAACTCCAAAGTGATGACTCATTGATAGCCACAGGTAATTCCATTTTCCTCTCGCCGATGCACACGTCACCACTCTTCATATTACACAATTTGTCAATGCCGTGACATTTCTCCCTGGAACTGTTTTCTATTGGTCTCCATCACCCAAATCCTCATATTATGTTAAAAGCAGTGAAGGTGTAAATGTTTTCCACCATGCAAGTGAAACGCGGACAGTAATTCTAAAAACGATTGCACAACATCTCATTTTATGATTACTACAGACAAACTTGTTGTTGGGTGTAACTACTACTAAAATTCTACTATGTTGTACATCCCGTCTGTTAGAGTCTTCGAATGGTAGAAGTACCCTTTTAATAAGCACGTTTAAGAATATTTGAAATCTTACAATAAACATTTTGAATAATTGGGTGACCCAAGGCCATACATAGTAGATATTCTGTTTCTCAGGCCATTATTAGTGAAGTTTCATTCGGGCGAGCGGTTTTTTATTTTATGTTTTTATTTCTGTAATTATGTCTTTGCCATCAACAGTTCATGTTTTGGTTTATGATTTAGGCCTCATAATCTACAGAATTGCATGGGTGGTGGTGTATTTCGTCCCTTGAGAGCAAGAAGGCTTTGCAATGCTGAAGCATTGCAAAGACTCCTTGCACTCAAGGGACAAATTTTTCATTTTGTTTAATTTGGGTTAAAGATCAGACATAAACGATTTAATTTTATTTTTTTTTATAAGTTTACATTGGTTATAAAAAGAGAGCATGCAACAGCCAAAAGGACCATGTGGGAGGGCGTAAGAAAAAGATTTTAATTTTTTTAGGCGTGAGTACAATTTTGTAAGTGATATAAAAATGTGCCTTAATTTTTTTCAGTGTTTCTCCCTTTCTGCACTTCTGCTCATTCACTAATATGCATGTGAAGAAAACCATCTGGTATTTATAAAAACATTTTGTAAAATAACACTGGAGGTGACTTGCCATCTAAATACACTTTGGTGTTTCGCTTGTAAACTAAGCATTCAAGCTTTATCAACAAAATACTATGGTGCTATGATACACCATACCAATCCTAAGTTTGTTTCAACATACCTTGAAAAAACTTGGTTTACCGTTATGTTTTGGGGCATATTACTACGGTTTATTATTGGAGTTGAAAATAATACCATGGCGTGACATGATATTTGGATACGGAGCATTCAACCATGAGCAAGACCAGGTTTAATGTACATTAATGAAGGAAAGGGGATACTCACCGCTAGTATACTAGATTGGTCAAGTACAAATAATCCATATATGGTTATACCCATGGGTTGTCCAGATAGGCGTGACATGAAGATAGATACCTACAAAATAAAGTAATATGAGAACGAAATAAAGTAAATGTTTTCAAGACGACCAAGGTCAAAACATACACGGAAATATTCTCATCACGCAACAAGTTTAGAATTACTGTTACAAACAGAACTTAACTATATTTGAGTCTAATCAAAGCCTAAGCCGTTGTATTGGCCTTCGTTACCTTCTTGTGGATATAGTGTTCTCCACACGCATTGAATATATTACAAAATAAACAAAACTAATCTTAGGGGGTCGTTTTTTAAAAAATACAGGGGCTTAAAAGTAGCACGCATCCAGTTTAGTCGCCAATCTGAATAGAAGAAAAAGACAAACCACTGAAAGTTATTGTCGAAAATGATTTATAATAGGGCTTGAGGTGTCACCTGTATAATGGAGGGAATGAAACAAGTTATTCAACAAATCGCGTTGAAACAAAATTCATGTTGAAACATTTTTTTTTAGAAACATTTTCAGAGTATTATCTGCAGACGGCATTGCCAGATTAGTTATATCACTGTCATCCACATAAATGGAAATTATATCGCACCTCACCTTGCGAGACCAAGTGATGGGTTAGGGTTATTTTCCCCATATTTTAGGTTCCTTAACCCTTTATCCAACGAATCGGCCACACCCGCCCGCCTAATATGCAAATTCCGCACCTACATGTAAAAAAATATTATTTTTCATAAAATTTCAACGAAACCATATCATGTGACCCTCTTTGGAACGAGCTAGTTTCAATGATGGGTCACATGATATGGTTTTGTTGAAACTTTTTGAAAAAGTTTAAAAATGATATTTAAAATAATAAATAAAATTGCGCTTGTTTGCACTTCCTATAATATTCTGTTTGTTTGGATAGAAATGAGTTTTGGATTTCATTAAACGTTTCCGTTGTTAGTTCGATGCATATAAAACCTTTTTGGTAAGATATTGACGTAACATGGTCTGAGGATTGCGGCTCGGAGCTTATGTTTAACCGAGACGCGTAACCTCAGACCATGTTACCATCAACTCATCACAATAACGTATATGTTCCAATAAGACACTACCTATGGCGCAAAACCTACATTGTGAAACACGAGAGGCCTATTTACTAAACGTGTGATCGTTAAAAGTTGCCTTATGCAAGGAACTTTTAACGATCGCAGGTTTAGTAAATAAACCTGCTTATGTATACACGACGGCAGTGGATAAATAATCAATAAACCAGATAAACTTATTCCATCTTAATTCAAATCGTAAATCGATTTGTAATTTAAACAACACTTTATCCGAAACACCGTCTGCTGCACGTGTGAAAAATCCAGAAAGATGAAGTGGCTTGCTGGTCACTCTGTTGTTGACGCAGTTACGAAACGGGCGACGTCATTTCAACTATTTCCCATTGTGACGTCAGACGGTAACATTTGCTACTGGATCCGTAAACCTAAAATAAACTACGTCAGCTCTCATCCAAGCAGTGGTCTAGGAGTTTACTCTTATTAGAACATATTTCATTTTAGTGTTAGTTTTGAGCTCGGAAACACCATCTATAGAATGTACGACGATGCCCAAGCAGCATTATGTGAGTAACATACTACAACGTATAGTGTCCTGGCCTACATGATACACCCAGGGTTGTTGCAGTTTTCGTTCATGTGGTTTTTATAATATAGTTAATTTGCAAGAATTATTTACTATTAATGAAAATGTTGTTTGCCTCACATCACACATTAATTGTTCAATCTCATGACTGACATCATCATATAAGGAATTGTATTTGTGCCCAGATGAATAAACGGAAGTCTCCACAGCGAAACTTATCATATTTAGTACGACAGATTTGCTTATACCATGAATGTAAATTCAAAACAGTAGTGACCCAAGTACCGAGACTTGAGGCACCCCATTTGTGATTGTTTAAAGACAGTGATGATCTGTTGTAGAAAACGAACTGGGTTCGTCCAATTAGATAACTTGATTTTGTTCAAGAAGTTTATTATTATAATGGAAACTCCAAGCATAAGCACAACATACCATCTTTATTTATTTTGCTGGTATTGTCAAAAACATGATGCATGTGTTGAAAAAATGGAGCCTTATGTTGAATTTCATTTTTGAAAAGTATATCTTGTACACAATGTTATTTTACTGAATGGGTATGCATTCTATTGTATACCAGCTCTTCCAGTGACTCGTCTATCTCCTAACCAATTGGAACTCGACCTTTAAGAAATTTGTGGTTAATTCATGACAATCTGTTCATAATTTAGAGTAACGGTTGCTTCATGTGGTGACAATGTTTGGCCTTTTACTCGGTTTAATGAGAAACCACATTTGCATGGTTACTACAAAGGAAATAAAAGAAATGTTTTGGGCAAACAAGTTATTGTCTTATTTTAAATTAAAGCGGGGTGTGATGCGCAATTACCTTTAACAACCGATCTGTTTAAGAATGAGTAAACTGGTTTTGTTTGCTTGACACAAACATGCCAGATCATTTTAAAATCAGTTTTGTTGTCTATGACCTTCTATATATCATGAAGAATATTGAGAGCTGATCGGCAAGGATTGCAATAGACCTGCAGTCACCTATGACGCTTGACTGATGCATTTACCGGAACACTGTATCTGTTAAATGGGGAAAGCATTATTATATTTAGGAAAATATTGAAAGAACGATTCCGATCGCCATCGTAATAAACAGAACTAAAATTTGATTTTGTGGGCTGATATTTGTGATAAAACGCAAACTGATTTTGACAGAAGGACCCATTGGTTAGGTAATTTTGAGGCTTGATTGTTATGACAAGTCTATCTATCTGAAAGTTCGCTGAATAGTGAATTTCCCTTGACAAAAAGACCCACATCACCCCTGTTTCATCGCCAAGGGAGGACACACACACCATCCATCTTGTCATCGCCAGGTAAATAATAATCTATTTAATGTTGACATTCGACAACCTGCGACTGTCCGATCTATTTTGTGTTATCTAAGAATATAACGGGGCTACATATAAACAGATCAGCATACGCGTTCGAACTGTCATTTTTACCGCATGAGGTCGACTTGGGCGGGGGATAATATAGAACGAGAAGCCTTCGGCTTCTCGTTCAATATTATCCCTCCGCCCAAATCGATCTCGTGCGGTAAAATATGAACTACGAACGCGTATGCTGTTCTGTATTTATTGCACGCCTACAGATTACTAAAAAATAATAAAAACACAAATTATTGCCAAAAATAGCCAAAACGTAGAAAAAGAAATAGTTAAATAGTCCGCGCACATGATCCGTATTGTTCAAGGACATGACAAAAAAGTTATTGCTCACTGTGGTGTTTGCAGAAAAAGTGTGTACTTTATTGAAATAAAACTGAATCAAAGTTTGCCTATAATTTGGTTTCCAATTATATGGACATTGTCGAAAGACTGTTTGTTAAAGTTACAAAGGTATTTAACGATGGAAAATAAGTATGGTCTAAAGTAAAAAATGTAAGAAATCAAACATTCTACTGAAAAAATATTTTCGGCAAAGGCTGCAATATAATGAGGTCAAAATGTACTTTAAAGTGTAAAAACATTCTAACGTTCATTAAAGATAATGCTTCGTAACGAACGAAAGAACAATCGATTATTTCACAGAATAAAACAGACAATTTTCGCGCCTTTATCACGGCTATGTCAAAATTCAATCTGTTCTCCAAAGGTTACTGTTCATAAACGTATAGCTAATGATTAGTCAGAAGTCATTAAGCGTCTTATTTATCACCCTACTCAACTCCGCCTGCCACTATAATTTGATTTAATGGATGACATATCTTTTCTAAAGTCCCTGCATCTTTTTTATTCAAATGTTTACTCAGTGATGAGATGGAGTGTTTAAGACCTGTTTTTCCGCATTATCTGCTCCTTGGATACCTAAGAAGCCCATACCTCCATATAACTAGCAACATATGAAGTAATACTGGTTAGACATCAGTACATTCAACTTTTCACGGTGTTTGAGTTTAAATTTCATCAACCTGGGATTGCGTTGAGCTTGTAAACTTTCAATGGAGTGCAATTGGGAAGAGAAGGATTAAAATGTTTCAGTATCAGTATCTTTAAAAACCGTTGTAACGTCCACGAGGGATGAAAACTCCACCTCGAAGTCTAACGCTCCAGAAATAGACAGAAAGAAAATGTAGGGACAGGTCATTCAGGGTGGAGGCTGTGAAGTGTGTGACGGAGGGATAACATGCGGGTTTGTACTGATAAAATGGTAGATATATGCGTGTACATAGGGTGATAAGTTTGTAAAGGATGTCTCAAGAGCATTTGGTTGGAGTATTCGACTTGTAACAATAGAATTTGCACCCACGGAGCAGACGGTCAATTTGAATGCCGGGGTAGAATACTCTAGAAATTAAATATAACTGTACAACTCATTTCTATAACTACCTCTTGCATGTCCTTTTCGGATAATCTGCTCATATCTAGTTGATGTAATGCGTTTAATGGTTGATGGATCTGTATAAAGATAAAAATAAAAACGACAAATTAGTTGATTTATTTGCAAGAAACAGGTACCAGAACTAGAACACAACGTTCATTAAACTCTATTTGTGTTGTTATAACTTATGTAGATTCAATATCATTTGAAACGCAAATACAATTACTGTTTGTTTTGCAATAATTCCAAAAAAACATATGTATGTCGCCGAAATATATACTGAAAATGCCATTCGGTTTCTTAGAGATTGTGGTTTCTCCTACTGTGCCAATAAATAATTAACGCTTTTCATTACTTCTAAGTTTATCTTACTTTCTTCACTAGGTCTCCACCTTTTAAACCAAGGTCGGTTGGTGGTTGCAGCACAACGACGTATATGTTTTTATTTATTCCATATATTTATTCCCCCCACCAAAGACACTCCTTTCGACTTCCACCCAAATATATGCTTGAAGTTCGGAATCCTGGCAGAGTTTTCGTGCAGGTTTCAATTGCATAAGTAGATTGTCAAAGTGTTATTAGAACCCACTTATCTATTTATTTATTCAGCACCCAGAGAGACTCCCCGAACAAAGGATAGCAACTGTCAAACTCCCCAACGTACTTACTGCACACTAGCACGGTTAGTATCGGTTATAACAAGTGCATTATCGACTTGCGCTCCGCCACCATGCCCTCACGCGGGCAACTGGATTTAAGTGCCTTGCCCAGGCACACAATGCAGTTACCCCTGGTTTCTTAGCGTATAATCATGAGCTGGAAGGTTACAAAACTCAGCAACCGCTATTAATTGTTCTCAAGGGAAGTAATAAAAATGCTGAAAAGTCCCCATGCCCAATTGTAGGATGGATGCACTCTCTCTCCCTCTACTTCAACTCCTTTTACATAACATAGATACAGAAACAGCGCAACAAGCGTGAAAACACAGAGGCGCCTACATTCATTGGAATTGTGAATCTCGGCGAGCAATCCTGAGGCACATCCGTTGAAAAAGTCGTGCAATGTTGGACCCTTAACTTGCTACCATGTTTCCCCGATGCAGCCATTTCTGACATTAATCAAGCAAGTGGACTTTGATGTATTCTTATTAATGTTTTACTTAAATTTGTAGCCGACTATATCTGAAATGCTCATTTGTTTGCCATCACCAACGAATTTGAAGATGCATCGACGGGTTAGATCGCCCAGCGAATTTGAACATGCATCGACGAGTTAAATTGCATTATTTCCAGCAGTAGAGGCTGAGTGGTCAACGCGCTGCATAATTATTTGACAGAGACTATGGAAGTTTTTCTCTCCATATGTATTTTAAATGGTCACTTTGTGTTATGTTTTAACTGACTCTGGTGTGAATCTGTTATGAACTAAAATGAAATTCAGCAATTCTGTGTACTCAAAGTTGTTATTCGATATCGTCATGAAAACAAAATAATGGGTACATTTGTTACGGTTTCGAAACTTTTATTTTCTCACAGTAATTCATTCGCGATTCGTCTGTTATTTCTCATAATTTTCTCCATCCAAATAAAATAGTTACACACATTTGCATTAATGACATACTGCGCTGTATGCTCAGTTCAATATCATATGGAAAACATCTACAGTTTCAGACTGGGATATCGGAATTATTTCACGAATGAGATTATACAATATCTCATTGGTCTTCTTTACGAATGAAACTATTAAAAGGGTATGTGTTGTTTTTTTTTCATTTATTTTGCGTTTGATAATTGCGTCTACCAGAGACATTTGGAAAAGTATTGATTATCACGAGTTGGGCATTTCAGTTTGGAAAATAGCTATCAGATTGTCTCTTGACAAAGATAGATACAGGTCGGCTGGGTGGTTGACAACCCCCACGCCCGTGTGATATATTGATCATTGGTCTTCTTAACTGAGGCTGGTCTTCCGGTGGGAGTGTTAAAGTGATTTGTTCCGACTGTGATGGTTCGAGCCATCACAGTGGGAACAAATTATTAACACTCCCACCGGAAGACAAGCCTCAGCTAAGAAGACCAATGTAGTGGGAATATTAATCAGTCGGCATTGAAGTTAAAACAGCTGAAGACATTCTGTATTGCTTTAGTTTACCATATTCAGGAATTCCAAATTCAGCTCTCCGATTTCGGATTAAATGTGAGTTTCGAATCGAATTCTTTTCGAATAACGAATTTTCGTAGGACACTAGAGACTTGGTTTTACAACCAATCACAGTGGGTTATAGGCCAATTTTGACACTAACTCTATTGCTATGTTCTATCTTCTGTATTCACCAGTTTACAAAATATAACATAAATTTGCGGAATACATATATTTAATACATGGAGGTCAGTATCATTAGGTTTCAAAATCAATTGATAATCTCACGTTTTACCACAGAGAAGGCAGAACCAGACTGGCTGTCCAACTGCTTTCCCCTTTTCGTTTCTCCCCATTGATGATTTCATGATCCGATGAATCTATTCAGGATAGCTCTAACAAAATACATTACAACCGCCGTAGACTTGTCGAAGTCAACGCGTGACAGTGATGTTCACGCATACGTTTACCAGGTACTGAAATGTTCATCAGCAAAATTGTAATTAATGAAGCATCGGGTTGCGCCCGGTGCTTCATTAATTAAATTGTTGATGAGTATTCTTATAACTGGTGTTTGGAAATTAATATTGGCCACCCATGGAAAGTGACCAGTCCACGGCGGCCGTACTGTAGCCGTCGAAGAATCAATGTCAGTAATTGTAAAAAAAATGGAAAGCATCAAACTAATTGTTTTTAACGTTTCAGAAAACTACGACAAATCCGATACTATCGGTGGATCTAACAATTAACTTCTTGCGTGGTGTCGGTAAGTGTTCCTACGCGGGACAGCAAATCTATTGCTGCTAGTATAAATATAATTTTGGCATTTTATTCGTTTTCAAATTCACCTTGGTAAATTGAATCAGTCGTTCTACCAGTGCTGTTTGTAACTAAATGGTCGCGACTGTATCGTCAAATCTCCAGTCAGCTTCTGTGAAATAACTCTGATAAGATTTGATGACAATATTTTAACCATCTACTCAACAGGTAAAGATTTGAGGTACTGTCCGGTTTGATTCACATTTTAACAGACAGAGTGCCATCTTCATTTTGATTTCAGTATCTGACATTTGTTCATTAAAACCAATTTCGTTACAGTTTAATGCAGAATGCGTTTGGGTTTTAATACACAAAAACTATACAATAACTGAACCCCGAGGATAAAATACATGTCTATCTCGAACGGAATCTGAAGCAAGCGTTAAGAATACGATGCCACAAAGGTATAACCGGTATAACGCCATCAAAGAGGCTTTTAGCATTGAGATAATTAACCCTTTATCCAACGCACAAGGTATAAACAATTGTCATTTTAATTTTGTTTTTAAATATTTAAACAAAATTCAAAACAACCATATTATGTGACCTCTCATTGGAACGAGGTCGTTCCAATGAGGGGTCACGTGATATGGCTTTGTTGAAAGTTTTGGATTTTTTTTTCAGCTACTGAGTTTGCATATTACGCGGCTGATGCCGCCGATTAGTTTTGTAACTTACTAAAAGTAGGATCAAGTGGCATCGGTTCTGTAAATACTATAAGCCTGCTACAAATACGTAATCCGTTAGAATATACTACACCCGCCGTGGACTGGTCACTTTCCATGAGTGGACTTGATGTCCACGGACACAGTAATATTAGATTCCAAACACTAATTATAGGAATAATCATCAACATTTTATTAATGCTTCATTAATTAAAGTTTTACTGATAATGAATTTTATTGCATGGTAAACGCATGCGTGGACATCACTGCCCATGCGTGGATTACGAAGAGTCCATGGCGACTGGACAGTAGCATTTATCGCAACCTCTTCAAAACCCACGGCAGATGCCACAACAATAAATAATTAATACACAGAACGACACGAGTGTGTGAATGAGTTGATCGATACGGAACGAGTGTCAGCGCGGAAGGATAGAAGGAGAGGCCACAGGCCTCGAGTTGTATCCTTACGCGATGGCACAAGTGCCATATCGATTAACCTATTCACACACGCTTGTCGTACTGTGTTATTACAAGCCTTCACGTCTATAAAAATATTAGGACACTAAGCAATTTATTTAAGAACTATCAACAAAAGAGCACATTTTATCACCAACCAAATCTGCGAGGGGAATCCGTGTTACTACATCGCTCCCTCAGTTCCAATGTGTTATATGTGCCTACTGGCACATAGAACATATTGGAACCCAGGGGACGATTTTCAACAATCGCTAGCGATACAAACGGTAATTGCGTTGCACGATGGGTAGAAACTTCAAGTGACATTACGCTTCTATTTTAAAATAGTCAGTCAACGATTTCCAGTCCACACATTTGTGCGGAACAGTTTTTCATTTTCCGCATGGTTTGGTGTTGCTGTAGATGGGGATTACACGGAACAGGCGTGTAATAAATATATAAATAGTGCCAAATAATAGACATCCATAGTTAACTAAAACAATTCTGATTGTGAAAGTTTTGAAAGCAACCGAGATAAATTGAACTAAAACATACCTTCTTACTGAGTAGAACAGCTGCCAGCGTTGTTGTACTAATACAGAACATCATGATTCCAAGATAGCTGACCATCGTTACAGATTCCTCAGCGGATAATGTCCCCTGGACATTGGTGTAGATTGTCAGGCAAATAATAATTACTGTTCCCGCATACATTGATGCAAGGAAATGGCGTATACATGAATCAAACGCCCAAACAATATTAAGCAGTTCCTCGAGGTGGGATTTTGTCTGTCGTATATAACCAGTTGGATATCTTCGAACGTTGTCTGTATTTTTCAGTTTGTCGCCTATCACCTTTATTTCAGCGTACATGATATACGTAAACAGGCAATATGCTACTAGGAAGATGTAGTTCATAAAACCTGTGATGAGCGATACAAAGAACAACCAAGCCATTTTAAAGTTTATGCTTTCCAAATCTTCAATTCCAAACAACTTTAGTGACATAAAGCTTATGACAACAGGTAGATTTTTATCAGACGTTTCGATGAGTATCAAAAAACCAATGTTGACGCATACCCAACAAAACAACGCAACAGGAAGGGCGAACTTGAAAATCTTCTTTATTTTTCGTGTGTTAAAAACCCAGCCATACATTTTCTCATACGCCAGGAGCTGATCGATGAATGGTTTCAATTCTCTAGACAACGTCCAAAGAGATGTTACAACAATGTAGCCAAATAGTGTATAGAGTACAGCATTAGTGATTGTTGAAACAAAAGCTGTAGACAAGCCTACATTACGCTTGTCGTATATATCGTATCCGACACGTATAGCATTTAACCAAAGAATCAAACAAATAACAGTACAATAAAGTAAATGGCATAGGCTGCTGATCGTGTGCCTTCCACGTGTGTATCCCTTTCTACATACACTGTACAAAATATCATTATACATTCCACATATCTTCATAAGAGTAACAATACGATAAAATGCAGGTTCCATACTACTTATTCGTGCAGACTGTTGTCCAACATCCTCTAGAGATCCGATCGATATAATCTTTGTTGGCATTCTGTTTGTGTTTAATTTTTTTTCCTCATATTGTTCCATACATTATCCTTGCATGTTGAGGCAAAGAACAATTAGAAAACAGATCAGTATTTTTTACTTTGTTGTAGATATTCTGCCAAGCAATGTTTACCCGTAGTTTCTGGTGTGTAATCAGGATTAGATGACCGTCTCTTGCGTACATCTCATTCAATACCTGTACCTGCATTTGTAAAGAAAAATATGTTTAATATTATGACACAAGAAAAAGATAACAATTTGTGCCATTCAGATTGACAGGCTTGGGTCAATTACATCACCGATGTAATTAATTACAATTACACTGGAAGGTGCCAATTATATTTCAATTAAATCTAAAACAAAAAGTAATTAATTACAATCACAAATTACGTGATAAAGTAATTAATTACACTCTTAATTACATCTTAAGGGATGAATGACAAGATGGGTTTGTTCAAGCACTTTATTGAAACCATGGTTAAAATAACATAGAAACATGGCCATGACAGAAACCTCAAATTAACACATAACACATAATCAAATTAGGATATATTGGCTTTACTAAAGAGATGCCGCATGGCAGCTGACGAAGCAGGTATGCAGGTGTGTTTGGCTGCCAGTACACTCAAACCAGGATACAAATTGTCATTGCCATGCCAGAAAGCTAATGCAATAGTGTCTGTCACTAGGCAAACAAGGCGCTTTCAAATACTGAGTAGCTTCATCATAGTCCGGTTCTACTCTTTGGATAGCTGGTTAGTATACATGTATGGCATGTATGGAATGGTAAGTATATTAACTCTTTGCAAGCTGCCGGAGGGTATTCCTGCCAGAGCCAGTATTTTTCTTGATATTGACATATGTATAATCTGGGCACATTTATTCCAATTTCCACCATGTAAATTGAGTAAACTTTTTCACCAATGATTTTTCGAGTTAAATTTAGAAGAAGTTTTCATCTAATCTAGTCATGGGTGCTACACAGCAGCCAAGACCAGATTTGATGAAAAAATACTCAGCGGGTTAAGCGTTAATGCGGACTGTTCTAATTTTGTTGCTTGATAGTCCATCATTGCTAAGTGCAAATAAACTTAGGCAAATGAATGACCAATGTATTAAATCACCTGAGACTTACTTTCGAGAATGCTAACTCATCTTTCCTTTGTTGAATATATCAATGAATTCAAAGTTTTGCGAGACGCCCACCAAATCAAAATTTGTTATTTTAATTATTTAGTTTTTCAAAGATTTAAAGAAATGCCCGAAAAACCATATCGTGTGACACCTCTTTGAAACGAGGTTGACGAGGTCATGTTAATGAAGGGTGACCTGATTTGGTTTTGTTGAAAATGTTTTTTTCTGCTACTTAATTGAAACTTGCACGGGCGGATGTCGACGATTCGTGAGGTAAGTGGTGAACATTTAGGATATTGCAATTTTGAATTAGGCCTAAATGTTCGGAGTGTCACAAGATTTTGATTAAAACTGTGAGTATCATCTTATAATGCTTACACCACTGCTGATTTTTTTTTAAAATGAACATTGCATTAGCAGTGGATTCTCAGGGGAGGTTAGTTTCAGTAGATACCAGTAGACCATGCGATTTCTCCCATGAATCCAGTTGATCATGTGACATTCGAACATCGTGCATTGATATTACACAATACATTCGATGTTCCAGAGTCTATTTTACATTCTGCAATTTCTGATTACGTTCCATAAATAGACGATTTCCCCGACTCGAGTGTGCTTTGTATTTTAGCAGACCTTTAAATTCTTCCCAACTGACGACGGTAAACGCTGTGCCCAAATAAGATAATTGGGCCCAAATTTTGCGTACTTCGAAACTTTTTTCAAGTTTTGCAGTGTTTCGGCAATATATAGTTTTGCCTGGTGTCCATGATGCTTGCAATATAACTTAGAGCTTACCTTCGAAGCAAACAGTGCAACAGATATTTTTTTTTTCTAAAAGACCCACAGAGTTCGCCATAGAAAAGCAATCGGCGTCGACAGTGTCGAACACGACACTGTCGACGCCGATTGCTTTTTTGTGGCCAATTCCATATGATCATGCACTTAAAGCTTGAGATCTATTATATTCATGTTTGAGGCATTTCTCAGTAAACGCCATGCGTAATTTACATTCAAATAGACCTTTGGCTCGGCACTGGGAAACTAAGAATCATTCTCGAGTTAGTCGAGTAAACTTACGTCAAAGTGTAGCGGGAACCTATAACAAGTGGCTGTAAACTAGCAGTTTAATACGGGGGACCTAAAACTCAAACAGACGCCAAGAAGAAGAAAATATCGGTGCTTTTTCTCCAACCATGCAGACCACATCCATATTTGCCGTTGTGCTCAAATTAGACTTATCTAAAGGTCTGATTCTAGGCATTATATTGATAGTTTATGGGAATTATTTTGTAGCAGAAGAAGTTACGTTGTTTTGTTTTTTGTTTAGGAATAACTTTGACCGAATTATCGTTAGTCACGGAGGTGCCCTGTAGATACGCCAACTCGATAGACTGTCAGGACTTGAACTAAATCTGTTTTATGAAGGGAATAAACATAAGATGTCAACCACGAGTGTTCGAAATCCACGAGGTGATGAAACAAATTTTGCAGGTAATCAATTTGTTTCATCACCTCGTGGATTTCGAGCAGTCATGATTTAATTTTTAAATAACATTAGACGAGTGTTGTTTGAATGCAGGAAATAAATTATGTTATCGAATGTATGGTTTCCCAAAATATAACCCCTAACTTCCATACGAATGGATTACTGGAATGCCCATTATCATTAAAATAATTAAAAAGAAGTGCAGCTATTGCTGCTATTGGAAAGTAGAAACCTTGTTACTATTTTTTTGGTGCTCTGTTTCGTTTGCTGCCTGATGACGTGACGGCTGTTGCGCTGTGACTGCAATCATAGTGTCGCAGGTTTCCCGTTATCAACCGTCACCGATGGGATGAGTTACAGCGTTATTTGATGTGACGCCATCCTGGGGAGGCAGATGTCGTTGAGATGTTTTTTGCCGATGTTCCAGTAATCTGGTTATATAGAGATCAGTGGTAGTGGCCTAATATGCCAGATATTGTTTTAGAAACGGCGCAGAAACAAATATTTTCCGTACTTTAACGTCACCTACCTAATTAGGAATTCGGACTGCAAACAAACACACGTCTGGGCACGGTTGTGCCGAATCGACAGCGGGACCCATTTGCGTACAGCCATGGACCGGACATGTTGCGAAATGAACATATCTGGGGTGGTATTTGGGTAGAATGTAAAGCAATGAAGTTATACATGTGGGAGTATCAACCTGATGATACAATTTTCATTTTAAAACGAACCACGAATAATACACAACGAAAACCACAAATCACATCTAACCATTCTATAACCCTTTACCCAACGTAACGGCCAAAACCGGCCAGCGCTATTCTCAAAAATCGCCAATTAATTTTCAAAATATTTTCATTTTTTGTCTCAAAAACATAGGTTATGACCCCTCGTTGGAACGAGCTCGTCGAGCTCGTTCCAACGAGGGGTCATAACCTATGTTTTTGAGACAAAAAATGAAAAAAAATTAGTTATTCAAGAATTTTTTTTGCAAGTGTCGTCTGCTTTTCATGTTAGGTAAAGGGTTAAACAGATTAATTATCACTAGATGTCAACCTGGGGTGAGATGTTTATTAACCCTTTACCTAACATGAAAAGCAGACGACACTTGCAAAAAAAATTCTTGAATAACTAATTTTTTTCATTTTTTGTCTCAAAAACATAGGTTATGACCCCTCGTTGGAACGAGCTCGACGAGCTCGTTCCAACGAGGGGTCATAACCTATGTTTTTGAGACAAAAGATGAAAATATTTTGAAAATTAATTGGCGATTTTTGAGAATAGCGCTGGCCGGTTTTGGCCGTTACGTTGGGTAAAGGGTTAAGGTCATCTAAATGATATGAAATTCAAATATTGTCTGTCCAAGTGTTTTAAATTTAGAATTCTTTTTGCTTTGCTTTAAACTGACAAAAGACATTACATTTTAGCAATTTCAAAAGGACATTTTGATAGTCGATTTGCTTGCAATGATGTCACCCTTAAGTCAGAGGATACTTTGACACCAATGTCATCTTAACCTTCTCCATACTGATGTCGACATTTATAATTTTTAGAAAATATTTTAGAGTATGCCATCTTTATTATCCGCATCCCATTACGCATGCACTAGAACATCATTGATCTTTTTGATACAACAAAAGCAACCACTTGCCATTCATCACCTGCAATTGCGTACCCTGTACAAACAAATGATGTACATGAGACATATCCAACACTTTTCTCCATAAAAATTCCAACTCCACTGTCCGATAACCATGCATATATTATCCACATATAAAGACTTTGAAGAGTTCTCTTGTATTTTACGCATCCGTGTGGGGTTCTCCCTTATTGTGGGACCTACAAAAGTGTTACATTCAACGTCAGAACTACCTACGTCAAACTCGGGAGGTGGGAAATTTAGAGCCTCTGTACTTACACCTTCACGTCCCAGTGACACATCTCCTTCGAGCTGTCAGATGATGGCTACGGGAGGGGGAGGGGGCGGATTGTCGAATGGGCGACAAACACTGCGGATAAATTTAGAGAGGTCAAATTAAATTATACTTCCTAGGCACTAAACACATGTTGTTTGTCATAACATTTCTTCCAAAAAACGCGTTGATAGTCAAAATACGAATTTTCCACATATCACGAAAATAGGACCTAACTTTTTTTGCCGGACGAGCCACAAATTTTCCGATAAAATGTGTGGTGGGGGCTGTAACCGCTTCCGGTTCCAACTCTATGTACGACCCTGCGTTCAGAAGATGTTCGTGGACTCTGAAAAAACTTTAATTGATCATCCTACTGTCTCAAAATGTGGCAATTCCAGTACTGCAAGACCACCAATCCAACACCTCGATCAATTATTCGTCCATCCATTGTAACGCCGCATCCAAATGACCCTGAAAACTCCAGGAATATTTACTTCTGAAGATGCATTTTTCAAACGTTCAAACATGAAATTAAAGCAGTGCCGACTTACATGTACGAACACAGAAGAACAGACAAAAGTGAAACATGGACCTGAGGAGGCGGTCCACGGAACAGCCTTCTAACATGCATCTGAAAACACAAAAGGTATTTTCTAAATGTTTTAACATAGAACTAATATCGCCAAATTGCGATGTAATTAAAAGTAAAAATCGGCGCTGAATAAAACGGATCACGGAAGACCCCTTCTTATCTGAGAACGCCTGAGAAAATTAGTTACGTAAGTTACATTCTTGTGCTGAACATTAGAGATTGTTCGAGCTGAAAATCAGAGATGTACGCGAAAGGGTAATTAAAATTGAGTTGGGGAAAACTTTGAGCCCCTTTACGCCAGGAATGCGCAACTTTAGATATGTGTTTTCTTCAATACTCTAATAGCACTAACAACTGGAGAGCATCATGCCTTCCGAATGCGATAGTGTAATTAAAACCGTCTAAACTCTCAGAGCAATGGGGTCAGCGTTGTTTCACCAGGTTGCGTTGAATGGGAACGTATTCCGTTCTAAGAACGCACAAAACGTAGATACGCATTATTCTGTAATGATAGTTTCCAGAACGGACTGTGACCCAACCCCAAACCTAATTTCTACCTCTGAGTAGATTCATTTTATCAGGTGTTAGATATAATAAAGGAAAACACATACTGAATTGTACTGCTTTCTTCTCTCGGGTATCTGGATTGACAGAAGAAACTTTGATACGAACTCACACGTCAACTGTTTTTTAGGAGACTTGTCAGATTGGGGTTCGAGCCATAGGTCCCTCCGATTTTTAGCGAGCTGCAGATCCAACCTCTCAGGCCAAGAGTCAGATTCTGTAGGGTCTTCGTCGGTGTTATTATATAGGACCAGTCTAGCCTTAATTAACCCATCACATACGTTTAAGTTCAATCGGATGGAATATTTCTATTGTTCGCTTTTCCGACCATCTGAAAACATTCCATCAGCTTGAATTTAACAGTATCATAAACATTCGTTTTCTTTGCAAAACGAAAGAATTATTTCCCAATTGAGACTTGATTCGACAAATCTTTAATGGCATTATCAACACTATTAGAATGTTTCAGAAATGGAGACACCACACCACACCGCAGTTTATGACGGTGCCGCGTTATACCACAAATTATGCTAATATCTTGATGGTTCCAAGGAGACCTGGATTATTTTGAAAACGCAAGCTAATTCCCAGAAGTGATTCAACGAAAAACGTCCATCACCGAATGAGCCCAGCAGGTGTATGCCGCCTTTTAACGTGCTAATCCGCAAAATAACGTGCCCCACGTCGCTCCCTGTCACCTTAAAGTAGAGCATATCTAACATCGGACGAAAAGTTCCGTCCACTGACAGTAAACTGTGACCAAACTTGTGGAAGCAACTTCTCAAATCTTTTAGAAATGTTTTTGTAGGAAATCTATTTTTGTTTAGCTCTACAACGTGGTAAAATTCACGAAAATCCGACGGTATTTAACGTTTAAAGACGTTGACGTCAATAACGTCACCCTAAATTCGGTCATAACTATTGGGAATTTCCAGGGTCTCGAACGGAAGATTTGTTGGAGATGATATATCCAAAACTTAAACGTGGTAGGGTTGATACAAGTGTTAATATTAACCCTTTAAACGAGCGGCCGCTTTTCCGGCCAGGAACATGATACGTCATAACCTCATTAAATAGGATGGCTGTTCAGTAAATATGTGAAGTAGACCAATCAATATTTTCAACGTGCAGCCCCGAGGCTACGCGTTGAAAATATTGATTGGCCTACCCCAAATAATGAATATGGACTCTTCTAATTGTTGCCATTGAAGTGGCATGGAACATACCTTCAGCGTTCAAAGGGTTAAAAGAGTAAGAAAACAAAACGCTAAAACTGAGTTCTTTGGGCTAAAGGTTGAGATTTGAAAATATTAAAATGACGTGCACTACCGCACCCAAGCGTAAGAAAGGTCACGATGTTTCAAAGCCGCAGAAATTGTAACGAGGGAGTTACGTCTGTTTCCGTTTTGGGTTTTAGGTTATAAGAGCCAAGGAGCGTTCAAACTTCAAGTGACGTAACAATGTTAAAAATGAAGTTAAATCAAAAACAAAAAATAACAAGCTATCTTCTAATTTTTTTAGATCTACAACATATTAAAATTTCAGGAGAATGCGACGTCATTTAATTTGTAATTATGTTGACGTCAATAACATCACCATAAATTCGGCTATAAGTATTGGAATTCCCTGGGTCGGTACCCAATTGTTAGATATGGATTTTGTGAGAGATGATATATCCAAAATTTGAAAGACAGAGGTTTGATAGAGGCATTAATATTTAAAGAGTTTGAAAAAAAATGACGTTGTTTTGGATAAAGATTGAAATTTTAAAATATCTAACTGGTTTTCACTGGCGTTAACAAGGTAACGGAGTTTCAGAGCTGTAGATATGTTAACGAAGGAATGATGCGCGTCGCCGTTTTGGCCTTTCAAGTTATAAATAATCCGAACCGCTCATACGTTTGAATGGGTTAAGAATTATCGCACGAAATTGCTTTGGCCCAGGGTATCACGAGAGCAATAATTATGAACCCATTCAAACGTATGTGCGGTTCTGTATTTATCACACACTTCACATGCAACAACCAGTCTACACGGAAATTGAATTTACAGCACTTTTCAACTGGATAATTGCTGCGTTTCCTTCGTTGTTTCGAGGCATCATTGTTAGGTGCTGAGGTACCAACCCTAATTGTTTTTTTTTTAATTTTTACGGCATTCAATTGGTTAAAACAAATTGAAGCCGATCAGTGTCACGGTCACGATGATCGAACTTCAAATATTGACTAAACTGCAGGGAACAACACAACAAAAACTTTTTAAATAGCGAATAAGTGTAAAACACTCCATCATTGTATGACCAGTTGTGGACAGTATTTGTCAAGGAACACGCAGTCAGAATGGTATTAATATATTGTAGATTTTTGATTCGAATCTGATTGTTTACATATCCCGGGTAAACAAATCTAAATGAGGAACCTGGAATTTCCAAGCGACCTCGACTCCGGTGTATTCGACCAATGATGACGTGATTGCTTTTAGACGGGTTCCTTCTCTGTTTACTTTGGAATCGAAATCGATCGTGTTTTGTATCAACACATATGTGATGCAACTCTAGTTTTATCGTACAAGCAGAACAGTGGAAATTTAGTGTTTTACATTAATTGTTGTGTGGTAAAATATCGTTTACAACATGCGTAACACGGGAATGATGTCCAAACTCAACGTAGACGTGGTAACGTTTTGAGTGAGTTGGATTGGAAAGTAGAACTGAACTGTGAGTGGGTTGGTTTCGATAGTAGAACTGAATTAATCTTCTCTTATTTTTCATTAACCCTTTACATAACGAATCATCCGCATCCGCCCGAGTAATATGCAAATTCAGCAGTTGAAAAGATATTATTTTTCAAAAAATTTCAACAAAACCATATCATGTGATCCCTCGTAGGAACAAGCTCATGTTTTGTGGCATAGGTAATAATATTTAGAAAGCGATTTTTGTAAGCAGCACTGGCCAGCTTTAGTCGTTACCTTATCTAAAAGTTTAAATTACACATTGTGTGATAAAAAGGATCTGAAGTTCGTCATGATTTGACATGACATGTCTGAACCCTGTTCACTGAATTCGGTCTGAGCTTCGGTAAGCAATCGGGACGAGGAACTTTTGAATTCCAAGCGATCTCGACTCCGGAACATTCGACCAACCATGACTTGATTTATTTAGACGGGTTCCTTCTCTGTTTCCGTTGGAAACCAAATCGAACGTGTTTTTATCACCACAGGCGCGATACAGCTTTATTTTTATCGCACAGGCAGAACAGCGGAAATCCCGTGTTTTACATTAATAGGTGTGTGATTAAAGCTAAAAAGTGTTAAAACTTCAAGTGACGTGAAAACGTCAAAATGGGATAAATCGGAAAACAAAAGATAGCTCTCTCCTAATTCTTGAGCTCTACAACATATTAAATTTATTGAGAATCCGACATAATTTAATTTTAATGACGTTAACATCAATAACGTCAATCTTAATTCGGCCATAACTATCGGGAATTCCTCAGGTCGGTACCGAACTTTTAGATATGTTTTTTTCTTGGCGATGATACGTCCAAAATTTGAGAGGGAAGTTTGAGAGTGACTTTGGTATTAAAAGAGTGAGAAAAAAAACAACATTAAAACTGACGTTGTTTAGAATGAAGATTGATATTTGAAAATATTACAATGACGAGCAGTATATCTCTCAGGCATGAAGAAGGTCACAAAGTTTCGTAACTGTATATATTGTAACGAGGGAGTTATGCCTGTTGCCGCTTAGCCCCTGATGTTATGAAACCAAAAATGTCATAAAGCTTCAAAGATCTAATAATCGGATAAAATAAACAACAGCTATGTACTATTTTAAGGGGTTTGATACAGGCAACTGTACTGTATTCGTAAACTATAAAGTATCCGGAAAACAAATTTTGTAGTTAACAATAGTAAATTCGTAATGTAAACCCGACCATCTGTAGTGGGCTCATGAGGTCGGTTCAGCTTGTCAAGGACGACATTGGTACATAATCGGGTTGTCGCTTGTTCGTTTTTGGTAAAATTTATTCCTGTTCAATATACAGTTAAAACTAGAAGTCCTGTCATAAAATGCGCTCAAATCGCACGTCGATCTGCGCGTTAATCTACGCGTTATGACCACAGTAAGAATATCCAATTCTGTTTATATGGTCTGTGCACAAGCAATGTTTCAGCCAATGGATCCCCGGGTAACCTGGAGGTCCGTTGTCAGAAACATTGCATATGTTTGCTATGAGTATCTAGTTTTATCTGTAGGCTCATGAGATCGGTTCAGCTTGTAAAGGGCGACATTGGTACAACATCGGGTTGTCGCTTGTTCGTTTTTTGTAAAATGTGTTCCTTCTTAATATAGCGGTTGAATTGTTTTTTTTTGTTTTTTTTAAAGCGGAGTTATATGTATTGCACTTCGTGTCTTCAGACTTAAACTGATAGAATAAATGAAACAATGCACAGTTTCGTCACTCTCAGTCGAACATTATAAAGAGAGAGAATACTGTAAACCACAAGCAAAATTTGACGCGTTGAGAAAACTTTCATCGAAAATATGTGAGGTGACTGGTCTATATTTTCTGTGGGATATTACGAGTAACTGACGAAGTTTGACCCGCTGTGTGCTATGCGTTGTGAGTTTCAAAACTGGACTACAATAAAAAAATATTTATAGTGAGGTAATTCACCCTTTTAACCGCGTAGCCATCAGCCCAAGTTTCATCTGCTCATGTATAAATTAGTCTTAATATTCTACGGCTCCTGTGGTATCATTTCCAAATATCAAGAGAGCGGGAACTTCATCATACCTACCCAATCCCAAGCCCGCCCCACACCTACTCTTGTCCAAGTAGAGACAATAAGTACATTGCAAATCATAGGATGTAATAAAAGATATGTGTACATTAACGGCTAGGCGTTTGCACGTCTTTTCAAACGTATGGCAATCCGAATTTTTAGTGACACTTCATGAACTGAGTTGAGTACAAATGCAAAGTTTATAGTTTACTGATGAATCGTTGGACTGTCGAGGTTAAAGAGAACAAACAATCAGACTTTTCACACAAATTATAATATAGATTCCTTCATGTAAAAAATCTGGACGTGTATGTCAAAACTGAAGACATTGTCCCATCGAAAGATAAATGGTCCTGTAGGGTGATATATAGAGGATATGGAATGAGTGTTTTTCTCATATAATATTTATGAAACGAGTCTAAGAATTTTCCGTTTTGGCGAGCCTCTGGCGAGCCCAAATGGAAAATTCGGACGAGTTTCATAAATATTATATGAGAAAAACACTCATTGCATATTCTATTTATCATATGACACACACACGCACAAATTAGCCACTTAGTATGACTGTTTAACCCATCACCTAACTTGAGTTGCAGACGGCACTTGGAAAAAACTTCCTCGTATAACTAAAAAATTTCATTTTTTGCTTCCAAAACATAGGTTATGACCCCTCATTGAAACGAGCTCGTCGGGCTCGTTCCAATGAGGGGTCACAACCAATATTTTGGAAGCAAAAAATGAAAATATAAAAAAAAAAATGAATGGCGTTTTTCTTATAATACTATATAACCCACCCTAAATAGGACAGATAACGTAAATTCTCTCTCCTGAAATTATGCAAATGTCACCCAGTTGTATTTTGTTTAGCCAATCAAATTGTCCAGTTTTGAAATTGACCATTGAAGGCTCCCAACTCCAATTATGCAAATTATGAAAATGAGTCCCAGTTTTATATTGTTCTGCCAATCAAATTGCCTAGTTTTAAATTGACCAATGAAATTGACGGAAGGTTTTATTTATCACTGATTAATATGAAAACAAAATATCAAATGTTTTTAAAGTGAACAAAACGGACGAGTCATATGATAAAAAAAAATATTTAAAGTGCTTCGGACATGTTTCGCGAAAGTTTTAAAAATATAGCTACTGCAGCCTGAGGAACCACTTACCAAAGTTAACATGAAATAGCTTTTTCAGACTTTATTTTTATTACTAAAATGTCGAGACTGAGTATGCAACATATTAAATGCTCCTGACAAAAACGTCAATCTGACGTTATTTTGGATCAAGTGCTGAGTTTGAAATTGTAACAAATGCATTTAAAATAACGATTAGGAAGGTAAAATGATGTGAAATATCATAACTATGTTTTATTGACACGGAGCTGTGCACTGCTGAAAAGCACCTTTTGACTGAAAAATGTGCAAAAAACCCATACATTTGAATATTCGTAAAAACGTTAAAAATGGCGATAAATGAGAAAGCAACTTGTATCTCCTAGTTTTTAGAACTCTATTTTTTCATTCTACAATTTCATGAAAATTGGCCAATTTTTAACGTTTGCTGTTGTCAACGCCAATAACGTCACCGGAAAATGCCGCCAGATCCCTCCAGAACGTCCATGTCGGTACCACTGTTCAATTCTTGAAGTGCGATTTGCATCACTGTCGATTCATAATTACTGGAGATAGACCTTATGTTAGTCATTTGTTTAGTATTTCGCGTTAGCTTCTTGTGAATACCGTGCGAGTTTTCAGTTTTCATTCCGTTACGTTAGACATTGACACGGCGATATACGCTAACAACTAAAACCTCAATATTAATTTTACCTGTAAATTTTACGGGGTCATCATGAAGTAGCTGTATTCAATTCTAATGAGAGAAAAATCCACCAGAATCCAACAAAAATGTGTCGTTCATTACACTACTACTAAATATCCTTCATGGAACTGAATCTCTGTGTTCCTATTGATTTAAAACCTTTTATAGTTTATGGCTATTGTAGCTGAGCTGATACTTTCCAAACGATAGTTGTATTAAATTGATCTCTTACAATTATTACTTGTCCAATGTTTTTAATAAACATTTATTAATATAAATGCTTCATTTAATCGAGGCAGGTTTCCTGTTTAGAAAATGTTTTGTCGTTTATCAGTGCAACTGATAAACCAATCATTATTCACATAGGAGATAAATGTGAGTGATAAGTAAAAGCTAAAATATTGATTGTAACGGTTTTATAACATCAGAAATACAGTAACATCGCCGTGAACTGGTCGTAATCCACGCGTGGGCAGTCATAAAAATCATCAGCAGCAAAATGTTAAGTAATAAAGCACCGGTTTGTGCCAGGTACTTTATTAATTAAATTTTTGACCATTATTCCTATAATTGGTGTTTGAAATCTAATATTATTGCGTTCATGGACATACTACCCACCCATACGAAGTGACCAGCCCACGGCGGCCGTACTGCAGTGCCTTGTGGTCTTAGGTTGCCTGACGTTCTTGTGTAGACTGGCAATTGCATACTGATCAGTATTCACATATCTGATACGCCATTTTAAATTTAATCCAACGACCTGCAGCAGTGGAAAAGCTTTTCAGCTACGTCGTCGACAATACTGGGCAAATGTAACCCCAAACGAAAATTTCATACTACCTCACTAAATACGGTCGGAGCGGTTCCAAAATGTCTGTATTGTGGGAATAGACGACTCGACTTAGTCTCAATGGTAGTTGACAAAAACAAACGATAGAGATAATGAGAAATAAAGACCAGTGTTTATTTATTTTATGTAGAAAGTCTTTTAATGACTACGATGTAGCAGTGTGGTGGTACAAGTAGTCCGGTTTAGTTCATCAATTTGCATCAGGGCACAGGAATAATTAATTTACTTTGTTTCACAGACCACAGCACTGCGTCAAGTTTACAGGGATATGTATGCAAAGAAACACATGCACATATAGACCTTTGTTGTGACGCGGAAGGATGACGTCACAGTATTGATAGCGTCAGTTTCGCCAAGACCTCCACCATAGCAACAAGGTATCAATTTGCTGTCTTCAGTTTGTTTAATATCTTTATCCAGTATGTTCTTAATTTTTTTTCATATTTTCTCAACTCCTCTTCGTTGCACTTATTTATCTGGTGATTAAACTTGTATTCTGCTACACATTCGGCATTTTCTTTGGCAACCATTGTTTTTCTGTTTGAAAACCTGACCGGTTCGTCCGAACTGTCTCGTTCCACGAAGCGTTGTGGAGACTGATTTTTGTACGTCTTTCCATCTCGTACCGCCATGCCACGGGGTATTCGCATAATGATAGTTGGTTCGTCGTTTATTTCTCGGCTTGGTCAACATCTCTCCAAAAAAGCGACATTGTTCTGCCAACCGTAACTTTGCAGTAGATTTTAAGGGGTCGTCCAACCTAACGTTGGTCAATTTGTTGACATTTTTCCCAATGCCCCCAAAACAAATAAGAGAACTAAGGAAAGGCAAATTATATATCAAAATAATGTGTAAAGTGCACAGAAAAAGGTACATACTACTTATGTCAGGAAAAAAGGTGAATTTTCTGATTTCGAAGAAGATTAATTTGCCAATGGCATAAGTAACGAACCCGTAAAACCAGAAAATGATCGATAATTCGAAAGTGTTGTCCTCAATGTAATGATAACATACTACAGACTCCGGATGTTCCAGATGTGGCCATGTTTCAATGATGTTTATTCCGGTCATGTGATTACAATATAGTTCTTGCAGGAATATTCATTTTGAGCGGTCGTAAGAATGAAAGGACGTGATCACGCAATGTATGAGCGGATTTGCAAACATGTCACAGCAAATACTTGAGCTGTTAGTGTCATAACTGCTAAATATGCTTTGAAGTTCCCTGAACGTTTTATTGACGAAAAATCTGAATTATAAAGACAACATGAACCACTTGTAAAAAAAAATAACCGAGTGCATAAAATCGGGACGATACACATAAAATAAGGTAATATTCATAAAAAATAAGCAGAATGCTTCAGGAATCACTTTTTCTCGAAGTATAATCCAAGTGACCTGGAACTATATTGAGCGTGATGATTTACCCAGATGTTGTGAAGCTATTTACTTTCAAGTAACCATGGATCTTTGTCGCGACTGTGTTGATGTCCGCAAAGGACCGATTGAAGATGGGTTGAAAATGATGCATTCGCGCTTTTAAATAAGGCGCGATTGGATGAACCTGTGAATTTAGTTTTTTTCTTAAAAACAACCATACCAACCCAGGCATCGATCAGTGTCTTTTGTCATCGTTTTAGACTGACAAATGTGACAAATCACCTTTACCGGAAACTGTCGCCCAATTTGCATATCATAATAAACATAACAGCATTCAGCGTGATCGTGATGGTCAAAACCCAAACGAATTATCGAATCCACGGTCAAAATTAGCCGCAATTGGCATTTAAACAAATGAAATACACGAAATATTCGCAATTCCTTCATTATCCGGTCCGAGTTACTTTTAACCTGACACACAAGACCACATACATTCAGTTTCAGTTTCGTTTGTCAGCATCATACTGCCTAAAAATGTTTGTAGTAATAGTACGGGAAGGCGAAAGAAGCCAAATATATTCCCATCATCTATACATTAATTAAAACTGACAATTCTGTTTCTTTTACTGAAAGTATGATTTGATAAGGTTGGTGTGTTGTGATTTTTAAGCCCCGGACTTGGAAGTTGGAAATTCAAAGGCGTATCTAGTGGATACACCTCTGTCCATCCATACCAATATTCCCCCTTGTAT
Source organism: Pictodentalium vernedei (assembly GCA_031216915.1). NCBI lineage: Eukaryota > Metazoa > Mollusca > Scaphopoda > Dentaliida > Dentaliidae > Pictodentalium > Pictodentalium vernedei. The sequence goes on from CM062290.1 coordinate 407,184,480, forward strand.
CTCAACCACTACTACTCTGATTTGAATGACATTTGGTGTTGTGATTGAGCATCATGGAGAAACGATGCCTGTGTAGTTGCTGCAGTGTGTGTTTCTTCCATACAATGTTGCCAGAGTTATGGTCCCTTTTCACTCTTTCGAGTTAGAAAGTTTTGTTTTTAACTTGTTGAGTTGTTACAATTTTTGGGAAAGTGCCTGCTGACACCCTCGAATTAATTGCTACAAAATATTATTTTGTGAATATTTTTTTCCATTTACTTATCAAGCAACAAGCTAATGAAAACTCTCTGTAAAGCCACCAAACTGATGTTTGACACTTTTATCGGAGCTGTTATGGAGGCGTCTGGAAATCAACACGTTGATTATGGCAGGGTTTTTCTATTCACCCATTAATCGGTAAATTAAGTGTTATAGTTGGAAGTAAGAAGAACTTGGATAAAAAAGGCATATGCCATGAGTGTCGAAGGTACAGACATCCAAGGGATGGAGTCCCCCTCCCCCTTCCCAGGATTTTTTGTATCAAATGGAGCTCACTTGTCACATTTTGGGGGTTTCTTTGCGTACTGCATTCTTGAAAAAAATATATGAACACCTGTGAATGGGAGACCTACTGGATGTGTCCTCCTGATCTCAATATGCCAATAAGCCTCTATTGGAAAGGTACATTCAGTAATGGTTAGGTAGGGTTGATTTGGTGTGTTTTGAATAACAATGTACTTTTATATACATTTGCTTGTTTATTGCAGTGACAAATTACAGTTACTCTTATTTCTTCTCCAACAGACAGCATGAGTGTATTGGTGTCCAAGAGTAAACAAAGCTATGTTACTTGTTGACAAACCAGACAAATTTAACAATTTAATCACTATCAAATTGATACATGGGATAAAAGGGGTTACAGTGCAAGGGGTTTGTAAATATATTTATTCAACTACAATGTATGACTTTGCAGTGCATTCTACATAGGAGAATATCATAGTTTCTTTCCAAACCACCACAGTGACACATACATCTTTATATTGGGAGACACTAGTTTGTCCTTCCATACTTCTTCTGGTTGACTCCTTCAAGTTGACCTTTGTTGAACTCCCCATATCAAAACATAAACAAAAGAAAATGTCTGCCTTCAATCAGTGAGCACTCCACTTATAACATTTGGTCTCAATCTTTATTACTTTCAAGAATTAGGAAAAGATTTCTTCGAGTATGTACTTCAATGTTTATAGAATATAGCTGTTATTTTATGTTGAGGTATTTATAGTAAAATTTTTGTTCTCCTACTTATGCCATAGCAGACTTCTAGTTTCCACATATTCTACGTTTCATTTCAAGCATTTTGGTATATAATTTATTGGGGTTCTTCATTTTGGGTCTTTTTTAGACTTGGAAGAAAATTACCTGAAATTTGACCAAAAGTTAGGTTGGACGGCCACTTAACATGTCATAATGGCCGCCCTGTTATTATTAGCCAGTGTGGAAAAGGGGGCGCAATGGTAGAGTCAATTGGCGATTCATTGTTTATTGCGATTCAGTAGTTTCAACCACATTTGGTTATTTTACAGATCGTCTAGAGTGACCTGTTTAATTCGTCTCCTGAAGCGGTAGGCAGTTCTATCGACGAGTTTGCAGCTAAACTGCTCAGTCTTGAAAATGCAGGAGCGGTCATGGTTGGTCAGCTTTTTCATCGTCTCTCGAGTTCGGCCCGTTGGTCCCACTACAATCACAGGAGTTATTCAATGCCCACATTGATTTGGTGAATCAGTATTTGAGTGTTGTCCTCCCCGACGTTACTTTCAATTTACTCTTTTGAGAACACACAAAAAAAACAAACTGAAAGCTGCCACTGGAACAAAGTACTTGTGTGATGGAGAACAGTTTAATGCAAATGGGTTGGAAAAATTCTGGCGCACCCTCCGTAGAGCGATCCTGCATTTCCTCGACCGTCTGCACTGACTTGTTTATTAGAAAAATTGATGCACCTGGGAATGGCAACTGTTATTTCTGTGTGGCCGTGGCCGTCATGGCCGTCTTGTTTATATCTCAATAGCAGCCCTACCCCCCCCCCCCCATTTCAAAGAGAAACAAAAAACAAAACAAACAACAAGCCATAAAAACCCACAACACACACACACACACACACACACACACACACACACACACACACACACACACACACACACACACACAAATGATTATACCCTATGGATGAGGCCCTACATAAATCCATAGTTTTGTGGGGCATTCACCTGTAATATTTCTCAGCCGTGGTGTACCCTTTCTTGTGTAAGTGTTACGTGACTGCCGTCGGTGCCATCTCGTGTCTCCTGATAGTATGTTATATTTTCGATGCAGCCTATTGTGTTCACGTTGAGACACCATCCGTATCATGTCATTAGGGTGCCACTTTGTTCCATTTGCTTTGCTGTACTTCTGTTCTTTCATAAAATGTTGGGGAGATGAGGGGATGGGATATGGCTTGTTGTTTATTCTGACTGTTTTTGGGGAAGGTGGGCTGTGCATGAAAACCCTCCTATGATGTCTAATCAGACGTGACCTGCGTTTTCATTTGTTGCTTCTTTGTAGCGGTGTGTATTTAGGGGGGGGGGGGGAGGGTGGGGGCTATGCATGAAGTCTCCCCTTGATGTCTGATCTAGACATAGTCGTAATTATTGATTTATTGTTTCCTTTTAAGCAAGCGGTCTTTATTGAGGGGGGGGGGGGGGGCTCTGCATAGAGCCCCTCCCCATCCATTATGCTTCAATGCAAATGTTTCCGGTGTCTTGAGTTATTCCGCACACTTAGTTCCCATCCCTTCCCACGGGGTGGGTGGGGAAACATGTGGACATTGCGACGTTTAATGTTACACATACTGTGGCTCTTTTATTTATTTTTCAGCCATGTCGCCATGGAAATGTAAGTCTACAAACAAGTCTCCGATAACATGTGCCAAAACAAAATGTAGTGGGCCACATTGCTCATGGATGGCTTAACTGATAGAGAGCTAAGTTATTTTTGGTTGTCACAGTTTATTCACATGTCTTTGCCTCATTACGATTTATGGGAGAGTGCCAATGGGCACTCTCCCATAAATTGTAACATGGCAAATCCATACTAACTAAATAATTCCACTCACTAGATGATGGGAAGCACATCCACAGAATATGAAGCTTTTATATCACAGTAACTACCCTTTAGAATAAAGCCGAGATATGGGCTTCCAGCACTCTACCAGTTAAGCCGAAGCTTCAGGCCAAAGACCAGTAGGACTCGCCGACAGTCAACCTATCAGGTAGATCCACTGATACCACACAATAGTGAAACAGTTCAAGACATTCAGATGGCAGATCAGTCAATCCAAGAACCATTGCAGGGTGCCTCTCACATCGAGAGAATGACATCTGAGAATCAAATACCGTCATCTGTGGGTGACTTTTCGCATCGATCTTCTGATGTCTGTACAGACATGCCTACCGTAATCACTTCAGGACATTCTTTTTCACCGTTATGCCAACAACCAGGTACTCACCAGCAGGATCAATTCATGATCAAAACCAGACTTGCTTCTGCGTGTGATAGTTCGGGACAGACATTCGGTCGCGTGGTCCTAATCGCGGACAGTGTGTTATAGCGTGTTACGCCCCATGTTTAAAGCGGACGATGCAGCCCTAACTGCAGCTACCTGTGCTACAGTGAATCTTCCAGGACAAAGTCGGGCGACACTTATCACAACATACTGTTACAAACCTCCACACAACTAACTGTGCTTCTCCACATCCGAGTACCGATAGGATTAATTCCGGTCTTCACATGAACACATTTCACAATTCACAACTACGTGTCTCATTCTCGTGTTGAGTCAGTCATTCTTGAACAAACAGCTGCTGGACAGCCACCTCAGGAATGTGTTGCAGTGACTTCTACACTTGACAATAGGGAAGTGCGTGCTTCTTCGATGTTTGTGCCAGATTCCTTCCCTAGTACACACTAGGTGACAAACAATATTTTTCCTCAGTCAAGCACCACCAGGTCTCATGCTGGTCAGACTATACACTTCGAGGCTAAAGTATTTGTTGTCAGACAGTTGACCATCGCATTGCCTCCAGGTCTTCAGCCACATGGGGGTAGTTTGCAGCAGGACCTGACAGCTGTCTTTCAGAACGTGTTACAGGCTCATATTCATCCATGTAATCAAGCTACAAGCATAGGACTGGATAATTCAGACCACCACTTGGTAGGGGATGCACCGTGATCTCTCCCAGAAACCATCCAATCCTTTAGGTTTGTCACTTTTTCCACCCCATTGGTCTCTGCGATAAACCCCAAGATTAAGGCTCAACTCTGAGACCGCGAATTTTGCGCAGCTGTTGCCGAATCATGACCAGTCAGCATCCTACTCAATGGCAGTATGTGAGTCCGAAGGCTCGGGACCTGCCATTGTGTTGATGCCCAAAATTCCAAAAGCATGGAAATCCATTAATCAGCGGATCAGTGCCTATGGGGCTTTCATGTCCATATATGTTGAAAACTTTTTTCGGAAAGCATTCAACACATGATATAGTATCAAGCCAACATAAGGCACCTTCTTTGGGTTATGACTGGGCGTAGTATGACACAAGTTTCCCGTACATTACGACAGCAGGATCCTACCATTTCATGGAATGAGTTTCATTTGGGAGCTTTACGTGAGATGTATTCCTGTGTTTGTGTAGGGGGGGGGGGGGGGGCAGTTGCCCAATACTGCAACACACTCTAATGGTAGAGTACTTCTTAACTTTACCAACCGTGGCCCAAGGATTCGCTTACCTACACGATTTTGTCACAAGTTATTGGCTGGTCAACCATGTGCAGGTGGGTGTGAATATGGGCATTGTTGTTTTAAATGTTCAGGCAACCATGCTCTTCATAACTGTCCTGCTAAAGGCCATTCGAACCACCCCTTTCCAAACCGTGGAGCTTTTCGACGATTTCCGCGCAAAGAAACAGGCTCCAAACCCCAGCCCACTACCAACACCAATACAGGAATCAAAACTATGTAAGATGCTGCAGGGTTATAGTTCAAACCTTCCCGGATTTCTGGTCAATGGCTTTACCGATGAATTTCTATTCGACACTCTGGGCCCAGGTCGCAGGTCGTTCTCAACAATTTACGATCAGCGTTTGATCATCCCGAAGTGGTTGAAATCAAATTACGAAAGGAATGCGGTGCTGCTCGTGTGGCTGGTCCATTTTCCTCTCTCTTCGTTTCTCCCACTGGAGTTGTTCCAAAACACACGTCTGGTGAATTTCGAATGATTTGTCGTTTCCCCCGGGTGAATATGTGAATGATCATATCCCCAGCCATTTAACTTATGTGCAGTATTCTTCTATTAAAGATGCCATCAACTTTGTCTTGGGCCTGGTATCCGACTGTTACCTAGCCAAAACTGGTGTTCAATCTGCATTTCGTCCTGCGGCTTTGGTGCGATATTCCAAAGGGAATGGTTTACAGGTGTCTGGTCTCCAGTAGAGAAGGCTCTAAACATCGCTATCATTGCGCTTTATCTAATCGTTCTTGCAGTCAAGGTCTGGGGACAGGTAATGCAAAATAAGAGGGTAATCTTCCATTCTGATAACTTGGCAGTAATTTCTGTCATCAATTCACAGACTTCAAAAGAAAACGGTTTATTGCATCTGCTTCGGCACCTTGTCTTGGCTTGTTTGCACTTTAAACTCGTATTTAAGACACAATTTATATCTGGGAAGTCCAATAATGCAGCCGACGTGCTTTCTCGTTCACAGGTCAGAGAATGTGCGCCGGAGTGCCATCCACAGCCAACCAGAGTGCCACCAGATCTGACATTGCAGGACTTACTCAGACTTTGAACTATTTACTGAACAAACCACTGGCTTCTAATGTAGCACGCAGCAGCTTTACCCGCAGACACGTAACCATTTTAACACCTTTTGTGACAACTTTCAGTAGAGCAGAACTCCCAATTTCTCTTGCAAATGTTTGTCTGTTTGTTTCCTAACTGTTTAATCATAATTATTCCTCAAGGTCAATCACGTCCATCTTGTCGAGTATTTCTTTCTTTTATAAGATTCAAAATTTGCCAGATGCCACTTTATGTTTTTAGGTACCTAAACTACTTAGTGGGGCTAGCGCTTACGGCCAACCTCAGATGTTAGGTTGCTCATTACCAAGGAAATTCTTGAGAAATTATTGCTATCTTTGCCTTGTTGTTGTCCATCAATCTATCATGTTTGGTGCCCTCTTCACTGTAGCATTCTATGCTTTTGTACGTAACAGGGAATTGTGCCCCAAGCAGACAAACCAGCATCACTCGGACATTCAACTGGCAGATTTGAACTTGGAGGTCAACAAAGCATGGCTCCGTTTCCGTACCTTCAAATACAATATAGCCAACAATCCCCACGAAGTGGAACTTTTAGGAAATAAAAGACGTACTATCGGCTGTCCTATTTGCCTGCTACATTCCCTTGTGGTCCAACGTAAAAGCTCTGCAGGACCACTGTTCAGTTTATCCAATGCACTTCCGCTCTTGCGAGCAGACGTCGATGCCCAACTGAGACGCTGCCTGACATTTTGCGGACTAGATACCTTGGTCTTTAAAGGGCATAGTTTCCGCATAGGGGTAGCTACTTTGGCGGTATCCCATGTCTACACTGATGTCCAGATCCGGCATATGGGTCGGCGGAAGACCAATGCATTTACCAGTACATACGTTTTTCTGCTCTTGCTTAGAGGATCCTTAGTTTATGGTAACTAGCCAACTTTATTAATCTGTTTGTCATTGCCAGTTCGACCAGGAAATCAGTTTGGGCGGCTCTCAATTTGCAGGATTTGAACACTGGTCTCTGCAGGTTTAGTCACACCAGGCGTGGATAGCCAATCCTTAAAATGGTCGTTTGGGCGGTGCCTCCTACCCTGTGAGAATGCATGAGCATTTCTGAAATTGAACCTTGGAAGCCGTTTGGTCGGTCATTTCAGTAACTTTAGCTATCTTTACATCATACTACCCTTGGTAATCCTTTTTTGACCATAGCTTGTAACTTGATTTACCTGTTAATTAAGAGCCGAGTCACCGCGAGTCGAATGTGAACACTTTCCAATCTTAATAACCTCTATTGAACATCTTTTGTATATATGCTAACTTACTAAAAAAGCAAAAACAAAAAAAAAGTAGTTTGAGATGGACGTGATGAGGACTTGCCGCGTCGGGTGCTACAAGGGTGGTTTCAAAGTATATTTTTTCTTTCATTGCAATTACACCTGCTTGTCCATGTCTCCGGACGCACCGCACCCCACCCCCTCCACGTGGGCCCATCTGACAACAAACAGTGGGTTGAGATAATGAACGTCGCCATGGTTGAGTTCAAAATTGATGACACCAATGCGGTCTTCTCCTCGTGGAGGGATGAGGAAGAGGATCTCTTCGATATTGGCGACATACATACCGCTAACGGAATGTTCTCTTGGGCAGGCCGTGTGGTCCAAAGACAGACAAGAGAGCAGCCCAGCTCGTCAGACCACTGCCCGAAGGTGGGTACTTCGTGAAGAAAAAGTTCATTCGCGAGCGAATAGTAGATAGTGGTTAAGCACGCTGGGAACGCTTTATTGGGGCAAGGTCTCACCCAGATCGAACGCAAAAAATAAAGGAATGGGAAGAGAGGGTTCACAAAAGTAGTACCACAATTGAGGACGTTACAGGACGCGAACACATTTTTAAGCAGAATATAGTCTTTAAAAGCATCGCCAATGAAGATATTCACGACAGTGGAAGGTACGAAAGAGGTGGGGAGTGGGGAGTCATTGCAATCATCGGCCGACCGAGCTCATCACCCACAATAGTCATTGCCCAGACAAAGACTTCCACTTCCCACCGGTCAGACAGGTCCATATCTATAACGGTGACGTGTTAAACGCCATAAGACAATCCACTCAAAATGAACCAATCGTAGACTGGCTCATGGGTGGAGAGGACAGTCACCTCGTCGTTGACGAGGTCGTGCTCCAAGATGGCCGAACCTACATAACACGCAGCTTGTAAACAGTTAGGCGACAAAACCCTAGCAGACAGAATATTCTGGATAAATCACGCAGCAGCAGTCATGGAAAGAGAGAGAATCGGTTGGAAACCGACCCCAGATATCAAGAAGTCTTCCGTACAGCATGGCCGCGGTTGACTCAGGTACCTCAAGTAGCACGTCAATGACATCGTCAGCATGGGCGCGAAGGCGTGCTATCCGGGGCTAAGGCGAGGCGCCATCATACTTCGGGCGCTTCGGGCATCCAAAAGCCAAAGTGACTCGTGTAACAATTAACGGCTTTCTGCCCAAAGACCCCGGTAGGCATCGGTTTCGCCCAAATAAGTAGATGGGCTTTCCACTCAAGTGTATATCCTGTAATTCCTGCACAGTTTGAGAGGTAGATCGAGGAACAGGACGGTACACCGACAGTCCTCCTCTCATATCTCACTGAATCAGGCATCCTAACCGAGCTAGAAGTCGGAGAAGCTATGATCGTTTTCGAAAAGAAGAATGGAGTATTGTTCGCTGAAGATCGAGACCAATGCTGTAGCATTATTGGCAAGTTCACTCAAGGCGCAATCGCTAATGGCACGCGACTCATACGCCGATAGGTCACAGTCCGAAGAGAACTAGATTATCGGTATAAAAGACACTCGCCCATGCTGCGCTCCTGTCAAAGCCGCGGAAAGGTGCCAACTTACTACGATGGAAGCCACCGACAGTACGTCCAACCGAGAGCCTCTATGTTGGCCTTTGCCCATATCTACTTCTCAGCACGTGGCAGTGTTTTTGTCCGAAGGTGGCTGCACGAGTGGCAGCAGATAAAATATAGTCAACAAAGCATTGCTGTACATGTTGGACAGTGAGACAGTTTACAGAGGAAAGTTGAATCGTGGAACCTGCAATCACTGGGGTTGCATGTCTGCTTCCGTGATGGTAGGAGGTTCAGGTCTGTAGCCCCAATCCGATGGCGTGACAAGGGTGAACCCCTCTACATGCCCCATGGCACGCTGCATATCTTCCAAAACCAGAGCATTAGAGCCTTAAAAATACATCCCATATTCCTACCCGGCACATCACCAGATCTCTTATCTGAATAGCGGCGGTGGCAATGGGAAGACGACTGGATCAAACGATGTTTTCCGTGGCAAATACCTTCTGGTGCTCACCCAGAATCATCACCTAGCAAAATAAATGTAGGATATGGGTGTTAAGGCCTAGATCTACCACAGCTTTTTCGGGTGGAGGGGACAGAACGACTGGACGCCAGAGAGAGTGAACCAGATGAGTGACCCGCGATTCATCATCGGTGAAAAGGTATGTGCTGATCCAAAAAGCAATCCTTGAACACTCTGATCTCGCTTGATCAGAGGAGTGTGTAAGTAGTCCGTTGTGACCAGGAATAACCAACCCCAGTCGGGTGGAATACCGCACGACTGGCTTCAACAGCACACCAGTTACTCCGAAGAGGTTGAGGTTGACTGTAGGACAAAGGGTGAAGCCCTCGATTTCCAAAAGAAAGGTACTTGTCTCAAATCAGGCAGTGTTCAGGGAAAAAAAAGGGTGAAGCTCTCCCCAGTTTTCTTGGATGTGGCCGGTTGGTGGCGCACTGGGAGCCAGACAATCTGATCCATATCAGCGACAAGAAAGCCTGAGATGAAGCGCAGGAGTTGCTCTTCCAGAGACTTAAAAATCCATTTCTTATCTGCCCCGTCCCGATCCTCTACCATCCCCAACATCGGCTGGGACAAAACCTTCTAGTCACTATTGCCGATCCCCTACGGGCGACCGGACGATGGCGTCCTCGTCATGAACGATGTTCTTGAAGTGGCCCTACCGCAGGCCACATAATGAACAAAACATTTATGGCGTGGACTGATGCCTTGGACACACGCTCACAGTCCACTGAAGCAAGGGGCTGACAATACCCTCCCCACACAGCTAGCTGGGATCATTGACGATTATCTTCAGAAATCCAATATGGCATACCTGGCCGTCTCCAGGGCGGAGTACTTGATTCAGCGTCAGAGTGTGGCCCGTCTATCCGAGAACCAGGAGAGAATCGACATCACGCAACCAACTGCGAGGAGACCAGAAAACGCTTGTATACCACAAACGCAATAACCAGAATCAGACACGAGTTCAATCTCGAGGTTGACTACATAGTGCACCTCACAGACAGACAGCACAACCGTCGTGCAGCATGTAACATGCAGCTGCTCTGAGCGTTAGCAACTAAGGACATCCAGCACTTCAGCGGAGAGAGGATGTAAAGAAAGCATAAGACACTGCGAGTGTGCGTCTCACATGACTGGAATGTAACCGAGAAAATGGAGCTGCAGCTCTCAGTGAGTAAGCAGAACATCAAATGGCATCACTGTATAACTAAAAAAACGAATTTTAGAATTCTAAACGGTCAACTAGACAGAAAAAGCCACGCATAATGATACAGCGACTGAAATGGGTGGATGTTATCTCTCGGTAATCGAGAACAATCACTTGACATGGCAGACGGAAATGGCAGTGGACCCCCAAAGCACCCACCCTGTACACCTCGACTCAGATACCCTTTACTCTCCTACCGACCTCCTCCTTTAGAGTGGAAAAAGTAACTGACCACAGATTTTAGGTACCCCCACCCCCACCCCCACCCCCGCACCTTCGTAAAATATGGTAGAATGACTTTGCTCAAGGAATATGATGAGCACCACTCCCAGAAGAAAAACGAATTTTAGAATTCAAAACGGTCAACTAGACGGAAAAAGCCACGCATAATGATACAGCGATTGAAATGGGTGGATGTGAGAGAGACCTTCAGAGTTCGCCGGGGTCGTATTAAATATTATAATTGTAGACAACGCAGGAGATCACACAATTCTAGCCCTTGAATACCACATTTTATCACCCATAAGTTTTCTGGTATGATAGAACCTGACAATTTATGCCTGGGGTAAGCAGTCTCTTAAAAGCACAGCATTACTATAAATAATTGGCCAACTTTGAATTTACATAAAGGCACAAATGCAGAAAGTGACATTAAACACCAGAAAACACGCACATCACAAACATGTGAAAAAAAAAATCATAAAAATGCCTTTCCTCGCCGTATCGAACCCACGAAATGATGTTTGACCTGCAAAACGCCTTTAAATGTACGATAAAATGATTAAAAATCGATAAGATGTACCCAAACTATGATTTGAGCCACCTCAAATTGTTTTCAAATTTTGTTGAAAAATTGTTGGTTTTCATGGATGTTTATTACACTACTGGTTATGTTTATTACACTACTGGTTATTACCCTGCTGGTTGATTTTTATTACTCTACTGGTTGATTATTACACTACTGGTTAATTTTTATTACACTACTGGTTAATTTTTATTACACTACTGGTTGATTATTACACTACTGGTTGATTATTACTCTACTGGTTGTTACAGGGGCCTAACGGGCTTGGGCACATGGAGGGGTGGAGCCTAAAAAGGCCTGAGCGTTTTGGGCGCGGGGTCCGGATGCGGGGTCCGGGTAAACCTACATGGTTTGACCATCTCCTTCTACTAAGGTGCTTGCAAGATGTTATAACATGATAGCGCTATTTGGGCCCAGGGTTGCGTATCTGGATATTTTGCAGCAAACAGACCGCAGGCCGCCCTCAGCCACATAGGGAACCGCTTAGTAGGGGATGGTCACCCCCCCCCCCCCCTCCCTCCCTCAGGAAATTATTCCTACGACGCTAGCGTGTTTCTGACTGTTGGTAAGAATCGACTATGAAATCGTTACCCTTTACATTGACGATTCTCTTATTCCAATAACATCTAGTGAATTGAATCGTGGCTGTAAATCACAGATTCTGTTTTGGAAGTCGGCCCAGTTGCCGTCTAGGCTTCGACAATTGACGTTTAGTAGGGAGAAGATTTCGGTTTTATTTACTAAGCAATTTGCAAACTCCTGTGGGTTGTAGCACTTGTCGCAACTTCTGTAGATCTTGAATATAGGATTTGGCTTAGTGAGCTCAGAGTTGGCTTAGAGATGGCAGTGGAACGTATTAATAAAATCAGAAGAATCGCTACTCTGTATCTCATCAAGAGTGATATCGTTAGCCAGGATCGTTTCTAATGGGTGGGAGTAAGGCAAGTTCCGGGGTCAGTTATCAAGACAAGTGATGATAAGTTAGCTTCTATTGAGTTATGTAGGGTTTTAGGGATATTACGTTGCTATCAAGAATATATGCATTAAAAGATATTGACAAAGTTTGAAAAAAATTGCTAGTGTTCGGTTCATAGGTTCTTTTTCTTTGGATTCTGATAGTCGGAGGCAGTTTGTGAAGAGACTATCGGGTGACGCGATGTCATCGTTGGATAATTTCACATTTGAACACTTTATGCTGTTGTGGTGAATTTTCGTCAAATGTTTAAAATCGCTTCAAAACTTAAAACATTTAACCATCGTGTTGCACTCTTCTGTCTTTTATTTGGGTTTTCATTAACTGATGTGAAGCATACATGTAAAAACACTTTTGATTGCAAAAAGGAAGCTGCACATTTCTTAGGTTCAAATACATAAACAAAACGACTCACACTTAGATATGCATAAATAATATACTCACCTACAAGACAAGAACAAGCTCTATTCCATCAAAAACATTTTAAATTTCTTGAAAATTGTTTAATATGTGGTAAGCCTTGTGCCATACAAATATAACCAACGATGACATGATGCCACTCAATGGTTTCTTAACATATTGACCCGAACTATCACAATCCAAAGAAAAAAATCCTAAAATATAATTTCAATGCTGGCCTTTAACCCTTTACCAACATGAAAAGCAGACAACACATGTAAGAAAGAAGAAATCTTGAATAAATATTTTGTTTCATTTTTTGTCTAAAAACATAGGTAATAACTCCTCATTGAAACGAGCTCGTCGAGATCGTTCCACTGAGGTGCCATAAATTACGTTTTTGAGACAAAAATGAAAAAAATAGTGAAAATTAATTTGCGATTTTTGAGAATAGCCGGTTTGGTCGTGACGCTGGGTGAAGGGTTTAATCTGGATTATGTTAGTACCCCAACGTCCATTACAACAAGAAAGTGAGACCTTCGTACAGCAAGTGCATTTGTAACATCGCTAGTGTCTCGGAATATAAGGGTGTGGGTTAAAACGTAGATGTTTTTCATTTGTCTGAATTGATTATTAAAGACAATGATTTAAGAAACAAGTTTCAACAAGGACAACTTTATAATATTGACAAACTCTTGAACAAAGTACGGGTAGCTGGAACGAATGACGTGGGTTTGAGCAATTTATTATTATTGATGAACATCGAGAATATTATTTTGAAAGCTTGGTCTAATAACATTATTTTCAAAATGGAGAAGGGTTCTCCTTCAGGCTGGAAACAATGTTCACAGTTATAACGTATGTTTTATCGACTAATATAAAATTGGTGGTGTGCCAACTAACGCATCCCATTGATTCCTGTATAGAAAAGAACTGTACGGAGAAAAGCCTTTAAAACCTAAACAACACGACGTATTGCAAAATTAAAACAAAATAACATTTTCAAGAAATAGTGTTCGATCTTCGCAGAGAGTGCGATCACCCTTCCTCGCAGATGCAGTATATACATACAAAACATCTACGTGTGTTCATCTGGACCATTTCCACTTGATAGCCGGCCCAACAATGCACATTATTTCGAGAGTAAAATTTCACAAGTTGGCTTCATGAGCTCCATTACTGGGGCTCACACAATTCGAAAGAAAATGAATTAACAATGCCAACGGGTTAAGGTCTCCATTCCGAAGATGAATATTTCGAATCCACGTTTCTGAAATATTTCAAAACGATATTGTGAAGGAGGAAACTGCGTCTAAGGATGGCTTGTTTCCCTGGGGCCAGGTTGGCAAAGTGTGATTATGTGTACTCGTGAGGGTGCATGTGGCGACTGTGAGGTGGGGTAACGGTACACGTGTGCGCGTGCGAACGTGTATGTGTGTGTGTGGATGGAGGAGGTGTTTTCCCGATTCTGCGAGAACCAAGACAATAGTGTATGGATTCCCGCATAGATGTATTTGTTTTCTCCGTGTCCTCTCAACGAAAACACTGGGCTAGAGTATGTCTTCCCGATTTTTAGGGACTTGTTTCTCGCAGAAAACAAAGAAAAAAAAAAAAGTCTCCCGCACAACGAGACTGTAGAAATGTGTGCGTGTGTGTGTGTTTAAAGTACAAAAAAGACTCACTGAAATAGACATTTCCTGCTGCAATCTTTTTTTCTTGTAATATAATAATAATAAATAATGTTTTTTAAAAAATATATAGTTATTTGACCTTGTTGGGTCTCGAAACATGAAAAAATAACAAATTTGCTTTAAACTAAGTGTTGAGCGTAGGAACTGGTTTTAGCGGACAATTTAGCCCTTACAGGAATGTAACGAAAACTGTTTGACTTTCTTATTAGCGATGCCAAGATGGACGTTTACGGGTTCTTCTAATTTAGAATTGGTTTAAATTAGAGTCACCGTTTAGTATGTTTGCTTTTTCGATATTCATTCTGTTGTATGTTGAAGTGAAGAGAATGATGGACCTCCTTTCTCCCCCTGATATATAGCCATAGGGCTAGTTTAAACATATTTTATTTGCAAATTTCCTTACAGCAAATCGGATCGGAAGACAAGTGCTCAACACTTGGCAATCCCTTCCGTTTCATATAACATAGATATAAACTGGTGTGGCAAAAACAGTAATAAATATAAAATAGTACACACAAACAATTTTGAAGATTACAGAAATATATCAAGTAAGTAATATAAGAAATGTGAGGAATAGAGAGATAGCGATAAACAGCGAGAAAAAGGAAAGAGAGAGAGAAAGAGAGAGACAAGTACTGAATTTCGAATATTGAACTTCCTGCCTAATCTTAGTAACTGAGTGCCGGGTCACAACTTTATATTGCCTTCTACATTCGAACATGCCAGCAATAATAATAATAATAATAATAATAATAATAATAATAATAATAATAATAATAATAATAATAGTAATATTTATTTATTAGAGTTTAACGACATTTTCGACAGCCGGGGTCACTTAGTGTCGGAAATAATAATAATTATAATAAAATATTTCGTTCTTCTCAGTCTCAAATTTCTTGAGCTACATGTAGCAGTTGTAACGATTAGAATCCCTAATAAATATTTGCATGGCTCTGAAAATTGCTTCGTTATCAGCAACGGACAGAGAGGGTAAACCAAATAACAATTCATCGACATGTGAGATTTTGTATTTATTCAATCTGTTGAAAAGTTCATTTCTAATAACAGGTTTTTGGTTACACTTCATAAAGTAGTACTCGGTGTCCTCGATGTAATTACCACACGTACAGTACGGGGAGTCAGAAATATGGTTTTGGTATCTGTGCCATTTAAACCACTGCATTCATTTCTTAGTTGACACTGATTTATATTTAGTTTACGTTTTCCTACATAAAAGTATTCAGGAGGTTTGTAAAATTGAGGGCTTATCGTTGATTTAAAAATTTGAATGATCTGAGCATTTCTAGTTTGCTCACCATAGGAGTTTCAGATATTAATACAAGATGGTAGAAAACAGCGGTTCAACAGTTCCGTACGTGCTGCAAATGGCATGAAATTCGTTGGTTTGAAGCGTATTGAAAAGCTTTACGTTTTTGTCTAAATGTTTTTGTTTCTTCCAATGCATCTTTAATTGGTGGTTATTCAGTTGGGTGGATTTTAAAATCGTCCAAACAATGGCCAGGAAGGTGGAAATGCTGTGCTACTGTTTTATATCATGTTTGTGTTGAATAGCACATATTTGGAAGGGATCTTGACTTTGCCCCATATACGGCTTCCTGCAGCTTTTACAGGTGATAAGGTAAATAATATTGAGTGAATCACAATGGGAGATGGAGGGGGTCTGATAATGATTTTTTTAGTTTTTTTTTTGTTCTGATCAGGCATTAAAGTATGCAATCTGCAACGAGGATTTGAAATTCAATATCGCGCCATTGCAATTCTGAAATGATCTATCGAGTTTAATTTCCAGTGGTTCGAAATCAGCAATTTATATAAATAATTTTATTTTGCGTGAAACCACCAAGGGTACTCTAAAACCACTTACAGATTGTAAAGCACAAGATAAGAAATAAATTATTTAAATTGATGAGTTTTAAGCTGTATCTTGAAAGCAAGTAACCTTGGCTGTGACCGAAGATGCGGTGACAATGCCCTCCAGAGTCTTGAACCAGCAACTGGGAAAGCTCGCTCGCCTCTAATCTTTCGCCTAATCTCTGCAGGACTCTCCCGTGTTTTCATAGTCTGAAATAATAGGATCTCGAAAAAGCACAGTGAGTATCCCATCGACCTGAGGACACAAATAGGGTAGAACTAGCCCCGCTGAAATTTACTTTACGACTCAAATTGTGGTGGAAACGAATGAGCTGCTATTTGAAGACCATTAAAGGTATGTGGTGCATAAATACTCATTTATTTATTTATGCACTTATTGGGGGTTCAACGACACTTTCGACAGTTAGGGTCAACTCGTGTAGGACAGTTTTACGGGTGGTGGAGGCCGGCATATCCGGAGAGAACCAGCGAGGAACGTCGATCAACTGCCAGACTGCCAAACGTACTAACTCCGCTTAAGCAGGGATAACATTAATTGAAGTGCACCGTCGACATACAGTACAGCTTAGTACACGACGCCACCGTGCCCCCCACGTTGACAACCAGGATGAGGTACCTTGCTCCGTGACACAACACAGTTACCCCCGACTGGTCGAATCATGGACTTTCGATTTGAAGTAACCGCAGTGCTACCGTGCTCCCATGTGGTGGACAAAATGATTTCGAGTGCAACAACCCATTCTAATCAGTTGGTTTAACCCTTTAAAGTGTGGTGTTCCTCAGGGCTCAGTTCTTGGTCCACTTTTGTTTACTCTGTACACTTCTTCTCTGGGTCGTCTTCTTAAAAGGCATGGCATATCATATCATCTGTATGCTGATGATACCCAACTGTACATTACATTTAATTCATCCCTTCAAAGTGACTCAATCACTGCAGTCAGCAACTGGAAACTTGCATAAATCTGGTGCGGGAATGGATGATAGATTTTAAACTGAAAATGAATGACTCTAAAACAGAATTCTTAGTGATATCCGGGGTTCGCATGCCTACACCCACTGTTACATCAATTCAGGCTGGAAACAACATCACCATGAAAAGTGAATCGGCCAGGAATATTGCAATGATTATGGACTCAAATTTAAAGCTAGACATCCACATCAATAAAATATGTTAAAAATGTTACTGGCAGCTTCGGAATATTGGAAGACTGAGAACTTATCTTAACCAGTCAGTACTTGAAAAACTTGTGCATTCCTTCATCACCTCACAACTAGACTATTGTAATTCAGTGTTAGTGGGGCTGCCGCAGTATTTGATTCAGAAGCTTCAAAAAGTTCAGAATATTGCTGCTAGGATAATTACTGGTACCAAATGCTCCGAACACTTACCACCTGTTTTAAAACAATTACATTGGCTTCCAGTTAAACAGAGAATTAATTTCAAAATATTGATCTTAGTATTCAAATGTATCCACAAATTGGCTCCAGTTTACCTGCAAGAGCTCATCACTGTATACACTCCATCACACAGTCTGAGATCTAAAGATCAAATTCAACTAGTCATACCTTTTAGCAGATCTAATCTGGCTAATGAACGTGTGTTCTCCATCGTGGGTCCAAGATTGTGGAATGCGTTGCCTATTAGTGTCAGAAATTCAGAAACTATCAACATCTTCAAAAGAAATCTTAAAACTTTCCTACTTACTGAAGCATTCTCCTGAACCTCCCTAAAGGAAACTGAAACATGTGACTCTTTATTTTCAGAAAAGTGTATTTTATTTCTGTGAAGCGTTTTAGGGCACTCTTCGTGGTTTTACGCTTTTACATAATCAATTATTATTATTTATTGTTATTATTATTATTATTTACCTAACATGAAAAGTAGACGACACTTGCAAACAAAATTTTTGAATAACTATTTTTTTTTATTTTTCGTCTCAAAAACATAGGTTATGATCCCTCATTGGAACGAGCTCAACGAGCTCGTTCCAAAGAGGGGTCATAACCTATGTTTTTGAGACAAAAAATTAAAAAAATAATGAAAATTAATTTGCGATTTTTGTGAAAAGCGCTGGCCGTTTTTGGCCGTTACGTTGGGTAAAGGTTTAAATTACACCTTATAATCAAATTGTTTGCATTTATACACGGTCTGATCGAGAAAATCAACTTTATCTTGACTGATAGCAGCTTTCAATTCGATGTTTGGGTCATGATTGTTTAAAGTTTCTAAATATTCACTAAACTTTTCCTTTTTATGCCGTTTTTATAAAGAGATATAAAAGTTACATCGTCGGCTGTTGGGGTGGGGGGGGGGGGTGGGGGGTGGAAAGGAAGCTCATGCACGGAAAATGCTAGATCATATTCCACAATGGAGTCAAGCAGGTCGTTGATATAGACTATGTATAAGAAAAGGTCAGAAAACTCCACCTTGTCTAGTGCCTTGTAGTATTTTGAACGGCAGATATCGATAGCCTTGCTGTAGGAAGTAGGCTAGGGCGTCTTCGTGGAGATTTACACTTATTCTCCAGGTCTTACCACGCATATCTAGCTCCCAGAGTTTGTTAAAATAGCATTATTCCACACCGTATCAAATGTTTTGTTGGCATCTAGAAAATACACATATAGTTTATCGTGATTCTTCTTTGCGCATGCAATTGATTCGTTGAGAAGGGGCGAGTTCATTAGACACGATACACCTTTTTGGAATCCAAATTGTAATTAGTATATTCTTTAAAATGAAGGAGGACAATTCATTCAAACAATTTTAGAATAGGCGATACCAGTTTTATATCCCCAAAAATTGTCTGGGTTATTTCCAGTGCTCCCCTTGCCTTTATGAATGGTCATAAGAAGAATGTAGACAATACACTATATAGAGGTAAGCCGCCATAGATAAGAAGGTGTTCTTACTTACGTTGTCGGCACAAGCGGCCTTAGATTTGGGAAGTTTATGGCTGACTTGGGCTATATCTCCTCCACTAGTGTTCCTACACCAAGTAAGTGGATATTTTCGGTTAAAGGCCTCTACTGAAAATACGTTAACTTTGGATGCTGTTAGTCTACGAATACCATCATCATACTCGGGGGAACGTGAATAAAGTAGATTCCCCAGCTTTTGGCAATGCCATCTACGTAACGAATACCTTCCC
Source organism: Pictodentalium vernedei (assembly GCA_031216915.1). Lineage (NCBI taxonomy): Eukaryota > Metazoa > Mollusca > Scaphopoda > Dentaliida > Dentaliidae > Pictodentalium > Pictodentalium vernedei. Next base: position 407,203,809 of record CM062290.1, read on the forward strand.
CGTTGAATACCATGGTTGAGTTGGGTCCTATTGCGTTGCCTTTGCGTTTTCTGTTCACTATCTTCCAAAACAGAGATTGGTCGAGCTCAGAGGCTTCCTCCGTGTCAGTATATTGCTGACGTAAGAATTTATTGACACATCGGTCTGTTGAAAGATAATGTGTGTGTTTTTGTACTTTGTTTAACCCGTTGATACTTGTGTACGTCTTATGACGTACGGAATCAAACAGCGCGTCGATACTTTGTGGTTATCTGTTTTATTAATTTTCGATTTTTTAATGTTTTAACTTCAATTCCTATTTTCTCCAGAATAGTGATCAGTGACAACTTTTGAGCCAAATGTTATCACAGCTTAAAATACTAATATAATCCTGCTGTCAAGACTTCTTAACTGGTTGAGTGCTAGAAGCCACTATCAGGGCTTTCAAAAAATGAGGATGCCAGAGCAAAATCCGACACTTTCCTTCGTTATATTTCATATTCAGTCAAACAAAAATAATATTTTGTTTATATAAATTTGTTTTATTACAAATTATTGGAGAATGCCTGCGGGCACTCTCCAATAATTTGTAGTAAAACAAGATTTGAATAACAAATTCAGACCACCAAAAATAATCTAGCTCTCAACCAGATAATCACTAATGTGAAAAATATCTTGTTATTGGTACTTTCCGACGTTTGAAGTCGCATTTTGAAAAACGTTGAAGAAACTGAATTCCAAGTGACGTTTGAACGTCAGGATAATTAAGAACTCAAAGGGTTAAATGAATTCAGGCCCAGGACGTTTTTTTATATTCTTCATTCTTCAAAAGAGAGCTCCTCAAAGTGGGAGCAGATCTCTCGCTTACAGTATTCGGTTTGGCCTTCAACTGTACCAGCAACATTTCATTACTACCTTCGGGATCTTCGCGGTCCATACCAATTCAATAATTCAGTAATGCACGATGGTGAAAGCCCCTGCAGACATTTGAAACTTGAGACATAATTTGTATTGGATTTTCTGATACACTGGGTGCCAATGCAGTTCAAGAAGGACTGGCGTTATGTGGCATGCCTTTTCAGTTCCTTATAACAAGTCTGGCTGCACAGTTCTCTGTGTGCTGTATTTTTTCCAATGTTAGTGTTTGTTGAGCCAAAGCATAAGGAATTAATCAAGCCGAATCGCCACAAACGCATGTACAAGTTGTTCTTCTGTTTCATTATCCATTAAGGTTTTAATTCTGCTCATGTTCCTGAGATGGATATATGCCAGCTCAAAGATAAGCTTAACATGTCTGTCAAGTGAGAGGTTTTCAATCAGGAAAAAGCCAAGGTTACGGACTGACTAGCAGCGAGAAATACTTACATCTTGAATTTTTAAATCAAGTTCTGATAATTTACTCAATTTCTGTGGAGTTCCAAAATCGATGATTTCTGTTTTTTCCGTATTTCAATGTCAGTAGGTAAGCTGTCATCCAAGATCTGATTTCCTGGCACAGAATCTTGAGGGGTGTCGCATAAAAGAGGAAGTGTTTCAGATAGCTCGCCATCGATTACAACACACACAGTACGACCTTGTACATACGAGCGTAACCACTGAAGGGCAGTGCATTTGGTGCCTGTTCTATTTTCCAGACGCCTGATGAGGATAGGGTGATCAATGGTGTCGACGGCAGTGCTGAAATCCAGGAGCGTGAGACATGATAACATCTGTTTGACAACAGTAAATCCCTCTGTACTCTCAAAACTGCAATATCGATACTATAACATGGATTGTATACCAGCTGCCATGCTTCAGAAAGACTATTGGATTCCAGTGATGTCACCCGATTGTTTCCTGACGTATCAACTCTGAACTAACAGAATCTCAATAGAAAGCAACATGAAACAATACTGCAAGGTTGGGCTAAAAATCTGGTTTTGGCTGCTAGACTAATGGCAAAATAACAGATTTCAGCAATGGAAAAGTACAACTCTAGGTTTTGAATAACCCTGAAATTTTGTTTACGAATGTAATTGTATTTACAATATGTCATTTTTGGAATGGTGTTCATTCCAGTTTAGAGCGATTTTAGATCCACCGCTCAATTTGTTAAAAAAATGACACAGCCCAGAATATATCAGAATATCCCTTGCAATGTATGTCTTGGTTAAAATTATATTATGTTGAATTATTATATTCTTACATCTTATTAGAGAACATGGAAGGTGCTCTTCAATAGTTTTAAGTGAAGTAAATCATTACATGGATTTTGTGATTGAGTTGACTGTCATGCAGGTAGTGATTGTCGGGATTTCACATTATATGTTTTATTGAAGGTATGTTCTTGTAATTTATGGCAGTAATGGTCTTTACAATAAAGGAAACCGGCGGATCAAACACATACTTTGTTTTTTTTTGTGAATATTAAAGAGGAAACTTGGTGATGGCAGAGAGTATTGATATTTGTTCTGAAATATTGTTCGCAAAGAACTATGTTGTTTCGGATCCAAGCTCAAACATGCACTGGGCATACAGCGCGGCGGTAGCGATGTCGATTGAAGTCAGTTGTATTTCTTAGATTGCAAAAATCATAATAACGAGAAGAAAAATCATTCATATACTTTTAAAAACAAAATTTAAATTGTTTTTTTTTTTTTTTTGTTTCGATTTAAGTAATAGTTTTTTCTTAAATGGCACAGAGATGCTGCCGTACTGGATAAAGGGTAAAACCGAAATATATAGAGGAGCTAGACGAAATAAATACAGAATGCAGGTATTCAAAGCATTATATACTGTGACATTTCTGTTTTGGAAAAGCCTGAAAGTGAAAATTTGTCAAAACACTTGATGTTAAACAGACATCGCTCTTCTTTAAGCAGTCAGCGCATGTGTTGGACTAGCTCCGCCGCAAAACTTAAGTTATCCTATAGAATTTGTTTTGTATGCGTATTTTAGAAACAAAACTGCAAGGTGTTTAGTTAACCCTCTCCAAATTGATAGAAATCCGTAAACAAATTTGGAAATTTTTTGAATTATCAAAGAAAACTTTTCATCTGGCAGTAAGTTTTTGTCCCTGTATCAGTATGCATCGCGTATTATGATTGGTCAACGTGACTGAAACAAATAGCCATAGTATCTGCTATCTTCAAACATGCGGGTAATAAGAGCGCGCGTCATTGTTCCCCGTTTGTCACTCGAGAAATATCCAGGTGATAAAAATAACATTTGACCCCGACTGGGTTACATTGATTGCAGAAACTCCTATTAGAAATGTTAAGTTATATCCAACTTATCGTTGTATTGTAGTGAATACTAATACAAATTAAAAAAAACATCGTTTAGCCCTGTGAGTAGAAGCACTTGTTGGCTGTCGTATTCGATAAGAACTGAACAGATTGAATCGGGTTTGCAAATATACTTTTGCGCTTTGTGGGGTGAGAACATCAAGGGGAGCAACTCATCTGCTTATCTTCGATATCGCTTGAGCAGAATACAAAATGTCAATCTCTCGCTTCGCTTGTCACTCCGATGGAGACATCGTTCGCAAACGGATTGAACTCACGCCTAAATCCACCGTCAAATCAAATAATACTGCCGCACGGCCTTTTAGAGAGTATTTGTCAGAGAAAGACATTGATATTGAATTTGAATTGTTTGACACGGCTCACCTGAACACAACTCTGACCCACTTCTATTTTGTGAAAAACTTCTCCATGTGTGACCTGGTTTATAAACAACGATTCGAAAATAGACTCGGTCTATTTATAGTTTTGCTGTGACGTTTGCTTCGCTGTTTGGTTCAAAACCTGATGCTCAGTGTGGGGTTTAAACTTCGTCGCCTGAGTCTTAATGTGGGATCATATTTTATATTTCGGCATTATTTCTGTGTTAGGAAGCGGGACAAAATCGTTATCTCGGGCAACATCTAGGGTACATGTAGATTTACTACCTGGATGTCTCCTTTTCAACCATTCGGCTTGCACCTCATGGTTGAAAATCGACATCCAGGTATTAAATCTCCATGTACCCTGGATGTTGCCCGAGATAACTTATATTGTACGGGGTTGAAATCTGACAGCAAATCTTTAACCATAACTTTATTCAGTTCTAACCCAAATATTTGTCCCTAAATGCTGGCACAAAGGAGAAATTGTTTTGGAAGTTGTTCAGTTTTGCAGATAATCATCACATTTGGTAACATCGTGACAGATAGGGGTTAAGTAAATGTTGTGTTTAGATTTTATGTATAATATTATGTTTTAATTATGTGACAAATTTGAACTCAATATGGTTGATAATTGTCGATCAGTTTGAGAAAATTTTAATTTTCACTATATTTTGGCCCAGCTTTGGCAGAAAATTAGTTTTGCCTAAGATGGCATCAAAAGGAGGATCAACAGATCAACGTTTGAGAGAAATGAGTTAGAAATGGGCGGTATTGGAATTTTGAGTTCGGTATCTGTAAAGCGGTATACCTCGTTATAGAGTTAAAACTAGAAGTCCTGTCACGAATAGTGCGCTTATCTAGGTTTAATTGCGCGTTAGAAGTGCGCGCAATTGCCATATCGAATGGCGTTCAAATCACGGCAGGTTCTCCTGGTTACTCATGGCAAACACATGCAATGTTTCTGCCAATGGACCTCCGGGTTACCGGGAGGTCCATTGGCTGTAACATTGCTTGTGCACAGGCCATATGAACAGAATTTGATAGCTTTACTATGGCCATAACGCGTACATTAACGCGCAGATCAGCGTTCTATTTGTGCGCATTTCATGACAGGACTTCTAGTTTTAACTGTAGGTTCGTTATTCACTATCTGACTTGACTGTGACTTACTGCCAGTAGCAAAGAGGAATTCACATCAGGAAAAACATAATACCTTGTTGTAGTATCATACTACCACAACGCTATAAATGAAACTGCAATGAGCCCTACAGTGGCATTCTTTTACGGCCACGAATCATATCTACAGTAAATAAATGTCTTGTTCTAAACGCGCCTTAATGTTTAAAGACCTGTGTCAGGCTTTTGCGATCCCAGAGCGCGTGCCCTAACCATGCCTTATTTGGGTTGTCCTGCTGACAATAAACAGCGCCTGGGCAGTGAGTTCTAGTCAGGTCTCTGCTGCCTTAACAGGCAGCCAAGACATGACTAGAAATCACGGCTATGGAATTGGACATGCACATGCTGTAGTCTAGAGGGAATTTCGGGGTCAAAGGGTTAAATGTTTATACATTTTCTTTATGATGATTCCCTGGCTAATAGAATACCAATCACATGATATTAGGCGGACCTATGCAGCGTCAAGGTATTTGTTTATTTATTTATTTATTTATTTTTTTATTTATTTATTTATTTATTTATTTATTTATTTATTTATTTATTTATTTATTTATTTATTTATTAGGGTTTAAGAACACTTTCGACGGCCAGGGTCACTTTGTGTCGGACAGTTTTATGGGTGGAGGAAGTCGAAGTAACAGGAGAGAACCACCGATCAACGAGCAACTGTCAGACTCCCCAACGTACTAACTCCACACAAGCAGGGTTAGCATTGGTTGAAGACAAGAGCACCATCAATGTGCAGTACGCCTTAGTACACAACGCCACTGTGCCCACAGGTTGGCAATTGGGATAAGGTGTCCCGTCCAAGAACACAACATGGGTGCCGCAGGTGGGATTCGAACCGGGGGCCCAACATCAGTATAGAGTTACGTCGGCATGGAGCACGATGTTATGCGCCCCAACTTCTCCAAAGGAACATTTTCTTCTCTGTAAATGCAACAGCATCTCTGTGATTTGAAAATATGTTATCCAGTCTTGTTTAATATATATAAAAAAATATCATAAAATATATCCAGGTTGCGTAATTTGCAAACTGTTATCTCATGTGTCCTAAAACTGAGGTTGAGGTGTGTAGAGCTTGGAGGTTTTGATTTGTCAGATTCGGTTTAATTTCCGGTTCAGTTTCCGAAAAAAACGGTTTCGGTTTGGTATTTCTATGTCAATTAGAACACGACGCATTCGAAACTTGGATAGACCAATTGACCAGAATCCATAGTGGTCGCTAGTCCAGTTTCGCCCATGTAAGTGAGTTTAGGAAAAAACACAGTAAAACCTTATGGCCGTTGTTTGTCAAGTCTTGCCACAAGAACCCAAACTGAACTTGGAAACCGAAAAATTAAAAAAAACGCCCAGCCCTAGGATCAGTGTAAATGGGAGGGAAGCTGGACAACATCATAATACTATAATGCTGAAGATATTCATTGTCGTTTCTGATTTAAGAATACCAAAACGACTGTTCAGTGATTGCTGAACACAGATCTTCTAGGATAAGGTACAGACTGTAGCTCATATAAGAGCAGTTGTATTGCCATGCCTCCTACTGAGACATATGTACACATCCCGTTGGTCAAGCATTTGTATTTAGTTACACATTAATTCTACCAACGATTCCGTGCCAAACATTTTTCCAAGAGAGACACCATTCTCTGTAAGAAACAATTACAGTAATATAAATCTTGCTCATGACTTCCCGCGTTCATCGTCAAATAATCAGTAGCATCTATCCAGTTTTTTTTCATACTCGCATTCATGTGTAAAAAACACACCATCATACACACCCCCCCCCCCCCTCCCCCTACACTCTCCAACTATTACATTCAACCAAATTTGTACATCTGTGTACAAAGTCATCCCTTCATTGAACACTCACGGTTATCGCTATTGCAAGCTTGCCAGATTGGGAGCGCGGTGGTCAGTGGTTACTGCATTGCACGTAACCGAAAGGCTACCTGTTCGATCCTCGCCAGGGTAACTGTGTTGTATCATGGCAAAGCACTTAACCTGAATGGCATTCTGGGAGCACGATGGCGTTGTGTACTAAAGCGTACTGCACGTCAATGTGTACTTGTCTTCAACCAATGCTTACCCTGCTTGTGTAACGCCAGTTCGAAGGGAAAACTGACAGTTCCTCGTCGTTGGTCGGTGGTTCTTCCCGGGTACACCCATGCAACAGTCCGACACGAGGTGTCCTTGGCTGTCGAAAGTGTCGTTAAACCCAAATAATTAAAAAATATAATAAATAACTGGTCAAACTGTTTATATTTTCAAAGAAATCTCAAAGACTCACTTATCGGGCCAAGGGAAGCAACTCCACACATTTTCAAGGGTAACACATCGTCACCTGAGGTTATGAAAGCCTAAATAAATCCCATTTTACCTTCCACTCTCTGTACAACACACCAAGTTGTTTTGAAAAAAAAAACATACATCTACAAAGTACACCATCTCTTGAAAAAATTAAACTGGAAAAAAATATATGTTGCCACATCAAATTTCAGTTTGAATTTCGAATTTTCACAACTACCGTATGGTCTTCCACTGAATGATCTTCAAACTTTTTTCCCGTGTCTCATGTTTTTGAGAGATTCTTACATATTCAGTCACCAAATTACAAACAAACTTATTAATCCTTTCTAAAGTGGACGAATCAAAATTTTAATTAATGGTTTCAAAGTCAAAATATATTTAACCAATGAGCTGACCAGCCCTATTTAATCATACTCACAACATTGGGTGTCAAATGTTCCAAGTCACGTTTTCACTTATTTTGTGGTTCATAACCTAAAGAGACACCAAAGTTGATTACAATATCTGTAATTTAGGATTTAAATTCAAAACAAAATGCTCCCAAGTTGATTCCAAACATTTTTGTTTAAATTCGCTGTTTTTGTTCTCTGACCTCACAGCATTTCATTTAACCCATCCTGTTTTTTGAGTAAAACAAAATCCGGACACATTTTCACCATTTACTCAATTATAATTAAAGATAGTAAAAAAATCATTGAAAAAATATTCTTCGATCTGACATCATTTTGTATCAATACATTAATAGATCAGCCTCATGTGTACCTCAAAGCCCAATTATTCTCAGAATACACTGAGTGCAAGAATATTTTAACCCCTTCATTCTTCTCAAAATAAAGATGCAAAAATGTACTTTTCCTTCCTCAAATGTTTCTATATAGCACATATTTGCAGGGCAATACCACATGTGAGAGAAGCACACCTCGACTCAAAATAACCATATAATTTGAGTGGAAAACAGAAACAAAGGAACAAGCAAGGGTTGCTATTTGACCCACACTGTACCAACCAATTCAGTGACAGAGCCAACCCTAATGTCTATGAGACCTTCCATGATAGTTTTAGTGACAGAAGTTTATAGCGTTTCTAGATGTATAACTTACAGAGATAAGAAGCATCTTAGAAATCAATAAATCACAAATTTATTTTATCTTATCACTGGCAGAGTGGCCTCCGTGTAGAAAATTCCCTCGGTAATGTGTTGCAAAGAGAAAAAGCTCCACATGTACCCTGCTCAAATGAAATATTGTATTGACAGCAGAGGAATTTTGAGGGAAGTCAACCACATGACTCCTTGTATTATACTCATGGATGCCAGGAGCTGAATTCAAAATTAGCTGAAACAAATTGGGAGTGGGGGAGGGGTAAGCAGAATAATAAAATCTTACAGATGACTCCAGATATGTTTCAGAGGTCACACAAACAAATACATACAGTGGCATAGCCCCCCCTCCCCACCCGCTGGAAATAAGAACTATTGACCCAGTCTGGTTACTGTTAACCCATTCCCCACCCCTGCCTATCTCCACTTGTTTCACCTTTTCAAAAAAAAAAAATAGATGTTGAACCCTCTTAGAATCAACAAAGGTGATGATTCCAGAAAGATTCAATAACATATTTTTTATTTTCCTGGAATATACCTGAAACATTAATCTAAGGAGTGGTTAGGTATCTTTATTTACCTTATTTATGATATAATATGTCATATTGACTGCTGCAGCATAACATTAACAGAACGCAGATCTTTGTGAGACTACTTAGCAAAAAAATAATGGTTGAGAAACCAATAAAAAAGACAAGAAGCAAAATTCAATTTTTAAGCATATATTTTGGGGAATGCGCTCTTTGTAAGCAACACCGTACTTAAGGTAGACCCTTCGAGGATTGACTAAAACATTGCTACTGAATCTTGAGATGAAAAAGGGAAAGAATTTCATACAATGTGAATGCTGCCATTGCAAAAACTGAAAAAACTCAAGTTACCTACGGTGTCATGATTTTCAAATCACGAAATCCCTTCTAGAATAGCGATTGGAATCTGATTTTCAAAACACTTCAAGGCGGAGAGTGTTTGCTCAGGAATAACTAGAATGAGCGTCCAATTTGAAATTAATCGAAGGGAGGTAATCCACGTTCAGTTCCTATCAAACAGAAAGGAAATTCAGCTGTCACATCATGAAAAATTCAAGTAACTCCATACATAAACTGTTCACATGGAGTGACAACCTTTTGTACACCCCATTAACACAACATTTAATTCATTGCATAGGATGAAACAGGTTATTTTCACATTTGATTCACTAACTGAGGTCCCCAAAACAAGAATAGTCTCCATTCTGTGCTGTTTCTGAGGCCTTGGCAAGTTAAAAATCACATATTCATCACATTTATATGGATAGAGGGGGGGGGGGGGGGTTAAAATGTCAGAATGAAAGAAAAGAGACTTGTAGTAATTAGATGTGGAATGGGTGCTTAGGTGGCATGTGGAAAACATGACAAATTTTATTAATTGTGTTTCAAGGTAGCAATACAGTGTATGTAAACTCCAACCGGTATAGGGTTAAACACATTCATTCTGCAGAAATGGTTGTGTTTGTCACCATTATTTCAACTGTTCTACCTTGCAGGTGCCCCAAACAACTGGAAATTTAACGACTAACCAGCCAAACAATCTTTCCTCCTATCTCAGATCACCTGTTTGTTCAGCAAGCATTTTATGCATGCCAGGAAAGAAAAACATGCACTGTGTCGTGACAATTGGGCATCCCACACCTCTAAAATAGCATTTCCCAAAAAACTTTCAACCATATTACAAACCCAAAGTGCTTGAATTGAAAAATTTACAAGACCGGGATATCCGAAAACAAAGAAATATCTTGAAATATCCCTCAACAACAGTTACAAGGAAATACACCTTTAGGTTATGAACGCCTACTGGAATATACCTGAAACATTAATCTATCGAGTGGTTAGGTATCTCTATTTACCCTATTTATGATATAATATGTCATATTGCCTGCTACAGCATAACATTAATAGAAAGCAAATCTTAGTGAGACTACTTGGCAAAAGAAATAATGGTTGAGAAACCAATCACAAGGACAAGAAGCAAAAATCAAATTTCAAGCATAAATTTTGGGGAATGCGCTCTTTGTAAGGAACACCGTACTTAAGGTAGACCCAGCGAGGATTGACTAAAGCATTGCTACTGAATCTTGAGATGAAAAGAGAAAATCATTTTATACAATGGGAATGCTGCCATTGTAAAAACTGAAAAAAAATCAAGTTACCTGCGGTGTCATGATTTTCAAATCAGGAAAACCCTTCTAGAATAGCGATTGGAATCTGATATTCAAAACACTTCAAGGCGGAGAGTGTTTGCTCAGAAGTAACTGGAATAAGGTTCCAATTGTCCATCATTTGAAGGGAGGTAATCCACTTTCAGTTCCAATCAAACAGAAAGGAAATTCAAGCGTCACATCATGAAAAATTCAAGTAACTCCATACATAAACTGATCACATGGAGAGACAACCTCCTGTACACCCCATTAACACAACATTTAATTCATTTCATAGGATGAAACAGGTTATTTCACATTTGATTCACTAACTGAGGTCCCCAAAACAAGAATAGTCTCCATTCTGTGCTGTTTCTGAGGCTTTGGCATGTTAAAAATCACATATTCAGCACATTTATATGGATAGAGAGGGGGTTAAAATGTCAGAATGAAAGAAAAGAGACTTGCAGTAACTAAATGTGGGATGAGAGCTTAGGTGGCATGTGGAAAACATGACACATTTTATTAATTGTGTTTCAAGGAAGCAATACAGTGTATTTAAACTCCAACCGGTATAGATTTAAACAGATACATTCTGCACAAATGGTTGTGTTTGTTACCATTATTTCAGCTGTTCTACCTTGCAGGTGCCCCGAACAACTGGAAATTTAACAAATAACCACCCAAACAATATTTCCTCCTATCTCAGATCACCTGTTTGTTCAACAAGCATTTTATGCACGCCAGGAAAGCAAAACATGCACTGTGTCGTAAAAATTGGGCACCCCACACCTCCAAAATAGCATTTTCCCAAAACTTCCAACCATATTACAAACCCAAAGTGCTTGAATTGAAAAATTTACAAGACCGGGATATCCGAAAACAAAGAAATATCTTGAAATATCCCTCAACAACTGTTACAAGGAAATACTCCTTTATGTTATGAACGCCAAAATAAATCCCATTGACCACAGTGTTAACCTTCCACTCTCTGTACAACACACCAAGTTGTTTTGAAAAAAAAATACCTATGCATCTAGAAAGTACACCATCTCTTGAAAAAATTAAACTGGAAAAAAATATATGTTGCACATCAAATTTCAGTTTAAATTTCGAATTTTCGCAACTACCGTATGGTCCTGAACTGAATGACCTTCACACGTTTTGTCCCATGCCTCATGTTTTTGAGAGATTCTCACACGGAATTCCGGCACCAAATTACAAACAAACTTATTAATCCTTTCTAAAGTGGACGAATCAAAATTTTAATTAATGGTTTCAATGTCAAAATATATTTAAGCAATCAGCTGACAGCCCTATTTAATCCTACTCGCAACATTGGGTGTCAAATGCTCCAAGTCACGTGTTCACTTATTTAGTGGTTCATAACCATGAGTTCCAATGTGTTCTATGCGACAGTAGGGACATAGAACACAATGGAACTCAGGGGACGACATGTCTGTTTTCAGAACAGTGCAGAAATCGACGCAACTGAAGAGCTCAGAAGTTTTTAATTACATTATCGCGAAAGAAAGGTTTGATGCTCTCGAGTTATTAGTTCCGTTAAACTATAGAGGAGATAACTATTCGCCATGTTGTCTCATGTGCGGGTGTAATACGCCATTGTGAATTAATTAACACGCATAATGCTGGACAGAAAATGGCGGACCTGAACTTGGCGTCAAATAAATAGATATTGGTATATTACTCGCTCGATTGTGTAGAAATTGATTTTTACAGTACGTGCCATCTGAAATTGTATGAATAATATTATAAACCCGAGCGGAAAACAAAACTTAAGGCCCAGAAAACCAGAGAAAACATTGACATGTGACTGCATACAGTCGGAATCGATTTGCATATCTTCTTTGCTTTACAAAACGTTAATGAGCTACTACTTCAAAAGTTCAATATTCCAAATGTATTAACCCTTTGATACTTTTGTACGTCTTATCACGTACGAAATCAAACAGCGCGTTGGCACTTTGCGGTTATTTGTTTTGTCGTTTATTTTTCGATTTTTTTTAAAGTGTTAACTTCAATTCCTATTTTCTCTAGAATAGTGCTCAGTGACAACCGTAGAGCCAAATGTTATCGCAGCTTAAAATACTAATATAATCCTGCTGTCAAGACTTCTTAACTGGTTGAGTACTAGAAGCCACTATCAGGGTTTTCAAAAACGAGGATACCAGAGCAAAAGCCAACACTTTCCTTGCTTATAATTCATATTCAGTCAAACACAAATAATATTTTGTTTATATAAATTTGTTTTCTTACAAATTATTGGAAAGTGTCCCTGGGAACAATAATTTTAATAAAACAAGTTTTGAATAACAAATTCAGACCACCAAAAATAATCCAGCCCTCAACCAGACAATTACCAATGTGAAAATATATCTTGTTATTTGTACTTTCCGACGTTTGACGTCACAATTTGAAAAACGTTGAAGAAACCGAATTTCCAGTGACGTTTGAACGTCAAGATAATTAAAGTCTTAAAGGGTTAATATAAATAAAGTTTTGTCAATACACGTGTCAATAGTTGTGTTATACGAAAGGAAGTGAGTGACCTACGCAGCAATTGACCGTAACCTCCATCGTTTACTCCATATTTCGCTCTACACATGTCGCTCTACAAATACGACGTGTGCCCACGCCCGCATGACCAATCACGGGGAATGCTGATAAATTCTATTGAAGAACACCCATTTCTTAAGTTGTGCATTCCTGGCATTTAGGACTGGGGCGCCCCAAAATCGTTTTTAATTACACTTACACTTTCGCATACGTCCATGATTTCCAGCTCGAACACACTCTAATGTTTGTTGATTATAAAACCCTAACTGAAGGAACAAATTTGCCTGGGGTTTTCGGAAAAGAAGGCGTCTTCTGTGGCTCGTCTTCCACAGGCCCGAATTTTATTCTGAATAGTATCTCTGCGTACGATCATGCAACTTGGCGCGATATTAGCTCTATGTTCAGACATTTAAGAAATGGAAATTGCTGGCGTTTTCAGAAAGAAGGGGTAACCCCCCCCCCCGCCCCCACCCAGCACCACCACCACAGGCGCATATTTCACTTTTAATTACACTTCCGTGGACGACCATGTAAGTCGGCACAGTTTTCGGTTCATGTCTGGAGGTCTAGAAAATGCACCTTGAGAAGCAAATATTCCTGGAGATTTTTAAATAAAAAGGTTTTCATGTGACCCGTTTAACCCTTTACCAAACACGAAAGGCAGACGACACTTGCAAATAAAATTCTTGAATAACTAATGTTTTTTTCATTTTTTTGCGTCACAAACATAGCTTATGACCCCTCATTGGAATGATCTCGTTAAGCTCGTTCCATGGAGAGGTCATAATCTATGTTTTTGAGACAAAAACTGAAAATAATAATCAAAAATGGATGGTGATTTTTGTGAATAGCGCTCGCCGATTTTGGCCGTTACATTGAGTAAAGGAATAAACGGACAGATTCCAAACTGAACGATGGGTTTGTTGGAGTTTGTTGTTGTTCTGGATTTCTCTACATTTTCATACGCAGAAATAAACGTAACAGTAAGAATTGGGCCTGTAGTAGCGGTGGGAGGAGGACTGTGTCCACGGAAGAACCCTTCTTGAGTGAAAATGTCAGGAATTTTCATTTCTGAAGTGTTTTTTAAATGTCTGAACAAGTGATAGTATCGCGCCAAGTTACATGACCGTACGCAATGGTGCAATTAAAAGTAAACATCGGGCCTTTGGATAAGGGCTGGGCTCAGAAGACCCCCTTCTAATCTGAAAACGACAGGCAAATTCGTTTCTTCTGTTAGGTTTTTTGTGATCAGTGAACATTAGAGACTGTTCGAACGGGAAATCATGGCCAAGTCGAATATAATTAAAAGTGAGTTTCGTGCATTTTGGGGCGTCCCCAGTACCTTAACTCCATGAATAGTTTAACGGTACTAACAACTCGAGAGCATCAAACCTTCTGTTTGCGACTGTGTTATTAAAACCTTCTGAGTTCTCGGTCTAAATTGCCGATATCTTGATAACAACGCAAGATAGTGCTTACAGGCGTATCTATTTTGTAATATCCGATACAAATACACAGAACTGCGTAGTTTGAAGTCGATCCGACCCACAGAGGTCAGTTAAGGAGACAGTGCACATCAAGGCAAACAGATTAACTCAAATTATAATACAGTGCAGCCTCGGTGGACTGGTTACTTCCCAAAGGTGGGCAAAACTTCCACGAAACACAATACTATTAGATTCCAAACACTAATTATAGGAATAATCATCAAAAATTTAATCAATGAAGAATCGGGTACAACCCGGTGCGTCATTAATTAAAATTTTGCTGATAATGATTTTTATTACATCACTGCACACGCGTGGATTTCGACCAGTTCACGGCGACTGTACTGCAAGAACACGAACGTGAACAAGATAAATACTGCCTAAAAACTATTGGGAGTCAGTGATCAGACCTGTTTAACCCTTTACCCAACGTAAAGGCCAAAACCGGCCAGCGCTATTCACAAAAAATCACCAATTAATTTTCATTATTGTTTTCATTTTTTGTCTCAAAAACATAGGTTATGAGCCATCTTTGGAACGAGCTCGCCGAGCTCGTTCCAAAGAGGGGTCATAACCTATGTTTTTGAGACAAAAAAATGAGTTATTCAAGAATTTTCTTTGCAAGTGTAGTCTGCTTTTCATGTTAGGTAAAGGGTTAAACTAGACAGATTTAAAAATTAAATCATTAAATCTCTTCATTGAAGACGAAGGTCCGTATTCATATACGATGTCCAAGTGACCCATTCATAATACTTTCTATCTTCTGGTCTGTGCTGTTCACTTTTGATAATATTTGGTTTAAAAGAAAGCTATTTTCTCGTCCTGCTTCCTGGGCTGGTTTGAATTGCAACATTACTATTGCATAAGTCAGGATTGTACCAAGTATCTACAAAACAAAACAAAGAATGAAACTGTTATGTACAATGTTGCGTTCAAAACTTTTGTCACTTGTTAAACACGTCATATTTTGCCGATGCAAATAAAATAGAAAAAAAAAACACTCAGCTGTTGATGATTTGAAGCTGATGGTTCATTTCCTTCGTCGCCATCATGGACATTTTCTTGTAACTGAACAATCTAAAAATAATAGCTTTTTCGAATTTAGTTTTAAACATTTTAATTATCGTTTTTTGTGTTTTATTTACACTTTTATTCAGACAGCTAGGGGTTTTTCGGTGTTCATGTTTTTATAATCAAAGGTAGAGAGACATACAGCGAATGGCTGTTTTCACATTGGACAGGAAGTGATCGAGTGACGATTTGTTCAGGGAATTTTCGCCCAAAAAGGTTCAGTATTTTGTAAGGAATTTGAACACTGTAGCTGAACAAGACACTGCGTTTAATAACTGAAATGAATCAATCGTTGAAGATTAAGCCTTTATCAAACCAATCTGTTGAACAGCCCGAATAATTTGTAAATTTAAATAGTTTATAAAGAAAGCATTTAAAAACAACATATAATTTGATCTCTCGTAGGAACGAGCTCGATGAGCCCGCTTGATTGGGAGGTGACATGATATAGTTTTATTGAAGCGTTTAGAAAAATTGGAAACAAAAAAATAATTCAAATAACAAATGTTTTACTGTCAAGTGTAGGGATACGGACTGCAGGCTTTCGACTCGTCTGGTCCACGGTCCCGGAAGACGGACTGCATAGTGGTAGTGTATCGGTTTCGGCCGGTACACCATCTCCGTTCCGTTACTTTCCGGTTCGGCCCAGTGTTCTTATTGAAAACAAGGCCAGGCAATCATTTTGTATTAATCCACTGGGACATTTAACAAACATAATATCGACAAAACCAAGAAAGTTAACGATTAAAATTTGGATTTAAGGCCTCACAAAGTAGATTTTCGGTTTCTCGGGCCATTTGTGGTGAAATTGCATGCGGGCGGGCGGTTTGTTATTTTATGTTTTGTATTTTTGTAATTATTTCTTTGCCATCAAAGGTTCATATTCATGGTTGTTTTGTGTCTTAGGCCTCGCAATCTTCGATCCAGAACAGCATAGGTGGTGGTGTATTTCGTCTCTTGAGTGCAAGAAAGCTTTGCAATACTAAAGCATTGCAAAGCCGTGTTGCACTCAAGGGACAAATTTATCTATTTTATTAACTTGGATAAAATATCAGACATAAACCATTTAATTCTTATTTTTTGAAGTTCGCATTGGTTATAGAGAGAGCATACGGCGGCCAAAAAGACCATGGAGGAGGGCCTGAGTAACAAATTTTCCACTTTTTTAGGCCTAATGTACAAATGCAGGTAAGGCTGGTGTTCTTTAACATCAACACGTGTGTTCACTGAGTTGGGTTTTGTCCATGATTTGAACGCGCGACTTGTAACTGATTCCTAATTTCCTTTTAAGTTGATAATGCCATGACAGCAAATACGCGAGCTGACCATCCAGGTCGCCTTACATAAAGAATTTTTTATAATTTATCAAAATTTATTTTTTAAGGCCAGTCCACGTGTACTATTGGTTTATATCTTTGATGCCATATCTACATCAGCGCCAAAGGAATCGGTTACATTCGCACGCGTGCGTCCGATTTTAAGACATACAAAAAATGATGAGTGGATGTGTAAGATCAGGCGATGAAATTCTGTTGGATGGAGCATATCAGAAAATTGGAAGTTCCTGTAAATTTCTTAACCCGCACCCATATAACATGCATATTAGTCCCACAGTTTCACGAAATGAACTTGGGTGAAGCGACAAACGTAGACTCACTGATCATAACTTGGATGGTACGAATCGTTGCCTCGGAATAATGATGACTGCTATTATGTTTCGATTTCACACTTGGCCCAAACTTGTATTTGTCTCGAGAAGGTCCCGATACAGACTAACAACTTTGAAATTCAAAACATGTCATTTAGCTCAGTTCCAAAGCTTTCGGGCATTGCCCTTCTTCAGTGGATTAATGACACAGTTTTACATCCTATCTTTTTTGCGTCCTTTCTACTATATTTCTGGTTTAGTAGAAAGGACGCAAAACAGATAGGATGTAAAACTGTGTCATTAATCCACTGAAGAAGGGCAATGCCCGAAAGCTTTGGAACTGAGCTAAATTACATGTTTATACAATTAACTGTGAGTCCCTACCTGGACTATATTGAATATAGTATATAAAAACATGTCGTCCCCTGAGTTCCAACGTGTTCTATGTGCCAGTTGGCACATAGAACACATTGGAACCCAGGGGACGAAATGAAGATAGAAATGTTAACTATACAATTATTCTAAAACATGCGTGGCGTGTAATATGTGTATCGGCTTTTCCATTTTAGTTTACTTCAACGCATAATGTTTAAAGTTTATCAGTTTATTATTTTTAGATTTGATTTTTTTTCCCCAGAATGGCCCATTATGAAGATCTGCTGATATCTCTTAAACCTCGGCTGATTTGATGGACCAAGTCAGGGGGTTTCCCTTTGATGCGTTGTTACTAGTCGCAATCAAATTGTTTTGAGTTCAACGCAATTAGGAATACTGGTGTTACAGGTCATAACGATGTGGATTGAAGTGGAGTGTTTGAATGACGAGGAATCAATTCCGTAAATGAATGAGGATTCGGTGGAGGAAGAGAAGAGAGTTGCACAGAATATTCACCACAAGCTGCAATTCAAAGCCGTTACCCGGGATTCGCCCAAGTGGGAAAAGAGGGAAATTTAAACTACCTGAACTAGGAGAAGAGGCAACCTCGGGCTTTCTAAAAAAAGAATGAGATAAAATAACACTGCCAGAAAACCGTAACAGATCTGAGCACATTCTGTTATTATTTGTTGCGGTTTAATAAAATAAAGAGGTTATTACTTGGTTAGTTTCATATCGGCCGAGATATCATCCCTGTGTAACTTCACATTTCAACCTAATATGAAGTTACGTCGGGTGATATCTCTACCGATATGAAACTAACCACGTACTAACCTCTAATTAAATATGCCAGCAGGGAAATTCTGCATTTACTGATACGGCGCCACGGAAATTAGCATACTGCACAACGGTGGGCGGGGGAGGTTAAATTATAACTGATTTCTCCCTCCAAACACAAGTAGTAAGATTCGCTGACCTTGCTGTTAATACTATTCTATGGGAAGACGCCATTTAATAGCCTTTATTTGTCAGATATAATTTTCATTCCCAGGATTGCTCATTATCAAACTCAGCTGATAAGACGCCGATCTCGGCAGATATGAACCAAGTCAGACCCCCTCACCACCCCCCCCCCTCCTCTCCCCCGATGCGTCAGTACTAGGCGCAAACAACTTGTTTACAACGACATTTCTCACAGTTTTTCACAGAATGCAATTAGCAAAATTGGCGTTATCGGGCACAATGGAGTAACTTGAAGCTGATTTTTAACTACTACCTAACTTGGAATTTGATCTATTTTGTCTATGTCATCTATTTGTAATCTTCTACAGGTGACATGGTGTAATTTTCTCATCGTTCACTATCATTGATACAGAGCCACGACGGGTAGACAAAGCGCATTTACAATTCTGTAATAGAGATTTTGTACATAACATATATTCATAGTTGCTGCAAAAAAGGGAGAGCAAATACATTTAACGCATCATGGAACACGGATTTTGGTAGATTGGATTAGTAATGGGTGGTAATTCCTTGTTTTAATGTCACAAATGTAGTCTATTGCAGTTTACAGGAGCAAATATTATGTGACGTGCCGAAATTGCACAACCACGTGTCAAACTCTGCGATAGTTATATTTTTCCTCTCAATTTAGAAATGATAAACGTGTGAACGTTGCCGAACTACTTGATTTCCCTTTTAATCGGCCCAAAGCTACGGGAGCGTCGATGGGTGGGTCCGGGGTGGGGGTGGGGGTCCTCACCCACACGACCATGGCTGTCGGAACTCTCTGTTGTCTGTCGAAGATATTGATAGTCGCACGAATGCTCACATTTTCTCTAATTTGAAGAGATCATTTTCACTATTTGGCGAAAACACAAGATGAGAAAAGCGTGTCTTTCAAACATATTTTGCGTAAAAATGTTTTCATAAGTATATGGCAATCGAGTAGCCATGTATAGGAACAAATTCATATATTATTATTATTATGTTAAAGAATTGCGTTCGTTAACCCCTTCAACCCGAACGGCCGTTTTTCTGGCCAGGAACATAATACGTCCTAACGTGGTTATTTTGAATGACTGTTCAGTAAATGTGAGGGGTAGTCCAATCAGTATTTTCAACCCCCGAGGCTGCACGGTGAAAATATTGATTGGTCTACCCCCAATAATGAATATGGACTCTTCTAATTACTGCTACTGAACTGGCATTGAAGATACCACTAGAGTTCAAAGGGTTAAACGATAGTACTTATTTAACCCTTTACCCAACGCAGACGATATCAAAATTTATTATTTTAAATATCATTTTTTTTAAATATTTAAAAAAAATTCAACATAACCATATCATGTGACCCCTTGTTGGAACGAGCTCGACGAGCCCGTTCCAACGAGGGGTCACATGATATGGTTTTGTTGACATTTTTTTAAAAATAATATTTTTTCAACTGCTGAATTTGCAAATAACGCGGGCGGATGAGGCCGATTCGTTGGGTAAAGGGTTAAAATAATAATAATAAACGAACTTTTTCGACCCGTTTCGTCTATGAGAAGAATATGGAGAAAGATTTCAAGTTCGTTCCTGCGGTCAACGAACCAGGAACACTATCGGACAATTTTACTCCTCGCCCCCACCATGTCGGAAAGTTTTGATATCCAGAATTCAGCCTGCTCTTTAAATTGACAGCTGTACTCCTGTAATTAGTTAACGTCATTTTGTTTTCCAGTTTGGCCATGAAGGCGGAAGACACAGTCAAAAATAAATTCTCGAAACTCAATACGTTGCGTACAGGTGTGAGGATTTTTGTCTGAGAATATTGTTTGTTTTTTAATTGTTTTTCTTCTTGAAATTTCTAACAACAAATTTAGTCATCCGGACTCCTAATCTGTTGCGTCGAGTAACTCGAGTTGTATATTAAACAGATATATCTATATATCGGTGTGTGAGAGCTTAGTGAGTAAATGGTCTGGAATTGTAAAGCGCTTAGAGCCTTTTTCAGGGATTAAGCGCTTGATAGATGTAATATATTATTATTATTATATCTCATTTTGTGTCACTCAGCGGTTATAAAAGCATCCATATACCCTACAGTTATTAACCTTTTGAAACCGAGAGAGCGTTTCTAACGGCCAGGATCGTGATACGGCCTAAACTCATGAGTTAGATGGTTCCTCCGTGAAAACTTAGATGGTTCCTCCGTGAACTCGTACGGTACCAAAATCAATATTTTAAATGTTGATTAATTGGTCTACCCTGAAATACCAAATATGGACTCTCCCAACTGCTGACCCTGAACAGACGGGGAAGATAATCTAAGAGTTCAAAGGGCGATGCTTTTGCTTGGAATTGCTTCATTATTTTATTTGAAACTCCAAGATGTTTCAAAATAATACCCGTGCGTTTCGGCAATAACTGCATTTTGTTAAACCTTTACCCAACGAGTAGCTGCATCAACCCGGGTAAGTTACAGTACAGGCGCCGCGGACTGGTCATAATCCACGCGTGGGTAGTGATGTCCACGCATGCGTTTACAGGGTAACACAAATCACAATCAGCCAAATTTTAATTAATGAAGCACCGGGTGGTACCCGGTGCTTCATTAATTAATATTTTGATGATTATTCCTATAATTAGTGTTTAAAATTTAATATTATTGCATCCGCGGAAATATTGCTCACCCGTGGAAAGTGAGCAATCCACAACGACCGTACTATACAAATGGAGAAATTGAAACGAAAAAAAAAGGTTCTATCAAATTTCAACAAAACCTTATAACGTGACCGCTCAGTGATCTTTGATACTTACAGAAGCAAACAATTTCACCCTTTACTAACACAAGTTAATAGGTGAGTTCAAACATTTTTTTTCATTCCAAATAACCTCAGCCTTCTATATTTGAAACCATTGGTTATAATTTACCCTACACAACATTTAGAACATGTTTGTTTTTGCTGAATGGCATCAATTACAATTTGGATGAACAAAATAATGAAATGTATATATTCAGAGAACACCGCTCCGCAGCAGATAGTGATGTAATAATTGGCAACTTCAGACTCGAAATGAATTCGGAAAACTCCCGAAGGAGAGATATATTAAATCACAGTCACTAAAGTTAATGGGAGGTTATCCTTGGGCAATAAATACACAGAACGACACTTGCATGTCTCGTTCTGTGTTTATTACGGGCCTTCGGGTCTATAAAGTAATTATTAGAATGACTCTCAGAAATTCATTTGTCAACTTGCCCCCTGAGTTCCACTGTGTACTTTGTGCCAGTATTATTATCCCCCATCCCCACAACATCACTAGGTCTACCATAACGTACTGCATATACCAGCCATATAATAAAACAAAGCAATCGGTTGGTTAATAGTACCAAGCACTAATAGGGGGCCTATAGGTGTATATACCGCCATACTATAGTACCGCTCTAAACTACCAGGAAGTACCTCTACCCACAATACCCCTATGCCTAGCATTGCATACTACCTATACCAGTCATAGGATAACATGTTTCGCGGAAAACAAAATTTTCAAGAAAACCCAACTTCACCATTAATTTTCCATCCCTTACCCATAATATATACCTATAGCCACACGCGTACATATATCAATATACATGCCATAGCATACTATATACGCAGTACTACACTGCTTGGCGGATCTAGATGTGTGGTGCCGACATTTTGCACCCCCAAAAGTTGCTCCCCCAAAAATCCGGTTCCTATGGGAATTTAACACTAGCTGCACCCCCAAAAGTCCGGGTAATGAGGCGCGATCGGGGACATGCTATACTACTAAGCACCACACAATTCGTTTGGTTTCTTGCACCTTCACCCCTTCACTAATATCCACCTGAGAATACAAGTTACATGACATATAGCTGGCTGATACATTTCCATACAAGGCCAAGGCGATAAGAGTTCACATCAGGTGAGGCGACGCCGAACCTGACATGAACTCTCATATCCTTACATGGAAATGTGTCAGCCAGCTACACACCATGTAACATACTTAGTTTGTCGAACGGCCGACCAGACGTTTATTTTTTTAGAAACCGCTATTGTCAGCACCGCCGAGAATCACAGTTACTGGCACGGGCAAGTAACCATGGTGACAGTTGTTTAGTAAACTGTAAAGAATATGTCCGCTTCAGCATAAAAACAATCGGTAAAAACAACAAGGTACTGTTGGAACTACAAATAATGTTTTCTGTCCATTGTTTAAATATTTACGGTTTTAAATCAATAAATACGGTATCTTGAAATGATGTTTCCTTTACAGTTTACTCAGAAGATTATATGTGATGTTTTTGAAGTTTTAAAACGGCTTTGTTATCCTTTTTTCAGGTCGTAATGACAGTACATGCATGCAAGGGTATTCAGACATGATTCTAGCGATACGTTTTATTTTGTAAATAAATATCGCACCTCGAACAATAACGATTGTTTACTGCCACCATGGATACGTACCGTACCGGTGCCAGTTAGTGTTAGAGATTCTGCGCGGTGTTGTCAATGGCAGTTTCTAAACAATAAATGTCCGGTCGTAATTTGTTTCTCGTGAACATTTACTAAACCCTTGATTTACACGGACTTTCGATATAATAAATATGTTACATGGCGTGCAGCCAGCTGATACATTCCCACACAAGGCCCCGAGTGTTCATATCAGGTTAGCCTTCCCCTAACCTGTTATACACTATCATCGCCTTGTATGGAAAGCGAGCAGCCAGCAACATGCCATACAACCTATGGTATTCCTCGCTATTTTGCTGAAACGCAGAACATAATTTAAAAAAAAAAAACAGTTCGTTACTATAACATGAATGTTAGAAACAAACTTGTCGCTAAATATACCATATCACCGCAAACATTCTACTAAGCTGCGGATCCCATTTGCCACAGTAAGTGAAAGGAGCAATTTAATAGAGCCTTCCTGATCCTTTTCATATACAGGAACCAATATAAAACCGAAAAATATTTTTGTTTATAAGTACGTTTAATACTCTCTGTATATTGGCACGGAAATTATCATGTTGTGACCAGTCACTTTGGCGGGCAAACAACAGTTGTTTCCTGTTTTTTGCCAGAGTTCTTAAAATCACGCTACGTTCTAAGTAGTCAAGGGTATGGTTTTATATATTCCCTGGCTTTCTAGGAACCGGGAACGGAATTAAATTACACTCAAACGAGGAAACCTGGAAATTTCCCGGATAATATCAAGCAAATTTACGAGGGTAACATGGCGCATTTATTTTAATGATAACGAGCATATTTCATTAGCAATCTCCCATCTCCAAACGGAAAAGTTATTTTCCTAAGATAAGTATGAAAACCCAAACCCGATTCAGTCTCATCTTTATTTTTTATCGCCTCTACCTTATCCAACATCAAAACTCTCTTCACTTCAGTCACCAGTCCCCTCTGTTTTAAGCAGAGGAGACTAGTGACGGTTGGGAAAAGGGTGTTGGTGTTGTAGGAAGTAGTGAATAGTGGTACTTGTGATTCTGAAAATGAAGACGAGTTTGAACTTTGAAGCGGGTTATGAAGTTCTTGCAGTCGAAAGTGGGAGAAAGAGAGTGGTGGTTAGGGGTCCTCCAGAACTGGTTGAGAGTTACAGTGATTTGTTGAAAATGCTTCGTCAGGAATCAGGACTGTAAACATTTCAGGCGTGGAAGGGCTAACGAATTTCTACAGAGTTTCAATTCAGAATACTTCAGTTCAATACACAAACAGTGCCACGCTTCCTTCCCAGTTCTGTGCTGTAGATTGTCCGGGTGTCGTGGCCGGCTTTCGAAACACGAAACCCTGGAATTCCCGTTCCTGGGATTAATCCCTAGTGAAGTCGGGACCGGCTTTCGAAACCCGAAACCCGGGAATTCCCGTTCCCGGGATTAATCCCTAGTCAAGAGATATAAATCGCGTTTGAAAATAGAAGCAAGAAAATGATAACGTCCAAAAACAAAACTGTGTGTGGTTTGAAATGCAAACAGTTAAAACCATAAGTCCTGTCACGAATAGTGCGCTTGTCTAGGCTTAATTGCGCGTTGGAATTGCGCAATTGCCATATCGAATGACATCCAAAGCACGGCAGGTTCTCCTGGTTACTCATAGCAAACACACGCAATGTTTCTGCAAATGGACTTCCGGGTTACCTGGAGGTCCATTGGCTGAAACATTGCTTGTGCACAGGCCATATGTATAGAACTTGATAGCTTTACTAGAGTCATAACGCGTACATTAACGCGCAGATCAACGTGCTATTTGTGCGCATTTCATGACAGGACTTCTAGTTTTAATTGTAGATTCAACTGAAATTGCGAATCAAACAGATATTAGCGCTAGCTGCAACCAAAAATAATTATAAGTCAACAAAGGAAATGTTTCGTGAATATTTTAGTGACAGAAACCAGACCCCATCTTTGATTAGTATTCCACAAAGCGGCGTGATAAAGAATACTTTCGCTTGGATGCAATGAGATCAGAAACCCACAGCATTTGGAACATATTACAAAAGCTTTCCATCATGGTAAATTCAGTATACATGCATACGACTCAGGATACATAACATTTCGATAGGGTACATGGGCCCGTGCATCCAGTCAAATACCCGGATAACTGATATTGTTATTTGATTTGGTAATTATAATGAAGTGCAATTATTCAGTGACATACAAATGTGGTTTATATTATATCGGTTTTAATCTACATATCCACCATGATTATCACTGATCTTAGCATTACGAACATGGTCTGTTATTCATTAAAATCTTCTGGTACAATAACACAGTAGGCGACTTGCCATCTATCCATTTTGGGTGCATGGTTTGCGAGATCAGTATTCTATCTGTGATTAAAACTGTAAAAAGGTTAACCAAGGTAAATCATGGCATTGTCCCAAATTATGTTGATAAATATATTCAATGCATGCTCTTAAGCCACTTGTCACATTATGTAAGGAATTCGACGCTGGGACCAGTACAGACTTCAAATAGTCCATCGTCTACACCTTCCGACCAATTGGACTAATCCATACGGTTGTGTTTAGGAAATACCACAAATATGATATGTCTATGAGTCAACGCAAGAAATGTTTCTCAATCAAAACTTGAATTTGAATGACCTTGTCAATACACGCAGATATGTTTGATTATTAAAGAATTATGAATGTAAACTCGTCAAAGAAGTTTTATGATTATGCCACGTAGTTCCACTAATTGCGTTAATATTTAATTGTCTGCAAGGCGAATTAAATACTTATTGATATAAATATGCATAATTGGAGCAGGAGATAATACCTGTATATATTTCGAGTGTGAGTAAAAATACATCACAACCATGAACAATAACTGATTTATCTTACTTTGAGATCTGAAATGCGATACTCACCGCCAGTATACTAGACTGGTCAAGTACAAACAATCCATAAATGGTTATACCCATTGGCCGTCCAGATAGTCGTGATATGAAGATAGATATCTGTAAAAAACATGAAATGTAAACAAAATAAATACGTCAATGCCAGCCAACGTAAATAAAACACTGAAATATATAAGGACGCAACCTCTTCAAACTGACTCTTGCGAACAGAACGAAAATTTGCTTGTCGCATATCAAAACTAAAACCGTTCTTTCGGCATTTGTTATCGTCTTGCGGATGCAATATCTCATTATTCACACACTTATATTCTTCACATAATCACCATAAATATCCAATTCCGTAAATAACGTCCACAACAAGGCTAACCAATGTGTGTCTACAGAAGTCAACGACTACGTCGTAACATTGTGAGTGAGTTGGTTGAAGAAATAGAATTGCATGTCTTCCTTTATACTTCATAAAGTGCTTGCATAATACTGATGGCGGACGACATTTCCGAAAACCATTAAAGAATGAATATATGTTCTCATATTTAAGTCTCGAAAACATAGCTTAGGTCGCCTCACGAGTACGAGCTCTACGAGGTCAGAAGATTAGTTTCGAGGTAGAAATTGAAGAAAAAATAATAAAACGCGGTTGACGATTTTTTTTGTGAACAGCGTTATCAAGTTTTAGTCGTTACGGACGGCAAAGGTATACACAGTCGCTGTGGATTGATCGTAATCCACGCGTGGGCAGTGATGTCCTCGCATGTGTTTACCAGTTAATAAAAATGAACACAACAACATTTCAATTAATATCCCGGTGCTTCATCAATTATTTTTTGATGACTATTGTTATAATTAGTGTTTGGAATTTACGATTTTTGCGTCCGTGGAAATGTTGCCCACCCATGGAAAGAGAGCAATTCAGGGCGGTCGTCCTGTAAATAACAAAATTACGTAATAACAAGAATCTCAACCTCGGCCCCGATTGATTTTAGTGGTTCTTGGTTCAGAAATCGCGACTCTTTAGATATAATCTAATATATACAGTACGTGGAGAGTGTATTTTCACAAAATCACCCGCAGAGTGGAGATTCAACCCAAGCAATAATTGCAAATTTGTTGCAAAGCATAACAAGCACATGCAAAGTTTCAACCAGTGGACCTCCGGGTTAAACCCGGAGGTCCATTGGATGAAACATTGCATTGTGTTTTTGTCCATATGTACAAAATTTGAAAGTTATAGTTTGGGTGATAACTCCACACGGTGGGTGATTTAGTTACAGTCCATTCTCCACGTACTCTATACTCAAAGGCAAATATTTCTTCTGGGAATATCGAATTTATATGATGTTTGGGGTTAAAAGTAGTATGCGTTTATTTTAGGCTCCAAACGACAAAGGAAAAGATACCACAAAAAATAACATAAGCTTTTCGTCGGTAATGGTCCTTTGTGAGGTCAAAAAAGCTGTCATTGATACAGTAGATTATGTAACAACCAAGCACGTGCTCACTGAGATTTGTAACATGTTACTATCTAATCTTTGTATTTGTTTATTCATTATCACTTAATACCGTACCGGCATCTTAAGCGTTGTCATCATACTTTGTTAATGTTTGTTTTTTATTTATATTTTAGATAGTCTAAAACAATTTTATTAAACTTACAAGATATTTTATTGCGGAAAATAAATGTAAAATTATTAAAGGGCGAAGATTCAAACATTTTACAAAAACAGATGTTCGGAGATGGCGTTCAACTCATTCGTGGACATTACAGCAGTTTAGACGAGGACACTGGTTCTGAGACGTTTCCAAAAGCCATTTCATGACCGGATTTATCAGGATTGCTGTTTTATCTCCTCTTCTCAATCGTCGTCCATGTACCAAATTGTAACCCCCACCCACTACCACCATCAAAGATGTGCACTCCATCTTACTTGATAGCAGCACTCCGTTGACTGTTAATAGGCACCCACTTAAGCCTAGGATGAAGAAACAAAGCTTTGTGAGAAGTTTAATGCACTAATATCTGACCGATATTATATCGTCACTTGAGTTAAACAAGCCGCCAAAACAATGGAGATGGCGACTTTTCCACTCCAGGGACGCCAGTTTGTGTTGCTGTTTGCCTGGGTGCTTTAGTTTCTGCATTAACACTAGCAAATACCGAGCTCCACCAAAATACTCACGTAATATTCTCTTTACCTTGATATTTATATCCCGGTAATCGATTTCATAACTGGTGGAGAATATCGTGTTCAAATATTGGGTGTTCCTCGATACAATACAGTCGCCGTGGGCTGGTCGTAATCCACGCGTGGGCAATGATGTCCGGGTAATAAATAATATTATCAGCACAACTTTAATTAACGAAGCATCGGGTTGCACCCGGCTTTATTAATTGATTTTCTTTTAATGATTATTCCTGTAATTAGTGTTTGGAATCTTATAGTACTGCGTCCATGGAAATATTGCCCACCCATGGAAACTGACAAGTCCACTGCGGCCGTACAGTACAGTGCTGTAGTGTCATCATGGCCACACATCTCAATACGTCGGAGTAAAACCATTTTCCTCGACCTTTACATAACACAGTTTTATGTAATGTACTTAGTTGTATGTGTTCAGTTTTGTGGTTTTGATGTTCTGACAGGTGTGTGGGGGGAGAGAAGGCGGTTGCGTCTCTTTAGACTGTTAGCAATGGATCTGAATCAACAGAGTCCGGTAGCTACTATTAATACTGAAGAGAATAACCAAGGAACTAAACACAAATGTACGTTTAATTTTATAACTACCTCTTGCATGTCTTTTTGAGATAATCTGCTCATATCTAGTTGATGTAAGGCATTTACTGGTTCATGAATCTGTATATAAAAACAAGACAAATTAGTTAATTTGTTTGCGAGCAACATACATAAGAATAATACGATTGTTCTACAGTATTTGTGTTATTTTCGTAACTTCTTTAGAACCATTCAGTTTTTAAACACCAGCACGATTTCGGTTTGTTTTGCAATAAATCATCAAAACATACTAATGCCAGTGTAAAAGGAATGGAAGTCCGTAGGAACGTTAGTCCATCTGGACTATTATTCCGCGGAATTATAGTCCTAGGTCTAACATTTCTAGGAATAGTTGTCCGGCGGACTACTATTCCTAGAAATGTTAGACCTAGGACTATAATTCCGCAGAATAATAGTGCAAAGGGACTAATTTTCCTACGGACTTCCATTCCTGTTACACCGGGACATACAGTACGTGGAGAGAGGATTGTAACTAAAGCGGACTGGAGTTATCACCCAAGCTATAACTTTCAAGTTGTACATATCGGCAAAAAACACAAGCAATGTTTCAGCCAATGGACCTCCGGGTTTAACCCGGAGGTCCATTGGCTGAAACTTTACTGGTGCTGGTTGTGCTTTGCAACAAATTTGTAATTATTGCTCGGGTGGAATCTCCACTCTGCGGGTGATTTAGTGATAATACACTCTCCACGTGCTGTATTCAGGGTCAGGGCAAGGCTAAATGAAGTGAGATGGGAAAAATATTTTTATTTTCAATATTCCCACTCCCACTTAATTTCATCTCGTACTGTCTTAAGAATGTGTAACAGCAAGTAAGAGTTAAGGTTATTCCTCGGGGAAAATTTACTATTCATGCCAACTCGCGCATCTTGACTTCTTAAAAGATTAGCTACCCATAAAGTGAAGGAATATCTTTTGCAAAATACCACAGAAATATCATGGTGACATTTTATGATCCAGTTTTAAAATGTTGAGGCACCAATATATATAATATTGACATATTTTTTTTCAGGGAAAGTGAGTACATCTGCCCCCCCCCCCCCCCCCCCCACCTTCCAACACACACCGCCTTCCCGGTTCCGCCACAGGTAACATATTTAAAATTCGGTGACGTAATGGTTCCTCCGAGGTTTCGGATTACCCTACCGACGCAGTCGTAAATAACCGCATTTCAGTTCTTCGATTTTCTCCAAACGACCCTTCATTGAACCCACTCGTTTCAATCCATAATCCGCGAATTAACAGGGTAACTGAGCTTGCAATGTCTGCAAGCATAACTGATTTGCACATCACGGAAATATTTCAAATCTAAATTTAGCGAATTACAAGAATTCCTATGCTTTCTTTTCGGTTTGCAGATTTCTCACAGAATTGTGTGACCTCAAGGTTTCATTTGTGTGACCATCCAATACAGCTCACTAGGTTTTACGTGTTGGTACAACCTATTGATGTGAGTAGGAGATTAATGATGTTGCGATTCTTAATTATTTATTTATTTATTTATTGGTGTTTGAAGTCACCAATTTCCAGCCATTGTGCAATGGAGTTTCTCAGTCTCTCAAGAAAATACTTTTATTCATCGATTCGAAAAATGGCGACTTTATCGGTTCAAATTGTAAAATATCTTGCGAAAATCGTCGTGTCCTCTACAGTGCAGTCGCCGTGGACTGGTCATATTCCACGTGTGGACAGTGATGTCCACGCATGCGTTTAACAGGTAATAAAAACGATCATCAGTAAAATTGTAATTAAGGAAATACCGGGTTGCACCTGGTGCTTCATTAATTCAGTTTTTATGATTATTCCTATAGTTAGTGCTTGCAGTATAAAGTCACTGCGTCTGTGGAAATACTGACCACCACGTGGAAAGTGACCAGTCAACGAGGGCCATGCTGTATTACCTCAACTCATACTCACCCCCTCCCCGCTCCCTCGACGCTTCGTGCTTCTGACCATATATCCGACACCACGAGCTAGCGACTACCGAATGGCCTGGGTCTGCATACAGAATTCCCTCTTGTCCTCCCGAGGTCCGAAGTTCATTTTTTCAGCCTTGACTGTATTAATTTAATTTTCACGAAGGCTTATCAAGCAGGCTTCATTAAATAGGGTGAGGACCACAAATGACTGTCAGACTACGTATCACTGATGTGACTCTAATCATCACGTGTACCGCCCGGTAGTATATTATTGCTATCAATATGAAATCCCGAATACAGTCGACATACTTCTTTAAGTCTTAGCATTTTCGTCCTACAGATTGTTGTTTTTTCTTCCGTGCTTTTTGACTTCACCAGTTGATTATAGTTTCCTTTAAGATTACATTGCAGTAACCACAATTGAGTTTCCAAATAGATTTTCAAAGACATTTGACTAAGCAACATTCATGAAGTTTCAATGCATCATGAATTTACGAATGTTTCCCATTGTGTCTGAGCAGATTGCTCTGTGATATCAATATATTATCAGAAACGAATATTCGTTGACGTGCGTATCTAAAAACTCACCAACTTGATACGTGGTATTTTCATGGTATTCACTAGAGATACTACCTCCCCAATTTAATGATGATTCTGTTGACCATTAATGAATATTTGAACGGATCTCTTGAAAAAAATATCTTTTCTCCAGTTATTGCAGAATACATAGCACAGATGTCATGTAGATATTATGAGTTATCTCCGTCAACATGTATGGTATATGGAGATTTAATACCTGGATGTCAGTTTTTAAACGCCGAGCCGCAGGCGACGTGTTTAAATGAGACATGCAGGAATTAAATTTGCATATATCATACATGTTGGCGGAATTAACGTTTTTATCCCGTTTGAAACACAATACAAACATAGTGGAAATAAATCTGTGGACGCATTTCTCAACTCCACAATCACTTGGACCAAATTCGTGATACCTCGGCTTTTCATGAATGTGACTTTGATGTTTCTTTTTTGAAGTAAACTATATCCATTTGTGTGATGTTGAGCAAAAACTTATTTTACCCCAGAGCCCTATCACTGTAATTTCCCACATTTCACTGTGTGAGAATTTGAAGTAACCAATGATCAACAGGTTGGGGTAGAAGCCACCTTATCTTGGTATATAATTACCCAATCAGCGATTGACAGTTTAGGGTGGGACCCATCCTATTCATACATATAAATGGAAGAGTATTGGAACAGTATTGCCACTCTATTAACTCGCTTCTGAAAAAGGATGAATTCACGCTACGTCTGTGAATTGTGTCAAAATTCTTATTCTCATAAAACTCATTATTATCGACACAGACGAAAATTACACAAAAATGTAAATGTTAAACGAACTGTAAGTGGAGCAAACACCAATACAGCCGAGTTAACAACCAGATCTATCTGTAACCACCTACCCTGTCCTCCAATGCATATGAAATCAGCCTTTAGTTGGAACAATGCATTAACAAGTGGAAATATTTTGAGGCTTGCAAATAAGCTAGAGCCAGTAAAACCGTTAGTGATGGGGGAATCACTGAGGGAAAAACTTATAGCTGACTCAACCAGCCTACCCTTAAGCAGAATTCAGTGTATTGAACCATGGGTGAGTGAACAGTTGCAGGAAGTACGCACCCCCCCCCCCCCCACCGAACGCTGTAGCCGTCCCACCCATAGACCAGGGTATGAGACCAATTACTGAATCTTCAACATCGAGTTCTGAAGAGAAAGTGATGGTCTACAAGACAATCTTTCAGCGCCATTCAAACTTACGCAATGAAAACACCAAACCACACTCCTTAAAGACTAGTTTTTCCATGGAAAATCACCCGGACTGGTTAGTATGTATACCCGATTCTATGAAGGGCAGGGCGCTTTTGTTACTCCAGATAATAAAGAATATACCTAATTTATCCTGGGATGAGAAAGATCGACTAGTGTATAACGACATTACAATTTCGGGCTCCAATATGTGTGATCTAATAAATGACCTGCTGCGAAAAAGAAAATATTTTCAACCGACAGGCTGGAAAATTTTGGCAAACATCCTTAAAGATCAAAATATCCCAAGCAGTCTGATTGGAAATAAAGAACGTATGGACTTTTTCCTTCCAGAAAACAACATCTCTGCAAAGCTGTGATGGACCAGTCTTCAAAGAAAATCCCCTGGAAAAGCCTGCGGAAGTGGAATGGACTTTGTGGAAGCTCTAATCAATAGGCATGAAACTGGACCAAAAAGCGAAAACTCTCACCAATAGGGTGTCATTCCGAATAGCCGTATATATCGGTGTTCATTTTACTGTAAATTTCATATTCATTTGTAATTTAATACTAATCAATTTGACGTAACGACCAAAACCGCTAGCGCTATTCACAAACTTTACCATTCAATTTTTCAATTTTTGTCCACTTCATTATTTTGTTCAATTTTTGCCCACAAAACATAGCTTTTGATCACTCAATGGGATAGCTAGTTGAGCTCGTTAAAATGAGGGGTTATAAGAAATGAAAAAAACAAATAGTTACTCAATAATTTTGTTTGCAAGTGTCATCTGATTTTCATCTTAGGTAAAGCGTTCGATACACTAAGTGCTCGCACTATCGGGGAAGCTTGGAAGGCTAAGGAACTTACTTGAACATGGATTAATTTTTATTTATTTATTCATTTGTGTTTAGCGACGTTGTCAACAGCCACGCTTATATGCTGCCAGGGAGTTTTACGCCTAAAAGAGGCAACGGTCAATAATTGTCCGACTCACCAATTTACTGACCCCACACAAGCAGGGATAATGTCGTTTGAGCTCATTTACAGTACGCGGAGAGTGGATTGTAACTAAATCACCCTGGGAGTGGAGTTATCACCCAAAGTATTATTTTCAAATTCTGTACACGTGGACATAAAACACAAGCATTTTTTCAACCAATGGACCTCTGGGTACAACCCGGAGGTCCATTGGCTGGAACTTTGCTTGTGCTTGTTTTGCTTTGCAACAAATTTGCAATTATTGCTTGAGTGGAATCGCCACTCTGCGGGTGATTTAGTGATAATACACTCTCCACGTACTGTATACCGCAAACGTACAGTATTGTACACATCAGTACATTGTACCACCGAGCCCCCACTTGCTCAATCAGATGAAGTACTTTACCCGAAGACTCAACGGACCATAATCGTGGCCACAACCCTTCAGTCAGAACGATTTAATGTTCTGACCAGTTAATATTACAATCATAAGTATGCATGTGAGTGGCGAAGGTAGGGTAGGGTGGGTCACGACTCACATGTAGTAACGTGATGTTGGTATTTCCCTTCCGGGCTATCGTATTAGACAATTAGCAGGAAGGGGATCCAAGGACTCTTACTCTTGGGTTATAACCAAAAATTTCCTTGTATGGTTTATCTATGTTACGACCTTTAACCCTTTGAACCGTGGTAGTATCATCCATGTTAGTTCAATGACAGCCATTGGAAGGGTCAATATTCATTATTCACGTTTAGACCAATTGATATTTTCAACGTGCAGCCTTAGGGCTGCACGTTGAAAATATTAATTGTCTATCCCACACATTTGCATTGCAACCACTCTAGTTAATGATATTATGACGTATCATGTTCCTGGGCCGGAAAACCGGCATCTAGGGTTCAACGGGTTAAACACGAAATACGGAACTTTTTGGTTCCATCTTAACAAATCTCCTAACCGAGCTGAAAAAGTGCTTTGCTAATTATGGACCAAATATGTACATTTTTCGCAATGCATATGCGCGTTAGTCCAAAAGATAGTTTGTGTTTTGTATTCCTGCCAAGTGACGAAGTCGCATGAGTCACCACTGAAATTTCACAGTGTTTGAGTGACCTGATACGCCACCCCCTCCCCAATAAATTCGAAATACTTCCTACACCCTGTTTTCAAACTAGTAATTTTGTAATATCATTTGTTCGGGATTTTTTTAATCACTCAAAAAGGATAAAATCAACTTCTGCCGTCGCTTCTACTTATCTTCCGACAGTTTGTATTTTTAGACTTTGAACTACGGTGTTTTAAATTTAAACAACACACATTTGGACACGCATACGTGTTTCCATCCGCTGTTACCTGCCTGAAACAATATTAAACGGCAATGTCAAGAGTGTCGGACATTCAGGCAGCAGCGTACCAGCATTACGTGTTACTGTGCTGACTGTTAATTATTGTATTCCTACCATGCCACGAGGCTAGTGGGCCTTACTCCCACCCCGACCCCACCCCAATTCGAAATGCTTCCTATGTCTCTGATTAGCGCTAACAAGATATTACTCTTTGGTTACTTGTGAAATATCAGACCGAGGTAACTTCATTTCAGCCTGAGACCGACGGTCGAAGGCTGATGTGAAGTTACCGAGTAATATCCTTTTTTTATTAAACCAAAACAAATAATAACAAAATGTTATCGGATCGGTTTTCTGACAGTGTTATTGTTTCTCATTCTTTTCACAATGTATGTTTATCTTCTCCTAGTTCAGCTATCAGAACTTCTCGGTTTTTCCACTGGGTGAGCCGCGACATTTGGATACTTCAACTATCTCTCCTCTCCCTTCCACGATCACCATTTATAATTTTAAACCTTAGTTTGCAATGAATTTTCTGTGCCACTGTCTTCTTTCTTCTCCTCCTCCTCCATCCAACCCTCACTCATTGGACGTATTCACGGTTCGGTTCCCAATTTAGACAATTGCATTAAAACTTTTTGCTTTCTTAGCAAAAACAATCTTCGTTGCCCAGACTTTTGGGGCCAAAAAAAAGTTTATTTGATTTGTGAAGGGAAGACATTGCGGTAGTGAAGAACACGATCCTAAACTAAATAACAAACATTTATGTTATTAATTTTTTATCAATGAGGTGTTGGAAACTATTTGGAATGACTTTCAACGTTAACTACCAGTGATAATAAGGCATTATTTTCTTCTTCAATAACACATTGTAGATTATCAACTTTACCAAAAAACTGCACTGAATGAGATAAATACTGCCCTAGTAAAGACTCAAAGGCTAAGTAGTGCCTTAATAGTAATATGTCGCATAATCTGTTGTCATCAAAGTGCGCATACATACAGTTAAAACTAGAAATCCTGCCATGAAATGCGCACAAATAGCACGTTGATCTGCGCGTTAATGTACGCGTTATGGCCATCGTAAAGCTATCCAAATATGTACATATGGCCTGTGCACAAGCAATGTTTCAGCCAATGGACCTCCGGGTAACCCGGAGGTCCATTGGCAGAAACATTGCATGTGTTTGCTATGAGTAACCAGGAGAACCTGCCGTGCTTTGGATGCCATTCGATATGGCAATTGCGCGCAATTCCAACGCACAATTAAGCCTAGATAAGCGCACTATTCGTGACAGGACTTCTAGTTTTAACTGTATATTTATCACACGCCTGTTCTATGAAATCCCCATCTACAGCAACACAATACCGTGTGGAAAATAAAAATCTGTTCCGCACATATATTCGGAACGGAAATCGTTGATGGACTATCTTTAAATAGAAGCAAAATTTCACTGGAATTTTCTACAAATCGTGCAACGCAATTCCAATTTGAATCGCTAGCGATAGCTGAAAATCGTCCCCTGAGATCCAATGTGTTCTATGTGCCAGTAGGCACATAGAACACACTGCAACTCGGGGGACGAAATATTAACACAGGTTCCCCTCGCAAATTTAGTTGGCGATAAAATGTGCTGTCTGCGTTAATAGTTGTCAAATGAATTGCCGAGTGTCCTTTTAATAATAGTTTTACAGACGTGAAGGCGTGTAATAAACACAGGGCGACACACAAATGTGAATGGGTTAATCGATATGACACTTGTGCCATGCAGGAAGGATAAAACTCGAGGCCTGCGACCTCTCGTTCTATCCTTCCGCGCTGACACTCCTGCCATATCGATTAACCAATTCACATGCGTGTGTCGTTCTGTGTTTGTACCGACATCATTCAAACCACTAACTGAATCAGTAACTAATACAGATTACCGAGCCCGGATTCAGATTGTTTGCTCTTGATATCGTCTGCTCGTCCACTACCCATTTTTAGTAACGCAAAAATATATACACACCGAAAAGGGTTAATTTCTCGTCCTTTAAAACACTACGCTTCAACCCACCCCATAATTGCTTGTAACACCAGGTTTCTGATTGCGTTTGCCTTACTTCCCACGTGAGATCACGGCTGCTACGTGTATTAAGGCGTACTGCACGTTGTTCGTACACTTGTCTTCAAAGAATGCTTACCCTGCCTTTATGGAGTTGGTTCGTTTGAGAGTATGACAGTTGCTTGCCGTTTCTCGGTGGTTCTCTCTTGGTAATCCGGCTTCATCTACACGTAAAACTGTCCGACATAAAGTGACCCTGGCTGGCGAAAGCGTCGTTACATCCCAATAAATAATAACACCCAATTCTTGCTCGTGTATATCAGATAATGTGGACTCAACACGAACTGGAATTGACGATTATTTAAGAAGAGACATGCACGCACTCAACCCCATGTTAAAAAGAGTTTTTAAAGTCCCATACTTCCACGGTAGGTATATCATATTCCTTCTCTAGATCAAAGAAGACGGCGACCACCTGTACTTTTCTCGCAAATGCATTTCAGATCAAAGTTTCAAGTCTAATCAAATGATTCACAGTGGGCCTCTGGCTTCTGAAGCCATATTGAACATTCGCAAGAACATTGTGTGCTTCCATGAACCAGACACATCGATCATTGATCACCCTTTCCATTGTTTTGCAGAGACAACTTCTTAATTCCAAAGGTACGTAATTACTTGCATTCCAGTGGTCTTTACCGGACAATGGAGTAGGAAGTATTGTGGCTTTTCGACAGGAAGGTGGAAACTGGCCTGTCACCCATATATAATTCAAGATGGATAATAAAAGTTCGACTGAAGTTTGAGGAAGATGCTTTCAAGTTTGATAGAGTATTCATCGGTTCCAGTGTCAGTATCCTTTGCTTTATGCAAAGAGTTACTTAACTCTTCCCCGGAGAAAGGTTTATTGTAATCCTCAAATTTGATCTTTTGTTTTTCCTGTTGTTTTTTTAATTTTTTTATGAATTCTGGATTACCGTTTTCAGACGACGAATGTTTAGAAAATGTCAGGACCAGTTTATTATTGAATTATCTTCTAGGTGTTGTATAGGTGTTGTACATGTGATTTAGTTTCTTTACTTTTGATTTTTTTTAACCTTTTCCCAAATTTTATTGATGGGAGTGTGTTGGTTAAGTTTAGATACATAAGTTTCCAGAGAAGTCAATGTAAGGAAAGTAACCATCACAACCAATACAAAAACACTACAACAGATGGCAAATACATAAATAAGTAAATAAATTAAAAAAGAAATACACAAATAAACAAATAAATAAATAAATAATGACTCGTTGTAAAATGAAATACTTCGAAACACAAACTGTACAAAAGCAAGAAAATTACGGAATTAAAACATACCTTCTTACTGAGAAGTACAGCAGCAAATGTAGTCAAACTGATAGAAAATACTATGATTCCAATATAGCTAGCCATGGTTATTTGTTCCTCAGTGGATAGTGTCCCCTGGATATTTGTGTAGATTGTCAGACATATAAGACTCATTGTTCCCGCATATAGTGTTGCAATGAAATGACGCATACACGAATCAAATGCCCAAACAATATTAAGCAGTCTTTCAAGTTGAGATTTTGCCTGTCGAATATAACCAGTTGCATATCTTTTATCGTTGTCTTTATTTTTTAGTCTGTCGCCTAGTGCTTTTACTTCTGCATACATGATATACATAAACAGGCAATACGTTACAAGGGAGATGTAGGTCAAGAATGTTGTGATGAGTGTCACCATCAGCACCCAAAACACTTTAAAGTTTATGCAATCCATGTCTTCAATTCCAAACAACTTGAGCGACAGAAAACTTCTGGTAACAGGTAGGTCTTTATTAGATATTGCAGTGAGTATTGTTGAAATGATGCTTCCAAAAATACAACAACCCAGCGCTGCTAGAAAAATGAGCTTGAAAATCTTCGTTATTTTCCGTGTATTAAAAACCCAACCATTGATTTCCCAATAGGTGATAAGGTCATCAACGAACGGTTTGAATTCTCTTGACAAAGTCCAAAGTGACGTCACAGCAGTATAGCTAAACAAC
Source organism: Pictodentalium vernedei (assembly GCA_031216915.1). Classification (NCBI taxonomy): domain Eukaryota; kingdom Metazoa; phylum Mollusca; class Scaphopoda; order Dentaliida; family Dentaliidae; genus Pictodentalium; species Pictodentalium vernedei. The sequence goes on from CM062290.1 coordinate 407,242,676, forward strand.
GAGTAGATTACAGCATTGGTGATTGTTGAAACAAAAACTATTGACAAGCGTTCTGCTCCATTCCGTTTGTCATATATGTCGTATATAACACGTGTAGCGTTTAACAAAAGAATCAAACATATAACAATGCAATAAATTAGATGGCACACGTTCTTGATAGTGGGACTACGTGAGTGTCCATTTCTGCGTACTCGGTATAAGAAATCATTACAGATTCCAGATATCTTCATAAGAGAAAGAATGCGATAAAATGCAGGCCTCATGTTTCCTGTTCTTGGTGACACTTGTCCGCGAATGTCTAAAATTGATATCGGTATAATATTTGCTGACATTTCTTATTGTTTTTGCATCCGTTTTTCTTCCTTTCTAGGTCCACCTATTACGCATGTAGGTAGGGGCAAAATACCATCACGAAACACATCATTGATATGTAGTTTGTTGAAGATATTTTCTCAAACAATGCCTCCTTGTATATTTTTTGTACAATCAGATTAGACACTCTTGGGCTTCAAGTCGTTCAATTCCTGTATATTGTAATTATAAAAAATATTCATTTTTAGATTTGTCATAATTCACACAGACAATAACTTTCTGTGTCAAAATAAGAGAATAGAATGTTATGCCACCCTCCCTTAATTTGTTGAATGGATCAATTGATTTAATATTACAAAGAAAAAAAAATCTGATACGGCCTAAAGTGCTGCTGTGCCGATCATTTCATTATAGCAGTATATTAGACAAGCACTATATGAACCCCACTCTATGCTGATTTAAAACTGCTCACTTGATAACAAAACATCCACCTTTAATCTTTCATCAAATGATAAACTAAAAACTATGTGCTGTTTACTCGAGGTATGGATTTATGACATTCCCAATGTTACATTAATTACCTGTATACATCTGAAGTGGCTTTATCAAATGAGTTCAGCCTACCATTTCGTGGTTTATCCCATAAATAGCCGTTTATTGGAACAATAAAGGCCTCGGATAAATTGATACATTTCCCCCATAGGCTTAACACTGAAAGAATTTATTCCCCTAGTAGCGACGGACTTGTTGACCTCTGGCCGCTTCCACATTTGTCTAGCATAATTAATAGTTCGATTGTTGATTTCTTTAAATCTTTTTGAATGTATTACACAATGCCAGTAGAAAACACCACCTACTGCTCATATAATAAAGTATTTTTGCAAGCTTAGCTCAAGTTTGTATGGGAATTATTTTTAGACAGAAATGTATTACTGCGCCTTGTTTATTTTTGCCAATTTTGCTGGTCAAGCGAATTGGACCAATGTGCTCCTCACTTCTCGCTGTGTTTTGTAGCGAATTATAGCACGTTTTTGCCGCTACTGCCCTGTAGAAGATTTATGGGATAAACAAAATAAACGTATAGTGTTTTCAAGTAAAAAAAGTATTCTTCTCGTAAAATTAAGAATGAAACCGACTCGCCAGGCGAGTCGAGTTCATTCTTAATTATACTCGTAGAATATTTTTTTTTACTTGAAAACACTATACGTTTATTCTATATGTAGCTACCTCACTAGATTGAAGTCATTCATAAATAGAAAAAAATGGTCGATGCGACGGCCCTCGTAAAATTGACATTGTTTGATAAAGTTATTCAGGGCGAACGAATTTGAAACTTCACTGATGGCTAATATTAAATCTATGTGGAGATTTCTCGAGTTGCAACAATTAAAACTAACTTAATTCGTTCCTGTTGCAAATAATCTCTTCGGTGTATTTCCAAATATATTTTATTCCACGCATTTAAGTTTTCCCCAGTTCCGTGCAGAGTTCTGTTGATGGACCAGGTTTCCACCAAACGTCATGGATCCATAAAAACAAACTCTATCCATTTTCGTCATCGGCCAATCGAAACGTTATTGCGTGACGTAGAGTGGTTACGATTAGCAATTGTGCAGAAGTATGTGACCTTAAACACCAATAAATAAATAAATTCTGACTTAGATCAAATCAGAGAGTCGATAAATTGAATGGGAATTGGAATTTTTGTTTTTTTAATTCAACCAAAATTAACGAAATCAAACTTATTTCATTAATGGAGAGGGATTTTATAACACTCAAGTTCTTACTTTGAAGAGAATATCTCTCAGATGGCGGCAACGAGTTTCTTAAAAATATGAATAAATAACCTATTTAGACACAATTTTCATTTATAGTTTTCTATTTACGCATGGATCTGTCACGCGTATTTGACAATCACACCTGACTTTTCGTTTTGATTTCTAGTTGACGATCCATAAACAACAAAGAGTTTTAAAGTTTGAAATTTTCTGTCTGTGATGTTGGCATTTTGTTTTTAAATTATTGGATTCCATGTCGGAGAGGTGTGTAATAAACGCAGAACGCCACGATAAGGTATCGATCTGTAACAGGTGTTGCCAATTACAACTGTGCTTTGTTATTGTTTTTTTTAAGCAGACGTCAGAACTGTCAAAATCTACAAATACGAGCGAAGTTTGAAATTAATGGATTCTATGTCATAGAGGCATGTAATAAACATAGAACACCACGATGTGTTACAGTACGACCGGTTAATGGTTACAGTATGGCCGTCGTAGACTGGTCACTTTCCAAGAATGGGCAATATTTCCACGGACGCAGTAATATTAGATTCCAAACACTAATTATAGAAATAATTATCAAAACTTTAATTAATGAAGCACCGGGTACAACCCGGTGCTTCATTAATTTTGTTTTGCTGATGGAGATTTTTTCATTACCTGATATACGAATGCGTGGACATCACTGCCCACACGAGGATTACGACAATTCCTCGGCGGCTGTACTGTAATGGGTGTACCAATACAGCGCTCATGCCCTTGCGGAAGGATATTACTCGAAACTGCTCCTCTCGATCTATCCTTCCGCGCTGGCAGCTGCATCCGTATTGACGAAGACGTTCACACATTGTGACGTTTGTGTATATTGTTATTGACATCAGAAAAAGGCTTATTGGATGGATATAAAATGTCATGAATTTAGACTGTTTAAATTGAAAGAATAATGAAAAACACATCGATAAGTTCCGTCTCTTCCATGAAAAGAGTTCAGATAAACACTTTGTGTAATGGTGGCGACTCGGGGTGTGTTATCCAGTAACTTATTTTCTTAAATACATTTTTTAAATTTGTCCTTTGTGCGCTATTCCCGCATTTCAGTTTGTAACGACATGCTGGGATCACGCATTTTCGATTCACTTCCTCGATATTTGTAGTTTCTCGTTGTGGTGATCAGTAGTTTCCGAAGGAGTTACACAACTTGTACATAGAGGAGCTGTCTTTGGTTTTATCTTAAGATGATTTCTATTGGTTACTTTGTATCCTGTACCAGAGTGTGATTTTGCACACGACACCTCGAAAATTGCTGTGTATAATCCCCCGTTGTTCGAGCATTCGACGGACAGTTTTCAGTCTTCGAGTAAGACAGTAAACGAATAGGCCTGCCGGCCTAGTTAGTCTCGTTTAAATTCCCTTGTGGGTACTTGTTGCTCTGAGGGAATTTGTGTGAAACATTGTGATTTGCAAGTCATAATGTTTGGCATAATGCCAGTTTGACCAGTTGATGTTTTCTCGTCTCTGTACTGACGTTACTGGTATAAAATATTACGAGTCGCAGGTTTCTTTGACCATTTCTTTGTATTCTCTTTTCGGTGTATCATCGGCTATTTCCGTGTGTGTACGGAAAGTGCCGGTGATAATTCGAGAAAAGAACTGATCGGATTCATCACACTTTGGTAAATAGGAACTTGTTTGTCTCTCCCCAAAATACATTTGTTCCAAAGCTTGGCAAATTTATTAAATGATTAATTTTATAATGAGTTCTATTATTATGTTGAACCTGTACTGTTCTCATCACACATTGTGACAGATTATTGAAACTGGGATAAAACAGTTGGACCAACGGCCACCCGACTGTTACATTTTCGGTGTCGGTGACCAGAATCTGTTTATAAAATTGTCTGATGATAAATTTTGTGATTTATAGAATAAAATCTTTCGTGAAAATAGAACTGGCTTCAAATAGACCAGTATTTTCATTTGTGTCTTGTCTTGAGAGAGAGTGAAGATTGTGAAGATGACATAAGTAAATTAGAAAATGCTTTACGGCAAGGCACAATTTCTGAATTTCATAATTATTCAGAAGTGAATGAAATTTCACACGAAGCTAGATGTAAAATGTATTATGGTCCATGTACTGGAGCTCGGCCAAAATCATGCGCCGACTGTACAGATAACTCAGACAGAAGGCTGTCTTCTGAACCCAATATAGTTGATTTACAGCCAAGTTTTGGTGCTGGCCCTGTATCAACGCAGTACAGAGACAATATTAGTAATTATGCACAAGTTGTTACTAACAGACACAGTGTTGAATAAATGACTACAAACCAGGCATAAATAATTAGTCAGGGGGCCCAAGTATCATTCAGTCTCCTAGCGGAATAAATAAATCTCATAGCATTATGGCGGAAGGGGAGCATTTGGAATTGTATCCAAGGGAAAATCCAAGCAGATCACAGAATAATTTTGCCAATTGTTCTCATTCAGACCGTTTTTCAAGTCCGATCATATTTCCACCTACACCAACACACATAGAGTATAGGCCCAATGAAGGAATCTCTGTTAAACCAAAATTGATAAAGTGTAATATAAATGAACCGTCTGTTCACTTTTCAAGCACGCCAGTACAAATTCGTTATCCGTCTGTTCGGTCGTCAGTTCAAACACTTCTCCGCACACCGTATACACATGTTGTACCAGAAATACCTCCTAGTACACAGCATACACGGTATACACACATTGTACCTGAAACGCCAGCTCATACACCGTATCTACATGCACTTGAAACACCAGCTTGTACACCGTATCTACGTGTACCTGAAACACCTATACGTGTACCACATACACATGTTGTGCCGGAAACAGTTTTACAAACACCGTGTGACACTGTTGAAGCACCTAATGCATCATTCAATACGCCTGGAAGTATGTCAAGGTCAATCAAAGAGCCTGACATATATGATGGCACACACGTCGCATTTCCGGATTAGTTGATCCACTTTGAACAAGTTGCATCGTGGAATGAATGGAATGATAAACAGAAGGCACAGCAGTTGGTCATGTCATTGCGTGGTTCTGCTCAAAACTTGCTAAGCGACTTAAACACATTCCAATTGAATGATTATCATGCTTTATGTAATTTGGTGAAGCAAAGATTTAACCCAGTAGGTAGAGAAATACCACATAGATGTGAGTTTAGAAATAGACGGCTAAAGCAGCATGAATTAATTGTTGATTATGGATACGATCTTCGGAAAATAAGTTGTCAGGCTTATCCAAATTTACCTTACGAAGCACGAGAAACATATTTAATAGAACAATTCATACAAGGGTTAGGGCCGCAAGACATGAAAAAACACGTTCAGTTTAGGCATCCAAACTCATTGGAACAGGCTATTTCACTTGCTGTCGAGTTTGAGGCCTTTGATGGATAGCGTCTGGATATCAGAAAACCCAGGGATGGTGAAAGTGTTCTTTCGGTAAGAACAGTCCAGGAAAAGAAAACTGGTGAGACATCTTCTGGGGTGGATAATAAACATTTGGAATTACCTGACTTGTCAGATATTATTTTGAATAGTTTTGCAGAGCTATATGAGAAGCTGAGCAAAGAAATACAACAATTAAATCAGTTTAAAAAAATAAGGATTGGTCAAAAACAGATACATTTAAATGTTATTTTTGTAACAAGAAGGGCCATATTAAGTGGCACTGTAAAAAATTCAAGGCAATTAAAACTGCTCAACTTGACAATCAGGAGGAAAACTAGACATGGTTGAATTTGAGGCCAAACATTCAGCCAAATTGAGCGATGGGGACACTAAAACTGGCCAATAATTTATTTGGATACTACGTAAAGTAAATGTTTGTTTATAAAATCATTAATTGGAGAGACCAATGCTGAACTCTTAATAGACAGTGGCGCATCTATAACTGTGTTGTCTAAGAAATTGTATGATAAAATCGATACGATAGACCCAAATTGCAGTGTGTTTCAGAGAGATTAGTTTCTGTTGAGGGGGTGAATTGAAAGTTATGGAGCAAGCTGAGTTTGAGATAGATATGTCAGGTGTTAAATATCGTCACACAGCTGTAGTAGCTGAACTTGATGAACTTGTGGGAATTGTGGGAATAGACTTCCTGGTAGGTATAACGGAATTTTGTATGCCAAGAGTGGAGTCCTACAATTCGGAAATCACAAGGTCAAGGCTACACAAGGGATGAGCTGTGTTTATTGTGCCCAGGTTCGTTTGTGTTACGATGTGTCAATTCCACCCGAGAGTGAGTTATTTATAAAAGCTTACATTGAGGGTTAATGTCCATTGAAGGTTGGTTTGGTCGGACCAATGAAGGCAGATACACATGCTTATTTGGTTGTAAACTGTTTAGTCACAGTACAAGAAAACTCAATGCAGTTTTCAGTTGTGAACACCAGTAAGCGCCCCATTGACATTCAACAGGGAACAGGAGAAGGTAATTTACAACCGATTGATGATTTTGTTTTGGAAATGCAAGATTCTTGTCCAAAATGTGATGGCTTACCCGAACATTTGAAAAGTTTAATCGATAATGTGTCTGATTTCCTTGATGCTTGTAATATAGCTTAGAGCTTACCTTCCAATCAAACAATGCAACACATAAATAACTTTTAAAAAACCCACAGAGTTCGCCACAGAAAAGCAATCGCCGTCGACAATTCAATTGATCTCAAGCCTTAAATACATGATCATATAGAAATCGCCACAGAAAAGCAATCGCCGTCGACAGTGTCGTGTACGACACTGTCGACGGCGATTGCTTTTCTGTGGCGATTTCTATATGATCATCGCCGTCGACAGTGTCGTATACGACACTGTCGACGGCGATTGCTTTTCTGTGGCGATTTCTATATGATCATGTATTTAAGGCTTGAGATCAATTGAATTCATGTTTGTGGGGGTTCCCAGTAAACGCCATGCGTAATTTAGCTTACATTCAAATAGGCCTTTGGCTCGATACTTTGATAATAAGAAGCCTTCTCGAGTTAGTCGAGTAAACTTACGTCAAAGGGTGGTGGGAACCAGTGATAATGGTGAAGACCTATAACAGGAGGTTGTAAACTATTATTTTAAGACGGGGACCGAAAACCTAAAACAGACGCCAAGAAGATGAACTTGTGGGAATTGTGGGAATAGACTTCCTGGTAGGTATAACGGAATTCTGTATGCCAAGAGTGGAGTCCTACAATTCGGAAATCACAAGGTCAAGGCTACACAAGGGATGAGCTGTGTTGATTGTGCCCAGGTTCGTTTGTGTTACGATGTGTCAATTCCACCCGAGAGTGAGTTATTTATAAAAGCTTACATAAAGGGTCAGTGTCCATTGAAGGTTGGTTTGGTCGAACCAATAAAGGCAGATACACATGATTATTTGGTTGTAAACTGTTTAGTCACAGTACAAGATAACTCAATGCAGTTTTCAGTTGTGAGCACCAGTAAGCGCCCCATTGACATTCAACAGGGAACAGGAGAAGGTAATTTACAACCGATTGATGATTTTGTTTTGGAAATGCAAGATTCTTGTCCAAAATGTGATGGCTTACCCGAATATCTTGGAAATCGATCAGCAAGTCCACTACAAACTTTCTGTGAGAGTCATCAAGTTTATCAGACACATTATCGATTAAACTTTTCAAATGTTCGGGTAAGGGGCGAAGTTTTTCTCAACATTAGATTTGATCAGTGGATTTTGGCAAGTGGAGATGAATGATAGGGACAGACACAAGACTGCGTTTGTTACACATGTAGGGCTTTATAAGTTCAAGGTCATGCCCTATGGGTTAACGAATAGTTCCGCAACGCTGCAGGGCCTAATGTCGTCAGTACTAGGTGGTTTACAATGGTCCAGGTGCCTGTGTTATATGGACGATGTCATTGTGTTTGGCAACACAGTCCAAGAGGCCCATGGTAATCTTCAAACAGTTTTTGAGTGCTTTCGCAAAGCTAATTTGAAGCTTAAACCAAAGAAGTGCTCTCTTTTTCAAACTCATGTTACATACTTGGGTTATGTGGTATCAGATGAGGGAATTTACTGTGATCATGAAAAATTAAGGTCTGTTCAATGTCGGCCCCGCCAATGCAACGTCATAGAGGTACGTGCTTTTTTAGGCTTCGCAGGATATTATAGTCGATTTATTTCTGATTTTTCTTCAATTGCATTGCCTCTTGTAAAATTGACTAGAAAAGGAGAAAAATTCTCATGGAGTGAGGAAAGTGACATAGCTTTTGAAAAGCTAAAACACTTATTGGTAAACTCGCCCATTCTTGCTTACCCAACAATTGATGGTGCATTTATTCTTGATACAGACGCTAGTCTGACAGGAATTGGCGCTGTTCTCCCACAGATACAGGATGGGTAAGAACATGTCATAAGCTACGCAAGTCGAACTCTGAGTCGATCTCAACGTAATTATTGTACTACTAAATTGGAGTTATTAGCTGTAGTAATCTTTTTGCGACATTTCCGTCCTTACTTGTGGGGAAGAAAGTTTTTTACGAACTGACCATGCCTCCCTCATATGGTTGAATAATTTTAAACAACCAGAGGGAATGCTTGCACGTTGGTCGAGTATATTAGATACCTACGAGTTTACAATACAACATCGTAGAGGTAGTGCCGATCGAAATGCTGATGGTTTATCAAGAGTACCATGTTCTAGACCAGAATACCTATATTGTAAGAGCAGAAATGTAGATAATACTGAGGGTGATCAAGACTTTGACAAGTCTAATATATCTGTCCTGTCACCAGTACCAACTATTCTGAACAAAAAAGAAATGTAAAACTCCTTTAAAAACTACAGTTTGTCTAGTTTTGGCCTCGGGGGAAATACAGCCAGACTGTGAGACTTTGTGAGAATTCTGGAAACCGGGATTTTGGAAATTGGACTGAAATTTGGGGACATAATAAATGTGTAGAATGGCAACAAAAATGATATCTCAATACAATAAGTTATAAGTTTGAAGGCAGAATATGTAGAAAAAAACACCTGAAGATATTCGTTTTAACCATTTACCTAACATGAAAAGCAGACGGCACTTGCAAAAATAATTCTTGAATAACTATTTTTTTCATTTTTTGTCTCAAAAAACATAGGTTATTACCCCTCGTTTGAACAAGCTCGACGAGCTCGTTCCAACGAGGGATCATAACCTATGTTTTTGAGATACAAAATGAAAAAAATAATGAAAATTAATTGGCGATTTTTCAGAATAGCGCTGGCCGGTTTTTGCCGTTACGTTAGGTAAAGGGTTAAACAATGTCTTGAAGCTAGAAATTTGCGTGCTTTTTGGGACTCCTTGGTCCTTCGGGATAACTTACTATATAGACAATTTGAAAATAGTATAGGCAACAACTATTTACAATTGGTAACACCAAGTGAACTAAGGCATCAGATACTAACTTTACTTCATGATCATAAACCAGCAGCACATATGGGAAGGGAGAAAACCATCGACTCCATTAAAAAGACCTTTCTATTGGCCAGGGATGAATGAACAAATCGATAGGTGGTGCAAATCTTGTGATTCTTGTGCTAGAAGGAAGCCAAGTCCTGGGGTTGGAAATTCACCTTTAAAATCTACATTTTGCACTCAGGCATTATAAAAAAATATGTATATCATGGGAGGCCTTCCTGTTACAAAATTGGGTAATGAATACATCGTGGTAATCACAGATTATTTTACAAAATGGACTGAGGCTTATGCCATTCCCAATCACACTGCACAAACTGTTGCTGATCGATTGTGAGTGAATTCACCTGTAGATTCGGGGTTCCCCAACAAAGACATACAGATCAGGGGAGGGAATTTGAGTCACAGCTATTTAAAAGTCTTTGTGATTTATTGGAAATAGAGAAAACCCGTACCACACCATATATACCTCAATCTGACGGGATGGTTGAGCGTTTTAATCGTACTCTTCAACAAATGGTGTCTGCTCTAGTAAATGAGAAGCATGATGATTGGGATGAGAAATTACCTTTTGAAATGTTAGCTTATAGATCATCTATGCACAGTAGTACCCATTGTACCCCAAGTTTACTAATGTTGGGAAGAGAACTGTCTTGTCCCATAGATGTGATGGTGGGTTTTGGTCAAACTAGTGAATAGTTATGCCCTGTCCGATATGTAGAATGGTTGCAGGATGTGATGACGAGATCATTTGATTTTGCAAGAGAGAATTTGGGAGTTGCTGCAAAACGACAAAAGTATTATTATGATCAAAATCTCAAAGTAAGATTATATGAGAGAGGATCATGGGTATGGAGGTGGTATCCCCCTAAAGATGAATTAAAATTGGGTTTAGGATGGACAGGTCCATATTTGGTTTTAAAGAAAATAACATCGATAACTTATCAAATCAAACTAAAGAAAGGTTCAGCAGTTATTGTAGTGCATGTAGACCACTTGAAACTCTATGAAGGTAGAAACACTCTAGTCAACTGGCTTACTGATAATGGCGAAGATATTAATTCTGAGAGCCATGAATCACAAGACGAGCCAATATCTGATGAGGATGAGCACTTTACGTCAATCCAACAAGCTACCACCACTACTAACTTCACCAAAAGAGTGCGACGTATAAAGCCACACGGAATCTATTCACCTTAGTTGCTTGTCAGCCAACATAACGCCCATAGCAAGTCAATTGCTAAAACGGTGTTACTTATACTTCAGGATAGATTTGGAAATAACAGTGTCAGATAAAGAATTGGAAATGTTGGATTTAGATATTGGAGAGTGACGAGAAGGTGGTATGACATGTACACTTAAGCAGTGTGAACACTAGGTATATACGAGGTATTGCCAGTTAAGAGATCACTGGGCACGTGCACATGAGCAGTTTATTGAGCTTCATAAGTGTACATTATGCAGTATTAGGTTTCAACGAAAGACAATGCTCAATAGACATATTAGACACACTCATAAACTTAATGGTGATTGATCAGACAGTAAGAAATGTATAGTGCGTGTCGCAAATGAACATTTTGTGGATCCGTTAGGTCTCACTTTGCCACGTAGATCAACGTCGTTGGGTAGGTGTATTGCCAGGGAGGAAGCAAGGGCTGCAAGATCTCAAGATGTACGGAATGTTGGTAAAAGCTCTTCGACGTCAGCATGCAATTCTAGAGATGAGAGGATAGATGTCAAAATAGAAGGCTGTACTACTACGGTTACCTCCTAGATTGACAGGAAGTGGATGTCTCATGCTGAAGTTGATGAGCGAGTTGTGTTTGCAACAAAAGAAGACTTTTTTCAGATTCAAGAATATTTAAGGCCAGAATAATGTAGGGGAGACAGACTGTCTTTTTTATCAAATTATATTTGAATCTTAAGGTGGGGGGAGTGTAATGGTGGCGACTTGGTGTGTGTTATTCAGTACCTTATTTTCTTATATAAATTCTTTAAATTTGTCCTTTGTGCGTTATTCCCGCATTTCAGTTTGTAACGACATGCTCGGATCACGTATTTTCGATTCACTTCCTCGACATTTCTAGTTACTCGTTGTGGTGATCAGTAATTTCCGTAGGAGTTACACAACTTGTACATAGAGGAGCTGTCTTTGGTTTTATCTTAAGGTGATTTCTATTGGTTACTTTGTATCCTGTTCCAGAATGTGATTTTGCACACGACACCTCGAAAATTGCAAAATATAAGCCCCCGTTGTTCGAGCATTCGACGGACAGTTTTCTGTCTTCAAGTAAGACAGTAAACGAATAGGCCTGCCGGCCTAGTTAGTCTCATTTAAATTCCCTTGTGGTCACTTGTTGCCCTGAGAGAATTTGTGTGAATCATTGTGATTTGCAAGTCATAATGTTTGGCATTATGTCGGTTTGACCAGTTGATGTTTTCTCGTCTCTGTACTGACGTTACTGGTATAAAATATTACGAGTCGCAGGATATTTGACCATTTCTTTGCATTTCTCTTGTCGGTGTATCATCAGCTATTTCCGTGCGTGTACAGAGAACTGATCGGATTCATCACACTTTGGTAAATAGGAACTTGTCTGTCTCTCCCCAAAATACATTTATTCCAAAGCTTGGCTAATTTATTAAATGATTAATTTTATAATGAGTTCTATTATTATTTTGAACCTGTTGTGTTCTCATCAGACATTTAGACAGATTATTGAACCTGGGGATAAAACAGTTGGACCAACGGCCACCCGACTGTTACACTTTGTCTAATTTAAACGTTGCGCAAATTTCGGCGCGTTTTGTTTGCGATTTGCCGGAATGATTTCAAGACATTTCAAACTTTGATGGAAATTATTCATCATATAACTGCTTCATTTAATTGTATACACTACAGGGGGCGAGGATCAAAATATGGGTTGTAACACTGAACTGATTGATAAGATAGTTACCGTGTAAAGGGGACTGCTCACTTCATATGGGATGGGCAGTATTTTCACCGACGCAATAACATTAAATTTCAAACAGAAACTATAGGAATAATCATCAACAAATTAATTAATGAAGCGCCGGATATAACCCATGTATTAATTAAAATTTTGTTGATAGTGATTTTTATTACCTGGTAAACGCATGCGCGGACATCACTACCCATGCGTGGATTACTATCAGCCACAACGATTGTAGTGTATGTTGAATTTGAGGGTAACACCTTGCTATAAAACAGGTATATCTAATATATAAATGCGAATGTCTGTATCTATCTATTTACCTATCTATCTCTCTATATATATGTATTATGCCAGTAATTGTTATTGACCAATCAGCTTCAATATCTAGTGTCCGTATATGAGACTGTGTATCATCGAGCTGACCGTATACATAGCTTATATACTGTGTGTTCCGTCATTTTGTTTTTGAAATCCAACGCTCGCTTCGATGTTTTTCCTAATTTCGCTTGTTCAACGAACAACAAATAATTTCGCGTGTGTGTCTGTTGAGCAACGTACAACTATAATACGTTTCTTCCAGTCTTTGAGAAATTTTAATAAACAAATGTAAATAAATACAATAAATAAATCACTAAAACGACATGTATAGAAGCCAATTGGCACTGTCTGAGACGAACTCAAGCGAGAATCTTTACCCGAATAATCTGCCCTTCTCAGTTCATGCAAATATTTTCGAGTTACTCCCCCTGGACTGTAAATTTTATCGTCTGTTTTGTTTTGATTTGAATGATTGAACTTGAAGGGTGATTGATATCGAACATAAATTACACATATGGTTGTGTCTCTTTCAAAGGATTGGCATAATAAATACGTTATGGGGCTTTCAGGGGGCGGATATGGAGTGATATAAGGCGAAGTGAGATCAATATTAGGCGAGGCCGAATATTGATCTCACTTCGCCTCATATCACACCACATCCGCCCCCTGAAAGCCCCATAACTTATAATCCTTGTTCAGGGTAAACTCATCCGTTTCTAGACCGATCGATCTCAAATTTTGTATACGGGGGTAATTCGCCCCTGCAAGTAACAGAGGGGTGGGTGCCGTGCCCGTGCGGGGTGACCTTGACCTTGAAAATGATGACCTTGGCCTTTTATTTCGAAAACGGCTGGGCCGATGGGGCTACAATTTCATATGTGCGGGTATATTGACCCATCGATCATTTTGACTTTATCGGGGTGCCCTTGACCTTGAAATTGGTCACCTTGATCTTTTATTTCGAAAACGGCTCAGCCGATCATATCTGAGGGTATATTGATATAACCATCTTATCCTGTGCAACGCCGGGTAACACCCGCTTGTATATATATATATATATAATACTAGTTTATTCGCGGAAATCAGTGGATCATAACATTTCTGAAGAGAAGTGTATATCGAGAATATATTAAGTGAATTATCTTTGTCGACTACTTTGTGCTAAGTGTATGTTTCTACACAGATGTTATTCATAGTTTCGCCTGTAGTTTACTCGATGAAATAATTGTTTTACACTATATAATTTTATAAAATACTTAATTGCAAAATGATCGAACAGGGGCAGATTCCTTTCTTCCGTATCGTCCTTTTTGAACTGAAAGCCTATAACGATAAACGCGGTAGTTCCAAGGAAGATTTCACAGTCAGTCGCCAACCGAAATGCTTCGTTCTGGGAATAATGCTCAGCGTATCGCACTGGCTTATTCTAAATTCCACAGGTAATGTCGTTTCTGATTCAATGGTCTTGTAGAGTTTGATTTTTTTTTCGGCGTCGACTGACTGCATGTATGGCACGAAACACAGTATCTTTGTCTGATTCGTTCATACAACATCCCATCGGCATCTCTCAAGATTCCATTGTCGTCTCCCTTACGCACTACAGTGACGTTGCGTTTAACCCTTTACCCAACGTAACGGCCAAAACCGGCCAGCGCTATTCTCAAAAATCGCCAATTAATTTTCAAAATATTTTCATTTTTTGTCTCAAAAACATAGGTTATGACCCCTCGTTGGAACGAGCTCGTCGAGCTCGTTCCAACGAGGGGTCATAACCTATGTTTTTGAGATAAAAAATGAAAAAAATTAGTGATTCAAGAATTTTTTTTGCAAGTGTCGTCTGCTTTTCATGTTAGGTAAACGGTTAAACCCCTACATGATCTCGTAATCTTCAGAGAATACCACAGGTGTTTCAAAGGTATGCTGAAAGAACAAATTTCTTTGGGAATTGTTGTTCTTTTTCACGCACGCTGCCTCATTGCTAACACTAGCATGAGGGGTGGTATCTTTCACCCTGAGTTCATTGAGTCTTGAAGGTTTAGAAAAATCGTTGGAATATTTCAAGAGTCCTAGCATCGTCGTGGCTTGAGACGTGCTTATCACATAACAGGTCTACCGTTCACAATCACTGGTAAAATTCGACGACCTATATATATAAGAATGTTATTCTGCTAAAGTATCCATACACCCTGGACACATATGATGACCTGAATTATCGTAGATTGAATGCAATATTTCATGCCAAACAATGGTAAAGTATGTAGGGGGTGGGGGTGGGGTGGACATATGTTTATTTTTAAATTTCAACATGTTAGACCACCCACTATCTACTATTCCAATTTTTTCCATTTTCGGTTTTTAGGTCAATTCCTAAACCCATCCCTCCTTGGTGGGTATTTACAGTCACACTCGGTATTCACTACAATTTATAAATGTTGACAGGGGTGTGGTCTCTATATCGATATAATTTTCTCCTGCATTATTTGTCCACAGTCTTCACAAGAAGTTGTGAGCTGGTTGTATTGAAAAACGTCTGCAAAATATGGTAAGTTTTCTGCAAGTATGCATTTTCATACTTTAAATGTTTCTTCTGCTTGCACGTGCAAGATTAATCTTACATTTATTTTATTATTTTATTTCAATAGTTAATGGTGAAAACGAGTGGAGTGACAGGAAACAGTTTGAGGAACAAATCTATAATCAGTTTAATAATTTGGAGTACACAGTCACTGACCAACCTTTATTTCATGTCAGTGTATGGCCATGTCTCAAATTAGGCATGTCAGCTGAGAATAATCAGTCTGAAAGTTCACTGCTATATATATATATCCAAGGCATGTCTTGATAACAAGTCTGTTTTGTTTTCGTCCAGCGGCTCTATTGATGATATATATCAGATGTCACTACAACTAACATTGTTGAGTAAAAAGCTAAAAACAATGTTCAAACTTGTTGACAAAAGTGACCAATGACTCATTTAATGACTACTTCAAATCTACAAAAATGACAAAATCAACATTTATATGGCTGTACGAGATATACAATGCCCATAAAAAAATTAGACCATGTAAAAAAAGAAAAAAAAATGCTTTTTGTCCACTCAGACCGACCGGCCACCCACCCACCCTATATTTGGATCCCCGCCCCCTGTAGTGTGTACAATTAAATGATGCAGTTATATAATAAATAATGTCCATCAAAGTTTGAAATGTCTTGAAATCATTCCGGCAAATTGCAAACAAAACGCGCCGAAATTTGCTCGACGTTTAAAGTATACAAAGTTTTTATCTGAACTCTTTTCGTGATCGTCGATTGGAAGAGACGGAACTTATCGATGTGTTTTTCATTATTCTTTCTATTTAAACAATCTAAACTCATGACATTTAATGTCCATCCAATAACCCTCTTTTCGTTTTCCCATAGAAAGTGAAGCGGCAATATAAGGATATCTTCTATGCGCACTTGGCGCACAAGCTTTTTGAATTAAAAAACTGTACTGCAGGAAGGGCTCTATAAACAAAATTAATACCGACATCGAAGAGAGTTTCAGACCTAGCTATTACAGTGAGGTGGATGGTCCAGATAGTTCATTGTTTCGGGTTACTAAACTTTCTCCTCAGCGGTTTCTAACATTCTACAGTTAAAATTAGAAGTCCTGCCACGAACTGTGCGCTTATCTACGCTAAATTGCGCGAAGGAATTGTGCACAATTGCCATATCAAATGGCATCCAAAGTACGAGAGGTTCTCCTGGTTACTCATAGCAAACACAGGCAATGTTTCTGCCAGTGGACCTCCGGGTTACCCGGAGGTCCATTGGCCGAAACATTGCTTGTGCACATGCCATATGGACAGCATTTGAAAGCCTTACTATGACCAAAACGCATAGATTAACGCGCAGTTCGACGTGCTGTTTGTGCGCATTTCATGACAGGACTTCTAGTTTTCACTGTACAACCTATTGGATACACAACAATATCAACATTGTTCACCTCAATGTGGTAAACCATCTTTACTGCATGTTTTCTAGTAACTCTGTGTGTTTCATTAAACGACTAGCGAGAAAAATGAGGCATGAGTTGCTACCTGTATAGGATAAGTTGTTGAATATGGAAGGGCTGGTATTGTGACGTCGGTTGGTATTTACAGCGCTGGAAACGCGGTGACTCTGTGGTTAGACTTTAATCCATCACCAAATATGAAAAGCAGACGACACTCATAAACACAATTATTGAATAACGCTTTCCAATGAGGGCTCATAACCTATGCTTCAATTGACAATGCTTAATTATTATGTTAGTAGTTTTGACTATAGAATGTCCATGGAGATGCAAAGGCCGACTCCGGGCGTGACCGACTAATAGGATGTCGAGTGTTTTCGCTTCTTAACAGTTCACCGCCAGGTCCTTTCGTTCTTGTACCGTTTCGTACTGAGTCTTTTCGCACTGAGTGATTTCGCACCCATACACACTGGAGTTAGAGAGTGATATAGTTACCGAGCGGATTCGTGTTCTCTTCTCTCATGCCGGAGGTTCCAGGTTTGATTTCCGGTCGGAAAAGATTCCGAGATGATTGAACATTTTCTGGCGACACCAATTGTTTCAGCGTTGGGTTGGATGGTTCAATACCAGCTCGCACAAAGAATCGTGGCGATATTCTCTGAGACCAATTACGGGGTTGTATATGTGGCACATGACAACATGAGACAGTAGTTCAAATGACGAAACAATTTAAATTTTAATTCATTTACAAATGTGGATGCATTCTGTATAAGTTGTTATATCAAACCGTCGAAGCAGTATCCGAAAGCAACCAATGCTAACATGTCTGCTTCTCCGTTAAGGTGCTGACCAGCTAACGATGGAACAAACACAGAAATGTAAAGGTAGAACGAAAATCACATCTGGTAAAATCTTAATTAATGACTATTACTCCTATAATTAATGTTTGGAAACTAATATTATTGAGTCCGCGGAAATATTGCCCAGACATGGAAAGTGATCAGTCCACAACGGCCATACTGTAACCATTAACCATGACTAGAACGTCTTATGCTAGTCAAGGCCGGATGGATTTTATGCTGAATAGAATGTTTGTATCCAGTTAGTGCGCTAGAATGTAACATTATAATGTACTGAATAATTACAGTATGTGACCCAATATTACTGTTACGCCACTGGCTACCAGCACCGATACCAGTGCCGGTAGTCCCTTACATGTACATCACCCAGATATACACAAATCAGACATTGTACACGTTGAACACACTAATTCTAGGGGAGTCACTACTTGGCCGCCGACCACGACTAGGATAACTGTCGACCCAATAATAAGTTTTTTGTTATTAAGGAGAAGAAGGGAAATAACAAGCATTTAAGCTCATTTTGTTTACAAATTTCAAATATTTTGAGCATCGCTGGTCCAATAAATGAGGTTGTTTGGTGGGGAGGGGAGTGCTGAAACTCACTAGTCCGCCTGCCTTCGATGTCCCTGAAGAGTTATTGAACTGAACGTAAATGTATCTCTCACCTGTGAATTTTATGAAACGATAATGCTGAAACTGTACTGAACTCCAAACAATATCACGCCAGAAGAGTAGAATAACAAATGTATCTTTCATAGCAGTTCTTATGAATACCAAGTATCAGCTTGAAATCTTTTTGTCCTGCTTGACTAATAAGCATTACTGTTTGTGGATACAGCAGCACAGATGACTAACAATGGCGTACTAGCTGTTATATGTAATAAAGCTTTATTATTAAAAGCACTTAGTCTAATCGATGCAAGTTTCCTGTTCGGAGAACGTAGCGCCGTTCAAATATTACTGTTTGCAACACATACAGGGGGTATCTGTTAGTGAGAATAACACGCTGAAATATTGATTTAAATGGTTTTAAAATAATCTGAACTGCGCTTCATGACTTCGGGTAATAACGAATCTGTGTATAGATTTGTTTTTCTTTTAACCGGTTTTAATAACTGAGTTACCTCTATGTAAATTTTGCCCACTTGTGAAAGGGGTTTTTCTGCCCTTTCGGTCCCATGTTTATACACACAGTAACTTAAACGAAAGCCACATACAGCCGGGATAAATATGATATGTTTTAGTTCACCAACCCTATTATATCGCAATGAAAGCTAGATGAAATATAAAGTATGTTAATAGCTTTCGTATATTACACCCACCGATATGGCCTAATGGAGCTTTGGGCCATGTCCCGGCTGTAGTTCATCGCCGAGGGCATCACAAATATAACCTACTTGGGAAAGGGGTATTTGTTCCGACTCAACTTCTTTCTGATAAAATATTAAAACTACACCATCAGTGTATGTCTTAATGAAACGAATTCGTGAAACTCATTCCAGTGAGGCGTCACAGGTTATAATTTCGAGACGGAATATGGAAATATTTAGTTATTCAAAAAGCCATTTGGCAAGATATCGTCCCCTCGTTATAGTCATGTGAATCTTCCACAGAGTTAACAAGAGCAACATGTATATGACGGCCATTCGGCACGGCCACGCCGCCAAAAAGCTGATATTGCTTTTACAGGCAAAGCATTTGAACTCTACTATGTGAGTTATCTCTTAACCTGCTGAGTGTTTCAGGGTATTTTCCACCAAAGCAAGTCAGGGCAGCCATGAAGCAGTCCTGGCTAGATTTGATGCCAGTGCAAATAGACTGCATATTGGTGAAAACATCCATTCAGTTTACAGCAGGTATTTTAATTAACTGGTTGAGGGCTAGATTATTTTTGGTGATCTGAATTTGCTATTCAAAATTTGTTGTATTACAGATTATTTGATAATGCCCACAGGTGCTCTCCAATCATTTGTAACAGTTCAAATGTTTATAAACAGAATATTACTTGCGTTTGACTGGATGTGAAACATGAGCAAGAAAAATGATAGTTTTTGCTCTGTTACTCTCATTTTTGTGAAAGCCCTGATAGTGGCTTCTAACCTGCTGAAAATTTTCAGGATATTTTCCACCAAATCAAGTCAGGGATGCTATGAAGCAGCCCTGACTAGATTTGATGGTAAATGCGTATAGACTGCACTTTTAGCCCAGGTAGTCATTGGTGAGAACATCCATTCACTTTACAGGAGGCCATTTAATTAACTGGTTGAGGGCTACATTACTTTTGGTGGTCTGAATTTGTTATTCAAAATTTGTTGTATTACAGATGATTTGACAGTGCCCACAGGTGCTCTCCAATGATTTGTAATAGTCCACATTTATATAAACAAAATATTATTTGCGTTTACTGAATATGAAACATGATCAAGAAAAATGATGGATTTTGCTTATTATCCTCATTTTTTTGAAAAACCCTGATAGTGGTTAAATGTAACAAAATTATACTTATTTCAGTGGCAGGAGAAATCCGCCAGTTGCATGCAGGTAGTTAATTTTGTTACAAATTCGTGACCTTTCAGATCTTAATTATTTGATTACACTGATTAGAAAGTCTGTAATGAATGATTTTTATAATTACTGTATACCTAATGGTAAATAATTTTTCTTCATGTACCTTTTTATTTTGTTATAATCGGGTTTAAATCTGGACGATATTTCGGTATCACCGTTCGATTTCGGTCCGAGGTCATAACTGCAAAACCGTGCAAAGCCTACACAAAAATGGGTTGCATTGTATAAGAAAATCGAGCGGAATTAATACTGATCGATTTAACAAAATGTCGGCAGAAGTGTCTTTAACCCTTTACCTAACATGAAAAGCAGACGACACTTGTAAACAAAAATCTTGAATAACTATTTTTTTTATTTTTTGTGTCAAAAACATAGGTTGTGACCCCCTCATTGGAACGAGCTCGTTCCAATGAGGGGGTCATAACCTATGTTTTTGACATAAAATTAAAAAAATAATGAAAATTAATTGGCGATTTTTGTGAATAGCGCTGGCCGGTTTGGGCCGTTATGTTGGGTAAAGGGTTAACAAGTAAATTGAAAAGTAAATGGAAAGAGTTGCCCATAACGTAAAACATTTGAAACACTTCATGGAAACACCTGTATCTTTAGAGAACACTTACGGAAAATTCATAAACGGCTGTTCCTCGATATGAAATCTATAGAAGATAGCATGGAGTGTAGTACGAAAGCCAAACTGAAGGCGAGTTTTGTTTTGTAATATTTAAAATTGCATGCTCTCGTGCTGTGCAACGCTGGTGACATTGTGCTCCGAATGAAATCTGAATCAAAACACAATTTTATATGGCCCTGCGCATTCCCTATCTTATATTGGTACACGAGTCACTCAAATTCAACAATCGCCGGATGAGGTTCGCTGTGGATAAAGGTATTGAATGATCGCTATGGTAACACATTGTACTTTGAAGTCACTGTTCGCATCTAGTGCGGTGGAGAACACTCCACCTCAACAATCAGCGCTCGTCGCATTGAACAATACAAGGATTTCCCCTCTGTTGATTGTATTTGACCGGAAACTAAAAATCATTGAATGCCATATGTTCGTCGGATTCATTCTGGTTGATTCTGAAATTACTTCCAAGTGATTTTCTCAAAGTTCAAATTCCGTAAGTGGGTAAACCAAAGGTAATTGCGTTGTGTCATTGAGTAAGGCAATTAATCCCAGTTGGTCACCATGAAATGGTATGGTGGTGGTGTATACTTAGGCGTACTGAACATCGACTGTACACTCGCCATCAACAGCTACGAATCTGTGCAGAGCTAGTAAACTAAAGAGTATGGCAGTTGCTCAGCGCTGCAAGATGTTTTTTTTATATGTACCCCTGAATTCTCTACCCGTAAATCTGTCCGCCACGACGTGACCTTGGCTCTTGAATAGGCGTCGTTAAACTCCCAAAAAAGCAAACAAACGGCCAGGGTTTAATATATTCCATGGTTTTCTAGGAACCGGGAACCAGAATGAAATTATTCTTAGAACAAGGAGCCGGGAAATTTTCCCATGTAATATCAAGCACATTTACGAGGGTAACACGATTTCATTTATATTAATGATAATGACCATATTTCATTGGCAAACTCCCATCTCCGAAAGGAAAGGTTCTTTTTCCTAAGATAAGCATGAAAACTCAAACCCACTTCAATCTCGTCTTTATTTTTGATCACCTCTCCCTTATACATCTCCTCTGCTTTCCAGCAGAGGAGACTGGTGACGGCTGTGATGAGGGTGCTGATGTTGGAGGAGGTAGTGAATAGTGATACCAGGGTTGACGAAATCCTACAAAATTTCAATTCAGAAAACTTCTGTTCAGTACACAAACATTGCCACGCTTCATTCCCGGTTCCTTGCTGTAGATTTCGGGGCTGGCGTTCGGAACAGGGAACCAGGGAATTCCCGTTCCAGGGATTAAACCCTAATCCAAGCAGACAATGCTGCGTAAGAATATTTGGATAAACTTTTCTTCGCTTTTTGTAACATCCGTGTCGTTGATTTCGAACCTCATATTCGGGTGGGTCGCACCCAGATGCCAGGTGAAGGGGGACTATTTAATTCAATTTCCTTGTGTATATTGCCTTTCTGTACATAATATGAATCATCGGATGTGCAGAAACCCCTCTTTATGTTTTAGTGATAAATCTAACTCTGCATTCTCCGCGTGATAACCCCCCTCCCCCCCCCCCCCCCCCTGTGCTATGATGAGAAACACGTTGAGGCTAATTGGAATTTTTCAATCAAACGACCGGTAATTACTAATGTGCTATTGAATCCATGCTGACATTTAACTACCAGTAAATTGACGCGGGTAGCTACAAATCACTATACCAAAGTGTTGTCTGTCCATTGTCCACTGAACAGTAAGACACATATGTTTCTATCTATATCAATTATGCTATAAACGTATCAGTTGAAATCAGCCATGCGCTGCAATAATGGCGACATCGGCCAAATCGCATTTGTATTGATAGCAAATGAGACGAATGACACATTTGTTCAGCTTAATCGTGAAAGGCATCATGCTTAAGCATTAAGCCTTCACCTAATACAGTTATAAAAAGAGACTTTCATCAATTTTCCTTAAATGAACAACATTTTAACATGTGCCCTCAAAACATAGCTTAAGACCTCTCACCGGAACAAGTTCAGTGATATGGGGTCATAATCTACAGTTAAAACTAGAAGTCCTGTCATGAACTGTGCGCTTATCTTGGCTTAATTGCGCGTAGGAATTGCGCACAATTGCCATATCGAATAGCATCCAGAAAAAAAAAACGGGTAACCCGGACGTCATTTGGCTGAAACATTGCTTGTGCACAGACCATATGTACAGAATCTGATAGCCTTACTATGGTCCTAACGCGTAGATTAACGCGCAGATCGACGTGCTATTTGTGCGCATTTCGTGACAGGACTTCTAGTTTTGAATGCATATACTAGAATCAAAACATTGAAAAAAATGCTAAACTTTGAATACGTTGTTTCCTGTAAATAACGCTGGTCAAATGGCTCTTAAATAAAATGAACTGCTATCTTTAGGTTTACGTAAGAAAGATTGAATGTATTACATATTAATCATTTAGGTCATCTGATATATTTAATAATTCACCATTCAGCTAACATAAATAGATGCTGACGCAGAAAGGCTTTCAATTTTTTTCTTTATCATTTGAACCCGAGTGGCCGCTTTCCCGACCAGGAACATGATACGCCATAACGTCATTAAATAGGATGGCTGGTCAGTAGACCAATCACTGTTTTCAACTTGCCGTCCCGAGGCTACACGTTGAAAATACTGACTGATCTAAGTGGTAGGAGATGTATGGAACGGCCACCACTGGGGGATCTCATGGGGGTTCTCATATGTGACGTCATAGTCATGCGACCTAGTGGCGCCATGTTTTGTTGGCATGGTAACCCGCGTGAGCGGCCATCTTGTGAAGTCATCCCCATAGTGATACGTGATGTGAATGCACATGAGCAGCGCGTGTTGTTATGGTGATACGTGTTTCCGTCATACATTTTGTATACTGGAGGCCGCCATTCTGGTTTCTATGATAGCAAGTGGTTGCTATGTGACCCAAAAGCCTATAATAGGACAGGGGTATGTTCGGGAAAGGGGGGGGGGGTATGTTCCTTTGTACAGGAGTACTTTCCCAATTCTTTGAATTACCCAAATAAACCCGACAAGTTTTACTATTTCGAATTATTTCAGAATTTTCTGCTTCTATCTATCTATGCAATAGTTTTCATCTATCTGACCATGTTAGATTGTCCTGGAGTATACCCCAGTAGAGTAGAAGAGCCTATCAAGTGGAACAGCTTTTGCTTATTATTACTATTTTTAGTTTTTCTGGTCCTATTCCGAGTACTCTTGTTGTTTCATTGATCTAGATCACCCAATCACTTCACTTTCCTGACGCTAACTAGCCAATCAGACTGTTTCATCCCCTGTAATCTCGATGCAGAGTTATCTCCCCTTATTACAACGAAGTCCTGTTGGATTCTCATCACCTCTATATCCAAGGGCCACATCCCAATGAATCCCTTTTTGTGAAATATCGCTGGTTATGGAATCACTTTTTAGTCGTATGAGGCCATGAGGTGAATGGGAAATTCCCTCAATGAGGTCTAATTTACTATCCCTCTTAGCCTCATTTCGATTGAGGCCATGAGAGCCATGAAAAATCCCTCAACGAGGCCTCATTTACTATCCCTCTTAGCCTCATTGTAGTATTTGAAGATACCTATGTCCTGGTATTGTATTATTTTGAGGATACCTATCCAGGATACTTTTTGGAGAATCCCTTTATAGTCGTATAAGGGCTATGAGAAAGCCTCCAGTGAGGCCCTATTTATTATCCCGCTTAGCCTCATTTTCTTTTGAGGCCATGAGGGGCCTGAAAAATCCCTCAATGAGGCCTCATTTACTATCCCTCTTACCCTCATCTCTGTATTTAATAGCCATATCCAATGGAATTTTTTTGGAAAACGCCTGTGGTTACGGAATCCCTTTTTAGTCGTATGAGGCCATGAGGGCTATGAGAAAGCCCTCAATGAGGCCTCATTGACTTTACTATTCCTCGTAGCCTCATCTTTTTTTGAGGTCATGAGGGCTATGAAAAAAATCCTCAATGAGGTCTAATTTACCGTCCCTCTTAGTCTCCTCTCGTTATTCGAGAATACCTGACATTGTATTATTGGGAGATACTTGTATAAACCTTACATCTGGGTATTTCATGCTACATCCGGTTACTTCTTTTTGGAAAGGTATAAACAGGGTGCTGATATGAAAATAAACAATAAACTCATTTGTGTCTTGACCGTCGTCGAGTGAAGACATGTTACCGATTCGTTGCAGGTTGCAGATACTGTTCCAAGTTATTTACGAGATCGAGTAATGCTAGAAGACACGAAAATAACCATCATCGGCTCCACTGCAGATATGGTACGAAGTTGTTTACCCGATCATTCATTGCTCGTAGGCATGAAGGATATAACTGTCGAAGAAGAACAGAAGAGGAGAGACATACTGGAGATTCAATGTCTGACCAGAATAAAGAACTTTTAGAATTGTTAAGAGATGCTGACAAGGAGGAAATCGATGCCACTCTGTGCGCTGCTGATGAAGATTTGATTACCTGTTTATGTAAATGTGCTACCAACATCCTCGAAGATAAGATACCACTGAATGTGGCTGAATTTGATGACCTGCGAACATACGAACATGTATTGAAGCTGCTAACAGATGATGGAATTTCTACCGATATAAAAAAGATGTATATTACGAAAGAGTTGCTTTCTCTCGGCGCTTATCAACCCTGTCCTAGCTCTGAAAAGGGTATAAAAGGAGTGTTTCAACACCAAATGCTCATTGTGTTCTTCGACCACGAAAGAGTGAAGTCATGAAAGTCCATTGCTGCAGATATTGTGAAAAGACCTTTTCCAGATCAGACAACATGCACATACACGAACATGCTAACTGTCCCATGAGGAAATCGGAAAAATCGAACAACACTGCAAGACTAGACAGAAATTCAGATACACTGCGAATCCTCTCTGATGCGGATCGATATAAGACCATGCTCAAGACGGCCAGTGATGATTTGATATAATGTATATATGATTGTGCCTCGAATATCTTGAAGGGAGCCGTTCCTATATCCAAATCTGAGAGAGCTAAGCTATTCCATACAAACACCAGATTAGGAGAATTGCCTTACCAAAGAGAGAACTATATTATAGGAAAAGAAGGCGGATCATACAGAAAGGAGGATTTTGATGAAAGTTAATCAAACCCATCATCAATGTTCTGTCCGATATCCTACAAAAGGGTCGTGCTCGTAAGAAACTTGCTATTTGTAATCTGACCTTCGAAGAGAACGGACACAATGCAATACAGTTGTGCACCAAAAATTGGACAAGACATTCGGACACCGATGAGTCGTCGGAACTATCAGAAGATATGGAACATGAAGAAGAAGAAGATGATGAAGAAGAAGACGTTTCTGTGATGGGAACTATCGTCCAAAGTGCCTATGACAAATACCAAGACGATTTTGACAACCCCGTGAACAAATATATCGACTATGGAATGGATAGAGAAGATGCAGTTGAAAAAGCATATAGAGCACTTCAAAAGAGTATCAGAGAAGCCGTTAGTGCGAAATACATTAATACCCTTGTGTACGTTATAACTTTTGCAACGACTCAATACACAAGGAAGTTCAAGAAACTGCCAAGCGTCTTCGTGAAGAAGAGGACCTTGACTCTGAAGAATCCTAGAAATATGTCTTGGAAATGCGAAGATTTCTGTTCTACAACCTTATGGCAAACTACTCGTTCAGAGTAGAAGATGATGATGAAGAAGAAGACGATTAGAGAAAAAAGTATAAAAGGAGTGTTGGTATGAACATAAACTCATTTCCGTTTTGAACGTCGAAGAGTGAAGATGTCTGTGTCAACAACTTTACTCAGATTCAAAGATGACTTACACATACATATCTTCACGAATGATACTGGATTAAAGCTGACTTCCCAAGAACTGGCTCAAGTGAATGGTGTGGTGAATGCAGCCAAGAGAAAAAAATCTAGACATTGATGCTGTTGGAAAGAAACAAAGATGTGTGGATACTGGCCGACCATTAACCACTGAAGTTGCCACTACAACCAAGAGAATACAGACAGAAGAACTGACTGATGCTTCCAACACAAACAAGAATGGAGTTACCATTACCAATCAGTCTGAAGTTTCTACTCAAAACAAGAACGAAGTTACGAAGAAGCCTGAAGTTTCTACTGCGAATTAAGTTACTACTCAAACTACGAATCAATATAAAGAAGATCAAAACAAGAACGATGTTTCCAGTCAAAACACAAATGAAGTTTCTACTAAAACGAAGAAGGCTGTTCAGAAGACTGAAGTTGCTACTACAAAACAGATAAAAGACAAGAAAGAGGAACCCAAAGATGCCAGACAGGAAATTAAAGCAACCAACAAAGCCATGTTACCAGCTATCAATGATAGAAAGTTTTTTTTATCAAGAACCCAGCTAGACAATGGGAAGCAGCTCCAATCCACAAGATGATGGGATGGTTAGCCCATGAGAGAAGAACTACAAAGACGAAAATAATGCCTTGAGAAATTGAATTGTATACTCGAATAAAAATGAATGAAATATTGTTATATACTGTTGTTTGTTTGTTTTTATCTCCTATCCTTACAGAAGTACAAGGGTGTAGCATGAAGTACCCGGATGTAAAGTTTATACAACAAGTATCCCCCAGTAATACAATGTCAGGTATTCTCGAATACCGAGATGAGGCAAAGGGGGATGGTAAATTAGACCTCATTGAGGGATTTGTTCATGGCCCTCATGACCTCAAAAGAAAATGAGGCTAAGAGGGATAGTAAACTAGACATTATCGAGGGCTTTCTCATAGCCCTCATGGCATCCTACGACTAAAAAAGAGATTCCATAGCCACAGGTGTTTTCCAAAAAAATGGGATTCTATGGGACATGGCTGTTAAATACCGTAAATGAGGGTTCAGTGAGGGATTTTTTCATGTTCCTCATGAGGGATAGTAAACTAGACATTATCGAGGGCTTTCTCATAGCCCTCATGGCATCCTACGACTAAAAAAGAGATTCCATAGCCACAGGTGTTTTCCAAAAAAATGGGATTCTATGGGACATGGCTGTTAAATACCGTAAATGAGGGTTCAGTGAGGGATTTTTTCATGTTCCTCATGTCCTCAAAAGAAAATGAGGCTAAGAGGGATAGTAAATGAGGCCCCGTTGATGGCTTTCTCATAGGCCTCATGTCCTCATACTCATACGACTAAAAAGAGATTCCATAGCCACAGGCGTTTTCCAAAATGGGATTCCATGGAATATACCTGTTAAATACCGAGTTGAGGCTAAGAGGGATAGTAAATGAGGCCTGGATGGGGAATTTGTTCATGGCCCTCATGGCCTCAAAAGAAAATGAGGCCAAGAGGGATAATAAATGAGACCCCCTTTGAGTGCTTTTTCATAGCCCTCATGGCCTCATACGACTAAAAAGGGATTCTCCAGAAAGTATCCTGGATAGGGATCCTCAAATAATACAATACCAGGACATAGGTATCCTCAAATACTGAAATGAGGCTAAGAGAGGTAGTGAATGAGGCCCCAATGAGGGATTTTCCATGGCCCTCACGACCTCAGTCGAAATGAGGTTAAGAGGGATAGTAAATTAGACCCCCAGTGAGGGAATTTCTCATAGACCTCATGGCCTCATATGACTAAAAAGGGATTCCATAACCAGGACATTTCAGAAAAAAAAGATTCCATTGGGCGTGGCCCTTGGATATAGAGGTGATGAGAATCCTACAGGACTTCGTTGTAATAAGGGGAGATAACTCTGCATAGAGATTACAGAGGATGAAGCAGCCTGATTGGTTAGTTAGCGTCACGAAAGTGAAGTGATTGGGTGATCTAGATCAATGAAACAACAAGAGTACTCGAAATAGGGTCAGAACTAACAAGAACAGACCAGAAAAACTAAAAATAGTAATAATAAGCAAAGCCACTCCAGGTGATAGACTCTTCTACTCTATTGGAGTATATTCCAGGAGAAACGAACATGGTCTGGTAGACGAGAACTATTGCTTGTATAGATAGAAGCAGAGAATTCTGAAATAACTCAAAATAGTAAAACTTGTCCGGTTTATTTGGGTAATTCTGCGAATCGGGAAATTACCCCTGTACACAGGAACATACCCTCCAAACATGCCCCTATCCTATTATAAGTCTTTGGGTCACATAGCAACCACGTGCTACCATAGAAACCAAGATGGCGGCGACCAATATACAAAATGAACGACGGAAACACGTATCACCCTGACAACACGCGCTGCGCATGCGCTCTCGCATGACGTATCACTATGGGGATGGCGTCACAAGATGGCAACACAACACGACGTCACTAGGTCACGTGACTATGACGTCACATATGAGATCCTCCATGAAATCCCCCAATGGGGGCCGATCCATACATCTCCTACTACTGGTCTACCCCAAATAATGAATATGGACTCTTCTATTTGCTGCCATTGAAATGGCATTGGACATAACGCTATAGTTCAAAGGGTTAGACAACCAAAATCCAAAATGTTGCATTTTTGCCTCCAATATATAACTGATGACCACTTATTGGAATGAGCTCCTAAATCTATGTTCTGGGATAAAACACTGAAGAAAACTAAGAAACTTAAAATCGTAACTTTTTGTTAAATACCTCCGACACGATATGACTCTAACTGTTGAAAGTGTCGTTGAACTCTAGTAAGCAAACGAACAAGGATTGTTTTCAACATTTCCTTCTAAACGATAGATTGTTCTGCATCACTGGCAAACGTTCAAGAAGGTAGTGAAATCACAATCTATTGTTTCAATATCAAAAAGAAGTGTGATGTGTGGAACTAAGGAAATAAAGGGATGTTTAGGGTAATCTTTCTTTGCGGTCGATGACGAAATAGAAACAAGCTCTTATATTCCAATAAAACTAAAAACTTCCTCCTCTTATTGGACGAGAGCTCGCTTAGTATATTCTGTGTTTACGGTTCAAATGCCAAATGTTACCGTCTGACGTCACAACGCAAAATATTTGGAATGACGTAATCCGTTTCGTAATTGATTCATCAACGGAGTGACTAGCAAGCCGCTTCATTTTTCAAGATGTTGCACCTGTGCAGCAGCCGGTGTTCCGAATGAAGTGTTGTTTAAATTACAAACCGATTTACGATTTGTACTAAGATGGAATGAGTTTAACTGGTATATTGATTATTTATCCAGTGTCGTCGTGAAAACACGAGAGGTTTATTTACTAAACCTGTGATCGTTAAAAGCTGCCTTGAACAAGTTTAGTAAGTAAGCCTCTCGTGTTTCACGATGTAGGTTTTGAGCTATGAGGTTTGCAGCTCAGAGCGTATGTTCAACCGATCCGCAATCCTCAGACCATGTTACCATCAACTCATCACAATAACTTATAATGTGGTTATGCGGCAATACGATGCGAACACATGCACTTATTGTAAATCATCCAGGGCAACATTAAAAGACGTAGTGTAAATTATTACGAGGCCACGTAATGCTACCCTGACTGGTTCTGTTTACGAGACTTCGTTTAATGTAACGCATATTCGAATAACTTAGACTCTTCAGAAAATGTTCTAGCTTTGGGGCACTTGTTCAAATAATTTTAATGTTACCACATTTACCAGTGTTGTGCTTGTCTGTCCGACCTGCAGGGGCAACTACGATAAAACTTTTACAGTTGTATTTTCTGGAATTATATTTGCTACCTATTAATATAGGTGATTAAAATAAAGCATTAACATTTTAAAAGTCATGGAAATTTGCAAACCGATAACGCTAATGGTTCATTTAAAAAAAAGATAATGTCATAACTAGAAAATACAATTCTAAAAAATACAAATGTAAAAGTTCTATAGCATTGACTCCAGCTGATGAAGGCTTTCTTTTGACTGAAATCTCTGACGTAGTTTTCGACTGTGCCCCTTTGTTCTGCATTGAAGAAGAAATGGAAGCTGGCTAAGTCTCTTTCTGAATTCAACAGTGGGTCTCGATCCTAGTAAAAGTTTCCAGGTTTTTTTTTGTTTGTTTTTGTTTGTTTTTTGTTTTTTTTTTTTTGTAATCACTCTGAGCTACTTTACAATATAACATAACTTACTGTAATAAAATTTGGAGGCAAGGCAAATATTAGCCCATTTCCATGAGAATCGACAGACGCATCCATTCCACTTCTAACACTTTTAAAATGACAGTCGGTTATGCTATTTAATTGTCCGGTTTCTGCCCCAGAGGCATAAGTTATGACCTACCGAGTCCGTTCCATTGAGGAACATAAACATTATTTCCTTTTCAACAGTTATGGTTTTTCTCGTTCATTTATGGATTTAAAGCTCATCAGATAACTATAATATTTCTACACATTTTCGTTCTCCGGTGCGCAACAAATATACTTATTTTATTTATCTACACTTTATTTTACAGAGAAAAAAAGAAAATTTAATCTGTGGCATTTTTTTTTATTCCACCGTTTTGTCAGTGTCACTGAACTGTCAGAAAAACATTTGGGACACCGGGATCCTTCAGTATTAGTGGGTTCGAAAATATGTTTCTAGCACACATACTGTTCGAGAGGATCAACACGGCCATACCATTTTGGAGAAGTTAGCGAATAATAATATACGTAACGAATGCAGGTATGGCGAAGATTCGAAACTCGATTTGATTCGAAATTGTCACGAAGATTCAATTCGAATTCAGTAGCGCTGATTCGAACATTTTCGAATCGTCGATATATGCTCAAAACATTGGAAAGTGTCTCCACATAACTCTTCTTCTATCAGCATACAGGAGACGTACTCATGGAATAAGAGGTTAATGAGGATCCGCTTCTGAAGCTACGTTGATATTTCGTCCCCTGAGTTCCAATGCGTTCTATGTACCTGTAGGCACATAGAACACATTGGAACTCAGGGGACGATTTGTTGCAAGAATATTCCACTTTTTTAGTTTTTCTCTACCCAAAGAGGCGAGTGGTTGATTCGTGCAATACGTGAGGAGAGACTGACAACATTTATGGTTCTAAAAAATGCAATATATTCATTTGAAAGGCGGTGAGATCCAATACGATTTTAAGTACCTGTAGAGTAATGTATCAGATACTCAAGTAATGTCAAGCGTATACATCTGTTCACCTGTGCATACCTGAGGCCACGCGTTTTGTTGACTGAATAAAGAACATGATGTGTAATAGATGACAATCGAACTGCTGGTATTTCATGAATTTGGACAACGTGTCCCGTGTGTTGAGTTACACCGAGTGGCGTAGCGAAATATTGCACCGCGGGCCAGGTTGTTCAAATTCACGAAATACCCACAACATGGTTGGTAACTAACTTTCACCCTGGGATCAATCAACAAACCCCGCGGACACACGTATACCTAGTGGCTCAGAGATGTTCAGATGATGTCACTTGAACACCCCGTCTACTGTTCTGCCAGGTATTTCTAGTTCTTTACATACCCCGACACTGCAATAGAGCCATGTTGTAAAGTAAAGAACCAACCTCGCAGGGTATTTCATGAATTTGAACAACCTGTCCCGTGCTGTAATACCTTGCAGCTACGCTGCTCAGTGTTACTTAACGCTCCGCGACAGGTTGTTCAAATTTATGAAATACCTCCTGCTGGGTTGGTGACTATTACGTGAAACATAGATTATATACGAGCTTGTATTATTATGTACCGGCGC
Source organism: Pictodentalium vernedei (assembly GCA_031216915.1). Taxonomy (NCBI): domain Eukaryota; kingdom Metazoa; phylum Mollusca; class Scaphopoda; order Dentaliida; family Dentaliidae; genus Pictodentalium; species Pictodentalium vernedei. The sequence continues at coordinate 407,275,251 of CM062290.1, forward strand.
ATTCAATCCCCAGTCATTCTCGGCACCGTTGTCTCACAAATATGAGCGTAAACGAAGACACCTACTAAATAGTACAGGCGTTGAACCAAGTAAAGTGGTCGAACCCAGAAAAAAATTGGGACAAGCTGATTTTGGTGTTATTTTGAAGAGGAATGTCTCCCGCAGAACATATCCAGAATCCGCAGAAATCCGCTTTGGTGAAATTTTGTTATAGCATTTATACTGATGGTGGTGTAAGATCGAATTTCGATGAATTTTCCGAAACCAGCATTCCAACGTTTGCGAACGTGAGGACATGGATCTGTGTGAATCCAGTTTTTTTTTTCTCTACTCACTAACACACTGGGTGTACAGGGTGTATCATCACAGTCCATAAATGCCCTTACTAGCTCAGAAATGGCTGAACCTGATGCCTCCCCGAGGAAACCATGTAGCGTCTGGGGTGGACAGAAATCTATCAAAAGGGAACATATAGATAGTGTCAAGGAGTTGTATGATAATGTGCTGGACAGCTCGATAGCTCTTTCCGATGTTGCAAACTCAGCAGCTCTCATAAGGGTAAACACTTGCGTCGACGAGTACAAAGCCAAAGTGGCCGAACAATCGCGCACTGCTAAGCTTTGGATACCATATCTAGAATATGTCCAGACACTGAAAATGTTCATCAGAGGTGAACGCCTTGGCGATTGGAATCTCTACCTAATTGCTGTCAGTAATATGTTGAATCTCTTCGCTGCCACGGGGCATGTACACTACGCTAAGAGTTGCAGGTTGTATCTGCAAATGATGCTTGAGCTCCCCGAGAAACATCTGTGATTGTATGATAGGTTCTTCTTTGATGGTTTCCATGATATACGCCGGAGTTCCAGGGTTTGGACAGGCCTTTCAAGCGACCTTGTGATTGAACACAAGTCCTCATGCTTTCAATTAAAAGTCGAGGTGGACTAACGCGACGTCGTAGGGTGACCGAATCAGTGCGTCAGGGGTGGATTTACACCATGCATAAATGCGCTGAAATACACGAAGCTATGACAACGCTGATTGACTTGAAACTCAGTACCAGTGAACAGCATGTAGACATGGGCACTTCTCGTCGTAAACACCGACATGATGAAAATACTAGAGTGTTTTGACTTGTACGATCTTTTCGATGAGAATGAAAGATTGTGCTCCATGTCCTCCGAATTGTCAGTTTCCGTGGGTGATGGTATCAACTGCGACAATACCGAGTCGGTAGGGGCGGAGATACACTCTAAACTACACAATGTTGTAGTTTCTGGTGCCTCCATCAAAAGGAGTGATCAAATTCGCACTTTAGAGCCCCGGGGTGAAGTTGGATAGCCAGAGGGAATCAATAGACCCATCAGCTCTGTTCACTCGGTTGATAGCTATTGCTCAGAGGGAGGGCGACTTGGCACAGTTCTTCGAGTACGAACTGACTGTGATGCCAACAGCCCTCGTCAAAGACTTCTTTCTCAGAAAAGCAAACAAGGCAGACCTAGCAGCTGCAATAACAGATCGAGTAGCACTTTCGAAGCCGCAATCTGATTCCGTATACGTGCTTGGCGGAGGGGCTCTCCTCCACAGAGTCAAATGGAAAGCGAAAGTCACCATGACTGCACACAAGACCCAGGAGCGGTTCTTGTCGAACGAGAATAATAAAATGCAGTTCATAAGATTGCTGTCCACATTACTGAGAGCGGGTGGACATACTGTTAACTGCAGTTCGGGCGATGCTGATACCCTGATTGTTGAAAGTGCCATCAAACTTTCATCTCAAGGGAATTCAGTTGTCATTGCCGCAGATGATACTGATTTACTAGTGCTATCCGTTCACCATTGGAATCATACTTCGGCTGATGTTTATTTCCAATCAGAAGCACGAAAGTCACATAGGGGTGGGGAGGCATGGAAGATCGCAGATATAATAGCGAAGATCGGAGAAACAACTAGGCGACACCCCCTGTTCATACATGCATGGAGTGGGTTTGATGTTACTTCGGCAACATTGGGCAATAGGAAAACACAGCTTCTCAAGAGGTTTGAAAAGTCAAGGGAGAATCAAAAGATACCAGAAACAATGCACGACGGCGCCGTATCTCAAGCAGAAATTGGAATAATCGGCGGTGAACTGTTTGTAATGCTGTACTCTGGCAAGCAGTCAGACACATTGAATGGCTTCAGATACGCAAAGTTCGTGACAATGGTCACTTGCAGCAAGACAGGAATCGAACCTCAGAAACTACCTCCAACCAAACGCGTGGCATACTTTCACAGTCTGCAAATCCACCTACAGAAATGAGGCTGGGAAATTCTCGGTATCAAACACCCCTGCGGAACGAATATATGCTCTTGTAAAAAGAACGCAATCAAATGTTCTCTGCTTGTGGAGATTGTCGAGAAGAGAAGTGCCTGAACTCCGAGCCGGTTGAGATTGGGGACGAAACTGTCGACAGCAGAGTGCCTTGAGGAACACCGGCATGATTTCGGTCAGATCTCATCTCGGGATAAAATCATTGCGAAGAAAGTTGATCGATATTCTTCGCCATTTTCTCGGGAGTTATGAAAAACATCGGCAGCAGAATTATAGCTCGTTTTTTTTCTGTTCTATTCAGACTCAACTTCGTATGGGTGGGAAAATTGAAGAAAATGGTATTTTGGGGCCATTCATTTTTCTGTTTTTTTAGGATTGGCATTGGTGCTTAAAGTACGAATGACGCAGAAAACTTCTCCAGATCTCACACAAAATATCAAGACTATTGAGAAAGTGATGCCACTAAATATTTTGTTTTGCTATGAAACCCCTCCTTGCGGCCATCTTGCATGAACAATTTTCCCCAAAGCGGATTTTTTTCGGATTTTAGATACGTTGTTCCCAGATAAATTCCGCGTCGAATGGCACCAAAATCAGCTTGTCCCCAATTCTTTCCGGGTCAAACCATATTGCGCCTGGACTATAAAGGACAGTTTATACTGGAGGCGAACGCGACCGCGACTCCGACCGCGGTGGTCGCATTTGTTTTATTAATACCATTTTTAATGGAGTCGTTCATACTAAGGTCGAACGCGAACGCGTCCCATTTTTAGTTCGCGCGGAAAACCGCGGAGATTGCCCCCAGGGCGAATTTTGGGGAATTGTTCGCGCGAACAGTTCTATTCAGCCAATCAGATGGCGAGGTCAAAGGGCGTACTATGACCTATCTGGAGGATTGTTTATTAACACTGCGAATTTCCACGCGAATCATAACTTTCAGCATGAACGATAATTCGCGCGGAAAGTCGCGCGGAAATTCGCGGTTGTCGCCTTCGCGTTCGCATTCGCCTCCGGTATAGAATGGCCTTAAGGCGGGCAATGCGACCGCATCCCTCTCCATGCGATTAAAGTCATGCGGGTTCAGCCAATTCGACTATATCGTTACGAAATGATATTGTGATGTAAACTGGGATATAACCCATTCACAGCCATAGCAGATTGGAACTAATGGGCACCTAATAGCGTTGGTCAGCTCTGGTTGCCCCTAGTGGCACAATATGACCACCTTTTTGTGACGAAATGTCCATGGAAGGTGCTAGTTTGATTAAAAAAAACGTTAAAAAAGAACGGCGTTATGAAAAAGTGCACAACATTTTGTTCAATGAAAACTCATTTCTCACACGACCTGCCTATTGAATTAGCATATCTGTCATACCTACAGTACGGCCGCCGTGGAGTGGTCACTTTCCACAGAGTGGGCAGTATTTCCATGGATACTTTAATATCAGCTTGCAAACACTAATTATAGGAATAATCATCAAAAAATCAATTAATGAAGCACCGGGTATAATTGTTTTATTACCTGGTAAACGCATACGTGGACATCACTGCCCACATTTTAGCCCCACCCCCCCCCCCCCCCACACCCCTATTTAATTCCAACATTTTGCAAAAATCATTAGTAAGGGTCTCAAAAACATTGTTGTAGTTGAAGCATTGAGGCTGGATGCTTCAATACTAGTTTGCATAAAGAAACGGGGCGATATTCTCTAAAACCAGTTACCAGGTTGTGTACGTGGCACATGATAACATGAAATCAAATGACGAAACAATTTTAAGTTTAATTCTCTTAATGTGGTTGAATTCTGTACAAGTCGTTACATCAAACCGTCGAAGCAGTATCCGAAACCAACCAATGCCAACATGACTCCTTCTGGGTTAAGGTACTGACCAACTAATGAAGGATCGAACACAAACACGACCGAAAGGACGAACGAAAATCTCTATCAGGAAAATGTTAATTAATGAAGCACCGGGATGTACCCGGTACTTCATTAATTATTTTATTTTTACCATTACTCCTATAATTAGTGTTTGGAATTTATTATTATTGCGTCCCCGGAAATATTGCCCACCTGTGGAAAGTGACCAGTCCACGACGGCCATACTGTAACCACTAACCATCACTATAACTTCTTAAGCTACTCAAGGCCGGGTGGATATTATACTGAAAGGAATGTCTGTACCCAGCCAATGTGATAGAAAAAAAAAACATTATAATGTACTGAATAGTTACAACATGTGGTCTAATGGCCCCCCAATATTACTGTTACGCCACTGCGCACATCACATGGAGTCATCGAAATCAGTAATTGAAGTATCAACTCTTTCAGCTTACTTAACCCCATGAACTCTAGTGGTATCTTCCATGCCAGTTCAATGACAACAATTGGAAGAGTCTATATCCATTATTTGGGATAGACCAATCAATATTTTCAACGTGCAGCCCCGAGGCTGCACGTTGAAAATATTGATTTCTCTACCCTACACGTTTCATGAACAGCCATCCTATTTAATGACATTCGGACGTATTATATTCATGATCATTTCCCGGTATATACCTTTGTTATATACGGAACCTTTCTGTACTCTCTCTGCATATGCAATTTATTTTTCTTTACGATGAGGCAGTAAAATAGTAAATTTCATCGCAATAATATAATTTTGATTTCTTTGACGTCATTTAGGGTAGGGTGGAATAAAAATCCTCATCCAAATGGTATGATGTGGGATGGGAAAATGTCACCCTCCAGGGGATATATTTGACCGACAATCTCGAACAGCCCCGTGTTTGGGTCAAATATATTCCACTCGGGTGAGATTTCCCCATATCACTCCCGCTGCAGTCGAGGATAAAATTATTTATTTATTGATGTTTAAGGCCGCTTCAGCATCTTTGGCTATCTTATGACCGCAACGCATGGATGAAGTCAAATGCAGCCAAACGTTTTTACTTATGCGACCCACTTTCAAGAACATCCACCTCGGTGTCGGTTGTGGGTCCTATTTCTACCAATAAAACATAACTTGTTTGACGAAGTAAACAAGCACTTATTGGTGGTCATGCGGGTAACTCGAGGATGGCAATGTTCTTTCCAACCGTTCTCATCTACAGTGATACCTCCAACCTCCAACAAAAATATAAAATTGTCCTGAATGATGAATGCAACCAGAAGACAAAGACGTTTCTATTTTTTACGATATGCAACCTTATCTTATAAATTCTGATATATAGAGGATATGGAATGAGTGTTTTTTTCATATAATATTTACGAAACGAGTCTAAGAATTTTCCGTTTGGGCGAGCCTCTGGCGAGCCCCAAACAGAAAATTCGGACGAGTTTCATAAATATTATATGAGAAAAACACTCATTTTATATATTTTATGTATCATATGACACACACACGCACAAATTAGCCACCTAGTATGACTTTTTAACCCATCACCTAACTTGAGTTGCAGACGGCACTTAAAAAAAAACATCCGCGTATAACTAAAAAAGTTTCATTTTTTGCTTCCAAAACACAGGTTATGACCCCCTCATTGGACCGAGCGCGACAAGCTAGTTCCAATGAGGGGTCATAACCTATGTTTTGGAAGCAAAAAGTGAAAATATAAAAAAAAAAATGAATGGCGTTTTTCTGGTATTGCGCGAGACGGTTTTTGCCGTTACGTTAGGTAAAGGATTAATACAATATAACCTACCCTAAAAAAGGACAGATAACGTAAATTCACCCATCTGAAATTATGCAAATGTGACCCAGTTGTATTTTGTTTAGCCAATCAAATTGTCTAGTTTTGAAATTGACCAATGAAAGCTCCCTACTCTAATTATGCAAATTGTGAAAATGTGGCCCAGTTTGTATTTTGTTCAGCCAATCAAATTGTCTAGTTTTGAAACTGACCAATGAAATTGACGGAAGATTTTATTTATCACTGATTAATATGAAAACAAAATATCAAATGTTTTAAAGTGAACAAAACTGACGAGTCATATGATAAATTTCGATATCTAACGTCACAACATATATAGGAAAATATCTCTCCGGAACTGACGCGAATTTCACAAAAATAACTTTAGATACGTTTAGATCCCTACGAAGCTTCGAAGTTCGATTCGATTCGAAATTGTCCACATGATTCGATTCGATTTCAAGAGCGCTGATTCGAAAATTTTCTAATCCTCGTGATGTTCTCAAAATCCTAAAAAGTGTCCCCTCTTGAACACGTCTATCATCAGGTCACAGAAAATGATGAAAGTCGATTTTAGAAATTGAAGTTGATTATGTGTGCTATTAATGATTAGACGACTTCTTGATTGATCTTGCCTGCCCCATTGTAAAGGTTCCCATTATGGGATCCCAAAGCCCGCCAAAGAGGGACAGGTGGGATCACAAAGCCTGTCAAAGTTGGATATGGTATTTTGACGATTTAACGGCAGCTGCCAATGGAAGGTATTAAATCATCATATCACATATTTCTTTTAAAATGTGACATTCACCCTCTTCAAATGTTCTGTAGCAGGGCATTTGCCGCTCTCTTGTGAATTTAGGCCTACTACTACGGCACTGTGATCACAAAAGACTTTTTAGCACCCAGATCACAACCTGATTGCTACAGATGAGCGGTATAATGTAAATAATTTTGGTATCAGTATCGAGCCAATATAAATCACACTTGCCAGAAATAAAACAGTGAGAGCTCTGATTCGTTTGCTTAGACGTTATTTTCGTTTGCATTTCTTGATTTGGTCTTGATTTAAAAATATGCTATAATTTATTCATGAGATCTCCAACCCATGATGAAAATGTGTGTCGCTATCTGAATTGAATCTGATAAAAGAAAATACAAATGTGTGTTTACAGTACTGCAGATGCACTAAAATGTTACATTTAGAATTCATCCTTAAGTTTAAACCAAGAATACTCTTTAAACTGTTTTTTTTAAAATAAATTTGCCTAGTAAAGTGTTTCTTCGTTCTACTTTCTGACAATAGCCAAGGCTATGGTAAATCTCCTGTTTGACTCTAGTCCATTCCCCCATACTACTAGTACTGGTAAGAAATGACTCAGGTGTCCAGAGCAAAACAAGGCAATACAAACATAAGCCTTACAATTGGCCTTGATCCGCGAGAATCAGCATTGATTGTCATCACAACCAACAAGCTACAAATGTTCAGCTTCTCCATGACTTTTACCCGCATCTTTCACGGGACACTCACAGGTTACCCCATAAACCAAGAACAACATATTCTTTTAAGAAACGGACACAATCTCACCATTTCTAGAACATTCCAATGTGTAACTGTAATTGCATGCACACACATCCGCTTCATCATATTGTGAAAACAGGGAGGGTTTTTTGTTGATAATTTTTATTCAGATTAAATGTTGTATACATCTCTGAGTAAACAAATTGACACAGACTGCATACTAAATGCAGTTATCTACAGACATACAGATTTGAAAGCAGAAATATAAACAGGGAGTTATTATTCAGCTGATCTGATTCGAAAAAAAACAATCAATTCATGATTCTGTTCGATCCGATCTGAGAGACGATTCGAAGTCAAATTCCCAATTGGAAAGCCGGGATGTGGACAAAATTTGTTTTTCTTGATTTGATCTTGATTTCACAATATGTTATAATTTATTATTCTCAGGACGAACTAGCTAAGGTTACTGGCGAAACATCAGATTCTTGCGAAGAAACATCGGACGGGTTTGGACAATATTTGGAATAGGAAATGAGTTGGAAGGGGTAAATAGGTTCACACTAGCTCTGACAGCGCTCAACAAACCTAATGCCATAATATTAATACATTTACATATTCATTCACGTCCCCCGACAAACTAACTTAAATCAAATTATTAGGAAATCGGTAATGTATTGATGTGTCCTATTCTAATATAATATTAGAACGTTTCTTTTCATGTTCTATCGGTCGATAGTACCTGAGTTTGTGTGATTTCTGAAATGAAACCTGAAGCAGCGAAGGTTTTATTTCAGAAATCACACAAACGCAGGTACTATCGATCGATAGAACATAAAAACAAACGTTCTAATTATTTTATTATGCCGAACAAAAAATGACTTTCATTGTTAAGCGTTAACTGCAGCATGCCATCAATCTTGTAATAACAATGTAGCCGAATCCCAAAACATGACGTCATTTCGAACGAATGGCGTCTCTTCGAAAATGACTTGTCACAAGTGCCGTCGCTTGGGAGTTTCTATATAACCAAATGCCAGTGTTTACAAATGCATCATGTTGTTCATGTTATAATTCATTGTTAATGCTTGTGTGATAAGTGGTATAAATTAATGGAATATAAATTCATGTTTCTCGGACAACGACAGTTGATAGAATTTATCGGAGTGAAACAATTTATTTTGAACTTGAGGTGGAGGCTCAGTGAGGTCGAGGAGTACTAAACTTGTGGAAATATAATTGATTGAAGTCATAACTCATATTCAGGATTCACTGAAGTGTTGAACAACGCGTGAGTTTTTAATATTTCTGATTCTTTTGAATTCATTTTTTTGCAGTTAAAATTGAAAACACACCCACTGATATATTTGTTGGTAAGTTTGTGTCTACCGGTGACGAAAAAAGTTAAACGGACACAGAGCCAGCGTTTGGTGTTGAGAAATTCCAGTCAACGCTGATCAGTGGAAGTGGAGCTTACATCTGCTTCGTTCTCTTGTCTCCAGGGAAAAACGTTCCGATAGTACCCGTGTTTTCCCCCAACACTCCAGTACTCTGACTTTTAGAAGGTGTCAAATTAACCAATCACGGCTGATGTTACAAACGTGGGGCATAACAATCCATATTATTAACTGGTGAATGAATGGATTGCAGTTTTCTCTTAGAAGTACTAGCATTGAGAATTTTCAGCAATTCGGAATTGGATCCATTGTACACAAAACAGGACAATTGTGCATTTTTTCGGATCAGATGTTTACCGGAGTATTTGGCAGAGCCCAAGGGTAAACTGATGCAAGATGCCCACCTAATGTGAAGCATCTATATGAATATAACTATCCTCACGCCAAACCATCATCTGCAAACTGCCTCAAACCGGCAGCTACAATTTGACCCAAACAAACCGGTAATAGAGCCAAACTACACACGAGCAGAGATATATATAAATAGATAGAAAGTGAATATTTTGCATAAATTCATCACAAAAGTTGTCACCAGTATAACATGTTGAACAAATACTGACTCAATGTTTTTACTGTTTTTCTGGTTGAATTAGAAGTTCAACAAGTACCGACTTTCTATTGAGCCTATGTTCTATAGCGGACAATGATTTCAAATAATATTTGTAAAAAACACTGCACCCATCAGGACGATACACTAACCATAGTTACCTTATGGAAGCCCACAGGTTGCATGCAGAGAACAAAAAAAAAAATCGTGTGAGCGAACTGAACTCGTGTGAGGGGCTGTCGGGATTCGAGTTGATCTGATTTATTTATTTATTTATTTATTTATTTATTTATTTATTTATTTATTTATTTATTTATTTATTTATTTATTTATTTATTGGTGTTTAAGGTCACATACTTATGCACAATGGCTGATCGTGACCGTGGCAGTTTTACGGGTGAAGGAAGCCGGAGTACCCGGAGAGCATCGACGAGCAACTGTCAGCTCCTCAACATTCTAACTCTGTTCAAGCTCCGCTCATTCAGGTTTACAACGGTTGAAGACATGTGCACCATCGACATGCAGTACGCCTTAGTACACGGCGCCATCGTGCCCCCATGTAGGCAACCGGGATAAAGTGCCTTGCCCAAGAACATAACGCGGGTCGTCCCGGACGGGGACCGACCTAGTAAATCTTATAAGATAATGTATAGAGGTATGGTGAGGCAGTCGAACAACAGGATGGTCATTCAGTTATCTGTCAGCCTGAAAGGTAACTGATTGTCTACAATGTAGTCCAACTTTTGCAGATTACCTGTTCCCACACCCCCCATCTTCCTGCTTCCTCTACCCCATATATTATCTCCTACCAGTCCCAAATAGTCCCCACCAGACCCCGTTAGTTGCCACCAGTCCTCAAATCACCACCAAAAGAAGGACTATATTTGATATGGATTCTTGAAGAATATTTTGTAGTAGAGCAGCACGTAGTGCTATAGGACCACCATACCTTTCACATAGCCCTCATGGCCCCATACGACAAAAAAGGGATTTAGGGATTTTCAAAAAGGTATCCTCAAATAATACAATACCAGGCCATAGGTATCCTCAAATGCCGAAATGAGGCTAAGAGGGATAGTAAATTAGGCCTCATTGGGCGATTTTTGCATGGCCCCCATGGCCTCAAAAGAAATGAGGTTAAGGGGGATAGTAAAATAGACCTCATTGTGGGTTTTTCTCATGGCCCTCATGGCCTCATAGGACAAAAAAGGGATTCTCCAGGAAATATCCTATATAGGTATCCTCAAATAATACAATACCAGGCCATAGGTATCCTCAAATACCGAAATGAGGCTAAGTGGGATAGTAAGTTAGGGCTCATTGCGGAATTTTTCATGGCCTCATGGCCTCAAAAGAAATGAGGTTAAGAAGGATAGTAAAATAGACCTCATGGAGGGCTTTTCTCGTGGCCCTCATGGTCTCATACAACAAAAAAAGGGATTCTCCAAAAGGTATCCTCAAATAATACAATTCCAGGCCATAGGTATCCTCAAGTACCGAAATGAGGCTAAGAAGGGTAATAAATTAGGCCTCATTGAGGGATTTTTTCATGGCCCTCGTGGCCTCAAAAGAAATGAGGTTAAGAGGGATAGTAAATTAGACCTCATTGAGGGATTTTTTCATGGCCTCAAAAGAAATGAGGTAAAGAGGGATAGTAAATTAGATCTCATCGAGGGATTTTATCATGGACCTCCTGGCCTCATACGACAAAAAAGGAATTCTTCAGAAGGTATCATCGATAGGTTTCCTCAAATAATACAATACCAGGTCATAGGTATCCTTAAATACCCAAATGAGGCTAAGAGTGGTATGTGCGAGTCACTGGTTCGAGTAAATACTCTATGGCTTATTTGCTCGGTGGGATTCAGTCGTTCGTCCAATGACGTATCAGTAACTACTCGATAGATTCTTGGCATTAGTTATGATATATGCTTTTGTGGAGGTTTTCTATCAGTTGGCTATAATCCAAAGGGGCCCTTCAGTACTATAGCACGTACTTTCCTGAGACACCTGAATTTAACCCTTTGAACGCCAAGGGCATCTTCCATATTAGTTCAATGGCTGCAACTAGAAGAGTCCATGTTCATTATTTAAGGGAAGGCCAATTAATATTGCCAACATGCAGCCTTGGGGCCGCACGTTTAAAATATTGAATGGTCTACCACACACATGCACATAGCATCCATCCTATTTAATGAAATTATGACGTATTATGTTCCTGGCCGGAAAATTGGTCGCTCGGCTTCAAATGGTTAATGACCTTTTGAGCAAAGAGACCATGTGAAAAAGATAATCGCTTTGGTTATTCTCTAGTAGTGAATATGAACACGACACATCAATATTATACTATAGAGCTATTGACACACATACCCAACAAATAAATAGAGTTTATCCATAAGTGACGTTTTCTGGTACACTGTGACGAGTTGTGGACCTCAACCAAGCAGTATCGCGCGGGCTTGCTATGCTGACTCGCACGATAACCTACATTGGGGGCAAAGACCTACAGACAATTTTTACTTTGTAAGTTTCTTAATAAAACCAGACAAATTTAGATGTCATTGGAACTGGTTCAATGAGCCAGTTCCAATGACATCCATATCTGTGATACTTCATTGCACATAAATATTAAATTTCCTGAATGTTGTTCTAACATAACCGAGCAAAAGGTATGAATTAATAATTAAAATGGGTACTTTTTTATTCATATAGTCTGCCATTGTGCATTCTTGTTTTTACATCGTGGTTAACAAAGGTGCAAAAAAGCTACATTGCAAGTTACACCGTACCTCTCATCCAGTCAAAATGCAGTATTTTGTTTCATTTGGAAATAATGTATCGTGTCGAGTTGGCGATCTTCAACCAAGGAGTAATCTACAAATAGGCTATTCACTATTCCATAAGTTGCAACAAGGTAAACGTGCTTGACGAAAGTTAACAAGGCGATGCAACACAGTACATCAGAAAACGTTACTGTAATGGTGGGCTTTTTCACAGCAAAGTTATCGTAGGCAGTGATGTCCACGCATGCGTTTACAAGATATTAAAATTCATCATCAGCAAAATCTTAATTAATGGTTATACCCGGTGCTTCTTTAAATAAATTGTTGATGATTATTTCTATAATTAGTGTTTCGAGTCTAATATTATTTCGTCCGTGTGAAATTTCGAATATAGGATACAAGGATTTTCCGCCCCAATCCTCCAACAGTTTTCAAACCAGAACCCTTTTCGTCTATAGGGTATTTATACAGACATCAAAGGTGTTCTATTGCCAGGAATGTAATTCTCTTCAGGTTTTTAAAAATTACGGATTGTTGAACTTGGAAATATTTTGTGAAATTTCGAAAATAGGGCACACGGTTTCTCCGCCTAACTCCTCCGACGGCTTTCAAGCTAGAACCTTTTTATTTTACATGGTATTTATACATATACCAAAAGGCGTGCATACTGCCCAGTGTTTTATTTTTTGTTCAAGTTTTTACAGAATATCGAGTTTTTGAACTTGGTAAATTTCTGCGAAATTTCGAATATAGGGTATAGGGTACACGATTTGTCCATCTAGCTCCCCATAATACATATATGTTAATTAAAGTGCAAGGTAGAACTCGCCTGTGCATTAATTGTGACTTGCAGACACAGCACATGTGCGAGTAACAAATCTTTGTTTCCTCTTCAACCTCCTCTGTGTTGGGGAATACGTCAGTCTATTTTTCCTAATGCAGGAAGAAAATCCTCTTTAACCTATTACCAATTAAGTTGACCAATCCCATCTTAAGCGACTATTTAAAATTTGAGTTTTTCAAATTTTGTCCTCAGAATACAAACACAGAACTACACATGTGTGTAAATGGGTTAATCGATATGACACGAGAGCCAGCGCGGAAGGATTGAACGAGAGGCCACAGGCCTCGAGTTTTATCCTTCCGCGATGGCACAAGTGCCATATTCATTAACCCATTCACACACGCTGGCACATATAACACATTGGAACTCAGGGGACGATTTTTAGCCATCGTTAGCGATTCAAATTGTAACTGTGATGCACGATTTGTAGAAAACTCCAGTGGAGTTTCGCTTCTATTTAATCGTAGTCCGACAACGAGTTCCGTTGCGAACAGATGAAAAAAATGAAATTTCTCCGACATTTGGAAAATCCCATCCCTGCAATTAAAATCGGGTACGTTCTGGAGACAATATGGGCCACACGTATTGCTGGAACCTTTGAGGTGATCTGGTTGGATTAGTACCCCTACGGTGCTTTCATTTCAGTTCCACTCTCAGTGGTCACATCTTTTTTCAAGAGAAGTAGACAGCTTATTTCGGTGTTTCAATGTGTTCCATAACTCAGAGGCAAGCTGGCTGCTGAATTTGTTATGGAAAACTATTTCTGCAACATGATCCCTTTGAATGTAATAAATCCTTACACCAAGAGATATTGTTAACTAATAAGGACTCATGGCAATTAACAACCAAAGCTACGTAAATAAACTTTTCAGAAGTTGAAGTTTCTGACGTCATTCTATTTATTTTTCAATTTTCGATATTTCACCTTGTCCACAAAATTATTTCCTTTCCGAATTTGATTTTTAACGCATTTTGTGATCGATTATTGTGAGTTGAGTTTGTTATCACCACAGCGTGTCTCTCCAGGAATACGAATCATGTCTCGTTGTAGTCATAGAACGGCAATTGGACTCGCCCTGGTGTGTTCATCCAAATATTGTTCTACTCTAAAATCGGTTGGATTAAAAATCAACCCAAATGAACTGGGGTGAGTGAATATGAACCCAATTGGGTTCATATTCACTCAACCCAGCTGATTGGGTTAATTTTTAACCGAACATATTTTAGTGTCTGTTCATACAACTCAACTTTAGCCGATTTCACGGAGACACACACTGCAGAGGTAATATAATGCACCACCTATATATATATGCTTCAACATCATATATGTATATATGTTTTACATATCATATTCGACAGTACAAATGTGAAGAAGAGAGCTTGGGTCTCAAGCTATACCAATCATGTTGGTTAAACTGTATATACATATATACATATAATGGAGATGTGGGCATTGTAAAACAATAGCGAGTTGGTACAAGTATTGCAAAGCAACAGGTCTGCTGAGGAAATATGCGGGCTATCAGAACAACAAACTGTGGGTTTTTCATCCCGGTGTTTATGACACTCTTAGCCCATATTATACTCGCCATAATCACAATAGTTCTCCGCCGATATCGTTTGAAAATGGCCGCATATCCATTATACCTATAAACGATTCCACTGTCCACCAGATCGTCTGGTTATGATCTTTGTCCTTTGTGGACGTTTGAACAGTCTATTAGAACCAATATTTGGTATCATAAAACTAAATAGCTGGTTGGGAGTTATCTGCCCTAAAATATTGCATTCGGATATGATGCAATACCCGAAAATAAGTCTCCGAAAAAAACGTACTGCTTGAGAAAACCGTTAATTTTTTTAAAGCATTGCTCAATACTCCACAAGAAAAAAAGAGATGATCTGCGTATTTTCTGAGCCTAAAAACGTAGTTAACTGTTTGTATATTTTTTTTTCTTTTGGGATGGGGGGGGGGGGGGGGGGGTGGGGGGGGGGGGGTTCCAGAAAAAATGAGTTTAAGTACGAGACTTCACCTCTTCACTTACTGTAGATTTTTTTTTATTATTTGTTGCACCCCACCCCAACCCACCCCAGTTTCCTGGCCAGATAATGTTGTATGAAGATCTGTACTTCCTGTGGGTATGTGCACATCTAATTTGAAGTGATCCTATCATATTTGTCACATTATTACTATAATGGTTACATGTTGCAAGGTATTTAGTACTGTGATACAATTTGCGGGAAATTCGTCAGACGACAAATAATCTCGGCATTCAAGTGATGTTGATAATTTAAATTTCTTTCTTCATCAGCCGATGGTGGTATAACGCCTACATGGGTACCATCCAGAACCCTTTCAGCATGTGGTATTCCAAAGAATGCAAGGACCCTGCGTGGATTTTATTCCTAGGGGAGATTATAGACGAAATATCAAATATACCTGGCATGAGTTAATACACCACTTTATTGACAGAATATCTTCCTATCCCACAACAGTGATGCAACATATGGTACTATCAGTTAGAAACAAAGGCAATGACAGTACATGCCGTTGGGATTTGAGGGCGAAATTATTTTTTGTTTTCAAAGCAAAGTGGGCACATTTATTCTCCTCAGAATTCACAATTGGAACTAAAAATTGTTTTTTGCAATTCCCACTTTAACTCTTTACCCAACGAACCGGCCTCATCCGCCCGCGTAATATGCAAATTCAGCAGTTGAAAAACTATTATTTTTCAAAAATTTTCAACAAAACCATATCATGTGAACCCTCGTTGGAACGAGCTCGTCGAGCTCGTTCCAACGAGGGGTCACATGGTATGGTTTTGTTGAATTTTTTTTTTAAATTTCAAAAAATGATATTTAAAATAATAAATTGTTATATCATCTGCGTTGGGTGAAGAGTTAACAAATATTCGAAACCGCGGAGATAAAGACCCGCTGTCGTCCGGGAATGTGATAATTTGGAATCGCTATATCTGTCTCTTCGACGAAGGAATAAACAGGAAAACTGTTTATAAATAAACATCGTTTGTAGTATAAGCCTCCTCACCTGTAGAGTGAACTTACCAACTATTTTCCAGAATCTCCTTCCCCACGAATTACAAGCGTAGTTAATAGACTGTGTATTGAAAAGAAAACTCTATACGATTCAGAAAGTCCATGCGCTTGAATTTATAATGGAAACACAGCTCTTTGCCTGAGCCTGTAGATGTCTTTGAAGAAAGTAGGTTATATATTCGTATTTCAACTCAGTGGTAAACAGCGTTCACGCTGCCAGGTGCCAGTTTAGCCATTGGCACTAAAAAGTTTGATTTGGCACCAACGAATCTTCGCAGGCACAAATAAAAAAATGGCAACAAAAACGTACCTTTCGGTTGTGAAGGAAATTTATCACAACAGTGATGACCGCAATCTGTGACAAAACAGATACAAGAAATTATTTGTTTTGTATTTTTTTTTCTTCCGAGTATAGTAATGCCGCCGTAGACTGGTCATTTTCCACTAATATGAATAATTATAAAACAATTGGGTAATATAGCAATGGGTACAACCCGGTGATTAATTAATTAAAATTTTGCTGTCGATGAGTTTTATTGCCTGGTAAACGCTTGCGTGGGCATCGCTGTCCACGTGTGAATTGCGACGAGTCCACGTCAACTGTACTCTGCAATGAAATTATCACTTCGCAATGAAACAATAACCGATTTTCGCGAAATACATCCAAACCCAGTGATTTTGTCAGTTCTTGGAACCGAGGCATTGTTTTTTCATCAATAAAATATTGTATGTTATCAACTTAACAACGGTCAGCATTTAATTAGATAACTGCTTATCGCGTCACGAGTTACTCGCAATGGTATGAAGTATTTCTCTAATGGAATCCATCTTTTTGGAAAGAACAGCGATCCGCTAACCCCAGTGGATTGATAGTAATTGGTATATTAATCTGTTGAAAGCTAAGTGCTACAACATATGTTCGTGCCATAATTCAGTCTGACTATCAATTGGAACAATGGCAGAGATTCCATTAAGGTGATAAGCCTTTTCGCCTACCGAAGATTTCGTCAGACCTTTCGAGTTCTGACTTATTTTTCAGTGGCTAATTGTCCGTTCACTCTTGAAACGACTGTCAGTTCATTTTTTAAAAACTCGATGAATGTATTTGGACCAGACAGCGACACATCACTCCTCACTCCCCCATTAGCGTTTAGGCACCAAAACACATTGTTTGTCGCTAAAACATCTAGAATGACTAAAAAGTTGGCAAGTTTCGGGTTTGCATGACCACTGTTTATAAATTAGAAGCGCCGCCTCATAATTACAATTGCACAATTGTTTATACGGTTGACCCATTCATTGCCAAGAAAGACATAATTATAAAGCTATTTGTTAGGCCTTTGCCAGATCTGGAAAACATGACACCACTATCACTACTACTACTGGAACTGTGGTACAACTGATACTACCGAAAGGGAGCCCTCAGTGCTGGCGACATTTAACCTAAAGGTTCATAGTACAACCCCCGCCAGGGGCAACTGCGTTGTGTCATTGGATAAGGCACTTATTCCCGATTGCCCACGTGGAAGCACGGTAGCGTTGTGTACTGAATTATGGCACAAACTGCTACCTCCTAATTTGTGAGCTTTACAACACACTAAACTTTCCAAAAAACTCTCCCATGCATTATTGTGTCGTCACATCAGAGTTCGGTCGTAACGGTCGGACGTTCCTAAGATGTTACCAAATTTTTAGATATGGCTTTTGTTGGAGATTCTAATTTCAAATTTTCAGAAGGTGGAGGCTTAAAATGAAGTCGGAACTAAAAGATCAAGAAAATAGCGTATTCTGTGTATCGCTGACATCCACGCAGACATGTTAATTCGAAAACTGGGTCTGCACAATTTCTGGCGCCCACAATACGGTATGTGTCGTTTCATATCTGTGTAATATATAAGTAGGGAGATAATGAAATAAAAAAAATAGAGTGTTTACTAAAAATAACCTAACTTTTGAAGTGACGTGAAAAAGTATAAATAGCGTCAGTTGAAAAACTAAAAAAAATTTGTCCCTTCTATTTTTATGAGATTTACAACATACTAAAATTTCATGTTATTTTTGTATAACTAGAAGTCAGCATTAACCAGTGTAGCAAATTTAGTTTAAACAATATTTATTTGAAATTATGTTATTTGTATACAGTACGCAATAGGTACAAAGAAGAACAAGCAACACAATGTACAACAGTACACAAAATAACAAAGGTAAACGAAGATAGATCGCTGTACATGAGAGGAATTCAACGGAAACCTTTCTGATGCCATTTAGGCATTTTCCTGTCTTCAAGACACAGCTACCAATTGGGGTCGCGAGCCAGGTCTCCAGACCCAGACAGAATACGCGAGGCAAGAGTGGGAGAGGGCAGACCGCCGGGCAAAGATGTGCAGGAATGTATCAGTCATGCGAATCAGTTATTGGAATCGCTTACTTGCTAAGATAAAGTCATGTACCACTTCAACGATGACACGATTGTCTTCGTTATTCGGGAATTCTGAACCAAAAAGAAGTGTGGATGTGTCTGTTCCAAAAGGAAGAAGGTTAATCGTTTTATTACGTGCGTCTGAGAAGATTAGACAATGGAAGAAAAAATGACAAGGAGTCTCTTGCTCACCACACTGACACAAAGGGTTTGGTGATAAATGTTTATAGTACAGGTGGGAGTTGAGGTTACTACACTGTAGACGTAGCGTGCAATGATATATTTGAGCTGTGCGAGATTTCGCGTTGCTGTAGAACCTTGGAGGTCGTTGGATTCCATTGTTTAGGAAGGTCTTGAAGTTGATAAGTGGCGAGTTCTCGCGAACAGTGCAGCAAATTTGGTTACTATAGCTGCACAACTCTTGCAGTAGTCACGTCCTGACCAAAAAGGAACAAAAAATGTCTTACGATCCCAATAAGACGTTTTAACTTCGTAACGATAAAAGCAAATACTACTATAGGTATATTTTATACAATAAAATGTATACACTCCACCCACACCCCAGTACCACAATGTTTTGGAAAGCACGTTCGGTTAGTAGAGAGTATATTTGATGCTACTATTTTTGTGAGAGCTGACAATCTTACCAACGTGTTCTTGATAGTCCTTGTATGTCCTCTGCTGACGGGATCGAGGTAACCATTCGAAGGAACTTGCATCTTTTCATCATCAGAGTCGGTAAAATATCATTGAAATTGTGTGTGTTGCGTTGGGGGGTGGGGGAACTGGACCCACCATAGTTCGGTCCGATGGAACAGCGTTTGAGAAATTGATCCGCAAAAGACATTTTCCTTGAATCGAAGGTCTTACCGAGTTTTATGGAAGGTGTTCAAAAAGTAGTTGTGGTTTAAGGAGAGAGAGATCGGGATGGCGTGTATTTACTCTGCATTTGAGATAATTGACTACGCGCTCCAGCGTCACATTTATAATCGTTTTTTTTCAGTAGATGTACACATACCCGCTCACTTATCCCTCGTTTTGTGGTTTACCTGCCATGTTATGGTCATGATTCTGCCCATTAAACAACTGGAATAGAGTGTTAACCCTTTACCTAACGTAACGGCCAAAACCGGCCAGCGCTATTCTCAAAAATCGCCAATTAATTTTCATTATTTTTTTCATTTTTTGTCTCAAAAACATAGGTTATGACCGCTCGTTGGAACGAGCTCGTCGTGCTCGTTCCAACGAGTGGTCATAACCTATGTTTTTGAGACAAAAAATGAAAATAATTAGTTATTCAAGAATTATTTTTGCAAGTGTCGTCTGCTTTTCAGATTAGGTAAAGGGTTAAAAAGAGACTGAAGTAGAAGAAATAGAGGAAACCGATGAAAGGACGAATCCATTGTCCAGTGCATATAAACTAAATAGTTAGTTGCTAACATCTACCTTCTTTGAACTTCTCATATATCAATAAATCATCATTTCATCGGAGTGTTACAAAAAGAAGTGTACCTTTGGAGACATCCGCCACCAACCATCGACACATTCTTGCTTGTCCTTCCTGCAATTAAATCTTGTATAGTCTACGCTGATACAATGCCACATTCGTGGATGGCACGTGACCCACTAAAGCACCGTGTAGTTCTGGACGTAATATAACCGCGCCTACTTGTACGATGATCTGATGCACATCCATTTTGTTTTCGACTCTTTATCAGTTCGAGAGATACATGACATTTAAATATAAAATCCAATGTTCCATACTTCCTATTGGAAAATGCAGTATATAAATTATTCAAATCTCAAGCCCAGAGGAGCGTAGCCTGACTAAAAAAGTAGGGGGGGGGGGACATTTTATTTTCAGCTGCCAGTGGAAGCAGGAAAAATAAACCTTGCCTACAGTCCAGCCGCTGTGGACTGGTCACTTTCCACGCGTGGGCAATGTTTTCACGGATGCAATAATATTAGACTCCAAACACTAATTATAGGAATAATTATGTCAAACAATTAATTATTGAAGCCTGGGTACCACCTGGTGCCTCATTAATTACAATTTTGCTGATGGTGATTTTTATTGCATTGGAGCCCAATTAATTGGATACCTCTTAACTGAATAACCCTGTTAATTGAATATAATTTCCTAACAAAAAACCAAGTACCATACCTCCAGTACAAATTTGGCCTGTTAATGGAATATAGGTTATAGAGTAAACTCCTGTTAATTGAATAAAATATATTGTAAACTGTCAAGAAATTACCCTGACTCGCCCCAGTTTTCCTTTGTTTATAGACCTATTTGGCCTCAGTACATCAAATACTTTTATTTAATCTATTATAACTTGTTTGACAGAGCTCATGAAGTAACAGATGACATATCACGCTTGACTCTTTTTCGAGCCTCAAAATTGCACCTTTTTGGAGCATATTCGTCTAAACAATTTGAAAAAATATCCCCTCCGCACCCGTCACCACCAACGCTGGATGATCACTACCTTGAGATACTTTTCTCCAACACTTCGATCTTCGTGATACAGTACAGTCGCCATGGACAGGTTGTAATCCACGCGTGAGCAGTGACGACCACGCATACGTTTACCAGGTAATAAAAATCACGAGCAGCAAAATTTTAACTAATGAATTGCCGTGTTGTACCCGATGCTTCATTAATTAAATTTTTGACAATTATTTCTATAATGAGTGTTTCGAATCTAATATTATTTCCCACTCGTGGAAAGTAACCGGTCCACGACAGCCGAACTGTATAACTGTATGCCTACTGAATAAAATCTCCCCAAAGGATCCACGTGCCCCCCCCCCCCACCCGCCCAACTGGCCTGAAAATAAGCAGTCTGACATTTGCAGAATGAGGTCCCCAGAGGGTGAATTTGATGATGCTATCCGATAGAGTGGGCCAATTTATCCTCTGGGTACCTCTTTCTGTTTAGTTTTGAGACTCTGATTCAGATTGAGGTTCACAGAGGGTAAATTTAGTGATGCTACTCTGCTGTGCAGGGTAGCATCACTAAATTCACCCTCTGGTGACCTCATTTTGCAGATGACAGTCTGCTTATTTTCTTGCTTGCCCCCCCCCCCCCCCCCCCCCCAATATTGTTACCTGGCTCATAGACTGCATAATACCATGTCAGTTATCTACTCAAATACCTGGTAAATCCATTTTCAGCGTTATCCTATGAAATCGAGAAGGTACAGCAACGTTTCTTTAATGTTTCTTCAAACAGCTTCGAGAACAGAACATCCGCGAAACGGAACTTCCACCAAGGCAATCATTCTTATTTTGTGGAGAAGGTTCGAAACCTGAAGTTCAGTTGACTGAAGTTTGCATGTACCTTTTACGTTGTTAGTTTCTTTTGTTTTGTTTTTTTATGGAATTCACGATTCACTCCCAGGATAGAAACTTCCCAGTGATGATCCACTCTCCGCGCTCTGTATGCTGTGAAAAATTTCGTAAAACATTGTTTTAAACAGACAGCTTCCAATGTTTTATCAGGAACAACGGGTATTTAAAATCACACTATACTTCACCTCACTTCATATTCTGTAAACCCGTATCCATACGCTTCGATTGCCGTGGCGATCGGTGGAAATTATTATTCGTCATAAAAATGGTGACATCAATTACAGTTTGATCAGTAGACTCCGGAAAAATTAATTAAAAGCGGTACGTGTTGTGTTGGTGTTCAAAGTTAGAAATCTCTTGAAGATTTACTTTTGGCAGTTTTAGAGTTCCGTGTCGCTTCCCAATAACTAGATAACACAGCTTTATAAACAGTTTAATGAACGTGTTCACCCAGCGTAATCATGGAATTAAAGAGTTTCTCGATGCAAACTCGTTATCTCGTCCTGTTAAGTTGTGAACTTTATGTGTCCACTGGGAAAATACGATGTTTATCGCTTCAGCTGAAAGCAAAAACCATATACAGTACGTGGAGAGTGTATTTTCCCTAGATCAACCCACAGAGTGGAGATTCCACCCAAGCAATAATTGCAAATTTGTTGCAAAGCATAACAAGCACAAGCAAAGTTTCAGCCAATGGACCTCCGGGTTTAACCCGGAGGTCCATTGGCTGAAACATTGCTTGTGGTTTTAGTCCATATACACACAATTTGAAAGTTATAGTTTGTTTGATAACTCCACTCCGCGGGTGATTTAGTTACAATCCAACCTCCACGTAATGTACGTTGAAAACTCATACTTTTCCGACGAAATACAGTTTCTGTTGTCTCAGGGTCGTAGGAAGCGCGGGAGAGGACACAGTGATAAAATGCCCCCCCCCCCCTCTCCCCCATATTGATGTATATCAGTGGAGGCCCATGTGTCTTATTAACTTCTTGCTTGCTTCTGGCGAATATTCCTACCCAGGAAATGAAATCTCTTGCCATTGAAATAAGTATAATTTGGACGATTCTAACAAAATTTTCCACTCTAAATTGAATCCACTTTATTGACCGTTGATTTCAGTAGTTGTATTTAGATGAATGTTTTTATCAAAGCAGCCATGACTATATTTGATGAAAATTATTTGAAAATAGGGATAGGAGTTAACGTGGAAGGAATACAATACACACAGCTATGGTTGGTACAAATGCTCTTCTACATTGAAGAAATGTACATGTTTGGGCCGGGGCGCGGTGGCTCAGTAGGTAGAAGTGCAGGCTGCAAGTCGGGAGGTCCTCGGTTCGAATCCAACCTGCGGCAATCGCGTTGTGTCCTTGGGCAAGACACTTCACCCCCATTGCCCATGTGGGGCACGGTGACGCTGTGTACTAAGGCGTACTGCACGTCGATGGTGCACCTGTCTTCAACCAATGCTAACCCTGCTTGTGTGGAGTTAGTATGATGGGGAGCTGACAGTTGCTCGCCGTTGCTCGGTGGTTCTCTCCGGGTAATCCGGCTTCCTACACCCGTAAAACTGTCGAGGTCATGATTAGCCATTGTGCAGAAATATGTGACCTTAAACACCAATAAATAAATAAATAAATAAATAAATATGTTTGGGCCAGTGGAGATATTTCCAAGATATGGATCCATAAATAGGCATTTTGCACCAATTTAGAGGCTGTTGAATCAAACTGGGCCATCGTCGGTCGCCTCTCTCGCTTGGTTGTTTCTGGAAAAGTTTTGTGTGTAGAAAATAAAGCCAAGTCTCGGTTTGTTTCCTTTAACCCTTTACCTAACATGAAACGCAGACGATACTTGCCAAAACAATTCTTGAATAACTCGTTCCAAATAACCTATGTTTTTGAGACAAAAATGAAAAAAATAATGAAAATTAATTGGCGATTTTTGTGAATAGCGCTGGCGGGTTTTTCTCGTTACGTTGGGAAAAGGGTTAATAAACGAACACGACAGATAGCACTAGAATCTGCCTGTTGTATTCCTTTATCAAAGGTTACAGTCGGAAACTTGTCTTTTGGTGGCAAGCTAATTAGAAACAGCTAGTTCACTGATAATCCGCCATTGAGGATAGTTATCAGTGTCACACTTGCCCACTTTGGTACTTTGTTTTAGAAAATATATTTTACTGTAATTTGAAAGTTTCTCTTCTTCCCAGGAAACAAATTGTTAGCAAATATCACCTACTAGAATCTTAAGTTGATGGAACGGACAGTGCCTGTATTAAATATACCGATGCACACACTGATTACAAATTAAAAAGACAAAAAGTTGCAGAACACCAAAATGTACTGAAAACGCCTCTCTCTATTGGATTTCTACCGAGAATACAAACTGATTGAGAAAATCTAAAAAAAACAGCTTCTGTTTTCTTATACAGTACGTGGAGAGTGGATTGGAACTAAATCACCCGCGGAGTGGAGTTATCACCCAAGCTAAAACATTCAAATTTTGTACATATCGACAAAAAACACAAGCAATGTTTCATCCAATGGACCTCCGGGTTAAACCCGGAGGTCCATTGGCTGAAACTTTGCTGGTGCGTGTTATGCTTTGCAACAAATTTGCAATTATTGCTTGGGTGCAATCTCCACTCTGCGGGTGATTTAGTGATAATACACTCTCCATGTACTGTACAAGTCATCTTGGAAATGCCGGAAGTTTGTGAAATGATGCGCATATCGATGACACCATGTCGCTAAGATTTCGAAACTGCAATTTCCATATAAAATTCCCTTTCCGTTAGAGTTAAATGTGCAGACAGCTCTGGGAAATTAAGGGAGGTAACATTCCTGTAATTCTATTCCAATGACAAAAATTGTCAGCTGTGATTTTCTTTAACGAATATATGACAGTCGCTTGAGCGTTACGGGCAACGTTTAGGACACGCTCATGTTTTTCCAAAGTATTGTCCATCGGCTTACGCGGTTTTGCGCTTCATCCTCAACCTCAACCTCAAATCCCGTCTTATGCCACAACACAACCACATTTGTGATGGAATTATATAGTTTTGTTCCAATGATTCGCTGTTTCATGACTATATGCGGAGGCCTATGAATAGTCACCAGGTAATATTTTGACTCTTGATGTGAAAATATCCATTTGCTATCCTAGAAGTATTGAGCACCACCACGCCCCACCTCTCTTCACCCAGGGTCCTTTGGCGTTTGTATGCTGCGCGCTAATAAAAAGTGAATGTGTAAGCTCTTTTGCTATCTTGAAATTATCTTTGCAGAGGTCAGGGGTTAGATGGGACACTTTCTTTAACCTTCTGAGACTTTAATTATGCTGACGTTCAAACGTCATTGGGAATTCCGTTTCTTCAACGTTTTTCTAAATGCGTCGTCAAACGTCGGAAAGTGCAAATAACAAGATATTTTTCACATTAGTGATTATCTGCTTGAGGGCTAGATTATTTTTGGTGGTCTAAATTTGTTATTCAAAACTTGTTTTATTTCAAAATATTGGAGAGTGCCCACAGGCTCTCTGCAATACTTTGTAATATAACAAATTTATATAAACAAAGTATTATTTGTGTTTGACTGAATATGAAATATAAGCAAGGAAAGTGTTGGCTTTTGCTCAGGTATCCTCATTTTTTGAAAGCCCTGATAGTGGCTTCTAGTACTCAACCAGATAAGAAGTCTTGACAGCAGGATTATATTAGTATGTTAAGCTGCCATAACATTTGACTCAACGGTTGTCACTGAGCACTTTTCGGGAGAAAATAGGATTTGAGGTTAAAACTTAAAAAAAATCGAAAAATAATAACAAAATAAATAACCAGAAAGTATCAACGCTCTGCTTGTTTCCTACGTCATAAGACGTACAAAAGTATCAAATGGTTAACAAAAAATAACAGAAACATTATTACAAATATTGCACTACATTATTATGGAAATAATACTAATCAACATTTATGTGTAAAGCTATGAAATATAACGGGAAGAAATATCACATTTTATTGGCCAGGAAATAGACAGAACGGCACTCTTTTTTATCGCACGAGATCGATTTTGGCGGAGGGATAATATTGAACTAGAAGCTGAAATCGAGTTCAATAGTATCCCTCCGCCGAAATCGATCGAGTGCGGTAAAAAAGGACAGTTCGAACGCGTGCACTGTTCTGTATTTATTGAACGCCTACAGTTTATCAAAAAAAAAAAAATATTAATAGATTATGGCGAAAGGAAAATATTGAAGTCGAAGCCTTTGGCATCATGTTCAATATTCTCCCTCCGCCGATATCAGTCTCGTCCGGTAAAAAGTGGCAGTTCGAACGTGTGTGCTGTTCGCTTCAGTTTACTAAAAAAAAATAGTAAAAACAAAAATTATTGCCGAAAATAACCCAAACGTGAAAAAAGAAATAGATAAATTGTCCACGCATGTGATCCGTATTGTTCGAGGACAATAGCAACAATATTATTGTTCTCTTCTGTTTTTGCGAAAAAGAGTGTATTTTATGAAAATAAAAGCATAGACATGCAATAAAATCACTTCATCCACTTTTCACTATGATCTTATTTTTATTTCACTGATAATTTCAGTCTCCAGCTATTATGATCAATGGAAAGCATGCATGGTTGTGTTATAGCGAGGAATGGGGAACGTGACAACGGTTACTTATTTCCCAATTCTTCGTTGACATTCGGTATCAACCGATAAAACTGGTTGATAACTAACGCCGAACAAGGAACTCAGAATAAGAAACGGTTCACAAGTGCGCCGTGGAATGGGGGTTGGGTTGCAGGAGGAAGTTCACAGCTTCTCAACAACCAATATTATTAGAGACTGATGATATATTACAGTACGTGGAGAGTGGATTGTAACTAAATCACCCGCGGAGTGGAGTCATCACCCAAGTTATAACTTTCAAATTTTGAGCATATCGACAAAAACACATGCAATGTTTCAGTCAATGGACCTCCGAGTTTAACCCGGAGGTCCATTGGCTGAAACTTTGCTTGTGCTGGTTATGCTTTGCAACAAATTTGCAATTATTGCTTGGGTGGAATCTTCACTCTGTGGGTGAGTTAGTGATAATGCACACCCCACGCACTGTAATATATCATCAGTCTCTAATGCGTGAACAATTTATCTATTTCTTTTTTCACGTTTGGGTTATTTTTTTTTTATTTGGTCTTAATCTTCTGGAATGGTGCGTCGGGGGTTATGTTTTATCGACAGTGTTCCCGGATCGTTGACTGTTGGTATGAACTTGAAACCTAACTCCATATACTTCTTAACCCATTTACCTATGAAATCCTTATACATAATGTACAAAATAGACAACTGGAAAAACTGTTTATAAAACAATTATCAAAACTCTATCACGTGGCTCCTAATTGGAACGATGTTGTCGATCTCGTTCTAATGCGATGTCATCTGTTTAAAAAAACAATTTAAAAAAATGAATAAAAAAATATAAATAACACATTTTGATATCGTGTGAATTGGGCAAAGGGTTAAGATTATCGACGTAATTGTCAGAATTAGCGATTTTCAGTGAAACTATTGGTATTCCACCGCCCGGCACTTTATCCGACGGACAAGAAAGTATTTCGACAGATATGGTTATGGGAGACAAGGGACCCCATCAGCCCGGCACCGCCACTAGTTTTGGCCCATACTCGAAATATCTGGTTTGTCTGGGGTTAAATGGAAATGAAGCTCTCGTGGGACATGTATGGGTTTCAGCTGATACCGGTAATGGATACCATAATAACAGGTAATGCTTTATTGTATAGTGGTTCTTGTAATGTTCATCAAATAATGGCATTTCATATTTATAATAGCCCTCGTGATTACTAAATTGATTGCAGCTCTGACCATATTTCGATTGAAAATGTTTGCTGCTAGCATACGAACCCAAATCTGATAAATGATGTCTTTATGATAAAATGACGATGTTTTGTGTACGTTATTGATCTGTGAGTACGTGTTTATTGATGTAGGATTTGGTGTGCTCATGGGAAATCTATTACAATTTTATCAAAAAATTAATTTATCTTCCTTTGTTTCTCAGTCTGTTTACGGGGTCACATTTTGTTTGTTTTCCTTGCAAATGTTATTTTACCCTTTGAACCCTAGTGGTATCTTCCAGATCAGTTCAATGACAGCAACGGGAAGAGTCCATATTTTTTAATTGGGGCTTGACCAATTAATATTTCCACTGTGCAGGCTTGAAAATATTGATTGGTCTACACCACACCTTCACTCAAAAGTCAACCTACAGAAATTATGAAGCATGATGTTACTGGGTCGGAAAAGCGGCCTCTTGGGTTCAAAGGATTAATCGTAATTTATTCTAATATGGAACGATTTACGTTATATATTACATGACTACCAGTAATATCCTATCAACACCACAGTGGAATGCCAATTAATTCCGGCTTGACAAAACATAACGAGAGTCTCAACTTTTCCAAATCCGTATCATGCTAACAATGTCTGACGTCATTGGTATTTCAAACGTGAAGTAAAAGCCCGAGAACTTTAGCAAGTAAGTAAGTAACTAAGCAAGTAAATCTTTATTGATATATGCTGTACATTATTTTTAAAGTATTTCGTTTGTGTTTTCTCGAAGCAGCCGGCCAATTTGGCCTATAGAAGTTGTGAAGTTAATATCATTATATCCATTCCTCTCACTCACTATCTCGCACATTCACTCTCTCTCTCAACCCCCACTCTCTCTCTCTCTCTCTCACTCTCTCTCTCTCTCTCTCTCTCTGACCCCTCTCTCTTTTTCTTCCTCTCCCCAGTGGTGTTCATCTCATTACTAAGTTATTTGATCTA
Organism: Pictodentalium vernedei; assembly: GCA_031216915.1. Classification (NCBI taxonomy): domain Eukaryota; kingdom Metazoa; phylum Mollusca; class Scaphopoda; order Dentaliida; family Dentaliidae; genus Pictodentalium; species Pictodentalium vernedei. The sequence continues at coordinate 407,304,098 of CM062290.1, forward strand.
TTTATTGGATTTCTACATCCATATACAATCAATCTCCGCCTCCAAAGCAGGGTCCATGGCCATTCATAGGGTCATGCCCTGGGAGCCGAGACTGCGCGAGTTATTTACCTATTCCTAACGCTAACTACAAACGACACCACCCATTATATTCATAGAAAACCAACCCCTCCCACCCTCTCCCTCCAGGCCACCTTAGCACTGAACACTCCGGACAAACATCCATACTTTCTTCTTGGTTACAGATCAGGTGTTCTGTTTAAATTTTGAAGATCCCCTTCTTCTTTAGAGTAACTTACTGACCGGCCATATCCTGTACGAGATGTGATACCACCAAATCACTCGAGGATGAAGATTTCACCCTACATTTTTTCCGTATTTAGGTAAAACTGAAGAATAGGACCTCTGCAATTTATTTAAAAAATACAATATTGTATTGATAAGTTATTTGAACCTTTTTGCTGGCTGAAAACACAACATACTCAGAAACAGTATCTCCATCTTGAAGTGAACTATAATGGGAGACATCCATAATTGTTTGTGGTCAGTATAGTAAGGGTAGGGGATAGCAGTGAGCTGTTAACACTTGCTCTTATTATATTGACCCCATTCATTTCTCCCAAGTTTTAAATAATCTTCTTTTCTAGCATCAGGTGGCGCTCTTTAAAACAATCAGATCATGGACATGAGGAAAGTGTGTCCATTGCCATACAGCTCTCAAAATGGGCTTAGAAAAATAACACCAGAGGGATAAATCCGACTTTTTTTTCACCAAATTTATTAAAAAATATAAAATATAATGAAGTGTTGTGAAAAATAAAACAAACAACTTCAGAAGACCAGGTATTTTTAACCTATCATGAAAAGCAGACGACACTTGCAAAAAACAATTCTTGAATAACTATTATTTTCATTTTTTTGATTCAAAAACATAGGCTATGACCCCTCGTGCTCGTTCCAATTAGGGGTCATAACCTATGTTTTAGAGACAAAAAATAAAAAAATAATGAAAATTATTTGGCGATTTTTGAGAATAGCGCTGGCCGATTTTGGCGGTTACATTAGGTAAATGGTTAAAATATATAGCAGAGTCCCCATTTCTTCAGCTTCACCCTTAGTTGCTGAAAAAATGAATCAAATGAGGCCTTTGCCACCTCGCTGGTTATAGACCACCCGCTTACACACAGAGGCCCACTGGGTAAATGGTTGAAGGTTCTTCTTTTGACTTTTCATTAGAAATTTCAAATGTTTTCGGCTGGAAGAACAAGGCCAGCATTGCTTCATATAATGTTCCTTTCTGGGTAAATTCATGTTAACGCCCATGTAAAGTGTAACGTTCACACTATCAGCAAATCGTTTCTTTTTCACTTTATAATTTCAAAACCAGTAGGTAAGTTAGTTTTGCATAAAAAATGTGACGGTCGACGAGCAGACATAATGAAAATAATTAAACATCAAGAATATGTTATGATATTGTATTGAACCTTAAAACTGGTTTGTCTTTTCTTGAAAGATAAGATTGCATAAAACGAGTCTATTTAGTAACACATGGGCCAAAGGCTTAATCCTTTCTTCCCTAGTGTTCCTGAATGGCTGCGGTGTAGTGTACGTTACGCTGCCTGCATGTGCGTCCCGAAGATGACTAACCGGGAGGCGAGTGTCATCTCTATTTGTACCGAGATTTATGGCTCAAGTCTGATCCATTATTCCAACTAAATCAGCAACACATGCCTTCGACGAAGACTAGCCTTGATGATATAGTTGGAATACTAGGCAGTCGGGATTACAGATAAAACACTTAAGACTACTTGGAGAATGTGTGTGGATAAAAATAGGATATACATCTAAGGCAAATGAAAGAATACATTTGGTTTTCGAGCAATTAATTTTAATAATCAATGAGGGAGGGGGCGTTTATTTTTATTTTTTCATTTTTTAAGTTTGAAAACTGGTAAAATACTAAAATATTTTTGGTAAGAAAAATTTGTTCTCATGTTCTTGCCCTGTTAAAATGCGTGGGAGATTTCGTACAGACACACCCCATAAATTCTAACAAGGCAAATCGTTACATGCTAAATTATTTTATTTCATATATTTTATGGAGCACATCCACAAAATTGTGTAGTGCAATTGGGCCGAGTGGAATGAGAACCCGTGTTCGCGTGATACAACGAGACTGTTCAACAGAGAGAGTCGAACTGTGGCGCACGTGGCGTCTCGCCAATGAGAACCTCTCCTGAACAATAGAGTTGGTATCCAGGACGGAAATGGTCCCTCTGTGATTTGACTGGAAGCCATTACGACACCAGGAAAATACAGATAACAAACCCGGATATCGGGATACATCTAGCACATAAACAGATGTAGAAAGAACCGCGTAGGCGACATTAGATTAGTGAGCATCTTATTACAAAGTTATGGTGTCCTGAATGGTATTTTATTGACGTTACATCAAACCCGTAAGCTGACCAGGACAGAACGAAATCCCATGCCGTTGAACAATGGGATTCGCCATGTTGAATTTACGAAAGAAGGACAATTGTTTGTTTCCAGTAAATATTGAAAACAAACTGGTTTGTTTCTAACTGAAATAGTCCTACTTTCTATTTTCCTTCAAATTAAGTGAATAATTTTGTAAGACAATGAGGAAAATATAACGCGATGTTTCACTTAGATTGGATTGAAAAAAATAACCCTTAAATTCCTCGTTGAATCCACCGAACGCGGTTTCATCGAGAAATGTTGTGGGTTTTGTTGCTGTTGTCAAATAAAATTAACAATTTATTTCTTTGATCTGTAATACACAAAACATAAGGTGGAAACTGTTCAATTATTTAAAACAAACGAATAATTTTATTGATTCGGATACTCGGTACAGAGAAAATAAAAGTGAAAAAATAATGTTTGATCATTTTCATTTCAAATAACTGGACATGTCAGAGATGATTCAAGTGGATAGTGCTCCGGATCAGGAGTTAAGTTTAATTCTAGCAGTAGGTGATAAAATTGCAAGAGGTATTATTAGGTACAGATAAATATATGGTACTTTAACCGTTTACCCAACGCAATGAATATCATAATTTATTATTTTAATTACTATTTTTTTTTAATTTTTCTAAAATATTTCAACAAAATCATATCATGTGACCCTCTCATTGGAACGAGCCCGATAAGCTCGTTCCAATGAGGGGTCACACGATATGGTTTTGTTGAAATATTTTGAAAAATGAATATTTTCAACGGTTCAATTTGCAGATTACGCAGGCGGATGCGGGCGATTCGTTCGGTAAAGTTTTAACTAATGATACGATTGTTGACAAACCACATGTTAGGACTAGTTCTCCAGTTATGAGTATGATTGATTTCAGCTCACACTGACTAGACGAAAAACGTGATTATAATATGGCAGGAATTACAATGGGGAGGTTCAACTAATTCCAGAAATTAGGTTCAACTAATTTCTGGAGGGTACACCTGGACTGGTGAACCGCAGGGTGGCAGAATTTACAGATATGAAATAATTTCTAAGTTGTTGAAAGGTACTAGAACTGAACAGGTTATACAGTTAAAACTAGAAGTCTTGTCAGGAAATGCGCACAAAGGGCACGTCGATCTGCGCGTTAGTCTGCGCGTTATGACCACAATAAGCGTAATTTTCTGTACATATTGCCTGTGCACAAGCAATGTTTCAGCCAATGGACCTCCGGGTAACCCGGAGGTCCATTGGCAGAAACATTGCCTGTGTTTTCTATGAGTAACCAATAAGAACCTGCCGTGCTTTGGATGCCATTCGATATGGCAATTGCGCGCAATTAAGCCTAGATAAGCGCACAGTTCGTGACAGGTCTTGTAGTTGTAACTGTAAACCCAATAACAACACCAGTACTGTTTGAACTGTATTAAAACAATACAGATAAATATCAATAACACAGTGTTTCAAGACCCTAAAATGCTAGCCATTATTTACCAAGTGAGAGTGAGAGTGCACGTCTTTAAACTTTTACAACACATTTTCAAACATCAACAACCGCACAGGTTATGTATTAACGATCATTAAAGACATATTTCCCACCCTTTGAATCACTTGAAAACAGACAACAAACAGTTCAATATGTGTGTAAACAGCCAAACCCCATGGATCTAAGAGAAACACAACCGCGTCATAAATATTATTCACAACATGTGGGTCAGCCGCCAGTGTTGAGAGCAAGTGGTCGTGTGTTATTAGTTAGTTAGTTACAAATAGAGCCGCTATTTTCCCCAAGAGCATTGGAAATATGTGTGAGACTCCTAGTTCAGGTCCTCAAGTCTAGTACTTTCCAAGAGAAGAGAGGGTCAAGGTCAAATAGTTTGTTCTCGCACCCAAAGAAGAAAGAGGCAATGTCAGAGAATCCCTTATTCGCTTAAAGTGGAAAGGGAATATGGTCAGACAGTTTACTGTCCTACTCAAGAGAAAAGAGGAAATGTATTACCTTCCAGAGAGGAAAGGAGAGGGTGTGGTTAAGGAGATGCACTTAATTTGTCCAGAGGTATAGAATATGATCTGACAACTAATTGGAAAGAGTTTTAAGCAAACTATGAATGGTATGCCAAAGTCCAAGCTTGGAATGAACAGTCCTGCAACGATGGTTTATTGAAATTAACTGAGTCATGGTATTTTTTGTTTCCTGTCTATAGATGTCTGTCCATATGTTTGACTGTGCGCCTTGACTTGATCTCCCCGTGTCAGTCACTCTCTCTTCTCTCGTCTTACGCCTGACTGGCTGTCTTTGTTGTTCAAGTTGTGAAACTTAACTTGAAGATTACTGTTTATGGTCCCTGCAGAGTACTCTGCTTTCAGGCATATACAACTGATATAGCTAAGTTCGCTGAACCTGTCGTTGAAAAAAAAACACCTCAAACGCAACGCAACTTTAGTTTCACATTCAGAACGCAAACATGTTCCCAATATCAAAAATCGCATTTTTCAACTTTCACCAATATCCGCACAGTCCCAGAGCTGCGATCATCCGTCAGTTTGTGATCGAACCTCACCCCTATTCAGACTTTCATGGGTAATCGCGGCTGTCGCATTATCCATTGACTTCGACATCTGAACGACTCATGAACAGCCAAAAGGGTACTCATTTTTATTTTCTTTTCGTTTATTTGTCCGTCTACTTGCCAGTTTGGAATCAAGCATCTGGTCTCAATCAGACCGTTTACATCGATCCCAGCTTCTCGTGGACATGTACTTGCACATGTAGTCTAAAGATTCTCCTTGTTGCAAATTGATACTGCAATCTGCTTGCAGTCCATTAATGCATACGGAACTGTGCATGTTGTTTGATAATGCTCGAGGCTGCTGCCCTCGAGATTTATTGAACAGCATGCTTAATAGTAATGTGTTATCCCGTATAACGAAGGTAAGCCAGTGAATGCTTTTACCTGTTGTCAACAGGACATTAAATGAATGTGTAGTTTGTTGCTTAGTACTTTTTTGCCAATTATTATTCTCATTAACAACTGGTTAACAAACATACTGAACACTCAGTGTGTCAGCCTGCCTAGCAAATCATTTCTTATAGTATTTCTGTATGCATATCTATGCGCATGCAGGGTTTGTTAACGTATACGTAAAACCAGATGCCGAATTTCTGAATAATCACGTTATGTGTTGTATTATTCTTCAAGCTGAGCTGACAAAGATAAGTATAACGTGTGGAGTGGAATAAATATACCCGCACCCACCATTCCCTGCTTCTTCAATTGAACTTTTAATGTGCTGCATTAATATTTTAAATTCCATTAGCTGAAGTAGGTGTGGGAACGTTTTTTTTTTTTGTCCCCACCGTGCCATATTCGTGTATTTGTCTCTTATATAAATTCCCTATAAAGGAATGGAAATCGTCGTGGTCTGATCGTAATCCACACGTGGGCAGTGATGTCCACGCATGTGTTTACCTGGTAATAAAAACTTATCAGCAGCAAAATTATAATTAATGAAGCACGGGTTATATCCATTGCTTTACTGATTACTTTTTTGATGATTATCCCTATAATTTGTGTTTGCTGTAAAATATTATTTCGTTGGTAGAAATACTACACAGCCCGTGAAAAATGACCAGTGTACGGTGACGTACTGTAGTATCGTTGGTTACACTGTTCGTTCAATGCACATTATTAGAAAGATGAAAAATACACAGTCCAGTCCTTAAACTCATTCACGTCATTTGTTTCCCAAAGACAGCTTTCATCTATTTCCACATAAAGACATGCATTTATATTTATTTTGTGGTCTCCAGAGGTCTTGGACATATGCAGCTTGACTAATAATACTAGGTGTGCAAACCATGCTAGTCATGTATATAATTCACCAAATACTCACGGCATCGCGTTCTGCGTCATCCACAATCGTCCACTTACATATATGCCGTGTTTGGTATATATTTACATTCACTGAATAATTTAAGAGATTAATCCCTTGGTTATGATTCAAAACTATATCCTGTACAGTACAGTCGCCGTGGATTGTTCGTAATCCACGCGTGAGCAATGATGCCCACGCACGCGGTCACCAGGTAATAAAAGGCACTATAAGAAGCAAACTTTCAGTTAATGAAGCACCGGGTTGTACCTGTTGTAAATGTTTGGTGATCACTTCCATAATAAGTGTTTGGAATCTAATATTAATGCGTCCATGGAAATACTGCCCACCTTGTGGAAAGTGACCAATCCACAACTGCCTTACTGTGTTTAAAGCAGCATCGTTATTCGAGAGTTGTCTCTTTAGCGTCGTGAAATATGCGCATATTTCCACATAAAGTCGCGTAGGAATTGCGCGAAATGTCCCTATCGAATGATATCCAAAGTGCTACAGATTTTCCCGGTTATCAATAGAAAGCACAAGCAATGTTTCAGGCAAAGAACCTCTGGAAAAAAACTGGCGGTTCATTTTCTGAAACACCACTTGTGCATAGGGCATATGTACAAAATTTGATAGTTTTACCGCAGATCAACGTGCAGAGTGACGTGCTACATGTGGGCAATTCAAGACAGGACTTCTGGTTTTCACAGTAGCTTGTTCATCGATATCACTAGAAGAGAACAATAATATAAACGTAATGCACAGTGCAACATATAACCACTGAATATAATTTTCCCCCGACCCTTCGTTTCAGATTATAATCAAACATGTTTTGTTTCAATTTACACTGGTGATGGAGAAGGCCTATTCTTAGTTCGTTTCTAATTTAAATCATCATTCTCTATGTCGAAATTCCAAAATGGGAAGCAGAATTTTACATATCGGTTTCATGGTTTGACCGCATGTATTGCTCGTTGGTCATATGACCTTAATGGCCAAGGGCTTTGATATAAACTTTAAAAAGGGTGGTGTGTTCAGCCGCCAACCATAATTAATATAGGACAACTGAAAATAATTTCTCAAAACCCCTGCAGTTCTATCCATCAATTATCTCCCAGTGAAAAGCGAGAGTCTCCAATTTTCCAAATTCATACAAGTCGCAAATTAGGCTCACGTGACGTCGTTGTCGTGCGCAGAGTTTAAACACGTTTAGAAACGTGAAGTGAAAACTCGTGTGCCTTTACGATGAACACTACTGACAATATTCCATATTTTTGTTTGTTTATATTTCAGTGGTTTTCTTCCTTTTTTAAATATTTACCGGTATATATTAAACATTAAATCAGTTTGTGGGTTCCTGTTCCGTCTACCTGACGAAACCCGATTAGCCAGATCAAATACGACGCCTATAACGTTGGATTATCATGGCCGTGTACATGTCCTGTAATTTGTATCAGATTCGAGATCATGTTTACAAGCGGATCGCAACGAGCCTGATTGTAAACCCGACCTCGAATCTAATACAAACTACAGGACATGCACATGGTCATGATAACACATTTATCTAACAATCCCGTTACATAAAGTCCTGTTTCCCCCATTTTTCAGTTTAAAAGATTGGAAATTGGTAATGATTTTGAATTTCAGGAACTATATTTCAATGCGTAATTACAATGATATGTGTGAATCATCCATATGTACCGGAAGTTGAATCTGTCTGATACGGAAATGGAACAGGGAAGGGGGGGGGGGGGGTGAAACAAAGTAGTTTTCGAGTTTTTTGGCACATTAACTTGATTGTTGGATAACAATTCTGACCTCTCGTCAACCGGACGGAATAACACAACCCAGATGAATTTACTCCTGTAATAATCGATGATAATTTTAATAATTTAGTTCTTTTCTAGTTATTGCAAAATGGGATTGGTATGAATAAAAATCAAAATTATCACTGATTATCACGGATTTAAATGGGTTAAATAGTTATATGGCAGTAAGTGTTGTAGAAGTAATATTACTGGAGGATGTGTTTATCAGAATAAAAAAATATACACTTTTGTGGAGGGGGCGCTAACGAATACCGTAGATGTAGCTATTGGGGACATAATGTTTCTTAGTGTGTTGTGGAGAACGGCACGTGGTTGATACTATGCACAAATAAAACGCGTTATAGTGCCTAGAGTCGCTCAACTTGGAAAGTTGTAAATATTGAGAAGCTGGTAGATTGCATGCAAAGGTTGTTGATTCTCACAAAGTACCCTGCTTTCAGATATATGCAACTGTTATAGACAGGTTTGTTGAATCTGTAGTGAAAGAAACATCAAACACGCAGCACAGTTCTAGCTTTACACTCAGAAGGGAAGCATTTTCCCAATAACAAAATTCATACTTATCATCTCAGACCAATATCCGCGCAGCTCCAGAACCACGAAGTGCAGAAGCATCCGTCAATTCGTAACCGATCCTCAACAGTGTTCGGACTTGAACGGATAATCGCGGTGGTCGCATTATCTATTCACGTCTATCTGCGACTAACTCGTGAGCAGCCCAACGACCGACATCCGAGGACATGGCACTCCCACGCACGGGCCAATCAGTCAGTGGCAGGCTTTGTCATCAACACTGACTGAGTATACTGCCTTAGTATATTTGTGGGAATTCTGGCAGCTTGGTGGGTTTACTGCATAACAGTAACCCTACCCCTTGTTGGACTCCATGGTTGGTGGGAGCCGGGGCAGTGTACAATTTCTACAACACTATGGCATTCAAACCCAAACACTCTTAACGACCGTATGTATCAGCAACTGAAACAAACTCCACCTATTTTGACTCCGATTATGATGTTACTGCACATACATATCCAAGCGATAGGTCTCGGTGCATTTTTATTCATTCCAAAGAAGAAATTAAAAAGTTGTCTGGCACCAATAGATTTCGACTGAAGAAAGCATTTTAAGGTACTGAAGGGAGTGTTAAGAACGTTAGAAAATTAAGATATGGTGATAGTTTGATAGAATATGCAACGTATATACAATCATACAATTTATTAAAAAACTACAAAACTCATAGACATTGACATACAAACGGAACCACACAGTGGTGGTGGTGGTGGTGGTGGTGATTGGAGTAAACCTGATTTGTCCAGATTGTGTTGGCTCATATCCCGATTAATCAAATATTCCAGCTGGTTCCTCAAGACATACTTTCGTGGAATGAATGCCTTGATGACATAGTTAGAATATTAGCCAGTAGCAGTTATAGAAAAATAAACCTAAACAATTCGTCCCCTGAGTTCCAATGTGTTCTATGTGCCAGTAGGCACATAGAACACATTGAAACTCAGTGGACGAATTGTTGATTAGGATGTACAGTACAACCGCCGTGGACTAGTCGCATTCCATGGGTGGGCAATATTTCCACGGAGTAAATAGTATTAAATTCCGAACACTAATTACACGAATAATCCTCAAAACTTTAATTAATGAAGCATCGGGTACAATTAAAATTTTGCTGCTGATGATTTGTGTTACGGCACCAAGAACACGCATGACTGGACATTAATGCCCACGCAGGTATTACGACCGGTCCACGGCGACTGTATTGTACATGTAGTGGTCAAGAGTCAATGTCTTATTTAATTGCAGAACAGTCACCGTGGATTGGTCGTAATCAACGCGTGAGCATGTGATTACCATGTAATAAAAAATCATTGTCAATTAGTGTCTGGAATCTAATATTATTGAGTTCGTGGAAATACTCCCCTCCCCCTCCCACCCCCGGTAAGTGACCAGTCCACGGCAGCAGAGCTGTTTCACGTAACGTACCGATAAACAAGTTGGTAGTACTGTTTCCACGAATAGCCGAATCGGGTGCCACAGGATTGGATTTTTATGACCGATTATTAGTGTTCAACCGATGATCGGAATCGGCTCCCCCAATCGGCCGATTGTGGGCAATCGAATGACAACAGCAACGGCTCCTGGAACATCGTTTTAACCGATTTGCCAAGCATTTTTTTGTGATGATTCATTAACCACATCTTGTTATCTTCAGCAACTGTTCAATTGTTGATGAAAAATGGTGTTAATGATGCCATTCAATAAAGTTGGGAAACAATCACAATGTGTATTCTCAATTTGTCCAGACGCCATTTCACGGGATATACAAGTTAAACGACATGTAAAGCTTACAATTGAGCGTACTTGCGGCAATCGCCAGTCCATACCAGAAAAAAAGTGATGGTTGCTCTACATTGACCCAGGTCGCAGTAAAATGACCAGTCGGGCGCACTTGGGCGGTACAGGTGGGTCTGAGAGCCACGTATACCGCCCAAGTGTGCGCGACCGGTCATTTTACTGCGATCTGTGTCAACGACATTTCACTCTGTGAAATATGTTCAGTTTAATGTAGTTATTTCAAGCCTTGAGTCATTTAATAGTGCACAGTATTACAATCGGAATCGGCATCGGAATCGGTCGAGTGTGAGCTGATATAACCGGTAATCGGTCAGCGGCCATTTTTGGTAATCGGTTGAACACAACAGATTATGTGTCTACAGTTAAAACTAGAAGTCCTATCACGAACTGTGCGCTTATCTAGGCTTAACTGCGCATAAGAACTGCCATATCGAATTACATCCAAAGCACGACAGGTTCTCCTGGTTACTCATAGCAAACACAGGCAATGTTTCTGCCAATGGACCTCCGGGTTTTCCGGAGGTCCATTGGCTGAAACATTGCTTGTGCACAAGCGACATTTACAGAATTTGATAGCCTTACTATGGTCATAACGCGTAGATTAACGCGCAGATCGACGTGCTATTTGTGCGCATTTCGTGGCAGGACTTCTAGTTTTTACTGTAGGTATCATATTGGTTCTAGTTACGTAATCTGTGACGTTAATACCAATAATCGAGTTGTAAATTGTGTGGCCATTGAGGATGATTTGTTTGGAAAAGGGTCAACTCTTAACCCGTTGAGTATTTTGAAGATATTTTTCATCAAATCTAGTCATGGCTGCTCTGAAGCAGCCATGACTAGATTTGATGAAAAATGCATCTAATTTAACTCATAAAAATCAATGTTGAAAAAAGTCTATGCAATTTAAAGGGGGGAAATAAGATTTATTTATTTTGGGGGGTTCAATGCCCCTTTCGACAGCAGGTCACCTCTAGTCAGACAGTTTCACTGGTTGAGGAAGCCGGAGTATCCGGAGAGAATCACCGTGCAACGGCGAGCAACTGTCATCCTTCCGAACACACTAACTCCACACAAGCAAGCTCAGCATTGGTTGAAGACAACAAGTGCACATGCAGTATGCTTCAGTACACAAGGCCACCATGCCTACACATGGACAATGGGGATGAGGTGTCTTGCCCAAGGACAGAACACGGTTGCGGCAAGTGGGATTCGAACCGAGGACCTCTGGGCTTGCAGCATGCCACCACGAGCCACCACGCTCCCCGGGGAAAATTAGATCAAATGTGCCAAAATTACTACATTTCAGTAAAAAGAGAAATCCTGTCCTGGGAAGAAATATCAGCCAGCAGCATGCAATGAGTTAATCCAGTTGTGGCTGGTGTGAAGAAACCCCATCTTGATTTTACCCTTTGTTCACTGAATTTTGTAACCGAAATGATATATGAGACTCCAATCCAGGCGAAAATGCACCGAATAGGAAACGTATTGTGTGACGGGGGGGGGGGGGGGGGGGGGGGTATCCGTCACACCCTAACCCCCTCAATGACGCCCCTTACAACCCCGATCCAACAAGTGGTCATAAGCTATGTTTTGAAGCGAATGCATCAAATCTATGTGGCAGGCGGAATTGGATGGGGCGAAAATTAATACGCTTCATCGTTTCAGACCAAATAGTTTGATTCACTACTTGTCTGGTAACGTTTGTAGAAAATATGTAATACTGACACGATTTGATATTGACCACACATCACATACACATTTATTTTTGTTGGAGGGTAATATGCCATCAGAGAGTGCTCCTTTCCAGGTTGACAGTGGGACATATTATTTTGCATTGCATTGATTTGATCATGCCAAAGGTGAGTATTGAAATGTAGTATTCTTAAGAGATCTTTCTTATCATACCAGCCCGCACAAAATCCTCTCATTTCTTAACCCTTTAACTAATATGGAAAAGCAGACGACACTTGGAAAAAAAAATTAAATAACTAATTTTATTCATTTTTGGTTTCAAAAACATAGGTTATGATCCCACGTTGGAACGAGCTCGACGAGCTCGTTCCAACGAGATGTCATAACCTATGTTGTTGAGACAAAAATGAAAAAAATAATGAAACTTAATTGGCGATTTTTGAGAATAGCGCTGGCCGGGTTTGGCCGTTGCGTTGGGTAAAGGGTTAAAGTAAGCAACCTTTTTGATAAATTTTAAAACTGTTTTTATTCATTTTAACTAGAGTCTTCAAGTCTACAATTCATCAGATTGATTTATAAGTATCCACTTTTCTTGTATCACCACGGTTTACTGTTGAGACCACTTCTGTCGGGAGCGCGGTGGCTCAGTGGTACACTATTGGTCTTCTATGCTAGAGGTCCCGAGTTCGATCCCCGTCCGGGACGATCCGCGTTGTGTCCTTGGGCAAGGCACTTCATCCCGGTTGCCTGCATGGGGGCACGATGACGCCGTGTACAAAGGCGTACTGCACGCCGATGGTGCAGATGTCTTCAACCGCTGTAACGCTGCTTGAGCGGAGCAGCTTCAACAGAGTTACAGCTAAAACTAAAAATCCTGTCATGAAATGCGCACAAATAGCACGTTGATATGCGCGTTAATGTACGCGTTGTGGCCCAAATAAAGCTATCAAATTTTGTACGTATGGCCTGTGCACAAGCAATGTTTCAGCCAATGGACCTCCGGGTAACCCGGAGGTCCATTGGCAGAAACATTGCATGTGTTTGCTATGAGTAACCGGGAGAACCTGCTGTGCTTGGATGCCATTCGATATGGCAATTGCGCTCAATTCCAACGCGCAATTAAGCCTAGATAAGTGCACTATTGGTGACAGGAGTTTTAGTTTTAACTGTAGAGTGTTGAGGAGCTGAAAGGTTACTCCTCGATGCTCGGTGGTTCTCTCCGGATACTCCGGCTTCCTCCACCCGTGAAACTGTCACGGTCACGATTAACCAAAGTGCATAAGTATGTGACGTTAAACACCAATAAATAATAATAATGATCACTTCTGTCTTTGACATTTCTATTGTAATTATTTCATATTTGTATTCAATCTTTTTCACTTCAAAATTGACATTTGTAATTTCTATCGGTTTCTTGTCACGATATAGCCTTACAGTTAAAACTAGAAGTCCTGCCACGAATAGTGCGCTTATCTAGGCTTAATTGCGCGTTGGAATTGCGCGCAATTGCCATGTCGAATGGCATCCAAAGCACGACAGAGTCTCCTGGATACTCATAGCAAACACATGCAATGTTTCTGCCAATGGACCTCCGGCTTACCCGGAGGTCCATTGGTTGAAACATTGCGTGTGCACAGGCCATATGTACAGAATTTGATAGCTTTGCTATGGCCATAACGCGTACATTAACGCGCAGATCAACGTACTATGTGTGCGCATTTCATTCTAGTTCTAACTGTATATGCTGATGTGGAATTAAGCACCAATAAATGAATACAAACTAATGTTTTGGAGAGGAAAATGATTTCCTAATCGTGTTATGTAATGCGTTAAACATAATGTTTTTTTTTATTTAAACAATTTCATTGATTTCTCTGTGCAATGAATGATGATTGTCTGTTCTTCCCATTTACACTTGTGGTACATGCAAAATCACAACGCGTGTAAAGAGATACATTTTACGTTGAGGCAAGCACGGTACTTGGGAGTTTGAGATGAACAAAAAGATGGCTACTTCGAGTGTCAACGTAAACCCTGAGCGGACAACTCAAAGAGAGGATAAGCAAACTGATGTCAGTGACACAATTCGTCTCTTTATAACAGCCTTCACGTTTTGTGGGTACTACAGTCCTTACTTGTCATCTTTCCTGAGGAAAAGTACAACAGAAAGATCGAAAAAGTATTTCTTTCATCTTCTTTATTCGATGCTGATCAGTGCCAGTTTGTCATTCTTCGTTTTCGAATTTATCAGGTCAGTGAATGAGGACGTGCGACATGACATCTCGGAAACACTAATGTTCAGCTTTGCCAATATTTCATTCTATTTTTCATGTGCATATTTTTCTTGGTGTTCAACGTGGACTTTCTCACGGAATATGGATCGGCTCTGTCATGAAATGAGGGATTTTCAAAATGCGTTTCAAAATGTATACACGAGCGTTCGATTGAGAAGAATTACTCGAATATTATTAATTGCTCTTGCAATTGCATCTGGAATATCAGCAGTATCTTTCGGCGTGTGTGTTTACACATTGAAAGAAAGATCTATAATAATGAGGACATTTATGATTTTAGAAACATTATCTGACGAAACTGCTTTAATAGTTGTAGCTGCTATTGTAATTTTGTCGGTTCCTCTCTTTTTTCAATTTCTTGTACCAGAATTCTTGTTCACCGTTTTAGTTTATATTATGTACCAAAATTACTCATGCATTGTTACTGACATATGCAATTTACGAAAGTCAATTCATATGGATTTTGAAGAAAAAATAGAGAAACAAAGACTTCAGTTCGAGGCTCTTGTCCATCTCCTGAAAAGGGCTAACGAGGCGATTTTGCATCTACCACCAATTTCTTTCGCACTGGCTATCTCAGTTACCTGTTTCATGTTGTATGGAATTGTCAACCAAAGCCTTACATCAGAGGACTTTGTACTCTCCATAATAACCACAACCATCGTATTGATAAGAATAGCAATCATAATTGCTGGATCGGTTTTGTTGAAAGGGAAGGTAGGTTCGTCGTTATGAGATATTATTGTTTGGATTACAGTACAGTCGCCGTTGACTGGTCGTGGACAGTTTACACGGTGATACAAATCAACATCAGCGAAATTGTAATTAATAACCGGGTTGTGTTCGGTGCTTCATTAATTACATTTTTGATGATTATTCCTATAATTTGTGTTTGGAATCTAATATTATTGCATCCATGGAAATACTGCCCATCCACGGAAAGTGGCCAGTCCATGGAGGCTGTATTGTATGAAGAGTTAATAAAATGTGTAGCTATCCCATATACTGTACGTGGAGAGTGTATTAGTACTAAATCGCCCCAGAGTGGAGATTCCACCCAATCAATAATTGCAAATTTGTTGAAAAACACAACCAGCACAAGCACAGTTTCAGCCAGTGGACCTCCGGGTTAAACCCGGAGGTCCATTGGCTGAAACATTGCTTGTGTTTTTTGTCGATATGTACAAAGTTTAAAAGTCATAGCTTGGGTGATATCTCCACTCCGTGGGTGATTTAGTTAAAATCCACTCTCCACGTACTGTACATTGAAACGATTTAGATTTGCTGTCCATTTAAAATATTCATCCAGTGTGTTTTTGTTCACCTTTTACGCAGATCATAATCGATGTCCGTTACGTACTGTTCTCCGATCAGCGAATTGATCTTTTTTTGCGACAATATCTTGACCCCATCGCGACACAGTTACATAAGTGGATCGAAATTTGGTAATTAAAATACTGCAGAATCACAACCGTCTCCAACAAAACAAAAACGGGGGCGCGGTGGCTCAGTGGTTATAAAATTGGACATCAAACCGAAAGATCCACGGTTTCACTCCGTCCGCGGGTAACTGCTGGGTGTCCTTGGACAAGGTACTTAACCCGATTGCCTACGTGGGGCACGGTGGCATTGTGTACTAAGGTGTACTGCACGTCGACTGCACACTTGTCTTCAACAAATGCTAACCCTGCATGTTTGGAGTTATGTTGGGGAGTCTGGCAGTTGTTCGTCGTTGCTCTGTGGTTCTCTCCGGGTACTCCGGCTTATTGTACCCGCAAAACTGTCCGACACGAGGTGACCCTGGCTGTCGAAAGTGTCGTTATATCCCAATAAATAAGTAAATAAATAACAGAACAAAACGAAAATAACATCTCGGATTCAATATTGTCATAATTCTTTTGCACTGAGGAGGTTCAATAGTGATGCGCGGAGGGATGCGGGTAGAGAATTTCGATCGGATAGCGACAAAGTCGCAATCAGATTGAAAATATCAGTCCGCTTTTGTGATCACAAAAAATGGCATCATATATTTTAGATTGGCTGCCCAAAGCGGGCATGGAACGTGTCGTTTAAACATGTAATGAATAATAATAATAATAATAATAATAATAATAATAATAATAATAATAATAATAAATTGTTGTTATATAGCGCCTCATCCCGAGAGGTTCGAAGCGCTTTACAACATAAAAATACGCACATGTGTACAAATACACATGTATACATGTGTACACATACACACATGTACATACATTAGTTACCATAATACAAGACTCATTTCTGAAAGTCTGCAGCGATATCTTCAATTTAGTTAAGATTGTGTTGGAGGTGAAGCCTGAAGAGATGGGATTTCAGCGCACTCTTGAATGTATTGAGAGTAGGCATTTTCCGGAGTTCAGGTGGTAGTGAGTTCCAGACTTTAGGGCCGGCGTAATGAAACGCGCGACGGCTAATGCTTACATAGTTTGTATTCGGTAAACATAACAACTTTTGTGATCCAGATCTAAGGTCAAGCCTGGGAGTGTGCTCAGACAGCAGGTCAGAGAGGTACGGTGGCAAGGACGTCTCAAAGTCAAAGTCAAATAATAATAATAATAATAATAATAATAATAATAATAATAATAATAATAATAATAATAATAATAAATTGTATATAGTGTGAAACTACCAATGGTGCTCTAAAACGCTTTACGGATTGTAGAACACAAGCTATGAAATTAATGATGTGAATAAATTAGTTTTAAGCTGTTTCTTGAAAGCAAGATTGTGATCGAAGATGCGGCGGCAATGTATTCCAGAGTCTCGGACCAGTAACCGAGAAAACCATCTCGCTCGCCATTGCAGATCACGTAAAAGATACGCTGAGTGACAAATAGTCAGAAAAACGAAGACTGCGCATAGGTATGCGTATGCGGCGAGAGAGAAGCTCACACAGAAGCGCAAGACCATGAACGCATTTAAATACCAGCATGATAATTTTAAAAATGCAGTCGACTTTAGACTGAAGCCAATGTAGATTCTTTAAGAAGGGAGCGATATGGTCAAATCGTTTAGCAGCACTACTAGTTCGAGCGGCAATATTCTGGATTCTCTGTAATTGCTGCAGCAATGTACGTGGCAGACCAAGAAAAAGAGAAATTCAGTAATCCAAATGAGAGGTTATAAATGAGTGAACAAGTTTCTCAAAAGCTCTACCACTGAGGAATGGACGAGTTTGCTCAGCTTCCTGAGTTGCCAATAGCAAGTTTTACTATTTTTTCTTAATACGAGGTTCAATTAGCATAACAAGCACCCCAATATTTCTAATGTGCTTTTTGGGGTGCCCTTAAATAAAGAATTTTGGAAACAGAGCTATTTGCAGAAACAACCCTACAGTCCATACATCAAGTAAAGAAGTTGATCTATCCACGGGCTAACTAACTAAATCTGATTAGTGTACTTTAACCATTCACCTAGCGAATCGATCGCAAACTCCCGCGTAAATAAAAAAAAAATTAGCAGTTGAAAAAATTATATTTTTCAAAAGAATTCAACAAAACCATATCATATTATCCCTTATCGGAACGAGCTCGTCGAGCTCGTTCCAGTGAGTGATCGCCTGATATGGTTTTGTTGATTTGTATTGGAAAAATATGAAAAAAATCAAATTAAAATAATAAATGTTCTTATGGTCTGCGTTGGATAGAGGGGTTAATACTGCTTTCCTATAATTATCAATCAAGCAGATGTGTTACGTCGTTCGTGTTGGCCATATCAATGTCTGTACTATTGGAATGTACATTAGAGCTGCGCTTCCAGCTTGTGCCCAACCCGAAAACTTGCTACGTTTCATTAGGTTTATGAATAATATCGAGAACCACACTCAAATATAAGCGCAGGAAACATGTATGTGTCGATATTCCAGAGCTGGCCATAAATGTTACCTTCGGTGATCGAAACATCAAATTGATAACATGTACTTATTGTCTACCATATTTTAATTTCTCGTTTATTCGCTGACTGGTTAATTTATCAGTTATGTTATACTGCGTAATTAATCAGCTAATTGACCGGCCAGTTAATTAATTAAAAATATGCCCCATAACGGCCATCAAGAGCTACCAATAGGACGAGGAAAAGCGTCAATCTTTTACCTTACGCGAAAAGGGGCGACAATTGAAGAACAAAAGTTATGATCCCTCGTTGGCACTGGGTCGTTTAATTCGTTCCAAGGGGTTACCATTAGTTCGGCTTTGAAGGCAACACTGAATACATAATAACATTCGAATTACAATTTTCTGTGAATACCAGAAGATCAGATTTGTCCATTACTTTGGGATTGTGACTGTTGTTGTTTTTATTTCAGCAGAAAATCATTAAAAACCATCTGGATGCATTTATAATTGCTTAATGTCCTAAACAGGATGTTCCAGTAATTGTCACATGGATGGAAACGCTGTTGGTTCCAAACTCGCATCTATTTATTTCATGAAAAGAATGTATTGTAGTGTTCTATCTACGCTCAATATTTCCTGAGAAAAGAAAATTAATCTCATGTGAAAGCTTTACCGTGGTTCAGTTCACATGGGGATTACGTCTTCCTCTGTCAATCAATTGTACCATCTACATGCCGTGCAAGGACTGTTTTAATGCTGTCCCTTTTACCAACACTGTCCCTTCCCCTAGCTCCATCCAATGTAGGAAACGTCTCCCTATCACTTTTTGAAAATGTAGATAGTGCAACCAAAACATTATACAGTGATTGAAACAGAGATATCTGGCAAGCGAAAATGGCTTAATCTATTATTCTTAACTGTTAACATCAGAACCAGGCATTGATTTGAGAAATGTTCTACTGAAGTTCGTTCAACTCCGTTGACAGGTTCCAGCTCACCACAGAAGGCGTTATTAAATAGATTAATGCAGAAAGGCGCCACAGTTGTACATATGTAAGTAGGTTCACTAACAATTGAACATTACATTCTGCAATGTATTCTACAGGTATGTTACTTAAAGTACGTGGAGAGTGTATTATCACAAAATCACCCGCAGAGTGGATATTCCACCCAAGCAATATTTGCAAATTTGTTGCAAAGAATAACCAGCACAAGCAAAGATTCAGCCAATGGACCTCCGGGTTATACCCGGAGGTCCATTGGCTGAAACAGTGCTTGTGTTTTTTGTCGATATGTACAAAATTTGAAAGTTATAGCTTGGGTGATAACTGCACTCCGCGAGTGATTTAGTTACAATCCACTCTCCACGTTGTGTATTGTACTCGGTGTCGTCAGATGGATTAATCCTAAATGTTTCTTAATACAGTACAGTCGTCGGGGACTGGTCACATTCCAATGGTGGGCAATATTTCCACGGACGCAATTATATTATATTGAAAACACCAATTAAAGGAATAATCATCAATGAATTAATTAATGACGCACCGTGTACAGACCGGTGCTTCATTAATTAATGTTTAGCTGATGATGATATTCATTACCTGATAAACGCATGTGCGGACATCCCTTCCCAACGCGTGGATTACGACCTGTCCACGGCGACTGTACTGTATATTATTTGTCTGAATACCGACTTGTAGGGGGAAGTTGTAAGTTTGTTATTGTCACTTAAACCAAAACCTAATTCCGAAAACTGTATCACTTCACTCAATGTGCAGCACTTCACTAGAACCCAGGGAAAGCGTTTCTTTTTTCAACCTCTTGGGCGCGGAGAGTCACTAAATGACGCTGATTATATGACAAGTGGAATATTCAAGATTCGAATCCCTAAAAGAAAGCTTAGCCATGAACCAACCATCCAGCAAAATTATACTAAATCGCGTGGACCAGTATGGCTGTCCGAAGAGTCAGAGGAGTTTCCTAGGGTTCCTTTTGGAGGTTGTTGCCACAGGAAACTATTTCGATAAACCCAGCTATTCCTTTGCAAAAGCCTAATCTATAATGAATATAAAGTGATAATGAAATGGAAAAGAAAATCATTATCGGTTGGGCGAATAAATCGTCGCCTGAGTTCTAGAATGTCCTATGTCCCATAGGGGAAATAATATAACGTCCCATAGGGGACATAGGACATTCTAGCACTCAGGCGACGAAATAATGAATTTATAAACGAAAAATAAAAATAACATTTTTTAGTTATTCTACAACTATTTTGATTATTTATTTATTTACTTATTTATTGGTGTTTAAGGTCACAGAATTATTCACAATGGCTAATCATGACCGTGACAGTTTTAATGGGTGGTGGAAGCCGGAGTACCCGGAGAGAACCAGTGAGCATCGACGAGCAACTGTCAGGTCCTCAACATTCTAACTCTGTTCAAGCTCAGTTTAAACGGGGTTACATACATGTTAACCATCGATGTGCATTACGCCTTAGTACACGGCGTCATCGTGCCCCGATGTAGGGAACCGGGATAAAGTGCCCTGCCCAAGTACACAACGCGTGTAGTCTCGGACGGGGATCGAACTCAGAACCTCTGACATAGAAGTTCAACAGTCTACCACTGAGCCACCACGCTCTCTATTTTGATTAACGCTCTATCGAAAGAAGTACCATTCTGGAATATCGTGCGACCTCGCAAATTTCAGGACTGATAAAAGCTCCTCACTGACATTTTGTAGACCTTGTAGACACCATAGTTTATTTAAATGGATAGTAATATGGACAAACTGAAACCAGGATTAGTAATAGAAAATTAAAAAAAAACAACAACATGTTCTTCCTCAAAATTACGGAGAAAGGCTGGTCAGATTATCTCAATTTTAACACATTATTTGGCGGATTTCTCCATATGGCACTTAAAGGTGTCTGAATCCATCTCATATGCTCAGCTGACGGCTTGGAAACAAATTACGACCCTTCCCAAACCTCCACTTCAAATCATAAGGCTTTTTCCAACCATTTATATATTGTTTTATGACGTGTACCAATAAGGCAAGGAACCTTCTGATGTGCATATGATTAAAACTATTACAACGGCATGGGGTACTGAAGAGATGTGTGAGTGTAGATGGACAAAACAAAACTGCAATTGTCAATTAGAAAAGTTTGGTACTATCTTTAAGTGTTTATTTGCAGAGTTTTCATTGGTAAAAAGAGATCCACTGTGTTCTGAGATAGTATTGTTTTGTTTGATTCATTATTGATTTTATCTTTGATTTCAGATATATGAACTCTTGGATGATTTGTATCTGTTCGATGTCAGTAAGGTATCAGAGAAAGCAGCATTGGAGGTAAGTTAGGGTCCAGAGAAGCATCGAAATTAGATTTGATTTCTAATATTAAGTATATATTCGGTTCGATTCGTAATCGGCTACCCGATTCGTTTCCACTCGAATCTTTTTCGTATGAATATAGCTTGGTATCGGTCATCTTCGTCGTCTCACAAAACGTACAGTTCAGATGGAAATCGGACATTAAATAAGGTTGAAATAAAGGACTGTCTGTAACTTCCGCTACATTAACATAAATAGAATCTGTACTTATGCCATGATTCATGTTAATTGCAACATTACTAATCCTTACTCTGTTAAATGCAAATTTAAGGTTTCCTGGCAATGTCGACGATGAACTATATGAACTATATGAACTGTAATTCTTACAGGATAATATCCCAACTACATCATCAAGACATGCCTTCAACGAAGGCATGGCTTGATGATGTAGCTGGATTATTTTATCAGTCGGGACTTGAGCAACCGCAGTCGGAACAAATCAGGTTTGTAGCTCCCCGACCCCCATCGGTCATCTTCAAGACGCTACTGATTCGACTTGTCTTCGAATAAGATACATTCTAAGGTAAATGTATGAAGATGAATTGTAGCCATTGGCTGAACAAATGTCTTGAGTGTCTTGTGCAGAACATGAATTAATGATTGTATACAAATTCAACACCACTTGAGTTTTAGTTGCAATCCTCTCTCCGAACTAACTGTTTGTTGCAGACTTCAGACAATAAGACAGAACACGTCGGGTGGATTACGGGGTATATGAATCAGCGTACCGAACTGGGGTTTTTCGGGTGTTTCACGAACACCGAAGGCGCTTGTGAAATGCAGAAACGACCTTCAACGACAGTCGTTCATTCATGTGCCCTGTACTCTGCCCGAGTCTTGTTTTGTATTTATACTGCAATTAAACTTGAATTAAATTGACGAAGCCGGGATTTTTAACACAAAATATCACTTTCGGTGGTAAGTGGTGCGTTCACCTTCTTGATTTATTTGTTTATTTATTTATTGTGGTTTAATGCGTTATCGAATCCCTCTCTTTCAAACCTTGGATATCCCATTTCCAGTAAAAACATATCTAAAATTGTGTATACTCGTGGCAGATTCCTACTTTTTTAGTGACAGCATAGGGATCATAAGTCGGAGAATTTCAAATTTGTCCGATTTCCATCAAATTTTAATTGCTATAGAACTCCAAAGATCAAGATACATGGTTACGTTTTTTTTTCAGATTCCACCATTTTATGCGCTTTTACGTCACTTCAAATTGTAGCATTTTCTTATTAAAACGTTGATTTTGTGGCAGGCATACCTCCATACTTCTTAAAGATATAGTCTTCAAACTTCACACATCAATTGCCTGTTATTTGAAAATGCAGAATATATATTATACCTTGTTTTCTATTTCGTTCTCTGGGATTGCCAGATCACGGCGTGATTATTGGGTTTAACTCCTAGCATCTGAACTTAATATATGTTTATAGATCGCCTTGGCCTTTAAAAACAACCTTCCAATAGATATTTTTGGTGATATTATCTCGTACTGAGATGCGAAAATGAAAACAAATGATGATGAGCAAACACCAATCGATTCACATTAAATGACTTCCCATAGCACTTACAGGTTTAACACAAAAGGAAATAATACAGCTAGGAACGCTCCGGAACTTTTATCTGATTCTATTTGTAACGTGGCACATGGAGAAACGCCATCTCTACGGGAAAACGGAAACGTTTACAGTCAGACGAAACAACTCAATATTTACATTAATTACCCATTGGTTCGTCCGTGTGATTATTTTATTTTACGTGTTTATACCATGATTATACCTATTCTACTATATATGAAAAGCCTATGACATAAATTTTAGCTTTATACACCAACCGTGATGAACACGCTAGCAATGGAATGTCAGTAGTTAAAATTTACACCTACAGTGGAACTACATCCAAGTTGACCTTTGGTGACGTCGACCTGAATGCGAACTTGTCTACATTTATCGCACGTCGCCTCCTCGCGAATAGTGAAATGAAAGCGGCAATTATTTATTCCGTTTTTAAATGAGTTTACCCCATACAACACCAACAATTAACACACATGCATTGTCTCATGTTAATAAAGCGTCCATAGCTCGAAACATTATGTTATTATATTATTAAAATGGAAAAGGCCGTGTTTCTTTTATATTTCGTTTCTGTGATAAAATTGACAGCGGAAGTACCGCACGTATGTACGTCTGTTGCCCAGTATAACGAGAAAAATAATAGCGACTCTTCATAAACTGACGATCATGGTATAAATAAAATATACCCAAAGTAGCACGGTGTACTAAATGTTCACCACTCGTGGTGAACATTTGGTACACCAAGCTACTGTGGGTAGAGTCTATATATATACTAGCAGACCAAGGGACATGGCTGATACACGATTACAATATTTGGCTATAAATGCAACGTTAGACGTTAAAGATGTAAAATGTTTAACCGTGCCCCATCCACTTAGAGAGGAAGTTTTAGTATATCTAGATCTGAGGATCAAGGGAGTGGGGTTTGCGTGGATCAGTTTTTATTTTAAGATCCCTTCTGCCCAGTGGAACCTCGTATGATTCAGTGTATCATGGGTACTTAAGACACCCCACCCCTCCCCCCCCCCCCCGCCTGCACACACACACTCCTCACTCATACCCCCACTACAACACATATTAATTGAGCGTCCACCAGGTCGACCCTGCTGATTTTCATACAACTGGATTGCTGGAGCGCTGATTGGTCACATACAGAAAAAAAATGTTTCCTCCGCGACCATCGTATGGGGTGCGGGAACAGTGCTATAAATGAACTTTTCCGATCAATGACAAATATCTCGATAGATTTCACTTCACAGACACCCGCCAATCGTCCGTCGCTTATTGAAGTATATACTTTGGAGTATGTGAAATGACGTGTTGATGATGTGCACATTCTTCTCTTCAATGCAAATTGCATATTAAATTTTACATTTTATTTGTTATTGACATAATACAAGTGTCGAGACTGGAAAGTTAACAGCGTTACTAATCGTTTCGTTTGAAAAACACGATGACGTTTGATGAAGTGCCTCTTTAACCCTTTACATAACACGAAAAGCGGACGACACTTGTAAACAAAATTCTTGAATAACTAATATTTTTTCATTTTTTTGTCTCAAAAACATAGGTTAAGGCCCCTCATTGGAACGAGCTTGTCAAGCTCGTTCCAATGATCGGTCATTACCTGTTTTTGAGACAAAATAATGAAAATTAAATGGCGATTTTTTGTGAATAGCGCTGGCCGGTTTTGGCCGTTACGTTGGGTAAAGGGTTAATGTTAAATAAATTGCTGTATCACCGGTGTAGACAGGGTCTTCAAACGCTGGCATATTCAATCCAAATTACTAACAAAATATGTTCATGCACAAACACCTTTCGACATTTTGTTTCACTCCATCAACGTGAGAACCTTTTGTGATAATATAGCGGAAAGCAATCCCAAAACGCTTAATTAATTATTTTTATTACAAAACATTACGCCTGGGGAAATTGGCTTTGGAGCTTGTTAATTTTGAGATACTTTCCACTGAAAACACTTCTAAAAAAGCAAAATGGGTTCATCCAAAAACTACGCACAATCGTGGAAGTCTAACTTAACACATTACCCAAAGCACAGGATATCACAAATAGTTATCGTAATTATTTTTTTCTCACATTTAAAAAAAAAATTAGAACACAACCATATTATGTCACTTACTCATTGGAACGAGTTCGATGAGCTCGTTCATACGAGGGGTCACGTAATTTAGATTTGATGAATGTTTTTAACGATAATTATTTTTCAACTCCTAAATTTCTAAATTGCGCGCACAGATCGTCAGGTAAACGGTTTATGCAATACGAAGACGATTCTATCTTCTACCCACACATAATGCGGGGCGCCTGTGTATGTATATGTGCAAGTAGATTGGTTATGTGACCTCCGAGACGACGGTTTCCACTGCAAGGTTGAAAATGTCAGGCCTCGCGGGGGATATCTAAAAGGTTGTGCGCAAAATATTGTTTTATTAAAAGAAGGAATGTGCGTTTGCTTATGCGTTCTAATTTTCAGGAGAAGAAACAATTTGCTGTGAAGAGAGTTCGTTCTACTTGACAAACTACCTTAGGTAAAATGTTAAACGAAGGCCCTTTTTATGACACTTAAGTTGATGGGGAATTTTGCAAGTTGTCCTTATCAAGAAGCCGCGAAGAAATTTATTCCTTAAAATCCAAGTTCGAAAATATCACAGTGCACATGCCAATGGATGGAAGACAAAGAAACTGAATTTGTAATTTCCATAGACTCTTGATGTATCTGGTACATGAAATTGTTTTTATAAATACAATAACACATGAACCGAAAAAAAGAAGTGGGAAGCGGTACAAAATCCAACGAATAGAAAAAAAGTGAATCGCACCCAACCTAGTTATCTCCATCTATCATTAAAAGTGCTTCATGCGTTTAGTTTTTTCAGCCAAGGGGCACGAGAATGAAAGACTTGCCCGGGGTGTTGTTTTCGGCATGCATACAGTCCGTAAAAACTTTTCCTTTATAAGATGGTTTTTATTTTGCTTGAGTCGAATGAAACGCGCAAAAGTGTGATTCGTGCGAGGAGAAAGGAAGAGTATGTATGGTGGGGAACTGTGAATCAGAAAGAAAGAAATATGTATATGGGAAATATTGATATTTATACAATAACATTATTTTTGAGGGCGTTATGGTTCATTAACGGCCCTACGAAAATGATTAACAGCCCAAGGGTCTATTAGTGGCCCGAGACGAAGTCGAGGGCCACTAATAGGCCCAAGGGCTGTTAATCATTTTCGTAGGTCCGTTAATGAACCATAACGCCCGTACAAAATAATGTTATTTGTATTATTATCACAGAAATACATACAGTGCTATTTCAAAGAGGTTACATGTTAAACCAAGAAAAATCAAGATTGCTATTTTTATCATCATTCATATATTATTATCATTTTTCAATGTAGTAGATGTGTGAAATTCCCACACAATCATTGTCAGCAACTAACTCATGCCTTAAATGCGAATGTATATCTTAATTCCTTCACGCCAAAGATCTCAAAATTCCGCCATCACATCTCTCTTCTCCAAATATTCAATCTCAAAGCAGTGTTACCTCGCCTACATCCGGGGATGTGCGGGCCGCCGGGCCATATTGAAACGAATTTTTCATTATTGCCCGGGAACCCGGATGTGAACGGAAACATATGAGTTTTGTGCAGCCCCCAAAAATGAAAATATTCGCCAGGGAGTGCCCTATAAAGAGATAGTAATATATCTTACCTCCTATAAGTATCTGGGAATTTCATTGGTTCAAAGACGTCACATGCAGACTGCATATAAAACCATATACTAACCGTCAACATCAATATACGCTGACAGCTATGGGTAATCTCCCCTTTGTTCATTGATTATTCAAAATGGCGGCAGCCGATAAACGCTTCAAGTTGAAAGATTGAGTGTTGGAAGCTCATATTTGGTCTGAAGTGCAGATTAGGCAACTTAAAAGGCTTCATATTCTGTGGATGTGTGTCATGTTACCTTCGAAATGACACTGTTTGGTTTGTGTGAATTTGCCTTGTTACAATTTATGTGAGAGTGCCAAGGCAAAGACAGGTGAACACATTGTGAGAATTCTCTCATTTAATTTTGATCGCTGTTGTTATTAGTTCTGTGCATCGATGCAGCAGTCGATAAGATATACACAGTTTGTTTGTGGCCTACATATTGGACTCGAGCTTCGCTCGAGTCCAATATGGAACTAACTGACACCACATATACCATATTAGGCCACCAACAAACTATGCAACTAGTAATATAAACATGAATATATTTTCATTACTCCAATTCTTTCCTTTTCAGTAAACATCGTAATTACATATTCTTTTCATAAAGCTGACAAGAACACTTTTATTTAGTTTAGAATGAGAACGTGTTTTTTACCTGTACTCATTTGACATCGAGTTATTGGACATGTCTAGGCTACCATTTTGGATAACATAATGACGAATAAATTACCAGTCAAACAGATCAGACTAGATCATTTGTGCTTTGATGATATTTTTATATAGGCCCATTATGCGTTAAACATGAAAACTAAAACAAAGAAAAGCACAGCACAGACACTACTAAAATCTTCTTTCCCGAAACAAACGCCGTTAAAAGCTACACCCAATCCCTCTATTGTACGAACAAGTCAAGAAAGGGAAGAATATTGTAGGATAAATTAGTTATTACCGTTAAATTGCTTTTAGAGATGGTGTATTGCAGTCGCAACCACAGCTTTGGATCATATATGCCTAGACACGAGGTCTGCACATCAATCCACCTACACGGAAACCCAAATTGTGCTAAAAACGTATATTTATTTTTTAAAATGACTCTTGACGCTAGTAACATTATGTGCAAGGCGATAGTTCTGTAATCACTCGAAAGTTCACCCAAAACACTGGAACCAGAGTCCCGAACGTTTCACCGACATGTAATGTACTCTCACCCCCACTCTCTGGCGTCCCCACTCGAAGCGTCTAGCTGTTACTTGCACCACCCGACCCCCCCCCCCCCCCCCACACACCCCCGAGTTTGGTAAGTGCTGTGTCAATGAAGCATTCTAACCAGTCTAATGTAGTGTGTAATTTTCTTTAAAACTAATTTACGTTTATCTATGCCAACAATTTAAATATAGAATACTGAGAGTGGACCCCCCCCCCCCCCCCCCCAAAAAAAAAAAAAAAAAAAAAAAAGATTGGTGCTTACAGTACGTGGATATTGGATTTTAACTAAATCAGCCACGAAGTGGAGGTATCACCCAAGCAATAACTTTTAAATTGTGTACATATCGACAAAAAACACAAGCAATGTTTAACCCGGAGGTCCACTGGCTGAAACTTTGCTTGTGCTGGTTATGCTTTGCAACAAATTTGCAATTATTGCTTGGGTGGAATCTCCACTCTGCGGGTGATTTAGTGATAATACACTCTCGACGTACTGAAAATGAAGATTGAAACTTTCGACTCAGTAGAAAATATGATTGAGCCGCACAGGCAGTATTTAAGTCAAAGGATATTCGGATGAAAACCGGACATCCATTGGATGAACACATTTCCTGAGTCTGTTGTGCATTGCCACAGAACGATCGCGTACGAATTTGACTCCACTGGAGTTTCAGTGGTAATCCTCTCTCCGCGTGTGTAATGCAGTGGAAACTTCAAGGGTGGTTGATTCCTACCCCTGTACTCTACTCGAATTGGGACTTCTATTTATACTACCATTAAACTTGAATTAAGTTGATGACGCTGACATATTTAAAGAGAAATATCACTTTCGATGGTATTTGGTTTGTTCACATTCTTGATTGATACTGTTTCGTGTCAAATCATTTCGTTCACGTCAAAACCCCAGCCAGATTCGTAATGACCAATCGGAAGCGTTCTTACATACACGTAGGTCGGATTCGATACTTGGGGTATCCACAACATATGTCAGTGCCTATTTTGTAACGGGTAACGTTGAATGCACATATCAATAACGGTATAATATTTCTTTCATTTTTTATTTATGATATCAGACTGGTACTAATTCTTGGGAACCTCCATAATGAGCATTCCAAGAAAAAATCAGTTTTGAAAAACAAAACGGATTTTTATTTAATTTTACTCCAGCTCTACCTTTCTTATAATACTCTTTATTATGCCTCAAATTTAGTTTGTCCAATCAAAACGCTGGAATACCAACTAAGGTTTCCGCCGTATCAAGTACCTCACCTTGTATTATTTGATACGCGGTGAGTTGCAGCCATTACTATTTGATCAAAATGATGCATTTCCACTCGCTTCGATTTGAAACCAAATTCAGAAACTTTAGGAACCACAAATATTTTCAAAGTAGCGTATTTATTGATTTAAAACATATGATATTTTAAAAAAAATGGACAAAGAATATTATTTGTAGTCCTAAAAGTTATTTGTGGTTCGTTGTTGTTCTTACGAATCTATACCAACTATACGTTTTTCATGCTGCAACATATTCTTTGCAGTTTACGCAACAGATTAAAGGTGATTTTTTCAACATTTAAACTGCTTTCTTAACCCTGTTGTGGGTAGTAATTACTGCAAATGTTTGTTAGGGTATTTCAGATATGCTTGCGGCGATACGTTTTATTTTGTAAACAAGCATCGCACTTCGAATCACAGAAGACTTTGTATTGTCCATAACCATCGATACATCCGGTGATAGTTAGTGTTGATGATTCTGCGCGGTGCTGTCAGAAGCGGTTTCTAAACATTAAACGCTTGGAAGTTCTTTGTTTAGTTTAAATAATATTTTATTTCCGGTAAACAAAAACATACAAGTACAAAAATATATACAGGCTACAAATGATTGACGGAAAATGGATCCAGTAGCAAGCTTAAGCTTATGTAAGCTGCTCCATTGCATTTAAGTACATTTACCTGATTCAATATAGCGAGGTTGATTAAATATCAGAATAGAATATTTGAATTTGAATTCAAAAAGTAAATATCTTGTCTCAAGTGAATACAGGTGGTTGTTGGGGTCTCGGGTGCACAGTATAAGGGGAGATAAGCTGTAGGTCAGTCACATGAGAAGTTAGCTCTCAATTATCCTCCGTTCTTTGTTTCTCGTAAACAGATAATAATCCCTTGCTTTACGGGTCAGCCCAGGATGTAGAACATATGATCCGCGTCTCGGGGATGGGGAAGTATGAGAAAAATAATCGAGTACATGACAGACGACCGTAACATTTGCTATCCAAAATGGGAATGTTTTCCGGGATGTGACAACTCCAAGTGTTTCGCGTTTGGGTTGCAAAAGTAGCCATTTCATGAATCTACTAAGTGAAGCGAATGTACTGATAATGGACGGTTTCCATAGGAGCGTCGCGGGATATCTCATACTCACCTGCAAATGATCAATAGCTTTTACTTGTGTTCCTTGTCTTGGAACTGAACAAGGGCTGCTTTCAAGCATCCTTCGTCCTGTCGATGGGCCTCACCATAATAACTTCCAGTTGTCACGTTTCGTGCAAAGGAACCACTCGGTTAAGTATGATATTGCCAATCAGATCGAATTTATATAAATGTTGACATTTCCATTTAACAAAGGCCATGTACAAGTCATAGTTTACAAAGATGTGAAGAAAAAAACCGGAAATACTTGTCAAACCCATTTCAGGCTCTTTTTCAATTATTTGCATCATTGATTACAAAATCATCCAAAGAAGTTGGAAAGGCCTTTATTACACGCCTGTTCCATGTAATCCCCATCCACAGCAACACTAGACCACGCGGAAAGTGAAAATCCGTTCCGCATATATGCGTGCAACGGAAATCGTTGATGGACTATTTTTAAATAGAAGCGAAATTTCACAAGAATTTTGTACAAGTCGCGCAACGCAATAACAATATGAATTGCTAGCGATAACTGAAAATCGTCCCCTGAGTTCCAATGTATTCTATGTACCAGTCGACACAAATAACACATTGGAACCCAAGGGACGAAATAGTAACACGGGTTCCCCTCGCAAATTTGGATGGCGCTAAAATGTGTTATTTTTGTTGATAGTTGTCAAATGAATTGCGACGTGTCCTTCTAATAACTGTTTTTTTATAGACAGGATGGCATGTAATAAACACAGGACACACGCGTGTGAATGGGCTAATCGACAGAGCACTTGTGCCATCGCGGAATGATGAAAAGTCGAGGCCTGCGGCCTATCGTTTTATCCTTCCGCACTGGCACTAGTTCAATATTAAGTAACCCATTCACTCGCGTTTACCGTTCTGTGTTTATTGCTACCATTAGTCATTTTTCTCTTTCCTTTTCGCGAGACAAAAATTTAGGATCCTTCCTCTTAACACACACCCACAAAATTTGGCACACTGGTCGAGAGTGTGAATCCTTTGCAGAGACAACAATGCGTTTTCCGGAATTCTATCTGCAATGGAAGCGATGCGGATTTCAATTTTTTTGATATTTTTCAATATGTTTTTTATATAAATGCCTGCATCAGATCCATCTCTTTCAAACTTTGGATATCCCATTTCCAGTAAAAGAAAACATCTAAAAATGTGTTTATTTATTCTATTATTCTCATTATATACTCTTATTTTTCAAGTTACTTCATAAGGGGGGATCATAAGTCGGAAAATTTCAAATTTAAAATTTATTGTGATGAATTGACTGTAACATGGTCTGAGGTTTGCGGCTCGGAGCTTATGTTCAACCGAGACGCGAAGCGTATATGCTCCAATAGACACTACCCATAGCCCAAAATCTACATCGTGAAACACGAGAGGCTTATTTACTAAACTTGTGGTCGTTAAAAGTTGCCTTATTCAAGGCAACTTTTAACGATTGCAGGTTTAGTAAATAAACCTCTCGTGTATCCACGACGGCACTGGATAAATAATCAATAAACCAGATAAACTTATTCCATCTTAGTTCAAATCGTAAATAATTTTGTAATTTAAACAACACTTCATCCGGAACCGCTTCTGCTGCACACGTGAAACATCCAGAAAAATGAAGCGGTTTGCTTGTCACTTCGTTGATGAAGCAGTTACGAAACGTACGACGTCATTGCAAATATTGCGCGTTGTGACGTAAGACGGTAACATTTGCCACTTCAACCGTAAACATAGAATATACTAAGCGAGCTCTCGTCCAATCAAAGGAGGAGGATTTTAGACTCATTGGAACAGTGTCCGATGTTCATGAAATTTTAATATGCTTTTGAACTCGAAATATTAAGTGACATCTTTTTTATTTTTTGAGGTTCCGCCATTTTTTTTGGAGTTTTACGTCGCTCCAAATTTTAGCCTTTTCTTATTAAAAACTTTGATTTTGTAACAAGCGTACCTCTATACTTCTTAAAGCTACAGCCTGCAAACATCGCACATATATTTCCCGTCATTTGAAATAGACTCATCCGGTTTGACTTGTTGGAATGTCAAAACTGCGTTGTCAGTAGACAGGATTCTAAGATTTGTTTAAGATTTAAATTTTCACCTCATATTTAAGTCTCTCTGAAATTTCGAAATTCGATTTCGGAAAAAAATATATCTAAAAATGTATTTCGGTCATGTAAAATTGTCAACCGGTAAACCCGAATGCAGGGATGACGTCATAGTCGGGTTGAATGGTCAAAAGTAATAATACGTCATATTTTTCTGAAATTTCAGTATGCTGTAGAGAGCTCAAAAGAATTATCACTTTACCCAACATAACGGCAATAACCGGCTAATTAATTTTCATTACTTTTTTTTCATTTTTTTCTCAAAAACATAGATTATGACCCCTTTTTGGAACGAGCTCGTCGATCTCGTTCCAATCTGTTGTCATGACCTATGATTTTGAGACAAAAAATGAAAAAAATTAGTTTAGTTATTCAAGAATTTTGTTTGCAAGTGTCGTCTGCTTTTTGTGTTAGGTAAACGGTTAAGAAATAGATGTTTTGTTTCTCGATTTGGCACCATTTTGACATTTGTACGTCACTTTACAATTTAGGCTATTTTCACATATTTCTTAAAAAACGTTGTCTTCCCATTCAGGTAACTCTATGTTATAAAATATATAACTACCATTGTTCCGTGTTATTTCTTTGTTTAAAATTTATGCAAGCGATCACAGCGATGCCAATCTTACATTTTTTCTATATCTTTTATTTTCAAGCTCATTTTCTGCCCTACCCTTTCTTCATTTTTGGATTGAAATCTCCGCGAAAAAACATATCTAAAAACAGATTGCCGTCTTAACCCTTTACCCAACACAGACGATATAAACATTTATTATTTTAAATATCATTTTTTGAAATTTTAAAAAAAATTTCAACAAAACCATATCATGTGGCCCCTCGTTGGAACGAGCTCGACGAACTCGTTCCAACGAGGGGTCGCATGATATGGTTTTGTTGAAATGTTTTGAAATATAATATTTTTTCAACTGCTGAATTTGCATATTACGCGGGCGGATGCGGTCGATTCGTTGGGTAAAGGGTTAAGAAATTCTCAATTGTTATAGCTGAACACGGAGTGACGTCATAAAGGAGGGGGTCATGTGGTCAAACATTACAATATGTCAGATTTTTCTGAGATTTCAGAACTCTGTGCAGCTCTTGAAATAAGTGATAGCATTTTTAGATTTTTAGTCACCTCAAAGTTTAGCTATTTTTCACATATCTCATTAACAAAACTGCGTTCTGATTCACGTCACTTCTTTTTTGTAATAGATACAGCTACCAAACTTTGCAATACTGTTTTCTACTCATTTAAAAATGTTCAATGCTACTTTAATTTCAAATTTACGCACCCGATGCCAATATTCCGTTTTTTCTACACCTTTTATTTTCTACCTCATTTTCAGCCACATACTTTCAAAATTTAAGGACAAATCTCCGCGAAAAAAACAATATCTAAATAATGTATCGCCGTCTTTGGAAATTCTCAACCTTAATAACCGAACGCTGGGGTTACATCATAAGGGAAGAGTCAGATTGTAAAATTAAAATTCGTCAGATTTTTATGAACTTTTAGTATGTATGTTGTAGATCTCGCCGAATTAAGAGACAGCTGTTTTGGGGTTTCTCGATTTGGCGCTATGTTGACTTTTACGTCATTCCAATCACCGTTTAAAAAGGAAGGACGTGGTTTGCTTTACTGAGCGGCTTAGTACGTTACAAAGCGACAGGCACCTTCCCCTCCTTGTTGAGAGGGTAGGCGATGGTCGTGCTTCGTTGTAATTTGCTTTGCGATTTCAAAACCATACGGTTGTCACTGTTATTTTTATGGTATTTATTTGTTGTTGTCGGTGATTTTTCGATATTAAAACTATCTCACTGTTTTCTATAAGGTAATATTCATGATTCGAAATTAATCTAATTCAAGAGTTGGTGCATTGATAATGCTATCTGTAAAGGACTAACCAAACACATATATGTAAATCACGATTTATTAAATGGGAGTCATTTATACATGACCTGGATGAGATAAATATGTTTTGTCCATTTTCGATTGGATTCACAATTGTATAACTGTAAAACTGATCTCAACAGCTACCTCTTTTCCTTGTTGGTATGCGATTGCCAAGTGCAATACAGGTTTTAACCTGAATAGTCATTGACTGATATACTGCTTGAGCTGCGTATTATTTTTTCTAGTGAATCTATAGAGGATATACAGTACGTGGAGAGTGTATTATCATTAAATCACCCGCAGAGTGGATATTCCACCCGAGCAATAATTGCAAATTCATTGCAAAGCATAACCAGCACCAGCAAAGTTTCATCCAATGGACCTCCGGGTTAAACCCGGAGGTCCATTGGCTGAAACATTGCTTGTGTTTTTTGTCGATATATGCAAATCTTGAAAGTTATAGCTTGAGTGATAACTCAACTCTGCGGGTGATTTAGTTACAATCCACTCTCCACGTACTGTATACACTATTTTAGTGAAAATCGGGAATTATCTCATAAGTGTAGGCCTGAAAGTTTTATTTTTCACGAGTTTGAGACTAATGACATGTAAATTGGAGATATATTTTTAGTATCAGATATATGATTGCATTAGGCTGATTGTTGGACAAGAACATTTGAAGCTTTAGTCACAGAGTTGAAGTCTGCTGCATATGAGTACAGTACCAGAAGAATTATGGGAAACGGTGGCTTCGAAAAATTTACTATTTTTTTAAAATGTAATTTTTACACGGAGTTGTTACCAGGCATGTAACTAAAAAAATGAGACGGAAATATATTGTTTTTCACATTTTACAAACAGGGAGTTATATGCTCCAGGATTAGGTAAGTGGGGCAGTGGGAAAATTCCGCTTTTGAGGCTGCCGGGTGGCTGAAAATGACTGATATCGGCATTTTTGCATGCAATTTTGTAGGTTGAAGCTTTGCATTTGACAATAAAATATTTTACCCACACTCAGATTGTTTATTTCTGCTTAGTTAGATAGTGCTAAATGTATTTAGTGGACTTAAAAATGAAATACATGTTATGGGTTAGATAAGTAAGTTGAATAATATTCTCCAGGATTAGGTAAGTGGGGGCAGTGGGAAGATTCCGCTTTTGAGGCTGCCGGTGGCTGAAAATGACTGATATCGGCATTTTTGTATGCAATTTTGTAGGTTGAAGCTTTGCATTTGACAATACAATATTTTACCCACACTCAGATTGTTTATTTCTGCTTAGTTAGATAGTGCTAAATGTATTCAGTGGACTTAAAAATGAAATACATGTTATGGGTTAGATAAGTAAGTTGAATAATATTCGCATTTGAAGAGAGTGTATGGCATGTTATTTGTAGAGAGAATATGGCATGTTATTTAAAGAGTGTGTATGGCATGTTATTCGAAGAGAGTGTGTGGCATGTTATTCGATCAGAGTGTATGGCATGTAATTTAAAGAGTGTGTATGGCATGTTATTCGAAGAGAGCGTATGGCATGTTATTCGAAGAGAGTGTATGGCATGTTATTTGAAGAAAGTGTATGGCATGTTATTTGAAGAAAGTGTATGGCATATTATTTATGGAAATGCCTGAAAAACTGAAACATTTGGAGAATTTTGCTTTCAGTGTCAGCTCTTGAACCAGGAAGTTCTTCATTTGTGCTTGAGTTGTAAATACACCACTTTTCAAAAAACGTTTTATCATTTCTGGTTTGTTTACAATTATTAGTGATAGTTAACATTCCGCAAATGATATCTTAGCACAACTGGGAGGAAATAAATTGAAATTCTGAAAAATTTGTTAGTGTAACCTAATTGTTTTGAATTTTCATCTGATTGCGAAAACACATCAAGATAGAGCATTACATTTCCTAAACACGGAGCACTGTATTCATGATAGATATATGCAAATTATTAACCCTTTACCCAACGTAACGGCCAAAACCGGCCAGCGCTATTCACGAAAATCGCCAATTAATTTTCATTATTTTTTTCATTTTTTGTCTCAAAAACATTGGTTATGAGCCCTCGTTGGAACGAGCGCGTTGCGCTCGTTCCAACGAGGGGTCATAACCTATGTTTTTGAGACAAAAAATGAAAAAAAATGGTCATTCAAGAATTTTTTTTGCAAGTGTCGTCTGCTTTTTTAGGTAAAGGGTTAACAGCCTGATTATTATTCACCACAGAACTGCAGTCATCATGTCTACGTTATCGTTTTGGTTACTGGTGCCGTCTCCGCGTTCTATCTGTCCATTAAGCTGTTTGCCTTTTTTATATCTAGGGGGCAATATCCCCACTCCAAAGAAATAGTCGTTACTGTTTATTGTTTAACATTTTGATTGTATTTAACAGTGCTATTGACATGACCTGGGTAGTTAATGAAGCTGGCGGTAATAATAAAACTGTGGCTCAGAGCAATGT
Source organism: Pictodentalium vernedei (assembly GCA_031216915.1). Lineage (NCBI taxonomy): Eukaryota > Metazoa > Mollusca > Scaphopoda > Dentaliida > Dentaliidae > Pictodentalium > Pictodentalium vernedei. The sequence continues at coordinate 407,341,314 of CM062290.1, forward strand.
GGGGATAGAGGAGGTGTGGTAATGTGGTGAAAATTAGGCGAAAAACTGCCCATAAAAGCTATTCAGCAGTCACAAAGACAGGTTGCATCCATTTGTTGGTTGAAAATTCGACTCAGGGTAGACTCCAGATTATTTTGCCTGAGGGAAATCCATGAGGAGAGCACTCTGAATTTCTCTTAATCCGCTATGCAGTTTCTCACTATTGAACAAGGTTACAATTCTAAACATAGAGCATATGTTGAAACTAATGTCATCTAAATTGGAGATATATTTTTAGAATCAGATATATGATTACATTAGGGTAACTGCTGGACAAGAGAATTTGACGTTTTGGCCACAGAGTTGGGAGTCTGATGCATAGGGGTAAATTATAAAAGGAGTCAAAGGAAACAGTGGCTTCGAAAATTTGACTATTTCTTAAAATGGCATTCTTACATGAAGTTGTTACCAGGCATGTAAAAATCAGACCGAAAAATATAATTTATTTTCAAATTTTAGAAACAGAGATTTATTTGGTCTGTGGGAATAATCGAAAATTCTGCTTTTAAGGCAGCTGGGTGGCTGGAAATGACTGGTACCCGTTTGTTTTATACAATTTTGCTGGTTGAAGCCTTGCATTCGCCAATAAATTACTTCAGAATGTTTGTTTTTGCTTAGTGAGATAGTGTTATATGTTTTAAGTGGATTTGGAAAATGCAATACATATTATGGGTTAGATAACTAAGTTAAAGAATATTCGCATTTGAAGCGAGTGCATGGTATGTCATTGTTGAAAATGCCGGGAAAACTATGGTGCGGAACCTAAAGCAATGATTCCCATACAACTAGATTGCTGGAACGTCAATGAAAAGTGGTACAACTCAATATGCTCCTACCCGTCCGAGATGGCGTCAACTCAATCAACGAATAACTCCCCACCCCCCTCCCTCCCCCAATGGATGACGTTTGATGACATGAAAACTGTAGAAATTACAGCGTAAAGGGTTTCACTTCATCAAACGTCAAGGTGTTTATCGTAGATAAATAACGCTGTGTCAAATTTCCAGTCTCGACACTTGCTTTCTGTTAGTAATAAATACATTTTGTTGTAAAATGTAATATGCAATTTGCATTGCAGAGAAGCATGAGCACATAATCAACACATTATTTCACATACCAGTACAACAAAGTATATTCTTCAAAAAGCGATGGAGCCAGGCGTCAGGAAATAGAAAACAACCGAGATGTTTGCCTTTGCAGTGTGTAGTTAATTCATAGCACCCCCACCTTCCTCTATAACATGGTTGCTGTCACGTAGTGCTAGTGTTACTATTATAAGCCATAGTATGGCGGTCCTAAAAAGGATTCTGGGGGGATCCGAACCAGAAAAAACAGAAAAACTACTCTAGTTCAATCGAACGTACCAACGTACTATATCACTACGTGCTACTATTATAATCTACGGTATGGCGACCCTAAAATGATTCTGAAAAAATTCGAAATAGTACAACTTGTCGGGTTGTTTGTGGTAATTCTACGAAACGGGAAATTGCTCTTGTACAAAGGAACATACCCTCCGAACATACCCCTGCCCTATAAGAGAAGCCATTGGGTAACATAGCAACCACGTGCTCCCTTAGAAATCAAGAAGGCGGCCTCCTGTATACAAAATAGCCGACGGAAATACTTATCACCCTAACAACATGCGCTGTGCATGCACACTAACACCACCCATCACTATGGAGATGACGTCACGAGATGGCCGCTCATGCGGGTACCATGCCAACCAAACGCCACTGGGTGACATGACTATGGCGTCACTTCCCCCTCCGGCTCTCCCTCCGGCCAATGGGGGACGATCTCCACATCGTAAAACCCAGTAATTCATGTCGACCGACATGCAACAGAAAGCAGGCGGCGGGCATTAGTGAAAACAAAATTCATTAACATCCCGCCGCCCGCTTCCAGTCATAGCAATAATAGTAACAACATGATTCTGTCAGGCGTCCTGGCTTATTAACGATCCTTGAGGACAGAATAACGGCCCTCTGGCCCCTTTGCGGCCCGAGACTACGTAATAAACTCTTGGGCTGTTATTCATTCCTCTCGTGCCGTTAATAAACCGAAACGCCCTCCAAACTCATGTTACTGTTATACTAAATTTGCCGACGGCAACGTTTAATACCTGATAACAAAATGATATTTATAAAGAAACACTCTGCCCATGTTCAGTACCCAATTACAAGATATTTGTAAATGGCGCTGCACCCATTAGGACTAGGCCCTTATTGTAGTTAACAAACAACCCAGTATCTAGCATAAGTGCGTGTTCAGGGATGTGGCGACGGGGGGGGGGGGGGGGGGGGGGTGGTCACCCCCCCCCCCCACACACACACACACAATCCTGGCCAAAATTTCTAATAGTTGGAAATTCGGTGGGCAAGTCATGAGTAGTTAGAAATTCCAACTATCTATTTTAGAGCTTCTGTGGTGATGCTGGTGTCTCCTTCACTTCCCAAAATTCCCACTCGGTTTCAAATCGGCAAAAAATCCAACTGTTACTATTTACAACTACAGTGTACACAATATGGCGCTTCATAAGTATGCATGTTGTCAATCGATACGAGATTTCTGAAGTACGTTTACTGATCGTAATAAAAAAATCCTCGAAATGCACTTCAAGATAATCGCATCATGTAAAATTGTTATCCTGAGTTAATTCCATCATTCACACTTACACAATGATGAAACGTCGAAAATGGATCATACCTGCATAAAATCTGATTTAATGTTAGGACTGTGTGAATTGCTCAAAGTTCTCAGCTTGTGCATTTTTTCCGCACATATTCAATTCCCAGAATAATACCAATTGATAATAACCTGATAATTCTATCATAAATGTTTTGGCATTTCAGTTACTAGAATCAATGTTATACCCCTCGTTCCCTCCCCCTAGTTGGAAATCTACCCTACACCCCCGAATCGGAGACCTCTAGCCACACCCCTGTGCGTGTACATAGATATTATTTTATTTAAATTTGCAGTCAGCATTATCTCAGTAACTGAAATTTTCTGATTCTTCACAAATATTATTTTGTTATCTCCTCTTCAGAATTCTCTTGATACAATTTAATAGCAGATAAAAAAATGTTTGTTAAAGTGCACGAACACAACAAGTAATTTAGAACAGCACCTTTCATTCCAGTCCCTTGTCAAATTTATTTCAGTATACTAGTCAAGATTTCCAACATGTTTTTTTTCACATTTATTGTATTTTGTTTTTAATAAGAAAATGAAGTTGAAAATAAAACACAAAGGAATAAACAATTTGTATTCTGCTATTTTTTGCTCGGTTATCAATTAATATTGTCGCAACGTTTTGATCAGTTGACAAACATTCGATTGTTGTGGGGCCATTCCTGTTCGCCCGGCATCTGTTGTTTCCATCAAAAAATGGCCGACTATAGTTTTGTTCTAATTATTCGGACAGTTAAAACGAGAGTGAATTCAGTTCATTTTTCAGACTTAGATTTTTATTCAGACAAAGATGGTAATCAAATATACATTATAATCAAAGTTACAAATATACATTAGTGTTTTACGAGTGTTTTAAACAAATTTCTAACAAAATTTCAGACAAATATACATATAACAGACGTTCACAGACAAATATACATTATTACAGAAGTTCACAGACAAATATACATCAGTGGTTTACGATTTTTTATTATACAATAATAATAATAATTGGTAAGAATAATTCTTTGGCCTTCCGCTGATTTGTCACTGTCCTCTTACGAGGAGGACTACATCCACCCAATCAAAACACAATTCATAATTCCACCCATTGGCGCTTTCTCGAACCCCACCCCCAACTATACAATTGACCGTTTCTCTAATGTCATTTCTCATCCACTTATCCTTCACATTTTCATCCCATTTGTCCATTAGTTTCCCAAGGATTCTTTCTCTACTGGGCAAATATTTGGGTCATTCTAGAATGAAATGCTCCAGGGTCTCCGTTACTAAGTGGAAGTAGGCAAATGTAATGCGCGCGCGCGAGTGTGTGGTGTGTGTGTGTGTGTGTGTGTGGAGGTGTGCTACGTCCCAGATGAGAATTAAATGCAGGAGAAAAAGTAAAACTAATTTGCCTCCTCTTCTCAGATGCAGAATAGTGACTTCATGATACGATTGTCCTTTTGTTAGAAAGCCATTTAGTTTAAAGATGTTTGGGTGTGAACTTGTTGTAGTTTTCTGTGCCACTGTTCAGCGTGATTTGTTGTCCTCTGCACAATAGATTGGTGGTGAACGTCAACGGTTTTTATTTTTAATCGATCATTATTCATTGTCAAAGTGGTAAAAGTCAGGTTTAAATTGCAGAGTATTACATCAAGAATGCTAGATCCATCACTCTGTTATGTTACAAAATACTAGTTAACCAAAGTTTATTAACACACAATGTTATGTTCAGATTTTCGAACTTTAACTCAGCAGTTAACACTGATTTGTATTAATAAACTGTAATTTGTTGTTGCGTACTATCCTTTCAGTACATGATAATTGGGTACCGGTTTTGTGTAATCAGCCCTCTGTTAATCAGTAATCCTAAATAGTATTGCTCAAACTCAAATGATGTACCATTTGAATAACTTACGACCAGTTAGTCCAGGGTGCAGAGTAAACAGAATCTTTGGTCTTTACCCAAATGACCCAATAAAAACAATCCACACCACGAAAGCAAACAAATTGTCACAAGACTCACAATGGTCAGTTTACTTGTACTGAACAGTAACTTGTGTAGGAACAGAGGGAGATTTATGCTAGACATTTCTTGAAATTAGTTATACAAATGAAACGGTCACATAAATCTTCTTCTGCTCACATTCTTCAGAACAATAGGAAATATTTTGGTGTTTCCATTTTATATCAACACAGACGTGTACATAACCATGTATCGTCAGTTTTAAATCTGTAAGCAGATAAGAGATTCTCTCACTGAATCTATGGGAAATGTCTATTAACCAACTATCCGTTGATTAATAGTGGAGATTAGTAGACCGCGGCAATTGATAGTCGCAACAGCTCCATAAAAGAATCACTCATTTTTTGGAGGAACAGTTGAGGCAAATTGCTAGAGGGCGGTTTTGCCTCTGCAGAGGAGAGTTCAGGTTATATCGGTGGCAAGTTTTGGTCAATTTGCTTTTCTTGCAGGACGGTCTGGCCAGATGATGGTTTGGATGTAATCCCATTAATATTACATTACAATACAGGAAGTTGGGGTGTCTCCTTCTCCTGAACTTTATTATTTGATGATAATGAAACACAGAAAATTTTAATTTTGTATTGTTCACACTTTTAAGTATGAGCCGATCAATTGGCACAAAACGATTAATAAATTCAGGGCCAGAATATATGTAATGATTTTGAAGGCGAAATGCAGATTGGACTTAATTGTGAAGGAATAGGCCAGACGTATGTATTTAACGATTTTAACCCTTTACCTAATACGAAAAGCGGACGACACTTGAAAGCAAAATTCCTTAAAAACTAAATATTTTCATTGTTTGTCTCAAAAACATAGCTTATGGCACTCATTGAGCTCGTTCCAATGACGGGTTCTTAAGCTATGTTTTTGAGACAAAAAATGAAAAAAATAATAAAAAACTGAATGGTGTTTTTTGTGAACAGCGCTTGCCGGTTGTTTCCGTTACGCTGGGTAAAGGGTTAACTCAATTGCTACTGGTTCTACTGATGGCGTTTTTGGCAGGTGGAGTTTTGAAGTGCATGGTGGTTTGTTTTGCCACACAAACCAACATAGTCACCACAATTGACCTGGCTACTTCAATTTAAACCCCGCGGGCTATGGCAGTGTGTGAATACACGTGTCCGAGGACAATGGAGGATGAGACCAGGCACCCAAATCCACCAAACAGTCATTTTGTCCTCTGTAAAATAAACAGTATAACGTTATTTGAAAACATGTTATCCAGCCATATTTGATATCTATAAAATACCATAAAATATATACACGTTAAGACTAATTGCCATAATCTTCAAATTGTTATCTCATACATGTATTTCCTGGAAGGTAGGTGGGGTATAATAGACGGCGATTTGGGCAAGATCATAACACTGCAGAGATTCAATGTTGTATATGTTTTAAAAATAACAAAAAAAGAAACGAAGGTTCGGGGATTGCTCAACTCAGATCTTTTTGGATAAGATAGAGACCATAGCATCTATAAGACCAGGTCCATGCCACCTGCTGAGACAAGCTTGCGCGACCACCCAATACTACTGTATGCAAAACAAGTCGCTTTTAAGTCCAGTGGACGTGAACATGACAAATTCTACCCAGAAACTATTGAGAGTCAGTGATCAGACCTCTTCGAACTTTTCAGTTTCAAACTTGAATGATTACATCTAATTTTTGAAACCGATCGTCTGTTATAAATATACCGTGCCCAGTGATCCATTCATAATGCTTCTAGCTTCAGGTCTGTGCTGTTAACTTTTGATAATATTCGGTCCAAAAGTGCACCATTTTCTCGCCCCTCTTCCTGGGCTGGTTTGAATTGCAACATTACTATTGCATAAGTCAGGATTGTACCAAGTATCTACAAAACAACAAAAAAGAAACTGCGATTTACGTTTAACCCTTTACCTAACATGAAAAGCCGAATACACTTCCAACACAAATTCTTGAATAACTATTTTTTTTTAAAATTTTGTCTCTAAAACATAGGTTATGACTCTCATTGGAACGAGCTCCACGAGCTCGTTCCATTGGGTGGTCATAACCTATGTTTTGATACAAAAAATAAAAAAAAAATAATGAAAATTAACTGGCGATTTTTGATAATAGTGCTGGCCGGTTTTGGCCGTTACGTTGGGTGAAGGGTTAAAACAGTTGTCACCTGTTAATCACGTCATATTTTGCCAATGCAAATAAAAAAAAAAACGAAAACAAAAACCTAAAAAAGGAACCAAAAAATAACTACCCAACTGCAGTATATGATTGCGGGTGATGTGAGTTCCTTCATCATTATGTGGGGCATTTTCATCTGCCTGAACCATCTAAAAGCAATGTTATTATTTCTCATTTATGGTTTTGTTGAAAGTCTTTGAAACATTTTAAACAAAAGTTAATTGTGGGTTCAGTGTATGGACACGGACCGGATGCTTAGCGCCGGTCCGGTCCATTGTCCAGGGCTGTAGCGCCTTGGACCAGTCAACATCGACTTACTTTCTGGTAAGGTCCATTTTTTGTTGTCTAAACATGACCAGACAATCATTTTGCATCGATTCCATGGAACGTTTAACAAACATAATAGAGGCAAAACCAAGAGAAACAACAATAACATGCGGATTTGATGTACAAATTTAGGCAATGCTGTTCTTTAACACCAACACGTGTGTTCGCTGCTTTGGGTTTGTCCATGGTTCGAAAGTGCGGCTGCAGCCGATTTCTAATTTCCGAATATTGACAGGACACCAAATACGCGAGGCGATTCCGATTTTAAGACATAGAGCAGTGAGGACTGGACGGGGAAAACCGAGAGCTGGAATTCTGTTGGATGGAATTGTCTCCAACTTAAGTGTAGCATCTCTGAAATTGACAAATCTAGTAAACGTATTTAAGCGCACTCATATATTTAAGTCATACGGTTCTATGAAGTGAATTTGGGTGAAGGGTCCAACATACATGTATACTCGCTGATTATAATTTCGATGGTACGAATCGGCACCAGAATTACAGTTAAAACTAGAAGTCCTGTCACGAATAGTGCGCTTGTCTAGGCTTAATTGCGCGTTGGAATTGCGCGAAATAGCCATATCGAATGGCATCCAAAGCACGGCAGGTTCTCCTGGTTACTCATAGCAAACACATGCAATGTTTCTGCGAATGGACCTCCGGAGGTCCATTGGCTGAAACATTGCTTGTGCACAGGCCACATGTACAGAATTTGATAGCTTTACTAGGGCCATAACGCGTACATTAACGCGCAGATCAACGTGCTATATGTGCGCATTTCATGGCAGGACTTCTCGTTTTAACTGTATCATGATTGCTATTATGTTTGTATTTCACAATGTCGGCCAACCTTGTGTTTGTTTTACAGAAAAGAACACAATACAAAATAACAACTTTGAAATTCACAAAATCTGAAGAATAAAATGCAAGTTAATGAAATGCCTGCATCAGACTTCCCATTTCAGTTTATTTCTTCCCATAAATTTGTTTATTTATTAGATGTGATTTTCTTTCCAGGAGTAGCCTTTAAATAATCTCGGCTGATATAACTTCAAACTCGGCCGATTTGACACCAACCTCAGACGATATAACTAAGCCAGTGTTGACCCTGCTGATGTGTTGCCAATACAGTATAGTCGCTGTTGACTGGTTGTAATCCATACGTGGGCAGTAATGTCCACGTTTGCGTTTTCCAGGTAATAAAAAATCATCATCATCATCAGCAAAGTTTATTTAACCTTTACCTAACGTAACGGCCAAAACCGGCCAGCGCTATTCTCAAAAATCGCCAATTAATTTTCATTATTTTTTCATTTTTTGTCTCAAAAACATAGGTTATGACCCCTCGTTGGAACGAGCTCGTCCAGCTCGTTCCAACGAGGGGTCATAACCTATGTTTTTGAGACAAAAAATGAAAAAAAATAGTTTTTCAAGAATTTTTTTTGCAAGTGTCGTCTGCTTTTCAGGTTAGGTAAAGGGTTGGTGAAGCACCGGGATGTACCCGGAGCTTCATTAATGAAACGTTTGACGATTATTCCTATACTTGGTGTTTGCAATATCAGATTATTGCATGCGCAGAAACACTGCCCTCCCCGTGGGAAGTGACCAGTCCACAGTGGCCGTACTGTAGACGCAACCAAATCGTCTACACTGAAACGTTACCGCAATTCGGCGAAAACAATCAGGAAGACTGGTGTTGTTATGCATAACTGAGTGGTTTGTCGCTGGATATTTGAAGTACGAGGAATTAATAACAGCAGCGAGGAAGACTGCCTGGAGGAAGATAAAAAAGAAGAGAGTTGTACAGAAAAATTCATCTCCAACAGAAATTCAGAGGTGAAAGCAGGACGATTCGTGGAAGTGGGATAAGCGGTCGAGACGTTCAGAGAGCTTAACAAGACGGAGAGGAAACCGAAACTGGACGTTGTGAAAAGAAGAGAAACAATAATCCTGCCAGAAAACTGTAGTAGATCAGAAAACAGTGTGTAATTATTTGTTGTGGTTTAATACATAAATAGAACTTTACAATAATACTGTCAGGTCCACACGAATGGGATAATTCCCGATATTCACTAAAATAGCGTAGATTTTCTTTTCATTGTACGCTACATGACATTTTACTGCGCAATATTCAGCCCAATTCAACTGCAAACAGTTTTTTAGACAATACAAAGACCTGCTAATCGTTCCATTTTGGCGACGTTCAAAGCGACATCATGCACCGTCGTTCTGATGATCGTTCCTTCAATGCGACTTCCAAAGCGACGCCATGCGCCGAAGCGTGACGTCATTTGGGACGCTGCTGAAGGATATTTCTCGATATCCATCGAGTCTATGTTTATCGAGAAATATTTGTTTGATAATTTGCGATACAGCAAAGGCTACTTCGTTAGTTTCATATTAAATTATAACCGTTTCCTCCCCCAAACACAAGAAGTAAAGTTGGCAGACGTTGCTGTTTATAGTCATGTACATGGTGACGCCATTGAAAAGTCCATATTGACTATAGTTATTTATGTATTTATTTATTTATTTGGGGTTTACGACACTTTCGACAGCCAGGCTCACCTTGTATTAGACAGTTTTACGGGTGGAGGAAGCCGAAGTACCCGAAGAGACCCACCGAGCAACGGCGAGCAACTACCAGACTTCCAAACGTACTAACTCCACTCAAATTGAACAACAAGTGCACCATCGACGTGTATTATGCCTTAGTACACATCGCCGCCACGCCCCCACGTGGGCAATCGGGATTAAGTGAATTGCCCAGGGACACAACGCAGTTACCCCTAGCGGGGCTTAGTGCTAAGAAAGTTAACATTTACGTGTATGCGACTCATGGTTCAACCTTAACTCTTTGAACCCTAGTGGTGTCTTCCAAGTCAGTTCAATGGAAGCAATTGGAAGAGTCCATATTTATTATTTGGGGGTAGGACAATTAATATTTTCAACGTGCAGCCCTGGGGCTGCACGTTGAAAATATTGATCGGTCTACCCCACACTTTTACTCGGTAGCCATCTTACATAATGGAAGTATGAGACATCATGTTCCTAAAGCAGAAGAGGACCCTCTCGGATTCAAAGTGTTCAGACAAAAGCAATAACGGAACAAATTTCTTCTTCGTGATATAATCAACGAGGAACTGTCATACTCCCCAAAATTCTAACTCCACACAAGCGGGGTTAGCATTCCTAAGCAATGAAGATTAAGTACTTTGCCCAAGAACACAACGCAGTTACCTCAAGTGGAGAGCGAACCTTGAACCTCATTTGTGAGATTATATGAAAGGCGGAATGGAGTGGAGGTCTATTGATGATTTTCGAACACAAAAATCAAAGAAAAACAGAAAAAAATAACTATTTAAATAAGCACGTCAAGGAATAATTGTCGTATTACCGTTTGAGATGTATAGAATCTAGTAAACTTGAAAAATAAAATTGCGAATCAAACTGAAATTAGAGCTAGCTGCAAAAAAGAATAATTATAACTCGGCAGTTGAAATGTTTCGTGAATATTTGATCGACAAAATGCAGACAACATCTTGGAACAGAATGTAACATAGATGTGTAATGAATAAGCCCACTTTACATATTATATTGTACTTCATCGGTTCAATTCGACCTCGTTGTTCTTTCTGAAAATAAATTGGTTGGTTGAGAGCGGGGTGGTTCCGTGGTCCCATCTCAGGTAAATTCACTCTTACTCTTTTCTAATTGCCGGAAGCGGGTCAATTAGAACATGTCTGTTTCCACAACACGTCCGAGGAACGACGCTAATCCACTCCTATCAAAGATCGAACAATCCCCGGAGTTGTTTTCTATGGCAACGGTTGTTAGTGTCCGTGCTTAGATGAGTTCGCCTTGTAAATTCGAACATGGCAAACAGACCGAAATCGATTTTTTTTTTTATTGTTTTCCTCCAAATAAAACGGGTTTGGGTATTTTTGTCACTTCTGGCGATGACAGGAATTACAAAAGAGATAAACGGCTCTTGTTTCGTTGGACATTGCGGAATTTGACTATGGAAAACAATTGGTTGAGTTCAGAATGTCTAACTCAACAAGAGACGTTTATGTCTTAAATAACTTTCGAGTCTGGCGAATTTATTATACAGGTCAGACCCTCTGGGCACGTAAAATCCTGACAGGCTACATGTGGCTTTAAACCCAGCCAAATACCCGTATATCTAATATTCTTACCAGATTTGATAATTTATTACACACCTGTTCTGTGAAATGCCATCAACAGCAACACTAAATAATGCGGAAAATACAAATCCGTTCCGCACACATGAGCTGAACGGAAATGGTTGACGGAATATTTTTAAATAGAAGCGAAATGTCACTGGAATATTCTACAAATCGTGCACCGCAATTACAATTTGAATCGCTAGCGATAGCTAAAAATAGTAACACGGGTTCCCCTCGCAAATTTGGTTGGCGGTAAAAAAAAATCTGATAGTTCTTACTCCGTGTTCCAGTATGTTATATGTGCCTATTGGCACACAGGACACATTGGAATTCAGCGGACGAGTTGTCAAATGAATTAATGAATTGCTGAGTGTCCTTTTAATAGTTGCTTTTATAGACGTGAAGGCGTGTAATAAACACGGAACGCCACGCACGTGTGTCGGTCTGTATATATTCTTACACGATTTGATAAATAGAGGATATGGAATGAGTGTTTTTCTCATATAAAATTTATGAAACGAGTCTAAGAATTTTCCCTTTTGGCGAGCCTCTGGCGAGCTAAAATGGAAAATGCGGACTAGCTTCATAAATATTTTTTGAGAAAAACACTCATTCCATATTCTATTTATCATATGACAGATACACGCACAAATTAGCCACTTAGTATGACTTTTTAACCCATCACCTAACTTGATTTGCAGACGGCACTTGTTAAAAACATCCTCGTATAACGAAAACTTTTCATTTTTGCTTCCAAAACATAGGTTATGACCCCTCATTGGAACGAGCTCATCGAGCTCGTTCCAATGAGAGGTCATAACCTATGTTTTGGAAGCAAAAAGTGAAAATATAAAAAATGAATGGCGTTTTTCTTGTAGGTAAAAGATAAATACAATATAGCCCACCCTAAATAGGACTGCTAACGTAAATTCTCCCTACTGAAATTATGCAAATGTAACCCAGTTGTATTTGGTTTAGCCAATCAAATTATCCAGTTTTGAAATTGACCAATTAAATTGACGGAAGGCTTTATTTATGACTGATTAATATGAAAACAAAATATCAAATGTTTTAAAGTGAACAAAACGGACGAGTCATATGATAATTAGATGTACGAAAGGCAAGTATTCAGTAACAAAAACAATGGTATAAATTTTATCGGTTTTACCCTACATCCGGTCTGCTGCTCTGATGATCACTAAAATTCACACGACGAACGTGGTGTGTTATTAATTAGTTTTGATAAAATAACACATGCGTTGACTTGCCATCTAGACATGTGTCGTTGTATGCTCTGTGAGATCGCTATTCTATCCGCTATTAAAATTATTATATATGAGTTTCTTTCCAGAACCGCCCTTTATCGGGCTTGGCCGATATGACCACACGGTTGATATTGCGCTGATCTCTGCTGATACGAACCGAGCTACTGTTGCCACCCCCCCCCCCCCCCCTTCCCCTGATGCGTTGCTAATTGGCGTTACCTAGCTAAGGGAGTAGTTTTTGTATGGTGGGGAAATAATGATGACAACAAGTAAGAAGTAGATGGACGAAGAGAAGAAAGAAGAAAATTGTACAGAAAAGTCATCGCAAGCTAAAATTGGGAGATCCGTCGATTTTGGAGAAAAGGTACAGTACAGTCGACGTGGATTGGTCATAATCCACACGTGGGCAATCTGTTTACCAGGTAGTCAAAATCATCATTAATGAAATTTTAATTAATGAAGCACCGGGTTGTACCCGGTGCTTCATTAATTAATTTTCTGATGATTATTCCTGTAATTAGTGTTTGGAATCTAATATTATTGCATCCGCGGAAATATTGTCCACGCGTGGAAAATGACCAGTTCGCGGCGACTGCACTTTAGCATAGTTACCGGAACATATCGGCTTCCCCACTGTTGAATCAAACACGTTCAATTACCTTTAGTAGGAGTAAATGAAGAGGGAACTCCGGAGTTTATGAAAAGAATGAGAAACAACAACACCGACAGATCTGTAACAGATCTGATGATCTTTGATATTATTTGTTTTTGATTTAATAAATATAAAGGTTATAGGTTATTACTTGGTTAATTTCATATCGGTCGCGATATCGGCCATCGATAACTTCAAATCTCCCCTCGATCTTCGGTCTCAGGCTTATGAAAAGTTACTCCGGGCTAATATCTAGAACGATATGAAACAAACCAAGTAATAACCTCTAGGGACAAAGATTAACAAGAATAAATGATGGTATTGGCCGAAATAATCTTGGTAAATCATGGAACTCCACGGTGTTTTGGAAGGGTTTAGTGGTTTACCGTGGTCGGTTGGCACGCTACCATGGCTTATGCTTGCGTGTCATAATACTTTTTTTATAATGGAAATTCAAAACAATCTCCCAAGTTAACAGTCAAATTGTGTAGGGTATTCGATGTTGATATGGTCTGGCATCAGTGCAGCCTTTCAATAGATCACATTAACTGCTTTGCCAACAAACTGAAAAATTCCAGCGGATTCAATTTACGAAATACCACAAACATTAAATTTATTTGAGTCAACGTAAGAAATATTTATTTTGAGACATGAGACCACCGAATTTCTACGACCAATGCCACAAGATATGTTTGCTTATTAAACAATTATGAATGTAGACGACTCCTCACAGTAGTTCTATAATTGCGCTATGTAGTTCCACAAACTGGGTTAATATTTTGATGCCTGGAGGGTAAATTGAATACGTATTGACTGGAATGTCTATAGCTGGAGGGGGGCGAGGATATCAGTGTATATTTGAAAGTAAATGCGCGCAAATTCCACCCGCGAAAAGTGTATAAACAAATAATCCATAACCGCATCGAGTTTCTAAAAAAATATATGTTAATGACACGACTGCTTGTATTTAACTATGAACTAGAGAAATGAATTATCATGAGGTGAGGTCTGAAATGCGATACTCACTGCTAGTATACTAGACTGGTCAAGTACAAACAATCCATATACGGTTATACCCATAGGCCGTCCAGATAGTCGTGATATGAAGATAGATATCTACAAAAGAATGTGAATGAAATAAAGCAAATACGCCTGCTTTGGCCAACGTAAAGAAAACCCAGAAATATACTATGTACGCAAGAACTTTAAAATAACTGTTGCAAGTAGAACTAATATCTGTTTGTTGATTAACAGAACCTAAACCTCTGTTTAGGCCGTTGTTATTTTTTCACATATCTCTATTTATTTATTTTATTACATAAACACCACAAAATAACCCATTTCATAAAAAACCGTTGACATCACGTCTAATAAACGTGTGAGGTCAGAAGTCAGTGACGACATCGTAACATGTTGAGTGAGTTGGTTTTGGAAGTAGAATTACAATTTTTCTCTTATATTTCCTAAACTGATTGCATACTACTGACAGCAGAGGAAATTTGCAAAAACATTAATGAATAACTAATGGCTGAAATGAGCTCGATGACGGTATAAGCTATGTTTTCGATGTAGAAGCGGGAAAAACAATAAAGGCGCTGGTCGATTTTAATCGTCAGGGTAGACAGAGTGTTAAATAACAAAATTGCGAGACCGAAATAAGCTCAACGGTTGTCCGCTTGATCTTTTAATGAACTGATTTCCGACATGTGACACAACAGAAATAGTATAAATCTACTCAGAAAGAGATATGTCTTTTAGGAATGTCGGTTTTATATATGATGGGAAGGTTTAAAAGTAGCATGAGTCTTTTCTAAACGGCACAGGAGAAAAGATAAAACACCGCATGAACTTTTCGTCGACATCAGTCAATTGTAGGGGTAAAAAACTGTCATTGATGCTGTAGATTCCGTAATAACCAAGCATGTCGTCATTGAGATTTGCAAACTGTTACTGTCAAACATATTTGTTTTCTTTATTTACTTGCGCTTAACCCTTTGAACCCAAGCGATCGCTTTTCCGGCCCAGAAACAAGATATGTCATACTTTTATTTAGTAGGATGGCTACTGAGTTAAAGTGTGGGGTAGACCAATCAATATTTCCAACGTGCAGCCCTAAGGCTGCACGTTGAAAATATTAATTGGTCCATCCCCAAATAATAAATATGGATTCTTCCAGTTGCTTCCATTGAACTGACATGGAAGATACCACCAGGGTTCAAAGGGTTAATACCATATGGTCACATCGGCATCTTAGGCTATATCATGATACTTTGATAATAGTTGGTGTCCAGTTATATTTAACACCTTCATCCCCGATTCCATGAGTGGTATCATGTTATATACAATTGTCTATGTGGAAATGGAATAGACTATTATGTATTTGTAGGGAGGTACGGTAATAGTTTAATACCACAGCACCACAGGGCTGTGGGATTAAATTATTACTGTTCCACTTTCCCAAATTGGTGTTTATTCTCTCGATTGCTCATGGACGACCAGCCTGTTCACTACGCAAAAAAAATATTATGCACTATGTGTTGAAAGAGTTAAGTTAGTCTAAGACACTAGTATGAAAATTACAAGGTAATTAATTTCGAAAAATGAATAATAAATAACAGTTTAAAAAGTGGAGATTCAAACAATTTGTTAAAACCTATGTTCGATAGAGCCCGAGTAAATGAATAATGATGACAAAATCTACTAAAGGGCAACGCATTTTAAAATTTACTAAAGATGTTGATTTGGACAGGAACGACAAAAACATTCGTTTCATATAATAGATCTCGAGGACACTACATTATACGGTCTGCAAATGACAGACGAGTCAAAGTAATTTAAACGTATGTGCTCAGATTACACCACCGGAAACAAATTTAGGTCGCATATATCCCCGATAAATACAAGAGCAACGTGAAACGCGGCATATATTCCCGGCGGTGGCCATTTTGAATTGGCTGCTGGACCAGAATCGAAAGGAAGCCTTGTATCAGTCTTCCACAAGTAACCCCTAAAATTATGATTTGATCAAATGAGCGGTTCTTTAGTTATTGGACGGAAGCCAACAGTTGACTGGCGGACGGACGGACGGACGGACGACGGATGCGCGGACGGACATGGTAAAAATATAATGCGCCCGAGACGGCCGGGAACATAAAAATTGAGTTCATTATAATGACCTACTTTGCTGCATCTTTTGCTCTGGTGTTAATGGAGATACTAACGCGTTCAGGGGGCCAATACTGTATAACTTTTACAATTGTATTTTCTAGAATTGCACTTACTTGTTATGACTTTTAATGGGTTTAAAACGAACTGTTAGCATTTCAAAGATCTTTTAAATGCAAATGATTCATTTTAGTCTGTTAGATTAACAGGTAGAAAATACAATTCTAGAAAATACAACTGTAAACGTTTCATAGTATTGGCTCCAGGTGACCAGCATAACTCGACATCGTCCCTGGCGAGTTAATGGTGGATAGGTGCATCACATTCAACAATCCACATCACACACACATAAATATTTATATCGAGACCACTGATATACACGGGTATTTGTTTTCGTGTAACTACAACTCAATGGCTGTACCAGACACAGCGTGATGATACAGTCAATTTTTGTTACAATATTCCCAAGATTACGATCCTTGGTAGATGATGACAAAGTGACTAACGTTTCAGTTCTAGCTTATAGTAAGATATCTCAGATTTTAGCGCTAGTCACAACTGTTTCACGAATGTTGTGAAGCCTTTATTACAGCGGCTACAAAACATCCGAGGAACACATCATGTATCAGAAGTGTGTATTGTTTACCACCCATAAAAACATAATTATGTTTTCAGTTTTATCCGCCCACATGTGACATTTGCTTTGCTCTATCTGAAATGTTCACGAAACCAAAACCACATACCGTATACAAGAGAAGAACCATCAGACATGTTGCTGAGTGAAACTGGTCTACGCTATCCTTTGGCGTTGCCTGGACTTTGAAACTGTTCGATGACGCAAATCTTAACCCTTTCCTAAAGGTTCGGCCACAACGATTCGCGTACTTTTCAAACCAAGCAGTCGAAAAATAGTTTTTCAAACAGTCCATATCATGTGACCCTTATCGGCACGATCTCGACGAGCTGCTTTCAATGATATGGTTTTATTGAAATATTCTGAACAATTTGAAAACAATTTTTTTTTAAAATAATAAATGTTGATATCGTTTGCGTTAGGTAAATTGTTAATAGCAATTCGACTACCACTGAGCAACAGTCCAGGAACATAATTAAGGGGTCGTCCAACCTAACTTTGGTCACTTTGTTGACATTTTTACCAATGTCTCAGAAACAGATAAGAGAAGTGAAGAAAGGCAAATAATATATCAAATTAATGAGTAAAGAGCATAAAAAGGTATATATAAATGTATTCAGGACAAAAAGTGAATTTTATGATTTTGGAGTAGATTAATTTGCCAATGGCTTAAGGAATGAACCCGTAGAACCACAAAATGACCGTTAATTTGAAAATCGTATCCTCAGTGTAATGATAACATACTACAGACTCGGGGAAAGCAGTTTCATGACACACCCTTTGGTGTGATGGGAATGTTGTTATGCAAAACCCCCAACACGATCATGTGATTACATTGTGTTTTTTGCCGGAATTTGTATTTTGGATGATCTGAAGAATACAGGGACTTGATCCCATCTTTTATTTTTTGAGACAATGTATGAGGGGATTCGCAATGACGTCACAGCAAATTATTCAGCTGTTCATGTCAGTCCTGCAGATATATGCTTTGAAATTCTTTCTACCGCCATCTATGTTCACCCCGTCGTCTTCCACTATTTGTTGTCGAAAATCTGAATCATTCCGCCCTTCAAAGATAACCTGAATCACTTGTAAAAGAGTCACCGACTGTATAAAATCTAAATTATACACGTAATATTAAGTAATATTCATAAAAAGTAAATTAAATGCCCCAGAAAGTACTTTTGTCCGAAATATATTCCAAGTGAGTTCGAACTATACTGAGCATGTTGATTATTTATTTCCAAAAAAACAAGCATCTCGTCTATGGCTGAGTTGATGTCTGCAAAGCACTGGTGGAGGGTGGGGTGAATATGATGCATAAGGTTCGATTGGGTGATGACGCGAATGTAGGTTTTTCATTCATACAACCAACCAACACGATCGTCGATCAATGTCTTTTGTCATCGTTTTGGACTGACAAATGTGACAAATCTCCTTTTTCCGGAAATGTTCTCCCACTTTGCATATCATAATGAACATCAACAGCGGTCAGCGTGGCCGCGATGGTCAAAACCCAAACAAATGATCGAATTTATTTCCAAAACTACCCGTATTTGAATAGTTCTATGGGTTGAGGAGGCCGGGGTACCAGCAGAGAACCACCTAGCTATGGCAACTGTCAGGCACCCCAACCTACTAACTCCACCCAAGCAGGGTTTGCATTGGTTGTTGACAAGTGCACCATTGACGTGCAGTACGCCTTAGTACACAACACCACCGTGCCCCCACGTGGGCAGTTGGGTTGTTTTTTTTTTAATTTTTATTATTAGTATAACTAGTAGTAATACAGTAGCAAGCCTGCAAATAAACCCTAGGGCAAGGATAAAGACATAAGCAAATACCCTAAATGTCCCAAACCAATAGATTGGTGCATGTCATAATGTCCCAATGTGAAATGCCATGAATGTTGGTAATTGATGACCACAATGACTTTATTTAACGATTGAAATAAAAAAAGGCTGGGATATCACCAGTGACTGTCGCCAAAAAACGTAATAGGGGATCCCCCCCCCCCCCCCCCACACACACACACAACACATATGAATGGGAAATCTACTGGATGTGTCCTTTCTCAATATGCTAATAAGTCACTGTGGAAAAGTAGAGGTGATAATGGTTATGTAGGATTAATTTGATGCCTATTGAGTAGCAATATACTTTCATGTACATTTGATGTTTTTTTTGCAGTGAAGAGTTATTGTTACTCATATTTCTTCTTCAACAGATGACATAAGTATATTGGTGTTCAGGGGTAAGAATATTTACAACTTACGTTACTTATTTATAAACCAGACTGACTTAACAAGTTAGTCACCATCAAATTGATGCATGGGATAACAAGGGGAAAAAGTGCAAGCCACTGCAATGGGTCTCTAAATATATTTGTTCAACTATGACTTTGCAGTGCATTCTACATAAGAGGGTATCAAAGTTTCTACCCAAACCACCACACTGATACATACATCATTACATTGGGAGACACCCTTTTGCCCTTCCATACTTCTTCTAGTGGACTCCTTCGAATTGACCTTTGTTGAACTTCCCCAAATCAAAACATAAACAGAAGAAAATGACTGCCTTCAATCAGTGAGCACTCCACTTATAACATTTGGTCTCACTCTTTATTCCTTTCAAGAATTAGGAAAAGATTTCTTTGAGTATGTACTTGAATGCTTCTAGAATACAGCTGTAACTTTATTTTAAGGTATTTTATTGTAAAAAAAAACGTTCTCTCACTTATGCCATAGCAGACTTTCAGGTGTTGTATTATACCACATGGCAGCAGTTCCATGGCAGATTTCAGTTTCCACATATTACATGTTTCATTCCAAGCATTTTGGTATATAATGCATTGGGGTAATTAAGTTTCGGCCGTTTTTAGACTTTGAAGAAAAGTACCTGAAATTTGACCAAAGTTAGGTTACACGTTCCCTTGCACCGGTATTGAACAACTAGCCTATACGTCCAGGAGGCAGTTAAACCCTTACCTAACATAAAAAAACATATTCGGTCAGCTCTATTAAAGAACATCACCATTCAAATTCGTTTATTGTTTTACCTGTTACCACCAAACCAAAACCTATGAAGACTCCCCGATCTCTTTCCAGCAAGGTGCAAAATTCCATGTTTCGGGACAAAAAAAAAAAAGAAAGAGGCGGTTATCCAAATTTCGAATTATTGTTTTGCAAGTCTCTTTTGCAGTCGAGTTAGTTGAAGTGTTAAAACAAGGAGACCTGTTAAGTTCGACATTATAATGTTGAGGCATTCCTGGGAAAAATAATTCACAATATTGAAAAAGTAAAAGATGACAGTGTCCTAGTTTCTAACTTTATTCTTTCCAAATTTCAGACTGACTGACAAGACTATGTGGCCGAAACATGCTGAGCAATACAATAAAATAATGAGTGATAAATGTCTTAGAGTGGACTCCTTATACACGCAAACACCATGTATTAGTGAATGTATCTTATGTGATAGTTGTACTGCTTTGGCTATTATAGGCACCACTCAAGCCTCGGTTAAAGAAACTTCGGACAACAAAACGTTGTGAGAAATGTATTATACTAATGCCTGGCCAGTGTCATATCGTCATTTGTGTGAAACAAGGCGTTATAACATCTCTTTGTTCTACTCTAGAGAGGCAATCTCGTTTTGCTGGTTACGTGGACGCCTCAGTATATCCGTTAACATACCAAGGTCCCCCACAAAACATAATTAATTTTAAATCCTCGGTATTTACATCCCGGTTATTGATACCAGAACGGATGCATGTTAAAATAGTAAGGGTTCCTTGGGATAGTGCAGTAGTGCCACTCTGAACACCCACGTACCAATAGGTCGGAGTAAAACAATACACCTCGACGTTTACATAACCCAGTTTTGTGTAAAGTACTGCGTTTTTGTATACGCAAAGAAAAAAGTCAAGCACCTCAAATAAAATGAATGGTAACATAATAATAACACTTGCCACGGTTCATTGAAAGTCTGTTGCTGGTTATGTGTATGATTATATTGATGATCCAAGAACTGGTTGTGAACGTGTATTGAATATGTCCCACAAATAGGTCACGGGAATGACATGTACCAAGCAGCCTAAGATTTTTCCAAAATGCATTATGTGCATGACTCAGAATTGGGTATTTATAGTGCCTATTCTTCAATGTCCAATCACTATCTGCCACCATTACATGAAGAATGATGGCATATGCACACAAACTGCAAATTATTGGTATACCTTCCACCGGTATGTTTTCTTTAAAGCAATCGGTCGTCAACTCTACAATCATTACACAGTCACCAGACGTCTTGTGAGAACACACAAGTAAACCAATGAGGTGAAGGACCGTCTACGATCAGAACGACCTTCTGTGACAGCACAACCAGAAGCCCTTACTTCTGAGGATGGTACGACAGCAGATATGAAAAGCATATTCTGGCCCAACAGAAATGCATTTTTGGCCCACCTCAAAATTTAAGGTTGACAGCAATGGGAATTTAATTTAGATTGATACATTTCCTTGCCCAGATAAAATCGGAGTTAGTCAATTTGCACCTGGACCAATATTTCGACTAAGGTTAATCGAACTGGGATTTTGTTTGTGAGAATAAGAGCTTAAGTGGCTCAGAAAGGAATGCTCTTTTTCAATGTAATTTTCCATAGGAAATTGTAAAAGTGTCAAGATCGCTGGCCTAGGATATTTGCAAAAGCGAACTGTTCTGCAAGTCACTCAATTTTCTCATGGGATTTGTATTTTCTCCGATCGTTCCGAAACGACGAAGCCGAAAACGTTTCTTTTCCATGGACTTTTTCCATTGGAAATTATAACGCGCAACGTTTTGGGCACCGTCAGAATGGCGATTTTGCACACATTGTCGTTTTTGCCCCATGTTTTTCAAATGGGGATTTTGTTATATTTGCGATTGATGTTTCACATCGCCGAAATGTGCGAAATTAAAAATATGAACTCGCCCTTTACGAGCACTTTCATTATTTTTGTTTTATCTTAAATATTGACAAATAAAAAAATTAAAAAACTTAAATTTTAATTTCTAAAAAAAAAAAACAAAGGATAAAAAGGAAGAATATTTAAAAAAAAAAAAATTTTTTTTAAAGATCCTACGTTGAGAGACGAGAAGGTTCGTCGATTTGTAGAACTGAAGAGGAATTTATGACTAAACGAATGGGAGAGATTAAGATGAAACGAGAGATGAGGAAGTTGCTCAAACCTGTGACAGAAACTCAGGAAGAAATGAAAAGAGAAATCATCAAAGAGTTGAAACCATTGAGAGACAAATGTAGGACTCCTAGTTACAGACCTTACGAACCTTACGCTTCGACTTACACGTTCTTTGGTCAATCTCGTTATACACCATCGTCTCCCGCATACCAACATCATCCTTCTGTTCACTATCTTCTGCCGAGTCCCCCGATATAGATAAAATTCAGACCGATTCTTAGAGTGGACTATCGACGGTTACAGTGAGTACGATCGGCGAACCGACGGCAGATGCCAGCAATATGAAAATCGATGATTACGCGAATATATGTAAGACGAATCCGTTGAATGTAGACCCTGTACTCGGCTTGCGCGAGGGAGACGATGGTAATCTCTACATACAGTTAAAACTAGAAGTTCTGTCACGAATAGTGCGCTTATCTAGGCTTAATTGCGCGTTGGAATTTCGCGCAATTGCCATATCGAATGGCATCCGAAGCACGGCAGGTTCTCCTGGTTACTCATGGCAAACACATGCAATGTTACCGCCAATGGACCTCCGGGTTAACCGGAGGTCCATTGGCTGAAACATTGCTTGTGCACAGGCCATATGTACAGAATTTGATAGCTTTACTTGGGCTATAACGCGTACATTAACGCGCATATCAACGTGCTATTTGTGCGCATTTCATGACAGGACTTCTAGTTTTAACTGTAGGTGACAACAGGTGGAAATAACCGACGATTATAATCTCATCGTGGAAGGTCGAGGATACGATGGGCACCAGAGGGTTGTGGAATCTGCTCATGTTGGCTAAACCTAACGAGTATGAGGAAGAGGATTACAACACGTACGACGATCTCCTGGTTCGTACGAACGTCATGAGAAAAAAATAACGATTCCAGAGAAACGAAACCGAAAGAAAGCAGAAGTTCGAAGTGGAAGAACGTGGTGAAATCCATATGCGATGCGAATAAAACGTTCGTCATATCGGTCAACGGAATAGAATGACGACCACCACGTCCATTCATTTTAGTGAGCATATGCGAGGAATTGTTGCAACAAAAGGTGTTGAATAGAGAAACTTATACATCGACCATGAACACGTTTAAAGGGGACATTTAAAGGAAATAATAGCAAATAAAATAAGGAGCAAAAAAAAAAAAATTTAATTACAAAATAATTATTATTCAATTAAAACAACGAAATAAGACGAAAGAAACAAATATGTTAGTGATAAATATACAGAACCACACTTATGTTTGAATGGGTTAACGATTACTGAACGAGAGCGAGAGGGGCAGGGATACCACGAGAGCCGGTAGGCTCGAGTGGTTATCCCAGCGCCACACGCTCGAGTTCAGTAATCGTTAACCCATTCAAACATAAGTGTGGTTCTGTATTTATTACACACCCAGCCCTGAAAAAGAATTCACTGTAATTAATCGCTAATTTAATTAAATAGTCGACGATTTGAACGGTTGAAAGAATTTTAGAGAGAAACGGGAAATTTTGTCAGAGAACCAGTCTTAAGTCTTTGACCTTGCCACTTGTAGAATCGCTGTTGATTCATTTTTGTTCCCCCAAAAATGTCGGTCCGGCAGGGTCCGGCCACTTAAAACTCAAAAGATTTCGTTCATCATATCAGACGTCACAAATTATGAGGTCTGAAATGTGTTTTCAAAAGTGTGTGTGCAGGCATCATTATATCTGGAGGATGGAAAATGTACAAGGATTTTAATTTAAATACGGTGCGAACAGGCCGCTCTGTTTAAATTTCGTGCTTTTTAAACTGAAAGTGAAACTAAAATAGAAGTTTGAACTCTGCTTGACTTTACATGCACTACTGCCACTTAGTCTAGGCTATCGCCTATCGCATGAGGACATCGGTCATTTCTGTTCTGCACTGTAACAAAAGTACACATTGGACGAGAAAAGACATTTTGTGCAATAAATTAACCCCCCGGGGCAATATTTCAATCGTTCACAGTAACTGAGGCAGTTTGAGATTCCATTCTGAGTGAACTTTGCAGTCTTGGTAAGTTAGCACTTTATTTTTCAACATTATAAAGTTTCTGACTTGAAATTTAGCCTTCTTTTTTATTTACCTCAAGTCTTGATAACTTTTGTTTGAAATGGGCTGCACTTACAAAATAAAGGCTTTAGGTTGTCCACATTTACTACAGATAGGCATGTATACAAAGGGAGAAATATATTGCACAATAACTGCAAGAAAATGTCATGTCTTGTCTCCACAAGTAATTTAGTTTGTACACCTTTTTTTACCCCCCCCCCCCCCCACCCATCTATAACCTGACAACATTTTCTCGAAAGCTAATGAAATGAGTATCCAGCAGTCTTAGTCAGAGGCTCAAAGAGAAATAAGGGGTGGGGGTGTTCTCGCAGTAGGCTCCAACTTATTTTGGTTGATAATATTTTCAAAGATTGATTAATGTTGACATTATTTTGTGCTAGTAATAAAACTATACTTCACCAGTTTGTTATCTGAACGGTTCTGTCAATATTTTTTTCTTGGTATCTGGTTTCAAAACAAAATAAATTTTTATGTGTCTGCTCCATTATCTTGTCAATCTTAAATTTGGAATTTGGTATTCTGAATTTGCATTTAGTAAGAAGTTTTAAAGAGAACTGATAGAATGTGACTAATGATAGGCTTTTGGACATTTTCTTGGGGATGGGGGCTGACCAATCAAGCTGCCCTGAACTATTGTTTCAAAATCAAAATGCAGACCCTTTCCCCGAATTTGCCTATGAAAATGCTCTGCCCACCACCCTGATATTTGCCAAAATTATAAAAATACCCCCTCCCTCAGAACAATCTGTTCTGAAAATACCAGTCCCTTTCAATGAAAACTGCAAAATTAGCTGCTTATTGATGAAGGGGGGTGAAAGTGCCGCAACCCCTATCCCATCTCATACACCCATGTAGCTAATTCATATAGGTGACATTCAATTTAAGTTTTGTTGCTGATAATTAAAGCAAAATAATACCTCTGTGTAAAACAGAAATACTAGCAAATAATTCTTAACTAGTCATTTAAAAATACACATCAATCTGTGTCTGGAAAATATTGTCATATTGACTGTGTTTTAAATATTCTAATAATTATTTTTGAATTTCATGGAAGTCATCTCATAAAATTGACAATATTGCATTCATCAGACCACATGTATTTACCACCCCTCCCCTCTTTGTGGTCTCATTCCCACCCTACTCAAGACCTTTCAGAATTTCAGTAGTGGGTAGCTGGTAACTTTTTTTTAATTTCCCCAGTACAAACTCCAGAAAAAGTCATATTTTAGCAATACTACTTTCCCTACTCCCCCCCCCCCCCTCCCCCGCAAAAAAAAATAAAATAAAATAAACCAGTTGCCCCAACAGGCAACACCCACTAGAACGTAAAAAATCATCGGTTCCACAAATGTAAACTACTGAGTTTTCTTATAAAACGAGGCTTTTCATTCTTCCGAATTTATTTACTTTATTGAGCTAGTGAGTAGTGTAGTGTGGACGGAGGGGAGGGGTGGTAAGGTGTGGGTGGTAAGGGTGGAATTGGTGATAGATAATCAGTAACTGCATGTACTAGCTGCCAAACATCTCAAGGCGCTTTCGGCGTATCGCCGTCTGTTTTACCGCTTCATGGTAACCAGTTTTCAAGATTGATTTAGTCTTGCTTCCTGAGAACTACTTCAACTTAACAAGCTCGTCAAAGTATGTTTGGGTTGGCAAACGTGCTGCTTCATTGCCGAAGAGTGAATCGAATAGGATTACTCAGTAGACGTCGTATCACTCGTCGGCAGCACGCAGCGGTGAGGGCAACATTGTAACAAAATTTTATGGGAACTATGCAAGTGGCTGGCTGAAATATCGAACCCAATTGGACTTTTTTGCTCCAAAATTAATCAAGTTTTCCTCGGTTTTCAATAACGGAGCAAAGGTTGAGTTTCACTGTTCAATTTCTTGGCAGAGATCATGTGTCTTTCCTGACTTTCAATCGTTTTTAGCACAGTTGTGCATCAAACATTTTGGTATGAGAATCGGTAATTCCGACAGATAAATATAGCCGATGGTTCTCATTGGTTATGTTTCACTGAACGCTGCAAACTATGAGAACCAGTCTATCGAGAGAACTTGTGCACGCGAAGGGTACTTTTTATCGGATCGCACTAGAGCTTTCTGTTTAAAATTACCGCATGCCCCTAAAATCCATGTGATCGTGAAAAATACAGTCACGGGTGTGTAATAAAGAACAGAGACGTGAGGAAGCTCGGAAATGATAAAACGTTCAGTGTGGAATGGCAATTTTAGGAAAATGCGAACGACGTGCTGAATCCTCGAGACTTGAATTCAATGCACAGAAATCTCATGATATTCGACGACTTGATGTTGTAGAAACAGAATCGGTGCGAATTTTACTACGTTCGAGGACGTCATAGCAGCGTGGACTGTTTCTATCTATCTCAAAATTATTATAGATTGCCGACAAACCATAAGAGAGAATGCAAATTTCCTATGTCTGTTTCATCAAGGTTTTAAGAATCTCAATCACATTTACGACGATCACGTGGCGAATGACATGAGCAAAACATAATTCAAGAGAATTTGTAAGTTCGTGTGGGATTCCACACCTTATAGTTTTGCGGCCATCGATCTGACGTGTAGTAAATACTATGGAAAATATAAGAATGAATTCAACGATTTTTGTATTCGTATGATTCCAATTAATAAATGAGAAGAAAAAATCATATTAAGTTGAAAGTAAAAAAACAACAAATAAAATAAAATATACAATTTTTACAAAATATTAAAAAAAAAAAAATTGCGATAAATTATAAGAAAGGATAGTCGAAAACACGAAAAGAACGGCCGATGATATGACTGCAAAAATTATCCTTTCGATTATGGTTAGTAATGACAAGACTCGATTCATTACGAAATTCAATCCGTCGATCGATTTGAAGAGGGATAAGAAGTACGAGATGGCACTTGTAAATCTGAGACGGACTATTCATTTCCCAATATCCCGGAGTAAAATAATACGTTAAGATATTCGAATGGAATGCATTGGTTCACGATTCGCGTCCCCAAAGGTAGTTACAGCATAGTCGATTTGAACGAACTCATACAGACTAGAATGAACATTGACGGTCAAGACGGAACTGCTATCAACATAACTGTCAACGTCAACACTCTGCAAACGATATTGAACATGAGAGAGGGTTATCGAGTGGATTTTAGAGGAGATGACATCTTTGAAAAGATGTTGGGATTCGATCGGAACACGTACAAAAGACAGGTGACATCGAAACAGGTGGTGGACATTCTCTCTGTCAAAAGTATTTTAGTGAACGTTGGCGCATGCATGAATGGTGGCACTCAGGCCACGATCTACTCGGTTTTTTCCAGTGGTTTCTACGGGCTGCAGGATCCTAGAGTAACCTCGAAATCTAGTCTATTTGCGTGTGATAACTGATACTTTATACAGTATTAACACTGAATTAATGGATCCAAATGGAGAGCTGTCAGATCGTCGCGGTGAACATGTGACGATGCGATTTCACATAAGAGAAATTTAAAGAAACAAAATTTGTTAAATAAACTAATATCACATGAAACGTCGTTAGTTTCGACGTAACAACCCATGTCTTATTTCCTGATTACCAACTAGTGTCTAATCGTCGCGTGGTCCTATAGCAGCAGCATTGTATTCGTGTGCGTAGTTCACATGACGTCAATTACGACAACAGGTGCAAGTAAAGCACATTCATGACGTCATGGTGTGAAGCGTCTGAGCCAACTAACTGACTGTCGGTTGTTTTGGGAGAATTTCGAGACAATGAATTAAATAAAAAGTGTAAAAAACATTCGAAAATTCATGTGATATACAGAATCTTTAACTCGTGATATTTGGATATAAGATTTTTTGAAACTCGTTTGATGAATTCGATTCACAACTCGCCAAGGCGAGTTGTGAATCGAATTCATCAAACGAGTTTCAAAAAATCTTATATCCATACATCACTCGTTTGAGATCCTCTATTTAAACAACCAAAAATATTTTTTTTCTTTTTTTAGAGAGTAGGGAAATGACTTAAATCAACAAATTTCTTTTTTTAAAATAATTAAATGAATTTCTATATATAATAGGAAGTAAAAAAAAAGTTAAGAGTTAATACACACAAACTGCATGTTGATTGTAAGATAAAAAATAAAACTTAATAAAACAATAAAGTATTGGGCAGAGTGCAAGTAGTCCACTAATACGGATAACCTGCGAAAAGTGCAAACTGAAAATAATAGGTTGATGCATCGCGCCACTTGTAAAGTGTGCGGTTCGACTAAAACTCACTTCTTCAAAATAGGTGGACGAGGAACGGTCAACAGACTCATTAATAATCTTCCCTTCGAAATGCATCTGACAGGACAACATCAATTTACGGGACCGGGCAAGAAATTGAACCACGATCTCTGTTATGCTAAGCATTCCGACGAAACGTCGATTGGGAATGAGAAATAAAAAAGAAAAATCACCAATGCATTAGCGAACGAAACGTACAAGCACATAGTGCACAAATTTCGAAAAGAGGGAAGCATTTGCCTGAGGATTGGATCCAGCGTGGGCTGCCGATCTGGTAGACATTCAATTGCTGTCTAGACACAACAAATGTGTGAAATATCTATTGACGGCCATGTTTTCGAAATACGGATGGATGAGAGTGTAGAAAAATAAATCGGGAATGAGTGTGGCTCAAGCTTTGAAAAATATCTTCACCATTTCTTCACGAAAACCTGAAAAATTATGGGTGGATAAAGGTCGAGAATTATACAACGTGCACGTTCATCGAATTGACGACATATTTTCCACAGAAAACGAGGCGGAGGTGAGCGTGGTCGAACGATGGAATAGAACCCATGAAGGAGAAAATGCACAGATATTTCAGGCCAACTCGACTAAGAAATGCTTGAATGTCTTGGACGATTTGATTAACGACTATAACAATATGCGCCACAGTTCCATCAAGATGACACCCGTGGTGGATAGCGATCCCCGACGCGAAAAGGAAGTCTACGAGAATCTCTATCCATTAAAGACGGAGGCGATAAAACGACCGAAATTTGCAGTGGGTGATTGAATGAGAATTGACAAGTGGAAAAATCATATTTTAAAAGGTTATACGCCTAGAAGGATGGAATACATTTTCGTGTCGGTTTGAGTGTTCTACGCAGATCCCATAACTTATGAGAGAGCATTAGACAGTGAAGAAATCACGGGAAAGTTTTATGAACAGCAAATGCAAAATAAAGTATTTTTAAAAAATGAACTAAAAACAAAGAGGGGAACATTTTTTTTCATATAAATATATATAAGTAAGACATGAACAAAATAAAAATAAAATAATTAATTAAACAAAATAAGAGTGAAATAAAAAAAAATGAAAAGCATACCAGACATAAGGTATAATAAGAGATGAAAATATTCAAGAGAATGAATTGCAGGAATATTTACCCGTGGCTGGAACTGGTCTCAATAATGAAGGAAAGATTCGACTCAGTATTGAAACGCAACATCTCTTTCCCCACCCGGGCGAAAGTTATCTCCATATAGAAGGACGATTAATGAAAAAGGACGTTAACGATTATGATGACGTCATAACTTTAGCTCATAACGGCATGATGCATCTTTTCAACCGTGTATCACACAAACTCTCAGGTCAAGAGATAGAAACCGTGTTTTATCCAGGTCACACAACAACGATATTGGGAGTTTTGAAATATCCAGACGATTTTTCCAAAATCTACATGTAAAAACCTGGATGAAAGACATTACCTCCTATGTGACTACCGCGAATTTGTGTGCAGGCATGAGATTTAAACGCGTCGCTCAAGCATCTTTGCCACGATGAACTTTCTTGTTTATGATTCCTCTGAAACACAGCTTTCGATTCGCCGACGATTATGACAAAATCGTCTAGGATTAACACATAGTCTCAGACTAGTTTGTAAAAATGACGACGATGTCATGATAGCGTAACGCGGATTTTATTTTTTCCATGACCCAAATCACAATGCAGGCATCCATCATCAATTCGGGATCGGGTGGATTCGCGATTCGATCATCACCCATGTCCAGATCGCCTTCCATCATATCGCCGGTTTTCTAGACTTAGCGTGTCGTTCTGCTGACTGTGCTCGAATCGTATTCCGGATAGTTCTCGAGACCAAATAATTTGTTATCATTAGTGCCGATGCCGGACTCCATCGTTCCTCACAATTGTTTGTTGACATAGAGATCGTTCACATGCTCTTTGAAATAGTTTAAGATTTGGTGAGAGCAGAATCTTTATTGACTATCGTCGATTCGGTATCTTTGTCGCCGAGTTGTTCCAGATTGACGATCTTATTCAATACATCGTTCAGATCGGTTTTCAATTCATTTCTCTCATTCAAAGTATCGACGGTCTTTCATTCCACGATGTCTGCATATTGTTTGGTGGCAGCATCACTCGAATGCACAGGATTTTCCACATTCACCAATCGTTTAGATTTTAAGTCTAGATCATTGGCCATGTTTATCCAGGAAGTTACAGTTAAAACTAGAAGTCATGTCCCGAACTGTGCGCTTATCTAGGCTTAATTGCGCGTAGGAATTGCGCGCAATTGCCATATCGAATGTCATCCAAAGCACGGCAGGTTCTCCTGGTTACTCGTAGCAAACACAGGCAATGTTTCTGCCAATGGACCTCCGGTTTACCCGGAGGTCCATTGGCTGAAACATTCCTTGTGCACAGGCCATATGTACGATATTTGATAGTCTTACTATGATCATAACGCGTAGATTAACGCGCAGACTGACGTGCTATTTGTGCGCATTACATGACAGGACTTCTAGTTTTAACTGTATCACTCACGCAGTGCTTGAAATCTGCAACTGCCTGATATGCATACTTTTTAGTGGCGACGTCGCTGAGATCTATCGGTTCTGAAACGTTATAAAGCTTGTGATTTTTCAAGTTTAGCGGTTCCTTTCAAGGTTCGTATCTTCTCACAAAATGATTGTTCAAATATGCAACAGACACTCCACCATCACTTTCAGTCTTTCTCCTTTTCACAATTTCATCATCTTCATCAGTTCTTCCAAATTTATCGACCGTCATTTTCCAATTTATTTTCATTATTTTATTTTATTATATATATTTTTTATTTCCTATTATTTATATGAACATTTTTTTCTCTCTCTCAATTTAAATCGTTGACGATGTCTTGAAAATGATGTTTCAAAGACCATCTCTTGAGAACGTAGAGACACTAGTGTCCACAAAACACTTGAACGCAAGGTTGCACGCATTCAGTATTGTAATAAATCGACTAGTTTAAATAATCCGTCAACTCTTTGGCTAGGTAGTGAGATTCCGTAACTGTCGAAATCATAATTTCTTCACGCGTTCTTTCTTGAACCACACCACCCAATGTGTGTCCTCACTGGAAAAATCGTCCAGGTTCGAGATTCCACATTCGTTACCATCTCACCATTTTCCTGGCAATGCATCTCCAGAAAAACACCACGAAAGTGCTGTATGTTTAATGCCTTGATTGCATCCAACAGACTGATGTGAGACAGAGGTTTGTTAGGTAAGATGACAGCTTCTAGGGATATGTTCGTATTTTCCATTTTTTAATTTATTTTATAGTTTAATTTATTTTGAATTGTTTTTATTTATTTACCTTTTTGGCTATTAACCCTTTACCTAACCTGAAAAGCAGACGACACTTGCAAAAATAATTCTTGAATAACTAATTTTTTTCATTTTTGTCTCAAAAACATAGGTTATGACCCCTCGTTGGAACGAGCTCGACGAGCTCGTTCCAACGAGGGGTCATAACCTATGTTTTTGAGACAAAAAATGAAAAAAATAATGAAAATTAATTGGCGATTTTTGAGAATAGCGCTGGCCGGTTTTGGCCGTTACGTTAGGTAAAGGGTTAATTGTCTCATTTATATTTCCTGTGTCTTTATCATTAGGGTACAATGACTTATCTTCTAGATTTTCCATATCTTTATCAATCTGCCTTGTTGCATAATCGTTCAATGTTTCTTGAATTTGAGGAAGGATAGACTTTCTGGAATAGTGGCCGTGAGCTAATGTGTTTATTCCATCATTCGATTGCACGATTATCTTATCGTCGACAGCCGATAAAGCAACTTTATTGATTTTTTTCATCTGGATAATGTGCCTGTCGCTTTGTCTAGCATTTAACGTCCTGTAGTCATCTCGATTTTCGAACAGACAGACATTTATTATTTATGTACATGTCATTATTTGCGACGTTTCTTTTGAGACCTTTACATTTCTTAATTGCCTCCCCTTCTAAGTGGTAAGCATACAGTTTCGCCTTTAAACCCACGAATCCGTGATCTGTCTTCGTCCAGCCTCGCCCTTCTTGAATATCCCCACCACCTTTATATTCACGCTCAAGGGAATGTTAGATTTGTGATCGCTGGGATAGTTGCTCGTGTCGAACGACACATCCATATCAGGAGATATATCTCAGTAAAAATCCTCGGTCTCTATCTCGTAAGCCAGACTATCTGTTTCGGTAAACAACAGGTTAGCTTTCGAATCGTATTTCTTCTTGATGTTTCGTAATGAAATCGACACATCAACTGTTTGCTGATGTCTAAAATGCGCGTTCCAAAATAAATCGGTCTGTGGAATGTCAGACGCCTCTGTTTCATATGAACGGCTACTAAATTTTCATCAAAGAGGATTCGATGTTGATAGTTTGGTTTCGAAACGTATCTTCTAAGCTAGCTATCCGTCGTCATCAGGCGAATGTCAGTCCAGTTTCTAATGTTTTCCATCGATTTTCCGTACACACAGTTATTCATAAGTTTAAAAAGATATTTCTCGAATTGGGTCACGGCCTACGTTCTCAAATTCGTGTTAATATCTATACTCCTTGTCATCCAAGGCTCTTCAGCGGATGGTAAGAAGAATGTTGATTAATTTCATGTCATAATCTATGGAAAGTTTCAGATTTTGCAGTAGACTACGTATTTACGAAGAGAGGGATAATCTCTCCAAGGTTCCATTTCAACTTGATTGTCGACCCAAATTTCCCGTTGGTAACAGATGACCCATGGCCCAACCCTATAGATTTTTAGCATCTAGATATATTGAATATTGACTCGGTTCAAGCGCATCGAATCCCTCTTCCATGTAGCAATTATTCACTTTGGCGTATCTATGAGATATTGTTGGCACTCCACCTCTCACATCCTTTTCGAACGTGGGCAAAATGTTCACGTCGGATAATCATTCCGAGTTGATTTCAGTCGTCTTCAACAACGCGACCCAGCCCAAGCCTGGAACCATGTAATACCAAGGCGGATCTAGACCGTAATGTCTCCAACAGACGTCTCGAGCATTTTCGATCACGTCTGCCAGGAGAAGGGCGTCGGTTTTAGTTTAAACAATATTTATTTCCGAGTACAATAGACTCAATAATAGAAAACAATTACAGATGAAATATATATAGAACAAAAACGGAAAATGGATTCAGCAGCAAGCATATGCTTACATGTATGCGAGCTGCCTGCGTCGGTTTTCAGACAGAAACAGTGATCATGGATTTCATATCGAAGATCTTACACTCTTTTTGAGCGTGTTCCTAGTCAAAGTCGGAAATGTTAGAATCGTATAATTTCGAATAAAAATGATCTCTGGAAGGTAGCTTCGACTCGTCGAATCTATGCAAACTGTAAATCTAATTGTAGGGATATTATTAGTTACCCCGTGTCTGATCACGTGGTACGGGTTTTACCTACCCGAAGTCAGCAGTACCCCATGAGGTCGAAGGCCGAATGGGATACGGCTGGCTTCGGGTAGGTAAAAACCCGTAACACGTGATCAGACACGGGGTAACGAATTTATCTATTGACTTTCCGTTTTAAAAGTACAATCTATTTCATGTGTGAACACACACAGCATGATATCTTTTATCTTCCATTATTGAGCCATACAGGTTTCTGTGGATTTTTTGTGCAAAAGAGTTTTTGTGAAAATATGCCGATATGACTAGTATAAAAAAAATTATTGAATTTCTTTTTTGTCTAAAAAACATAGCTTATGAACCCCACATTGGAGGGTACTCGACAAGCTCATTCCAGTAAGGGGTCATGAGCTATATTTTGGAGATAAAAAAATAAAATATAATACATATACACTGTAAAACTGGAATGACGCGTCTTCTATGGGGTATGGACAAAATGTAGATTTCGGAACGAGGCTTCCACTGGGTATGGCAAATTTGTCAGTGGCTGGGCGGATGTATCGTGGGTTTCAATGAATATGGTCTCATACCACGTATCTATCAACCAGTCAAATCAAACAAATTCACTTTAGTCAATACATAAACTCCTTTCCTCAATGCCCTCTCCAATGGAGGTTCGTTTTTAAAGTGATCAGTCGTGATCTCAAATTTCTCCTTTCCTAAATTACCGACTAATTTTTCGACACTGTTCAACATGAATTTAAAACTATCTATGAAACGTGTTTCTCTCCTGATGTCGACTACTGGCATTTCTCCTATTCTTTTAATTAATTTTATATTCGACTATGCATTTCACGAAAGATATGTTTTGTTCACGCGATGCAGTTCGCGATGCAGTTTATATATCCTTCGACCAAGATTCTTCATAAACAGATGACTGACGTAAACTGACAGATTGTGAAATATCACCTGTAAGAACTTAAAATCTCGATATTTTAAGTTGCCATTATTGAGCGAGACTCCTCGGAATTTACCCGCTCATTGATCATGATCTCTCAGTTTCATGTATTCCATGCCGAAGTTTCGGTGAATGATTCTTTACAGATGTGGCTTTCGTTCGCGCTCTTATAGTCTGTCATTTGCTCGTCTGTGATGATCATTTCCACGGGAGTTTTAACCCTTTACCTAACCTGAAAAGCAGACGACACTTGCAAAAATAATTCTTGAATAACTAATTTCTTTCATTTTTTGTCTCAAAAACATAGGTTATGACCCTCGTTGGAACGAGCTCGACGAGCTCGTTCCAACGAGGGGTCATAACCTATGTTTTTGAAACAAAAAATGAAAAAAATAATGAAAATTAATTGACGATTTTTGAGAATAGCGCTGGCCGGTTTTGGCCGTTACGTTAGGTAAAGAGTTAAATCGCTCGTATATTTTTTTTTT
Organism: Pictodentalium vernedei; assembly: GCA_031216915.1. Lineage (NCBI taxonomy): Eukaryota > Metazoa > Mollusca > Scaphopoda > Dentaliida > Dentaliidae > Pictodentalium > Pictodentalium vernedei. The sequence goes on from CM062290.1 coordinate 407,376,914, forward strand.
GATTTGAGATTCCAAATCTTCCTAGAATTGTTGAGCCACATCGTCATCGTCCGACTGTTTCGCGTAGGAATACGCACCCGAAGAATATCGATCGTCGAAGAAATATTTCATTTAAAAACAATAACCAGACGGCGTGTGCTTTTGATATTTTTTGATGTAACTCTGCAGACCGTCGGGCTGAAACGAACTCATTCTGAGCGAGAAACATTCGAAATCGGGATACACCACAAAAGGCATTCTCAGTCTTCTGTTATGATGTATAAATGTGATGTAAGTGTGAGGTTTAGGCCTGTCAATGATAACGCATTGATTTGAGTTGCACTACTCCTCGTGACGTTCCAGCGATTCTTTGCGTTGGAAGGAATTCAAACAGAAAAATCTCTCTCCCTTTTGTCCGCTAGTGGGTGTCGCCAAAAATCGACTCATGATTTTGATACAGCAGTAATGTGTATTATCATCCTTCGAAATTAATAATAAACTAACGCTTTTCTAGCGATTTTTTTTCTGTGAACTAATCCTCAGAAGAAATAATTTTTTTTCGAATCATCATATCCCAAAATATTGATGGAGATTGTAGGATTTTGATTTTCAAAATGATCGATGTCGTGTAGTTGAGTTGGAAAATTTATTCCCCACCAATATAAATTCTTAAAGGTTTCTACGTATTTTGATACTATCTGCGGATGTTTTTCTATGGGATATAAGACGGATGTGACAGCACATTTGAAGCACTGACTGTCTTCTTTATTTTTCACGTTGATTATAGCTTTGTATTTTCAATGAAAAAGGGCAGTTTTATATATGAAAGCGTTCACAATGGACTGAACTTGTCGATATGAATTTCTAGATTCAATACTTTACCGAATCTCCAATTGTTACCGTCATTTTGATATTGCGCTAACGATTATATCATTTTTCATTCATATTGTCGAAGGTATCGGATAACGAAGAGCCTTCGGTCACGGCATTTATGTGAAATTGAAAATAAGCCGTTTTTTCTATGACCTAACCTATGTTCGGACGGATCTTCTCCATCCAACACTTCAATACCATTTTCGTTTTAATACCATTGCACTGCATTCGGCAAAATAAATCCAACACGCTAGTTTTTATCTCGTTTAAGAACATAGAAGTAAAAAAAAAATAAATTAATAGAAACGCATTTTTTTCATATTATATATATTTTTTTCGGAAATAGAAAATAAATTAAAAAATAGAAATGAAAAAGAAAACAAATTGAAAAGAATCGGCTTCACACAATGATAATAAATCAAGTTATTTAAAACCTGATCTAATCCAACTGATTTATGTCGAAGAAATGAAGTTTGAATATAAATACGAAACTTATAGCATGGGATTAACACTGACCGATAATCAAGAAGATTTATTTTCAGATTTAAAAAAAAACAATATCAAGCAGTTCAGTGTGATCTACGGCAAAAACAAAATATATCTGAAAATTGATAAAAGTGTCGTAGATCGACTCGGTGAAGAAGCTCTAAACATTGTGAAAATATTAATGAAAGGAGACATGATGCCACATCTATACAAAAATGAAGAGGGGAAACTGACAACTCGCATACAAATAAAAGATGTGACTTTGTAAAAAAAAAATTAATTAAAGTTATGTTTTCATAAATAATTATTTACATTTTTTTAATTTTGTTTGTTTTCTTTAATTTATTATTATTTTGATTTGATTTTTTCTCTTTCATTTTTCTTTTTATAATTTATATATTTTTTTGTTTGTTTTTAATCATCTCTTCGTATTCGTCTTACGAATGGCATACAAAATCATTTCATTTCCATTCTTCTCTCCTTTTTTCATTAACAAAAAAATGACTGTTGCGATGATAAGTACTGTCACATTCATTTATGCTAACACGTTCAGATGAAGTCTCTGTAAAATCTTTTTCCATACTCTTGAAACGGTTTTGTTTGTATTTTCTATAACATTCTATCATAATATCGTAATAGTTATCATATTTTGAATCATCCATCTTCTTTTTTATTTCAGTAATTTTTGCTTCTCATTTAGTGATTTTTTTTTCTTGATTTTTCTTGTAATTTGTTTTTGTTTTTTTCTTTTACTAAATTTTTTCATCTTTTTTTTAATTTAATGATGTTTTTTTCCCCTTTTACAAAAACGGATATTCTCTATCCAGTGAATAATGCAAAATACGCTCTCAATTGTCAGTCGTGAGATGACTCGCTCTCAATAGAAAATCCGAACAATATAATTCTTCGGGACTCGGGTCTCAATTATGACCGTCGCTGTGCAAATTCTCATCAAGTCGCGCTCGCGGACCATATTTAATACCGGTACGAAACACATGATGATCGCGTCTTCGTATTTCATATCTGACCGTCGTGCCACCCGAACATGCAACCGGAACAGCTTTCCTAAGATGCCCTTAGAATGTTTTCTTTCACGAGATGGGCAAACGTTCTGTAAAACACTTCTGGAAGAAATCCTCGACGGTCTTCTCATTTTCGCTTTTCTCATTTCGTCTATAACTCTATCCATTTTTAAATTTTATTTATTTTTTTTAAAAAAATAGACTTTTACCCTTGTATTGTTTTTTTAGAAATTAAAATTTAAGTTATTTTCTTTTTCTATATGTAAGTTAAAAAAAGTAATTAAATTGCTCTTAAAGGTCGATTTCCTATTTTTAATTTCGATTCTCTCGGCGATGAAACACCAATTACAAACATAACAAAATCCCCATTAGAATAACATGGGACAAAACGACAATGTGTGCAAAATCGTCATTCTGACGGTGCCCAGAACGTCGTACATTAAAATTGCCTATGGAAAAATTCCATAGAAAAGAAGCGATTTCCATAGGGGGGTTTAACCATCCCCTACTAGGCGGGACCTCAGGTGGCGGATAGAGGACGGCCTGCTCAGTTGGGCAGGTTTGCTGTTTTTTTAATTAGCAGGTTTGCTCAATTGAGCTGGTTTGCTCCGGAATATATGAATACGCAGCCCCGGACCAAAATGGTCAATCCTACTTATGCCATCTTGCAGGCGCCTTGTCCTCCAGTGAGGTGCGATCTGAAGGCCTCGGAGGAAGGAATCCTGACAGTTGAGAACAGACTGGGTCCCGGTTAGGACAGGTCTCCAGTATGGAGATCAGGTCGTTAACACTGCTTTGGCCCTGGTCTTCATCGTGAAGATTACCTGTTCAATACACTGTTTTGGCCCCAACTTCGGGAGTAGAAGGATGGTCGGATGGTCCGTTCTGGCCAAGCGGGAGCCCCCACCCCAAAAAGTACTGGGTGTCACGTCGGGGGGCATTTGGTGGTCATTCAATCAGTCATGTATTTTAATCATTTATCACAATTGCTATTGTGTACTGTTTTTAAACACATTTTTTAACCAAATACTTAGTTTTGCTGCACTGTTTGTTTCAGTTTCACATGGCAACCTTAATTGCAGTGTTTTTTATAAAGTGATTGGTTGGATGATCGCCATCTGAAGACATGGCACTTCCACACACGGACCAATCGGCCAGTGGCATACTTCGGTATCAAGACTGGCTGAGTATACTGCTCCATACCAGGTATGTGGGAATACCGGCAATCCGGTGGGTTCACTGCGTGGCAGTAACCCTACCCCTTGTTGGACTCCGTGGTGGGTGGGAGCCGGGGCAGTGAATAATTTATAACATACAATATGGCAAACCAACTAACAAAAAATAAGAGACCTTTTTTAGTTACTGATATGAGGGAGTCTGACTCTGACGATTATTTAATAGCATCTCCGATTCCACCAGAGGATAATACTCCAAAATTTATTTTATTGAAATCAACAGATGAAAATAGGAAATTGGGCACCATTAACCTCTTTGCTCTTGAAAAGGCCATCAAGGGTATTGCGGGAACTGTTAAGAATATCAAAACGATAAGATCTGGGGATATTTTAATAGAATGTATGAAACAAATTCAAGTTCATAACCTCTTGCACACAACAAAAATAACTGATTTTAATGTAAAAGCAAATTACCAAAAAACTCTCAATTCAAGTAAAGGTGTTATACGAACTCGGGAACTGGCTGACATGAAAGAAACTGAAATCACATTAGAACTGAAACCTCAAGGAATTACTGCAGTGAAAAGAATTGAAATTAAAAAAGAAGGAAAAATTATACCAACAAATACATACATCTGTATTTTTGATGGCACAAGACCACCCAGAAATATTAAAATTGGTTACTTGAACGTCAAAGTGGATTTATATATTCCAAATCCACTTCTTTGTTTCAAGTGCCAAAAGTTTGGTCATGGACAGAATACTTGTCGAGGCAAGCAAACATGTCATAAATGCAGCAATATCCATGAAGGATCATGTGAAACTGAAACATTCAAGTGTATTAACTGTCGTAGCAATCATATGTCATCTTCGAAAGATTGCCCTGTCTAGAAAAAGGAAAAGACAATACAAAAAATTAAGTGTGAAAAGCAAATCAGTTTCAAGGAGGCCAGAGACATTGTGTCATCCATGCCTGGCATGAATATATCAACACCATCCTATGCTGCCACATTGAACAAAAAATTACCAACACGATCGGTCGAATGTCAGACACCGTGGACATGGCTCAGCAATAGCGCCATTCCATGTTTATTACAGGCCTTTACAATACAGCATTCAGACAAAGTAGAACCTAAATCAACACAGACACCATCAGCAACACAAACATCAACACCACAGGAAAAAATCAAAAACAAATCTGCAGAAAAAACAGGAAAAAATTAACACAGAAGACAAAGTAAAGGAAACAAAATCCGAACAAAAAAATGAACAAACTAGAAAAAAAACGAAACCAGAATCACAAAATCTAAGTCAGAGTCAGAGACGAAAGCTGGAAAGAAACAAAAATAAAACTGAAAAACAAAAACAGTTCTCAGAGAGAACACCTAAGGCTCTTCAAGACCCTGTGACCCGCAACAGGTTTGAGGGTCTTGAAGAGATGGAGGTCGGTGAATGTATTGATGAAACGTTCGAGCTCTTACGCTCGAACTCCTCTCAGAATAAGTCCCCAAGGAAAAACTCACCGAGGAAACATACTGGGTCTATATCGCCCATACGTCCACCCTCAAAATCACCTTTCAAACATGCATAGTACACCAAAACGAAATGTAATACAGTGGAATTGTCGAGGTTTTAGAGCTAATTTTAATGAACTTGGTCTTCTCAGCCAAAAGTATAAACCTGCTGCTTTTTGCCTGCAGGAAACTCTTTTAAAGAAACCCGAGGCTCAAGATCATTCAGCTTTTAAGCATTATACAGCTTATAATGCCTGGGCAGATGATAATGATCTTCATATTCGTGGAACTACTGTCTTGGTTAGGAACGACATCATTCACAGTTCTGTACCATTACAGACAAATTTACAGGCTGTGGCAGTACGCCTAACTTTAGAGAAAACAGTTACACTTTGTGCTATATACGTTTCACCAAGTAAAGCATTACAACTGAATGAGCTTGAGTTGCTGGTCCGACAACTCCCAACTCCATATATTCTGTTGGGTGATTTTAACGCACACAGCCCCCTTTGGGGTAAATCCTGCAGTCAAGAAGATGCAAAGGGTAAAACTGTAGAAGAGTTCATTACAAAATATGACTTGTGCTTGTTCAATGATGGGTCAGATACTTACCTGCACCCCGCTTCTGGTTCTTACACTTCAAATGACTTAACAATTGCATGCCCTTCTGTCTTCCTTGATTTTTCATGGAAGGCAGAAGATGACTTGTGCGGGAGTGACCACTTTCCGATTGTGTTGGAGAGTGTAGTTCCGGCGGATGATGAGAGGGTGCCCCAGTGGAACTTTTAAAATGCTGACTGGGACACTTTCTCATCGCTTTGTTCTGAACACCTCACACGGGAGAAATTTCGAGACAGTACTGACAAGATTGAACACTTCACCACAGAGTTGATTGACATTGTAAGCCAAGTCATTCCTAAAACCTCGGCAAATCCAAAACGTTTCACTAAACCATGGTTTGATACTGAGTGCAAACAGGCTATAAAAGATCGCAAGACATTTGAGAGGGATTTTAATAAGTCACCAACTACACAAAATTTGGATAGATTACGATAAATCGGGCAAAACAAGACGACTTTTAAAACATAAAAAGAAAAGTACATGGGAAACTTACGTTTCGAAACTAAATCAAAACACCCCCATCACTAAAATTTGGAAAATGATTAAAAAAATTAAAGGAAAAGAAACAAAATCAGCTGTACAACACCTACATGATAACAACACACTCATAACATCAAAAAAAGAAATTTCAAACAAGTTGGCCTCTACATTTTCTAAACATTCGTCGTCTGAAAATAGTAACCCAGAGTTCCTCAAACTTAAAAAACAACAAGAAAAACAAAAGATTAAATTTACATCCAATAACTTAGAGGACTACAACGAACCTTTCTCTATGGAAGAGTTGAGTAACTCTTTGCATAGAGCAAAAGATTCTGCAACTGGACCTGATGAAACACACTATCAACTTTTAAAACATCTGCCTCAAACTTCACTTGCACTATTATTATCTATTTTTAATGACATATGGGTGACTGGCCAGTTTCCACCTTCCTGGCGAAAAGCTACAATAATTCCTATTCCCAAGCCTGATAAAGATCACAGCAACCCTAGTAATTATAGACCTATTGCCTTAACAAGTTGTCTGTGCAAAACCATGGAGAGGATGATCAATGACCGACTTGTCTGGTTTCTGGAATCGAACAATCTGCTTGCGGATGTTCAGTGTGGTATCAGGGGCCAGAGAAGTACTGTGGATCATTTGGTCAGACTTGAAACGTTTATTAAAAAATGCCTTCGCCAGAAAAGAACATGTGGTCGCCATATCCTTTGATCTGGAGAGGGCATATGACACAACGTGGACGTATGGGATTTTAAAAGATCTTTTTAACATGGGGTTGAGGGGGCGTATGCCTCTTTTTATTGACAACTTTTTGAGGGACCGCCAATTTCAGGTTCGTGTTGGGTCAACGTTATCTGATCCTCACGGGCAGGAATTGGGGGTTCCTCAAGGAAGTATTTTATCTGTTACTCTTTTCTCAGTGAAAATCAATAGTATTATTGATGCGATTGAGAATATGGTTGATTCGTCATTGTATGTAGATGACTTTTTAATCTGCTATAGCAGCAAAAAAATGAATCCTATAGAGCGCAAACTTCAGCTGTGTTTGAATAGAATCCCGAAATGGGCTACAGAAAACGGCTTCAAATTTTCTAAGACGAAAACTAATTGTGTTCATTTCTGTAAGCTCCGGAAGCATCACCTTGAAATGGAATTGAAAATAGATGGGAGTCGTATTAATGTTGTTAAGGAAGTGAAATTCTTGGGTTTGTTGTTTGACAGCAAACTGAATTTCACTTCTCATATAAAACAACTAAAGGTAAAATGTAAAAGGGCACTGAACCTTTTGAATGTAGTTGGTAGCACTGATTGGGGTGCGGACCAAAAAACATTACTCCATCTGTATAGATCACTTGTCAGATCAAAATTAGATTACGGCTGTGTGGTTTACGGTTCTGCTAGAAAGTCATATCTCAAACCTCTAGATGCCATTCATAATAGTGGCATAAGAATCAGCCTTGGTGCTTTTAGAACATTTAACATGCTTGTTGAGGCAGAGTAGCCTTCTCTCGAGAAGCGCAGAATTAAACTTTCATTTCAATATGTTTCAAAACTTCTTTCTAGTCCGTCCAACCCTGCATACAATTGTGTCTCAGAACATCAAAATACTGAATGTTTTAACCGTCATCAGAAACATATCCCTCCATGGGAATTAGAATTAAACCCTATATGGAGTCTGCCAAAATTGAACCAGTTACAATAAAAGAGAACCGTGAACCACAAACTCCTCCTTGGCATCTTAAAAAGCCAACAGTTATTTTGGACCTAGCATCTACTAAAAAGTCTGAAACAAATTCTCTGCAGTTTAAGCAGAAATATGCTGAAATTAAGTCAATGTATAGTACATATACAAGGATCTATACAGACGGATCAAAAGATGGTGACAAAGTAGCATCAGCAGTTGTCACTGATGATCATGTCACTTCAATCACAATACCGAAACAAAGTTCTATTTTCACAGCTGAAGTTAAAGCTTTACAACTCGCAATCCAACATATCGAGAATGTACAGGAAAAGAAGTCGATTTTTTTTCGGACTTTCTTTCCTCTTTGCTTGCTTTGATCAACCCCAAGTTGAAGAACCCTTTCATTTTGGAACTTCGTGAGAAGTTATCAACTCTCGTGTCTGACCAATGTGATATCGTGTTTTGCTGGTTACCTGGACATGTAGGTATCGCTGGTGACACCAGAGCAGACAGTGCAGCACAACAGGCTTTATCCAAGCCTCTCACTGATTTTAAGATTCTGTTCAGTGACTTCAAACCACATATCAGTAGTTACGTCAAATCCATATGGCAGGCGGAATGGGATGGGGCAACAAATAACAAGCTTCGTCGCTTCCGACCAACTATTTCAGATCCCTACCTGTCTAGTAACCTTTGTAGAAAGGATCTTGCAGTTTTGACGTGATGTCATATTGGTCATACAAGACTAACACATTCCTTTTTGCTGGAGGGTACTGTGCGACCAGAATGTGTTCCCTGCCAGCAGGTGTTGTCAGTGGAACACATTCTTTTACATTGTACTGATTTTAATCATGTCAGAGGGCAGTATTTTTCTGTAGGATCTCTGAGAGATCTTTTTTTATCGTACGAGCCCGAATATGATTCTCGCATTTTTTAAATCAATCAACCTTTTTAATAAATTTTAAAATTGTTTTTATTATCTTAAACTAGAGTCTTTAAGACTTAAATTCACCAGGTTGATTTGTGGGCAATTCATATTTCTTGTTTCTTCACGCATCACTGTTCATACTACATTGTCTTTATCATTTCTATTGTAGTTGTTTTTACTCATCTTTGTATTTCATTACAGTCATGTCCCTTTCATCGTTTTCTCGCCAAGATGTAGCCTTAGCTGCTGATGTGGCGTTAAGCACCAATAAATAAATAAATAAATAGAAGCGATTTCAGCGCGTCGTAGAACGATCGGAACGCGTTACAAAACCCTATATGAGAAAATTGCTCTAAGTGATGTGCAGAAAGATTCGTTTTCGCAAATATCCAAGACCAGCGATCTTGACACTTTTACAACGAATAGCGTGGAGAACGACCAGGAACGGCCTGAAAAAGGCCATATTGAGGTCTAAAATGGCATCGAACGCCTCCTCCTAAGAAACCATCACTGATGAACACGTTTGGCTTTGTGTTTTGCATTTTTCATTTAGAGCATTGCATTGACCGCCTTTCCTTGGTCTATCATAAGTCCTGATCTGGATCCACTTGAGCACATTCGGGATATACTAGGGCGTCTAACACAAACACATGTACCCTGACTACCCTCCGTAAAAAATATGCGAGAACTGGAAACAGCTTTGCATCATCAATGTCGATAGTTACCTCTGCAACGGATTCGACGAATGACTGGAGGATGCGACGCAGGATAGAAGGTTTTATCCGAGCACATGGAGTATACAGCAGATATTGCCCTGTAACACTGGTCCATGTTCTCTGGCTGTTACAAATAACGTTTTACTCCAATCATAGCCAAATAATGTTGCCTTTTTGACTCTCCAGCTCCATACTAAAACGGGTATCTAATTGAGCTTTAGCAGTTACTTTTTTGGTTCATCAAATCTGTCATTGAAATGATGACGAAGACTATGATTTTTCTATGTTCGTCATTAAGTTTTTGAAGCTTACTTTGTGAGTACTTTGCTGATATCACGCAATACATTTACCATTGTAAAATATCCAGGAGCGCTTAACTTTGTTTCTTTGTGTATATTTACTTATGTAGTATTAATGTTTTGATAGGTGTGTGTTTGTGCGGGGCGGGAGGTGTTTGCGTCTCATTAGACTGTTAGTAGTATTCAACCGATTATCAAAACTGTCCGTTGACCGATTATAGGATATTCGAGCTCACAATCGGCCAATTCGGATACCGATTACGATTGTAATATCGTGCACTACTAGACAAGGCGAGGCTCGAAAGAACTACATTAAATGGGACGTATTTTATAGGTTTACAGTCCGTTCTCTACGTTAATTTGGACATAGTCCACTGTGTTAAACTCCGTTGACACAGGTCTAGTACAATTACCAGTCGCGCACACTTGGGCAGTAAATGTGGCTCTCAGGGCAACGTTTACCACACAAGTGCGAGCAACTGGTATTTTTTACTGCGTCATGTGTCAGTGGAGTGCAACCTTCTCTTTTCTGGTATGAACTGACGATTTCGGCAAGTACGCCCAGTTGTAAGCTTTACATGTCGGTTAACTTGTATATCCCGTAAAAGGTTGCCTAGAGAGATTAAGAATGCACATTGTGGTTGTGGTGGTTATTCAACTTGAATGGTATCATTGACATCATTTTACATTAACAATTAAGCAATTGCAAGAGATAATAAAATGCGGTTTATAAATCGTCACTAAATGTATGGCAACAATCTGTTGGGCAGATGATTCAGGAGAAGGTGCCGTCACCAGTCGATTGCCCACAATCGGCTGATTGAGGTGGCCAGTTCGGACCATCGGTTGAATACTAACTGTAAACAATGAATATGAATCAACAGAATCGTAAGTCACTTTTAATACTGCGGAGAATAATTAAGAAACTAAATATAATCGTACATCTGATTTTATAATTACCTCTTGCATGTCTCTTTTGGATAATCTGCTCATATCTAGTTGATGTAAGGCATTTAATGGTTCATGAATCTGTATGTAGAGAACAAATTAGTAAATTTATTGGTGAGCAACATACAGAACGCCCGCTGTGGATTCGTCACTTTCTTTGGTTGGGCAATATTTCCACGAACGCAATAATATTATATTCAAAACACTAACTATAGAAATAATCATCAAACAATTATTTAATGATGCGCCGGGTACAACCAGGTGATTTATTAATTAAAATTGTGCTGCTGATGGTTTTTTTATTACATGGCAACAGCATCCGTGGACATCACCACCCACGTATAGATTACGACCACTCTACGCAACCGTACTACAATTGAAACTAGAAGTCCTGCCATAGTTTTGTGCACTATTGTGAAGTAATAGCGCGCTGAGCAAGTGCACGTTTTGTCCCTATCACACTGAAACTGCCCCATTATCGTAATTCAATTCCTACAGTAAAACAGTGTGCCCAACAATTCCATACTAGTAAATAGAGGTATTTAACATTATTGCTAACCTCTACTGGGATACATGTATATGTAATGATGAAAATATATATTAAAATTCTACTTCGTATACAGGATGAATAGAGTGGATGACCACTGAATTGCAGCGCCATATATTCTCCACTCGAAAAGTGTTTTTTTTTTGGTTCTTCATAACAGCACAAGAAACACTTGTAGACTTTCATCACATGGGCCGCCGGGTGAAACCCGGTGGTCCATGTGATGAATGTTTACAAGGGCTTCTTATGTTTTGTCCTCCGAAATTATAAATAATCACTGCGATTCAGTAGTAATCAATCCTCCATATGTAATCTTAACAAGAGTCAAAGATACGCCCCGAGGAGAATTGACTCACCCTGGCTTCCTTTTAATCGATTAGCTACCCATAAAGTAGAAGTTTGCAAAATTGCCCCAGAAATATCAGGGTGGCATTTTATGATCCAGTTTTAGGTTTTAAGCCATCTATATACACACTTTGCATTTTTCAGGAAAAGTGGGTGAACAAGTCCCTACCTACATTACATGGAGGGAGGGTTGTCACCATATAACCCATAGAGTGGATGCATCACCCAAGGAACTGCTCCTATATTTTGTACAGAAACGCAAGAAGCACAAGCAAAATTTCAACCAACGGACATCAAGGTTTACCACGCAGGTACATTGTCTGAAACCTTGTTTATATAGTTACACTTTCCAACAAATTAGCATTTATTGCGTGAGAGAAATCTTCACTGTACGGTGATTTATTGATAATACACGTTTCATGTAATTATACCCCTCTCCTCCTGGCTACGCCGCTAGAAGTATAGTTAACATTCTGAGAAGTAACAGTACCTCTGATGTTCAGGCTTACTCTATCGACGCAATCGTAAATTACCGCATTTCTCTTCTTCGAATTTCATTTTTCAGATACCGAAAAAAGATCCCATATCAAAATAGTACCTTTAGAAAATGTCGACACCGACACCGACACTGAAAGTTCAACACCTCCGACGTCAGACTATTAAGTGCCTTGTAACTGCCTACTCATTGACATTTTTGAAGAAGGGGTGATGACCTCTTTCTGGACAGGTCATATTGCCATCGTTAATGGAGGTCGGGATATTGTCGTCCATTCAATAGGGGAACCATACATATTTACAGTGACGCATTCTCTGGTGTCCAAATGATGGGATGTTTTAACATTGTGTCATGTCGCCCTTCAGCAGCGTGCACTTGCATATTATCGGTAACTGATTCACGTGTGATGTCGCCGTAACAAATTGTATAAAAAAAGATCAACAGGTCCAGACAGATGGGGACATTGCGGGCTGTGTACCCATGGAGCCATCAATGATACCTCCCGAAGACAATCCGCACTGTCACACTCAATGCCAAAAACGAAACAGGTCCCAGTTCAATTTTTCCTCATTCCCTAACCCAACTAAAAAGTGTAAGTGTTTTGTTAGAATCCTGTACATCAACATCTGTACCTTGTCGTGAATGTTATAATGTAGGATATTAAACCTTTCACAGCACCCAGCGAATCAGGATCTTACGCTCAAATCGAATCAGGCAAAATGTTCGAAACTGAGTCGAACATCGAATCGAACAGATTTACCAATTATACAGGCTGTCTCACTCGTGTTGTTTATCTCACATATCAACTCGGTATTAATGCGCGTGCTGGTTACACTATACCATTGAACCACAAATACAAGTATATGGACCTATCACTTGTTTCTAAAATGATTAGTGGTAGCATTGTGGCTCAGTGGCAGACTATTGGACGTCTATGTCAAAGGTCCGAATTTCGATCCCCGTCCGGCACGACTCGCGTTGTGTCCTTGGGCAAGGCACTTTATCCCGGTTACTTCCATGGGGGCACGATGACGCCGTGTACTAATGCGTACTGCACGCCGATGGTGCACATGTCTTCAACCGCTGTAACCCTGCTTGAGCGGAACTTGAACAGAGTTAGAATGTTGATGAGCTCACAGTTGCTCGTCGATGCTCGGTGGTTCTCTACGGGTACTCTGACTTTCTCCATCCGTAAAACGGCTACGGTTAGCCGTTGTGCATACGTATGCGACCTTAAGCACTAATAAATAAATAAATACAATTATTAGTAATTTGTTCATATTGCAACTAAGGATATACTTTGTTGGCACGAAATAGTGCATGAACACGGTCATGATTAGCCATGTGAGGAAATAGGAGAGCTTAAACACCAATAAATTTATAAATAAATCAAGAGTGCATGAACTCAATGTGCAGCGTACATTGCCTAATGTTAGAAGTTCTGACACATTGACATTCAGATTACTCGAGGCTATGGGTCTGAATATATCACTACCAAAACGATGATTGACAGTTTTGGCCTAGAACAAAATTGGTGGTATACTGGATTTGACTTCATTCGACAGAGGGCCAATCTCTGCGCTACATTTCCAAAATTCTGGGATTATTGTATTAGATAAGATGATGACCGCCAAATCAAAGGAAAATCGGAAACGGCCTTACATGTTCAATGTTTTGTTAACTTCTGTGTTACTTCCAATCTGGATGTATTGCGAAAGAACAGTTGAGACTCGCCAATAAACCTTTGAGGTTATGGGCCATTAACGACGCGGAAGGTTGCCGCCAACAAAAATCGGTATAGACCACACATGCCGTCACACACTGGAATGATGTCCAACTTGTAGTTATGTTTTTTGAAGAAATATGGCACGCAACTACATTTCAAGGATTTTGTCCGAAAAATGTCCGCAGATGGCTTCCAAAATACCTTTAGCTTGAAGGATAGTCAAAGTTGAGGTAGCAAAATCATTTAGGATCCTCAGAATCGTCTGCCACAACCTCTTAAGAATTCTGACGAGGGTGGATTCCTGCATTCCACACAGGCTGTCACACACTTCAGACAAACCTTGCGACAGGGAGTGGTATTGGTGGCTCATGTATTCCCATTCCCGCTTGTCATTCTGATTTGCAACGCACAAACTTCAGAAGCAAATTTGAGGCGGCTTCTATCCGTCATCACAGGATCAGGTTTATTATTTTGGAACTACCAACCGCAGTCTCGGGCCTACACATCATTGTACAACGAATCCCAACGTGCAATCTGCAGATGCACACACAAGCGGTAGAAATAAGCCTATCTCTCTCTCTCTCTCTCTCTCTCTCTTTCTCTCTCTCTCTCTCTCTCTCTCTCTCTCTCACTCTCTCTCTCTCGCTCACTCTCTCTCTCTCTACCTCTCCCTCTCTCTATCTCCCTCTTTCGTTTTCCCTCTCTATTGGGTGGAGAATATGTGGTTATGTAGGGTTTTTGCAAGAGAGCACCACCTTCATGAGCTCCAGATAACGCAAGTGGGTCCCAAGGTTTCGCTCCATACATAATTTGGAAGAAACTCAGATCAGGTATACCAATATGTTCGGGGGTGGAGAGACATCACTTAATTTGGACGCTAATTCTCTGATTTCTGCATTCCCCTCTATTTTCATGATTTATTTCCTGCCCGAAAATTGACAAAGTGATAGCACAACCGCTCCCATAACTCGATTATACAACACTTCCCATTTCGCTATAAGTGGAGTGTTGGCGAATCACATCTGCGTGTGACTCTTCCTTCACCCAATTCACCATGTGGAGAAGATCAACACCCTCGAGGACAGGGGTAGACTCATTTATAGGGTTCGCAGTCTCTACTGCTAGTTTAGCTTTCGCAGCTATTCGCAGGTATTCGCATTGTTTCATACTGAAACAAACACAGTGGGATTGCTGTGGGCTCGTTTAAAAAAAACTGTTCCGTATGTTCGTCCCTCTGAGCGATGGCAATCAAGCGAGAAAAAGAGATCGTCGGATTTATCAAAACTTTCTGATTATCGACCTTAACACCCTGATTGAGATGATACAATGCTTTGACCTGCATGCTTCGTTTGATTAGCGATTTCAAGAAGTTCTGACAGTAAAGAGTTTTATAAATACGATAGCCCACGGACTCGGTTTCATGACAATTTATTTGGCCCGTATCTTCGGCAGCCAGAGCAGTGGATACTGACCGTAAACGATTCTCATTTAAATCAAAGGTTCATGAACGTCAAACCATTCACAAATATTCAAAGTGTCTGAATAATCCCTCTTGATTTGGGCAGTACTCATATCAACGTGCCTTTCTCTTGTAACATGTTAACGCCTGTGATTCTCGATATTGCATTGTGAATTTCATCTCAGCTATGAATGATGAGAACCGACTGAAGACAGAATCAGAAAACTCAATACCCGTGGTCAGACCGCATTGACTCTTAATAGACCGCACCATGATCTACAATAATACCAGGCGGTGGAAAGACCAGTCCATGGCCGACAAATTCGTCGGATGGCGTGATTTCCATTCTCAGCGAAACACTTGTAGAGCTATAAATGCTTGTCGGGCAACTCAAGCATCACTCGATGTGACCTGTTACCACAAATGGATTCAACATCCGGCACAACGATATGATATGGGGGTCCCCATGGCTTAAGCGTTCTACTTTGAAGTTTCCCAGGGAATCTACATACGCCATACGCTTTAGCCAGTGCGTCGCGGCAGTGAATGATTTCTGAGCTAACCCAGAGACACACTGCGATGGGCAATCTTCTAATTTCACAAGCTAATCAGATTCTGCAATATCTGATATGGGAACTGAATTGAATCTGACTTCATCGAACAATTCATTCAACTCAATGACATCTGTCTGTTTCAACTGATCCAGCTCACGGGTGTCATACTTACTTTCAAAGATGTGATCCATGAAGATGATTATTTCGTTCACTTTTTCGGAAATATGCACATTGAAAAAAGATCAATTTCTTTGCAAATACTTGCCCGAAATTTTTTTTTTAAAAAATCAAAAAAAGGCTGTCCACTTTGGAGCGTTGGAAAAAAGTCACCAAAGCGTTTTTTTATCGGAATTTGGATATATTACAAAAGGAACGTTCCTGCATCAAATGAGGTAAAATCCAGTTTACTACCATTTTTGTTCCGGATTCTTCAAAACAATTGGCTTTGTCAACTGCACAATCTCTGTTCTTGTGGTGACAACTCACCCCTCAGATTTCTTATCATTAGGACTATATTCAAATGAGAATTGGCGTGTTATCGACAGGGCGGACGAAGAAAGAGTCCTGAACCGTCCATTGAGTGGAACAAGGCACCGGAATGTTAAACATGGCAGATGGCGCCTTGTTCACTCGAGAGACGGAATCTGCGTAAACTAGACGATTCCTTCAAATGACAATTTAGGAACTCTTCGATTAAATTTATGTTATCTAGTTAAGTCAATGATGTTCCTCGGAAAACTACAGGGTGAGTTGTCATCTTCAGACAATCGACAATAAAGAAATGCATGCAATTCAAAACTCTCTGGGAATGGAGATTTTTCAATCAATGGAGATGGTTTCGAATCGAATCGAGTCGGTGACAAGATCTGCAGAAAGATTGCCGCTGAATCGAATATCTAACGTTGACCGGCACCTATGCATAAATAATAGTATTGAAACATACAGGGCCGATGAGAGATCGGAGATACCGCGGTATATTAGGGCGCCCGGTCTGGCACAGGGAATAACAACACAAGTTGCCTGTTGAATTGGATGAAAACACTCCAAACATTCACGAACTGGGTGTGGGGGTGGGGCGGTCCCAAGGAGTGTATCAATCTCTCATCTTTATGTTTTGTTCATTTCGTGGAACGGTTCGAGGAAATGACGACTTTATTGGTCAACATTTGGCAAAAAAAGGGAAATGACAACTTGAGAAAGTTTGCAAAAGTCGCAGATGTTCGTCATGTCCATGATTACCCCAACTAATACTCTACCCTCGACGCTTCGAGCTTCTGACCATACATCTGTGAGCAAGCGACTATCGAATGACTCCGGCTGCGATAAAGGATTCCCCTCTTCCAGCCTCTCTTCCCGCGATCCAAGATTCATGTTTCCAGTCTTGGCAGTATTAGCCGGATTTTCAAGGAACATAGTTTATCAGGCATGCTTTATTAGTTAGCAGTCCACGGCTCTGCCGAGAACAGCAAGTACCTACCGGGCTACGTGTGACTGACGGGACTAATAATTACATGAGCCGCCTGGGAATTATTATTATGTTACCTGTCGCGTCAATTTTGTAACGAACTCTAAAACCAATTGAGTTAAATGTCAACTAATTTGGGTTCATATTCACTCAACCCAGTTGGTTTGGGTTGATTTTAACCCATTGAACACGAGAGGCCGTTTTTTCCGCCCAAGGACATGATGCACCATAATTTCCTACTTCTAAGTGCATGTATGGGGTAGACCAATCAATGTTGTTAATATGCAGCCTTCGGGCTGCACGTTAAAAATATTGATTGGTCTACCTAAAACATTAAAACAAAAATAATTGATCTACCCCCAGATAATGAATACGGTCTCCTCCAATTGCTGTCGTTCAACAGAATGGAAGTTACCACCAGGACTCAAAGGTTTAACCCAACAGATTTTCGAGTGTACAATTAGTGAATATCTGAGTCGATCTCTTTGTTTTTCTTCAAGGACAGGTATTCCAACTCCAATGTCCTTTACTCAAAGCTTAGTGAAGGGGGCATGCTGATAACAAAGGCGATCTTCCAGCTGCCTTATTGAAGTGGCAGAAGTCTCGCATGAGTGCCTTTAGACCGAGCAGTTTGCCTTGTACACTTTACAATCCTTATGGCATAGCTATTCGCAATGGAAATATGCACCAAAATAGTATATTTCAACTCATGTTGTCGATGCCAAAACCTTTAAATCCAAGATAAATCCGGAGATTATTTTTTATCGCATAATCCCCACCAAATAGTTCCGTAAGTATCGCTCACAAAATGTCTAATACAGTAATAATATCAGAAGTCAACGTCGGAGCGGTAACGTCGAGAATGGGTTGGTTTCGGAAGTAGAATTGAATAAATCTGCTCTCTCGTTTTCCATTAACTCTCCATCACATACAATAACAGGCGACGCTTGCAGATAATACATAATATACTATACATTATTGTCATTGTTTGTCCCGAAAAGTCGATTATGATCTCTCTTTCGATTAACCCTTTACCTAACGAATCGGCCGTATCCGTCGGCGCAATATGCAAATGCAGGAGTTGGAAAAATATTAATTTTCTGCAAACTACAACAAAACTATATCATGTGACCCCTCATTGGAACGAGCTCGTCGAGCTCGTTGCAATGAGGGGTCACATGATATGGTTTTGTTGAAATATTATGAAAATTTTGAAAAGCATAATATTTAAATCACAAATTTTGATGTCGTTTGCGGTGGGATCATAAGTGTGTTTTCAAGGCAAAAAAATGAAAACAAATACTAAAATTTGGCTCGCGACTTTTGTGAAAAGCGCAGGCCTACTTCAGTCATTATGTTTGCTAACAGTTTAGACTACACATTATGTGATAAAAAGGATCTAAAATTCGCCACGATTAGACACATTTCTGAATCTCGTTCACGAAATTCGATCTGCACCTCGGAAGACCTCAGCTGAGATCAATTTCAGTGAACTCGGGCGAGAAATTTTATATAAAATCGCGACTCGATAGAAATCCTCTGTTTTTGTTTATAGCATGGGCAATTGATACTTACGAGGCACACCATTGCAATTAATTGTTTGGACTATAAATTATAATATCGAATATTTCAAACCTTGGTTTTCTGGGCACCATAAAGAGAAAGCAGGCTATTTTTTTTAAACAATACAGAACGACAACATAGTATCGCGTTTTGTACTAAAGGTTTATGGCCGATTGTCGCTGTATTCGGTTCCGACAAATCGTCGCGTGAGAACCATGAGGTTCTATCTTCCTGTGGAAGATAGAACCTTATGGTTCTCAAACGACGAAATGTAAAGTTTGGACTTTGCTGATATGTCCGACGTCTGTCCTTCCCTATAATGTATTTCACCCTTTAGACTTGTATATATAACCGGATGTGACCGCTGTACATTTGACCTACTCGTGTTGTGGTTGTCATCGTACAGAGGTGAATATTATGCCAGCACCATAATGACATGTTTTAATAATTTGTTTTTTTTTTAAATGCAAATAAATAGCAAATTTAATGATTCTTAACTTTTACTGATTCTTTCAATTAAAAGGAACCAACTGAAAATAAACATCTAATAACACAGAATAAATTAACAATGACATGAATATATGGATGAGGGTCGCCATGCTCGATGGTTACGGCATTGGATTTAAACTGGAAGGTTCACCGAAACCCGCCATGGGTACCTGCGTTGTGTCGTTGGCCAAGGCACTAAATTCCGATTTCCCCATTAGGAGTACGGTGTCGATGTCTACTGTAGCGTACTTCGAGTCAATGGTGTCACGTATTCAACCAATGCTAACTCCGTCTGTGCGCAGATAGTACGGTTTGAGTCCGACAGTTGCTCGCCGATGTTCAGTGGTTTTCTCTGACTATGCCGGCTTCTGTCACCCGTAAAAATGGACTCTGGCTGTCGAAAATGAAATGGCGTTAAACCCCAATAAATAAATACATATACACTCTCAAATCATTTGGGTGAAAAATCAACTTAAATGGGAGCGCGATGGCTCAGTGGTACACTGTTGGACTTCTTTGCTAGAGGTCTCAAGTTCGATCCCCGTGCGGCACGACCGGCATTGCGTCCTTGGGCAAGGCACTTTATCCAGGTTGCCTACATGGGGGCACGATGACGCCGTGTACTAAGGCGTACTGCACGTCGATTGCGCACATGTCTTCAATTGCTGTAACCCTGCTTGAGTGGAGCTTGAATAGAATTAGGCTCGTCTATGCTCGGTTGTTCTCTCTGGGTACTCTGGCTTCCTACACTCGTAAAACTGTCAATGTCACGATTAGCCATTGCGCATAAGCATGTGACCATAAAACATCCAATAGATAAATAAATAAATAAATAAATAAATAAATAAACTTAAATCAATTGCATTTAGAGAATATGAACCCAAATAATGACGTTCACAACAGCCAGGGTTATATCCTGCCGGAGAATTTTAAGGTTAAGGGAAGCCGGGAAGAGCCACTGAGCAAACGGGTTCATATTCACTCAACCCAGTTGATTTGGGTTTATTTTTTAGCTCAAATGAGTTAAGAGTGCATGGATGACCCTGCAACTGACCAGTAAGACATACAAAATTAGGTCGACATTATTGGTCATATGTATAATTATTGCCGTGTTGTTCTGTTGAGGCCTATTTATTTCCAACGAACACCACTGAGCCTTAATTGTGATAAGTTATTCATGGTATGCTTATACATTCGGAATGAATTAACTAGGAAACATGTTTTTATGGTGTTGACTGACCGTTGTGGTGTTGACAACACAAAAGATAAAAAAAAGAATAAAAATATCTGCATTGTTTACCACATTTTGTGTTTCTAGACTGAGAAAATGTGGAGCTTTAAATTTAAATAACCCTCATTTGGACACACACAAGTCCATTCGCTGTTACTGTTATCTGAAAGAACAATTCATGACAATGTCAACACTATCGCATATTCAATCAGCACTGTGCCAGCATTACGCGTAACGATCCTGTCTGTTATCTATTGTATTTCTAATATGTCACGAGACACCTATGTACCCACATATGCCGCTGATGTGTACTTCACCCCTCGAAGAAATAGAAATGTTATCTACGCCCCTGGTTAGCTCTAAATAGATAACTGTCATGAATCAGAAGCTGTTAGAAACTGGCAAAAAACAACAAAGAACAACACAAAGAATTAATTCTACAGGTTCGATACCGTCGAGTGATTTAGAATTTTAATCGTTGCTTTTATGTTGTTGGATGTTACTGCGCAGGAAAGGAAATCACTTGCTATTAGGATAAGTATAACTTGATAATTTTAATAAAACATCCCCTTCCTTTTGTAAATTGAATCCGTTTTTCAACCATTGTGTTTTGTATTCACATGGTTACATATATAATAAACGTATAGTGTTTTCAAGTAAAAAAAATATTCCACGAGTAGGATTAAGAATGAAACCGACGAGCTTCTGGCGAGTCGGTTTCATTCTTAATCCTACGAGTAGAATACAGTTTTTACTTTAAAACACCATACGTTTATTTTGTTTATCCCATAAATCTTTTACAAAGCAGTCCCGGCAAAATCGTGCTGTTATTCGCTACAAAACATAGCTCGAAGTGAGTAGTACATTGGTCCATTTCGATCGACAAGAAAACGTCGCAAAAAATAAACAAGGCGCAGTGATACATTTCTGTCTAAATATTAATTCCCCAACAAACGTCAGCTAAACTTGCAAAAATCCTCTATTAAATGACCAATCTATATTCTTTTGTACTGGCATTGTGTAATACTTTCAAACCTTTTAAAGAAAACAACAATTGAACTGTTAATTATGCTACATCGCAATGCGTACATGTAGCATTGAGCGGGTGAGAGCAATTGGGCCACTTTCAAAGCAGATCACGAATGTCGGTTCATTTGTGTATGTTGATGTTTAAAGTGTTAATGTTTATACTATGTCTGCGAAATAAACTATTCAATAATGTGCTTGGATTCGAGAGGTCAGTATGCTGTAATTGGAAGTCGTTAATGTTAACACTTGTGCCACCATTTCGTTCTAATGAGGAAATAGTTGTTGCCGTTACCCAAGATTCGTGTATGGAAGCCATGGGTTCAACAGCATGTGATACAGGTGTGTTCAAATTATTTTGACAATGTGTGAATTCAGTTGTATTGACATTGTGCAGAGTGTACTTAGTGTTACGCGTTTATGTGCTGGGAAGAGAGATAATGTTACTCATAATTAAAGAACATCGTTCACGTTCGTTCTCTCCCGAAACAGAATAATTGTTTATCGATGCAAGGTACCGCACCAGCGAGCATATATACACCCCCAAATTAACACCACACCAGTCACTACTGGCATTAGATATTTCAAAATCGAGTTTTATTTTTGAATAATTTTTGTTAATTAATTATGAGTGTTCTTTACTTTTTGCTCACAATGGACGTCTTACATGCGGCATATATTCTTATACGGGTACAACTCATTTAATTACGCTTAAGTGGTGATCGTCGCTTCGTTTCCACAGATTTCTGATACGCGTAAATCAGGTCAAGATATCACGACCTTTCAAATGGAACGCCAGAGGTCAACATGGTATAGTCCGTTTCCAACTCCCTACTAAGGTGATATAGGTTTCGTGTGTTAAACCAATGGGGAAAATTTATCACCCAACTAGGTGAGTAAAGCAAAAATGTATCCAAGGCTTCTGTTGTTGGAATAAATTGCTACTTGTGGGATAAAACGTTTTATCAAATCCAGTCATAGCTGATGATGAAAATATTTTAACAACATACTCCGCAGGTATAGCCTCACAATAATGAGGCATATTATTTCATTAACGTAACCATTTAACTGACAGACTTTCAGACTACTTTTGGTTTATAAGATACGAATGGTTCGTCGAAATTAGTATCGATATAGCTTGTTGTAGAATTGCAAGTAGGAATTATACTATAAACCGTAACAAAACTAATTTTCGGGGATAAAATACATTTGTGTTTCCAACAAAACCCAGAGCGCATGCAAAGAATATGGAGTGGTCATTTTATCAGCGGTAGTACACTCTCAAATCGGTTGGGTTAAAAATTAACCTAAATCAAACTGGGACGAGTGAATATGAACCCAATTGGGTTCATATTCACTCAACCCCGTTGATTTGAATTGATTTTATCACAACTGATTTTAGTAATAACAGTATTTTATTTCTATAAAGATACTTCTTACAAATAAATTACAACGGGTTAACATTACTAAGATTTACATTCAGAAGCTAAAAATGGATTCAGCAACAAGCTATAGCTTATGTAAGCTGTCTCCACCATGAATGAAAAAAATGCTATTGTTCACGTGAAAAAGTATCATTTAAATAATGTAGACTGTTTTCAACTGAGGTCACTGTGCAAAAGATGTTAAGGAAGTAGACAGAAGAAGACCACGCACTGACGTAAGACTGACAATTGGCGGCTGGCCGACCACACAGGTAGATGGCTTGTGCAAATATTCAATTAATCTGAAAGTGAGATTCGAAATTCTCCTGGGTTGAAGTTTTAGTGCTGAAGCTGCTGGCGCAGTACAATGATAGGGTGGTGGTGGCCCACAGTTCCAAACTTTCATAGGCGACGCCTTTCCGGATTTCGCCTATGTCTGTTTGAAGTCCCAGAAACGACATATCAGAGTAAATGCTAGCGCTACCACTTGGTAGGGATCCGCTATTGTTACAACAAAATAACTCGACCAATATGTGGACACTCGTTAACAGCTGTGTCGCCTGTGCCTATTTTGTGCTTCGCGACGTGAGTTCCGTGCCGTCACAAGTTCAGTAATATTTTATTGCACCTGGGACGCCACGGAACTCAGGTCGCGACTTTGCCTACGACGTGTGGTACATAACGACGCGAGATATAAACCTCAGTACGCGCGCATGATGTGAATCTAAAGGTATCTCAATGGGACAGCATTAGGTTTAGGCGTTATGTCTTTAAACAGTGTGAGTTCCCTTACGCCAGTTAGCGTTTTGTGGTGTAAAATACAGGAAGTTATGACATCTGAAAGGACATGGCAGTGATAGAAGGACTTTGCTTCATACCCGCCGAGAAATGATTGGCATGGCATATTGGTAGTCATTTGAATCTGTTCGTCTCCTCTATGTATTTTTGTACACAGAGGAATATCTCCAGATTAATTCCAGTGCTGAACAAATGCGATCCATATAGTAATGTATTCACGTCAACCCCATACGGAAGTCGATCCAGAGTGGTGGCTCTAGTATCGATATGCAATGGACACTCGAAGAAGAAGTGGTGGGTTGTTTCCCGTTCACCACAGCCACAGAGAGGCGAACTTGTGAGGAAGTTATTGAATAGATGGTCGTTTAGGTTGCTGCACCCTAGGCGTAGTCTACTATGAAGGATGTGAAGTTTTCTTGTTTTTTGGAAATACAGCCATTTGGGATTCAGAAGCTTGTCTCTGTTCAGAAATGATTTGAAGTTTGAAAGCGAATTGTTTTCTCTGATGGCGGTAGGCAAGTTGTTCCAAAGTTTTGTTGTGCTCGGTAGGAAAGAGTTTTGAAAAAGATTGGTTTTGCAGTATGGGACACGTAGGTCGTTGCAGTTTCGGACAAGATATGAATGGGTTTCGGCCACGGATGGAGGCACAAGAGTAGATACATAGTCAGGAACAAGACGGTGGGTCATTTTAAAATACTGTGTGAGTTTATGTTTTTCTCGTCGACTTCGAAGTGTTTCCCACCCAGTTTCGGCATACAGAGATATCCTACTTGCGCTACGCGTTCCGCCAGTTATTATTCGGGCAGCTTCGATTTGTATTTTTTCGATTTCGGCAGATTCAGCCTCTGTGCAGTTGTCCCAAATAGTGTCGCCGTATTCTAAGATTGGGCGTATGAAGGCGAAGTATATTTTTTCTAGTGTTTTACGGTCAAGAAGAAATTTATATTTCCTTAAAAGAGATAACCTTTTCCATGCTTTTTGTGTAATTTCTGAAATATGGTCTTTCCAAGATGCAGAGCTGTTGATTATCAAACCTAGGTGCTTATGTTGATTTACTTCCTGTATAGCAGAGTCAGACATTTTGAGAGAGGGATGACAACTTTTGATAGTTTTCCGTGAGATAATTAATGATTCTGTTTTTGATGGGTTGAAGTCGACCAACCACTGTGCTGCCCACTTGTCAAAGTTATTAAGGTCGCTGGCTAGAAGCGCAGCTGCTCTTTGGGGGTCTTCAACTACGATATACAAAGATGTATCATCAGCGAACAGTCGGATGTTACAAGCTACATTGTCGACAATATCATTGATATATATTAAAAATAAAATAGGACCTAGTATTGAGCCCTGTGGGACACCAGACTCAATACTCTTCCACGCGGAGCATCCTGTTTTGATTACAACCCTTTGTTGTCTATCACTGAGGTAAGAATGAAACCACTGTAGTAAGTTACCCGTTATACCAACACGTTCCAATTTGTAAAGTAGGCCTTTATGCCAAACTTTATCGAAGGCTTTACTAATGTCGCAAAAAACAAGCCTTATTTCTTTTCCTTCGTCGAGTGTTTCACAGATAGTGTGATAAATTTCAGTTAACTGTAGAACTGTAGAATCTTTTGAAACAAATCCCGATTGAAAGCGTGTTAGTAAGCCATTTGACTGAAGAAAATCCATGATTTTGTCAGCAATGCATCTTTCGAATAGCTTACCAAGACAGCTTAACAGAGATATTGGGCGGTAGTTCGTGACTTGACTACTTTCCCCTTTTTAAAAATAGGGGTAACATTTGCTCTTTTCCACTCCTGAGGAAACAGACGGTGGTCAAGAAAAAAGTTAAAAATATTGGTCAAGGGATTGCACAGAGAAGAACAACATTCTTTCAATATTTTTGGACTGATACCATCAGGCCCGCATGCCTTCGATGGATCTAGGTGTTTTATCGATTTTTCTATGTCAGCCTGTTCGAGGAAGATATTGTCAAGTGTAGGACGGCTTGGGTCAAATGAGGCGGGTGGCAGCTTGACATTACCATCATTGACTCTAGCTATTGAACAAAAATAGTCATTCAGCGCTTCCGCTTTTTCATGATCGCCAGAAATAAGCATACCATTGTGGGATAGGTTTGGAATTTCAACTTGTCTCTTGTCAAAAAGTAGCTTTAGAGTTTTCCACCAAGTTTGGGGTGGTGTTACGCAAGAGTTCAGGGTTTTCTCTATTTTTCTCAAGAATTGTGATTTTGCGTCTCGAATGGCAGTTGTTGTTTCGTTCCGTTTGGCACGGTATCGCAGCCAAGCCTGATCCGAGTTTTTTCGCTTCGCGATTCGATGCAGACGCTTGCGTTGGCGTATTAGGCGCCTTATACCATTATGCATCCAATTTGGTTCGTTGGGGCGGAACGAAATTACCCTGCTAGGGACGTATTTTTCAGTGAGTTTGTTGAGATGGTTTGTGAGATGATCAACAACCTTCTCGGGGCTGTTGACAGATAGGACGCCATCCCAGTTTATTCCACTTCATGTTCAAGTTCATGTTTAAAATGTTCAAAGTCAGCATCTTTATAAAGCCATATTTTTCGACGCGTTGATTTGTGAATCCTAGAAGCAAACTTTAATTCCGAGATTATTGGGCAATGATATCGGGTAAATGTTCCAAAAAAGGGATCACCAACTTCGCACGATTCGAACAGTTCTGGACTATTAGTAATAAACAGATCTAAGAGGGATGAAGATGTTTCTGTGAAGAATGTTGGTTGGGTAATTAGTTGGGCCAGGCTTAGTTGTTGGAGAATATTGTGGATGGGATCATCTGGCTGGTTAAGCTGATTACTGTTAAAATCGCCAGTAATTATTATCGGTATATTATTACTCTCTACACCCTTCTCAGTGGAACTAAATATTTGGTCCCATGCTTCTGGGCTCGCACTGGGTGGTCTATAAAAGGAACCAAGAAGAAAACTTCGTTTATCAGTGTAAATTTGGAGCCAGAGACACTCGATGTTGTCAAGTTCCAAGTCCGGCCGGAGTTTAAATGCAATTGTTGACCTTATGTAGACAGCGATCCCCCCACCACGACTAGCTCTATCCTTTCTTATTGGGGCATGGAATCCGGGAATAAGAAGATCTGAGTCGGAGTCCTCGTTTTTCAGCCACGTTTCGGTAAAGACACATATATCGTATTTTATTGCCTCACACCTTAAAATATCAAGTTTCGGTTTCAAGCTCTGTATGTTTAGGTGTATGAGGGATAGGGCTTTAGCTTCATGTAGGGAATTATTAGACAGGACTGACTCATCTGTTTCACTCAGTGAAGAGCAGTCGCTTGCAGGCCCCGGATTTAGTTCAATGTCGCCGGACAAGATAATTATGATGAGGAGAAATGTGCATATAAAGATGGTGTTACCCATCAAATCGAGTATTTTGTGTTGAAAAAATGCCACATGCTTGTTGATTCCTGTAAAAGTATTGATGTTGTCGGAGTCAAAAGGGTCAACCGACAGATCGTTACGGTCACGATGGAGTGCAATCTTTGGCACTATGAATTTTTTCCAGAACAGAAGGTGGTGCACGAGTATCATTAGCGTTAAGCCAATTTTGCCGAACTTTAACAGGAGGTTGATGAGAAGGAAGTCGAGTAGTTTCAACTGCTTTGTGCCATGCCCACCATTCCTCGCGATACAAGCAAAGAGACCCACTCGTGTTCTGTATAAAAGCAAATCAATCATATGTGTCCTGTGTAAAGAAGATCGAGTAATGACAGTATTGGGTGGGTCGAGTGCCTTCTATAAAAACATCTGCCTGGCTGGTAAAGGGTACAACTGCTGAGGATGTCTCAAAAGAGAAATATATATTGGATGGTAGTTGGAAGTCGGGTAATGTTGTAAGTTGGAAAATAACGTATGTACAGAGTGAGAAAACTTTAAAAATGTGAGAAACAAAGCAAATCAGAACAAAAGAAATAAGAGGAAAACAAAAAGTACTCATTGATTACCTGTGAATAAGGTCAAAGTCATTTCCCCATTTTATTGTGAGATTTTGGGTGATTATTGAAATGGATATCGGGGTGGATAATATTTTTTGAACTGATAAGGAAAATAAACCAAATGCGGGTACATGTGTCTAAAGAACAGTTGTTCGAATGTTCCAAATGTTTCGGGACTAGTTTTGTAAGCGAGGGCAGGAACCCGTTTGGAGGGTATACAGATCTTTCAATGATCAGGACGTCATTTTTGTAGATAGGAAATGAATATATCGTTAAACTGGGAAGGATGGATCCATATCCGAACGAATGTATTGAATTTGATGGAATCGGTAGCCACATAGAGCCGTAACCTGCAAAAGGGGTAATTCTAGGAAAATTCGCTAAGAGGAACCTGGAATTCCTTCCTGTCTCGAAAAGGTAAGCGAAAGTTGACAGGAAGGATCCAGTTCCCAATGCGGATAGATTCATCGTTGACCGTCGCAAGAGACGACATATGTTCCTAGTTTGGAAGTTAAATGCCCTTCCTGTCTCGAAAGGGTGAAACGAAAACTGACAGGAAGGGTACTCACGAATTTTGTTGTTTGAATTTGCTCCATGGAATCGCAGAAAGTATTTTCTCAAGAAAAGATGGTAGGGCTCCTCCTATCTCAAGGGTGGATAATATAAAATCATAGGAGGAGTTATTCCAAGGAGTCTTATTGATAATTGGGTGGCGGCGGTAACCGGTGCGTACCTCCCCGAGTTCTTGCAGACTCAACCTTGCGAAGTGTCAATGAATATATCTTTGATTCAGATCATAAATACAAGGTTGCGTGGCAGGGAGAACGCACTAGTAAGAATGTGGAACCCTCCATCATGGTTTAAATATATGGTTGTTCGCGCTAATTTTTATTTCATCGTTAATGGAATCTCACAGCAAGTGGGATTCGGTCTATTTCTTAACTAAAAAAAAAAAAAACACAAAAAAAAAAAAACATCCAACATGACAGTCTAATAGTCAGACAGTGTGTTAGACCCTAGCTGTCAATCAAGAGACCAGAGTGGCGTCCATACCTGTATGGTCATGTTAGGTCACTGAAAAATTATCATCTGCTCTGAATGACTACTAATAGGTAAATGTCTGGACACTTTTGGACGCTACGCTAGGTAAAGTGCTAAGCCTCGTCCATAGAGATATGAACTGATGTAAGAAACATAAAAGGCGACATACTTAGTTGGGCATTGGACTCGAGGGCAACATTGAAATTGGTCGGATCGATTAGACGGGCTGGGCGAGAGTGTTCCGTTGCCTGAGTGCTATAATGTCGTATCCCCTATGGGAGATACGACACTACAGCACCCAGGCGACGATTTAGTAATGGATGGCGATTTGAATGGCGTCCATACCTTATGGTTATGTTACGTCATTGAAAAATTATCATGTACTCTGAATGACTACTAATGGGTAAATGTGTGGACACTTTTGGACGCTACGCTAGTTAAAGTGCTAAGCCTCGTCCATAAAGATATGAGCTGATGTAGTGAACATAAAAGGCGACATAGTTAGGCATTGGACTCGAGGTCAACATTGAAATTGGTCAGATCAATTAGACGGGCTGGGTGAGAGTGTTCCGTTGCCTGAGTGCTATAATGTCGTATCCCCTATGGGAGATACGACCCTATAGCACCCAGGCGACGATTTAGTAATGGATGACGATTTGAATGGCGTCCATACCTGTATGGTTGTTAGGTCATTGAAAAATTATCGTGTGCTCTGAATGACTACTAATGGGTAAGTGTGTGGACACTTTTGGACGCTACGCTAGGTAAGGTGCTAAGCCTCGTCCATAGAGATATGAGCTAATGTAGGGAACATAAAAAGGCGACCTACTTAGTTGGGCGTTGGTTGGACTCGAGGTCAACATTGAAATTGGTCAGATTGGTTAGACGGGCTGGGCGAGAGTGTTTCGTTGCTTGAGTGCTACAATGCCGCATCTCCCCTTACCTAGGGTACGCTAGGTAAAGTGCTAAGCCCCGTCCATAGAGATATGAACTAATGTAGGGAACATAAAAGGCGACATACTTAGTTGGGCATTGGACTCGAGATCAACATTGAAATTGGTCGGATTGATTTGACGGGCTGGGCGAGAGTGTTTTGTTGCCTGAGTGCCATAATGTCGTATCCCCGATGGGAGATACGACACTATAGCACCCAGGCGACGGTTTGGTAGTTAATGGAGTCTTGAATGGTGTCCATGCCTGTATGGTTATGTTAGGTCATTGAAAAATTAACATCTGCTCTGAGTGACTACTAATGGGTAAATGTCTGGACACTTTTGGACGCTACGCTAGGTAAGGTGCTAAGTCTCGTCCATAGAGATATGAACTGATGTAGGAAACATAAAAAACGACATACTTAGTTGGGCGTTGGACTCGAGGTCAACATTGAAATTGGTCAGATCGATTAGACGGACTGGGGACAGTGTTCCGACGCCTGGGTGCCACAATGTCGCATCCCCCATGGAACATAAAATGCGACATACTTAGTTGGGCATTGGACTCGAGGTCAACATTGGAATTGGTCAGATTGATTAGACGAGCTAAGCGAGAATGTTTCGTTGCCTGAGTGCTACAATGCCGTACCTCCCATGGGGGGTACGACATTATAGCACCCACGCGACGATTTGATAATGAATGGAGATTTGAAGAGCGCCCATACCTGTATGGTTATTTTAGGTCATTGAAAAATTATCATCTGCTCTGAGTGACTTAGACGAGCTAAGCGAGAATGTTTCGTTGCCTGAGTGCTACAATGCCGTACCTCCCATGGGGGGTACGACATTATAGCACCCACGCGACGATTTGATAATGAATGGAGATTTGAAGAGCGCCCATACCTGTATGGTTATTTTAGGTCATTGAAAAATTATCATCTGCTCTGAGTGACTACTAATGGATAAATGTCTGGACACTTTTGGATGCTGAGCTACGTAAAGTGCTAAGCCTCGTCCATAGAGATATGAGCTGACGTAGGGAGCATAAACGGTGACATACTTAGTTGGGCATTGAACTCGAGATCAACATTGAAATTGGTGAGATTGATTTGGAGGGCTGGGAGAAAGTGTTTCGTCGCCAGAGTGCTACAATGCCGCACCCCCTTTTGGAGATACGACATTATAGCACACAGGCGACGGTTTGGTAATGAAAGGCGATTTTAATGGCGTCCATACCTGTATGGTTATGTTAGGTCATTGAAGGATTATCATCTGCTCTGAATGACTACTAGTGGGTAAATGTCTGGACACTTTTGGACGCTGCGCTGGGTAAAGTGCTAAACCTCGTCTATAGGGATATGAGCTGATGTAGGGAACATAAAAGGCGACATACTTAGTTGGGCATTGATTGGACTCGTGATCAACATTGAAATTGGTCAGATTGATTAGACGGGCTGGGCGAGAGTGTTTCGTTGCCTGAGTGCTATGATGTCGTATCCCCGATGGGAGATACGACATTACAGCACTCGGGCGACGTTTTGGTAGTTAATGGCATCTTGAATGGTGTCCATATCTGTATGGTTATGTTAGGTCATTGAAAAATTACCATCTGCTCTGAGTGACTACTAATAGGTAAATGTCTGGACACTTTTGGACGCTACGCTAGGTAAAGTGTTAAGCCTCGTCCATGGAGATATAAGCTAATGTATGGAACATAAAAGACGACATACTTAGTTGGGCATTGGACTCGAGATCAACATTGAAATTGGTCAGATTGATTAGACGGGCTGGGCGAGAGTGTTTTGTCGCCTGAGTGCTATAATGTCGCATCCCCGATGGGAGATACGACACCGTAGCGCTCAGGCGACGGTTTGGTATTTAATGGCGTCTTGAATGGTGTCCATACCTGTATGGTTATGTTAGGTCATTGAAAAATTACCATCTGCTCTGAGTGACTACTAATAGGTAGATGTCTTGACACTTTTGGACGCTACGCTAGGTAAAGTGCTAAGCCTCGTCAATAGAGATATGAACTGATGCAGGGAACATAAAAGGCGACATACTTAGTTGGGCGTTGGACTCGAGATCAACATTGAAATTGGTCAGATTGATTAGATGGGCTGGGCGAGAGGGTTTCGTTGTCTGAGTGCTACAATGTCGCATCCCCTATGGGAGATACGACATTATAGCACTCAGGCGACGGCTTGGTAATGAAGATAAGTGGAGTCAAATTATTGTGGACTGGGAGGTGTTAAGATCAATTTTTTGGATTCGTTGCATAATTCTGAACTGCCCCTCGAGCTCCTCCATCTGACAGGGGTTCGTGATCCTTTTGGCGGAGCCATCCTTTAGCTTCGCGAAGATGACTCAATCAAAAGTCCACGCATCACTAATTTTCTTGTCCCTGGCTAGGTTTCTGGCTCGGCGAGCTAACTGAGCTCGTGTTTTTGTTAAGTCCTCATTGATAAAAATTCGCTGGCCGGAGCCGATCGGAACAGAATCAGAACTAGAACTAAATTTAGCCGACTTTAGTTTGGTCCTTGCTCTATATAGTTTGTCCCTTGTCCTATAGCTTGCAAGCCTAAAAATAATTGGTCTGTCGTTCACAGGTTTACCATCACGAACTTTCGGGCCCACGCGGTGACTCCTAGGTATGTCGTCCAAGTTGAGTTGGACTCCAATTTTACTTGCTACATTGATGACAATTGAGTCGGTATTCTCGCCTGGTTGCTCAGCTATACCTGACAGGCGTAGGTTTGTCCTACGCCCGTACTGCTCAAGATCGTCAATCTTGTTGTTGAGCTCTTCGAGCTTCCTATCTTTTGAATCAATTTGACTTTGCAGATCGTGAACTGTCTTTTCAAGATCACTAATTTTTTCGTTGGCGGCTTCCAAGAAGACGCCCTTCAACCCCTCTAGTACAGAAGGGTTTCTTAGAACCTTCAAAAACGCAAGACACAGAGGGTCGTCGCCGTCACCTTGACATATTAGGTCTGATCTAGAGATCAGGTAATCAGAAATGTCGAGCTCTTCATCTGAAATAGTGTAGCCCTTAGATTTTTTATTCTCAGCTGGGGATGGGGTTTGGTCTATCTGTGTCCATGTCCTCTTAGTTGGGTCACCTTCGTCAGTAGTCTTTTGGCTGGAACTCATAATTACTGACCCACAAGATAAGTGAGTAAACAAAACAAACAGGAAGCTGACCATTCGAGAATGGGATAGCCAATCTATTGATTTTTCTGCTGATTTACGGTAGATGTCGGACACGCTTGGTCTCGCTCGGGTGAAAATGTATTGTCCGTTAGCTTAGCACAAAGCTTGGGTGGTTAATCAAATTGTACAGTTAACGTCACCAGTAAATGCGATTAGATTTGTGGAGTATGGTGGTTGAAAATACACAATCTCATTTCATCCGACCGTTTTATCAAAGTTCAAAGACTAAAATATGCCCAAGCAAAACAAGCGAAACAAGCTTAGAATTAATAATTACACGAGTGGTGGGAACACAACACTTGTTTGATCACTGAAAACAAAAAGGCTTCTGCTCCTTGGTTACGGATCTGATGCGGTCTCCAATGTAAACAATCCTCACTGAATCGGTATTTTCACCTGAATAAAACATCATTTTCACATTTTTTTTCAGACCGATCGTGGAATCAAGTTCATCCTGTGTAAAGAAGATATCACATTTCTTCACGTTGCTCCAAAATCACATCACCAACTTAATAAAACACCATTTTTTAAGACTTTGAGACGGAGAGCAAAAAATTCAGCGACCAGTCGCCATCGGTCACGTGATTTCTCAACTGATTTTAGTTTGTAACAAAGCCAGAGAAGTGGGTTATACTCTCGAGACAGTTAAGAGTAGATATGCGTGGAACGGTTCTGCATATACAGTACGTGGAGAGTGTATTATCATTAAATCACCCGCAGAGTGGAGATTCCACCCGAGCAATAATTGCAAATTTGTTGCAAAGCATAACCAGCACAAGCAAAGTTTCAGCCAATGGGCCTCCGGGTTAAACCCGGAGGTCCATTGGCTGAAACATTGCTTGTGTTTTTTGTCGATATGTAGAAAAATTGAAAGTTATAGCTTGGGTGATAACTCCACTCCGCGGGTGATTTAGTTATAATCCACTCTCCACGTACTGTACTATACAAAGTTTTGTTTATTTATTTATTCAGAGACACCTGGTGTCGGACAAGTTTACGGGTGGAGGAAATCTGGAGTGTCCGTGGAGAACCACCGAGTAGCACTGAACAACTACCAGGCTCTGCAAAGTACTAACTCAGCACACGCAGGTTTGGCATTGATGGTAGGCAAGTGCATCAGGGACGTGGAGTACGCCTTAGTACGCAGTGTCTCCGCCCCTTCCCCTCGCGTGGGCAATCGGGACTAACTGCCTTACCCGAGGACTCAACTGGCGTTGGGCAGGATCGAAACAATGATCTAACCGCTGAGCAAGTATAAATAACGTGCACGTACAGTACGTGGAGAGTGGATTGTAACTAAATCACCCGCGGAGTGGAGTTATCACCCAAGCTATAACTTTCAAATTTTGTACATATCGACAAAAAACGCAAGCAATGTTTCAGCCAATGGACCTCCGGGTTGAGCCCGGAGGTCCATTGGCTGAAACGTTGCTTGCACTGGTTACGCGTTGCAAAAACTTTGGAATTATTCCTTGGGTGGAATCTCCACTCTGCGGGTGATTTAGTGATAATACACTCTCCACGTACTGTAGCAAGTATTTCCCGTGTAATGAACGCAACTATCACAACTATTACAAACACGCAACAACAGATGACATAAAAATAAATAAATGAATACATCAAAAATAAATAAATAAACACCCATACTTAAACAAAAGAATTCCGAACACAAAATCTGTAACAGCAAGAAAATTAAAACTGAACTAAAAAAATACCTTGTTACTGAGATGAACAGCGGCAATTGTAGTCGTACTGATACAAAATATCATGATTCCAAGATAGCAGACCATGGTTATTTGTTCCTCTGTGGATAGTGTCCCCTGAATATTGGTGTAGATTGTCAGACATGTTATAGTTACTGTTCCCACATACACTGCTGCTACGTAATGACGCATACACGAATCAAATGCCTAAACAATATTAAGCAGTCTCTCAAGTTGAGATTTTGCCTGTCGTATATAACCAGTTGCATATATTTTAACACTGTTTTTATTTTTAAGTCGTTCACCTATTGTTTTCATTTCAGCGTACATGATATATATAAACAGGCAATATGCCAAAAGAGTGAGGTAGTTTATAAACATTGTGATGAGCGTCACCATGAACACACAAAACACTTTAAAGTTTATGCAATCCATGTCATCAATTCCAAGCAACTTGAGTGACAGAAAGCTTCTGATAACAGGTAGATATTTATTGGACCTTGCAATGAGTATTGTTAAAATAATGCTGCCGCAAACACAACAACTCAACGCAGATGGAAGAGCAAATTTGAAAATCTTCTTTATCTTTCGTGTATTAAAAGCCCAACCATTTATTTCCCAATAGGTCATAAGGTCATCAACAAACGATTTGAATTCTCTAGACAAAGTCCAAAGCGATGTCACAGTGGAATAGCTAAGGAATGTATAGAGTACAGCATTAGTAATTGTCGAAACAAAATTTATAGACAAACGTTCTGCTCCATTCCGTTTGTCATATACATCGTATATAACACGTGCAGCGTTTAACAAAAGAATCAAACATATAACTATACAATAGAGTAGATGACACACGTTCCTGATAGTGAAACTACGAGAGTGTCCATTTCTGCATATTCGGTATAAAAAATCATTATAAATTCCAAATATCTTCATAAGAGAAACTATGCGACAAAATTCAGGCTTCATGATTCCTGTTCTTGGAGACTGTTGTCCGGGATTCTCTAAAACTTCTGCTGGACTAATCTTTGCTGGCATTTCTTATTGTATTTGCATCAGTTTTTTCTTCCATTCTATGTCCACTCATTAACCCTTTATGTCACCTGAAAAATCAGACGACACTTTGCAAAACAAATTCTCGAAAGACTATATTTTTTTCATTATTTGACTCAAATTATAGGTTATGACCCCTCGTTGGAACGAGCTCGACGAGCTCGTTCCAACGAGGGGTCATAACCTATGTTTTTGAGACAAAAAATGAAAAAATAGAGAAAATTAATTGGCGATTTTTTAGAATAGCGCTGGTCGGTTGTTGCCGTTACGTTGGGTAAAGGGTTAAGCTTGTAGGTAGGGGCAAAGTACCAACACGAAATACATCATTAATATGTAGTTTGTCGATGATATCTTCTCAAACAATGCCCTTTTGCAGTTGTTCGTGTAATCCGGATCAAATGAGCCGCTCCTGCGCTTTTACTCATTCAGTACCTGTATACTGTAATGATAACAAAGACATAGTTTTTTCTAAGAATTGCCATTCGCACAGATCATTGATCACTGCGTCCTTCAAATGACACATGAGGACGTTAAGCCACCTTCCCATAATTCGTTGAATGTTTCAATGGATTCAACATTATAATATGGATATGCTTGATACGACCTAAACGTCTCAAGTTTTAAACACCGTGAGACTCCGTTGTGCCCTTCCTTTCGTAACAGTATAATATAAAACATGCACCGGTTAAATGCATAAAATATGTTGTGGAGTGGACGGTTTAAAAAAGTTTAGAGTGGGTGAAACCATTCGATATTGTCCTGAAAGTGCCTACGAGATAAAAGGCACAAATGTCTGTATTGAAACATTACCCGTGTAATATATTATTTATTATATATATTTTTGGGATCGACTGCCTGTGGTATTTTTTATGTTTGACCGTTAAACTTCGAGCGATTTACTCAAGCTATAGTTTTATGTCATCCCCTAAATAATGTTACCTTAATCATTTGTTCACCTCTGAAGTGATTTCATCAGGTCAGCCCAGTCTGTAAGTTCGTGATAATTGATTGATTGATTTATTTATTGGTGTTTAAGGTCACATATTTCTGCACAATGGCTAATCATGACCACAAGTTCGTGATAAAACTACCTCTCCAGTTCAAAGTCATTCATAATTAGCAAACTAATTGTCGATGTGAAATGGAGCGTTGCGTTAACCTTATGAGCGGATTAGTCAGGTCGAACGAATTTGAAATTTCGCTGATGGCTGGGATCAAATCTATATGGATATTTCTCGTGTTCCAAAAGTTAAAACTAACTTTCTTAGTTCCTATTTCGTCTCAGGGGCGTACTTCCAATTCCACATCAATATTCATTGAAAGGACTAGTTGATGGATATTTTATGTCATGGGTGTAGACATAAATTGAAAAAAATGATTACAAATACGAATGGATAACATATTTGAACACGATTTTCACCCATATTTTCTGTTTATGTATTGTTCTGTACATCGTGTTCTCCATTCTCCATTCCATTGTACATCCATTCTCGCTTTGCAGTTCCACGCGGCCGGTTTCATTTATCATCTCTCTCTACTTTCAATTTGTACCATGTCAGAGAATGAAAGTTTACATGCCAAAATTGACGATTTGTTCAATAAATTTGAATCTACTAGTCGGGAGATACAGGCTACATTCGAAGCACAATTGTCGGAGGTTAAATCCGAGTTTTGGAAAACATCACTTGAAGATGACAAGATTAAACACGACGCCGATCTCGGTCAGTAACATGGAAACGAGAGGGCAACAAGATTCAGTTTAAATTCAATGCTGAAACTATTGACAATTTGAAACAAATTCGCTGGGGTCTGCAACATCAACTTACCAGTACGTGGAAGAATTGATTGACACCGAATCCAAGAGATTGAAAGAAAGAAACAAATTAATAAAATTAGCTGACTCTTCAGATGCAGGCTGGGAGACGGCCCGTAGTTACGTCCAGCACGATGTCGCCTCTGATTCAGATGATGATCGTAAAATTCAGCGTGCCGAGAACAAAGCTATTCGTAAAATTAAGCAAAAACGTTCCAAATTTTCACGGAATTCACCGTTGAGCGTTGTTAACAATCATGTTTGGAAACAGTCAGTCAAGTATGAGGATTGGCGGACTGTATATTCAGAAAAATGCCCGGATGGTGAAGTTTGACATCCATTCTACATATCATCATGTTGATATCTTTCCACCGCATACCACCTTCCTTGGTTTTGCGTGGACCAGTGCTTTAGGGGAACTTCAGTATTATAAATTTGTTGTACTCCCGTTTGGGCTAGGCTTGGGCCCATTTATTTTCAGCAAAATTACCAGGCAACTAGTTAAGCATTGGCGTCAGGCTGGAATTAAAATCATTATGTTTCTAGATGATGGTTTGCTTGTGGGCGATTGCTTTGAAATGACTTCCGTTCATGCTCGCAGGGTTAAATCCGATCTACTTGCTAGTGGATTTATTCCTAAAGTCGATAAATCACATTGGGAGCCCACACAAGCTCTCGAGTGGTTAGGTATATGTGTTAATACAGTTTCAATGGTTCTCCGTATACCAGATCGTAAGATAGTTAAAGTTCTCAATGCGATCCATTCCATCCAGCAAAATGCAGATTTGTCTTTTCAATATGCTGTGAGAGATATTGCCAGTATTGTGGGACAATTGATAGCTATGAAAATTGTTCTGGGTAACGTTGTACAATTGATGACTAAAGGGTTATCACGTGATATCCTTGCAGCACCGTCTTGGAGTTCTAATATATGTTTAAGTTCTACCAGCATGGCAGAATTGCAGTTTTGGGCTAATTCTATTCGGGCATCCAATGCACGGAGACTTTGTTCTCACTCTGTTACTACCAGAGTGATTTATTCGGACGCTAGTGATTCGGGTTTTTCTGGTTATTGTGTACAATTTGCTAATAGCATCGCCCACGGCCAGTGGTCCATAAGTGAAGCTTCTCAGAGTTCCACTTTGCGGGAACTGTCGGCTGTTCTTCTGTCCCTCCGCAGTTTCCAGTCCATTGTTTCTTCACAGACGATTAAATGGTTTACTGATAGTCAGAATGTCGAAACAATTGTCAGTATTGGTAGCATGAATGAGGATTTACAGGCTGTAGCCATTGATATATTTCAGTTCTGTCTTCATAATAATATAACGTTAGAAGTGCAGTGGATTCCGAGGTCTCTCAATGCGCAGGCCGACTACTTAAGCAAATTACGAGATTTTGATGATTGGGGTATCTCCAGTAAGCTTTTTGACATTTTGCATGAATGGAGGGGTCCATTTACCATTGACCGGTTTGCAAGTTATTATAATAAGAAACTAGAGCGTTTCAATTCTAGGTTTTGGAATCCAGGCTCAGAGCACGTAGATGCTTTCTCCTGTAATTGGGCTAATGAGGATAATCTTTTTGTTCCCCCCGTTTATTTGGGTGCGCGGGTAGTGAAACATATAGAGTCCTGCCAGGCACGAGGTGCCCTTGTGCTTCCGGCGTGGTATTCCGCTAATTACTGGCCTTTATTGTTCACAGATGAAGTCTGTGCCAGTTATGTTAAAGAGTGGATATTCCTTCCCCGTGCTGAAGAGTTTTACATCCCCAGTCGTATTCGCGGGGGGCTATTTGGGGAACAGGATTTATTTTTCAAGATGCTCGCCATTTACATTGATGCTTCATAGTGTTTGTTTCTTTCTTTTCCAGATGCTTTTTATGGTGCTTTCCGTGATGAAATGGACGTGCTTCCGTCACCTCTACGTTCTAAAGTTTGTTTGGTTGAACGTTTATTGGAACATTCTAGAGCTCCTTCTACAGTTCATATCTTCTTGGGTTTCGGAAATATTCAGACTGGGCCTCACAACACGGTGTGACTGATGTGCTTAATTCCTCTCCCCTTACGGTTGCTATTTACTTAGCATCTTTAGTTCAACAGTCTGCTTCTGCTTCCTCTGTTGTGATGGGACTTTATAGCATTAGATTTATGAATAACTTTTTGGGCAAATCGAGTCCAACTGAGTGTAAATTAGTCCAGACCGTTTTAGAAGCTTCCAAAAGAAAGTTAGCTAGGCCTACTAGTAAAAAGAAGCCTAGTACTGAGGATGTGCTCAGAGCTATGGTTCAGCATAAAGTTAACAGTGGTCTTACTTTATATGACCAGCGTATTATTACTATGTCCTTACTAGCTTTTGCTGGTTTTCTGAGATCGTCCGAATTGCGCATGATTTCTAGAAATGATATTGATTTTTGTCTCACTCACGTCAGAATTTTCTTAGAGACGTTTAAAACCGATATCTACCGAGATGGGGCCTGGGTTACTATTGCCAGAACGGGCTCTAGTGTATGTCCCGTTTCGCATCTAGAGTCGTATCTGCATATGGCACATATTCCCGCCGACTCCGACGAATATATTTTCCGTAATCTTAGCCGAGTACAAGGTGCTTATGTTTTGCGATCCGACATGACACCCCTCTCCTATAGGCAATTGCGAGAACTGTTTATTGAAGCTTTTGCGCCATTTGTGCCAAACGTCAAAGATTATGGTTTGCATAGTTTGCGGTCCGGCGGTGCTACCGCGGCTGCCAATATGGGCATTCCAGATAGAATGTTTAAACGCCACGGAAGGTGGCGAAGCGAACAAGCCAAAGATGGTTATGTTAAAGATAGGCCAGACCAGTTAATGGCAGTTTCTCTTGCACTCGGACTGTAGCCCGTTCTTTGAGTTTCTTGCCGCACTGCAGAGCCTTACCAATGTTGTGTTCAGATGTTTCTGTCGGGTGTGGGGGTTGTGGAAATTATATTTCCGTCGTTTGAGGGACGAATTAGACGGAAATTGTTTTCCACAATTGCTGACAGAAACATCTGATGTTTTACGGTATGAATTATTGTGTTACGCACGGGTAATTTGTTATGACATTTCGGTCAGTTGATTAGGACAGTGTAAGGTTTGTCCATTCTCGCTTTGCAGTTCCACGCGGCCGGTTTCATTTATCGATTCTTTTCCCGCACATGTATCTTGTTAAGGTCTTGTCTTAGCAAGATATCTATGCGGAGGAAGGATTGTTTTATCACCATGTTTATTAGATATTCTGCGATCCTTCTGCCATCGAGGACGTATTGGCGTTTTGTGCCATTGTTTTTGTGATCATGTTCAGTGCACAGCAGGGATTATTGCATGAGATCGGATGAGGAGCGCTATGAAAATGCATTTGCTAGAACTGTTATCTTGATACTCATTATCCGTAGTCATCCTACGGTTAAGTGTGGTTCTAATTTATAGACGGTATTGATGATACGCCTTGATGTATTAGAGAGATTTTGTAGGGTTTTTGCATGAGACCCAGAGTATATTTTCGGTATTAACCCTTAAGCCCCCATATAGCCCCAAACCGCCACTTTTATATTGCATTGAAGCAGGTGCTCTCTTGTGTAATCTTTTTTATTACTCTTGTGTGTAGACTGGATTTTCCCTGGCAGTGGTTCTACATCACTGCTGGCTGCCTATATAGGCAGCCAGCAGTGATGTAGAACCACTGCCAAGACATCAATAACTGTGTAAGCTGAAACAGGCCATAAATACTTTAAAATTAATCTGAGGACTTAAGGGTTAATAAATGCCTCTTGCCGCACTGCTGAGCCTTACCAATGTTGTGTTCAGATGTTTCTGTCGGGTGTGGGGGTTGTGGAACATAAATTGAAAAAATGATTACAAATACGAATGAATAACATATTTGAACACGATTTTCACCCGTATTTTCTGTTTATGTATTGTTCTGTACATCGTGTTTTCCAATCACACCTGAGTAATGTTTTTTTTTTTTTTGTTCTTGTTTCAAGCAGACGTCAGAACTGTCAACTTCAACAAACAATGAAGGAAGAAGCATACCGGGCGCGAGCAAACGAATGATTCGTAGCGATATATTTTAGGGTAACGCGAATAGTTTACAGGCGTACGAATTTTGTAACCATACCGAGCACGAGCGAATTTTCCGGGATAACGTGATGGATTTTATGACAAGCGTCAATTTATTGTTCGCCACCGCTAGGGGGAGACGTGAAAACATGTGCAGGCAAAACAATAAATTTTTAGCCGTATGGATCTTGCTGCTTGTGAAGAATAGGCACGAAACCGCAAGAAAACGCTGGGTTCATCCTATATTTCAACAGCGGACATTTTGGGCGATTATCATCGTCTGGTCCAATAATTACGAAACGACCCAGAGAGATTTCAACAGTATTTCCGGATGAATGTTCAGGATTTCGATTTTTTACTCCATAAACTATATCCTGTTATAGAGAAAAGAGACACCAATTACCGGCCCGCTATCGTCTCAGGTGAAAGGTTAGCATTGTGTTTGCGGTATCTGGCAACTGCAAATTCGTTCAGAAGTTTGACATTCAGTTACAGAGTTGGAAGTGCAACGGTGGGCGAAATAGTGATTGACGTATGCAATGTTACTTGGGACACTCTTCAACATGAACTCCTTCCTCCACCAAACGAATCCAAGTGGAAAGAAATTGCAGCTGAATTTCACAAGAAATGGGATTTCTCAAACTGCATCGGTGCCATCGAAGGGAAGCATGCGATGATGCAATCACCGCCCAACTCGGGGTCCACCTTTATTAACAATAAAGGATTTTCTCGATTGTTTTTGCAAGCTCTGGTGGACGCTAGTTACAGATTCATAGTGGTTAATATTATTAATAACACAGTTTATTGGTGGCTTAATATGATATATATGGAGTTAGTTTATTTCATATTGGACGAGCGCGAAACTCATATGGTGTCAGTTAATTTCATATTGGACGAGAGCGAAGCTCGAGTCCAATATGGAATTAACTGATACCATATATACCATATTAGGCCACCGACAAACTGTGTAACGAATATATCTTACCGACTGCTGCATCGATGCACAGAACTAATAACAAAAGCGATCACAATTAAATGAGAGAATTGCCACAATGTGTTCACGTGTCTTTGCCTTGTTACAATTTATGGGAGAGTGCCTACTAGGCACTCTCCCATAAATTGTAACAAGGCAAATTTATACATACCAAACAGTTTCATCTCGAAGGTAACATGACACACATCCACCGAATATGAAGCCTTTGAAGTTGCCTAAGCGGCACTTCAGACCAAATATGGGCTTCCAACACTCAATCTTTCAACTTGAAGCGTTTATCGGCTGCCGCAATTTTGAATAATCAATGAACAAAGGGGAGATTACCCTTAGCTGTCAGCGTATATTGATGTCGACAGGCAGTATTATGGTTTTATATGCATTCTGCATGTGACGTCTTTGAACCAATGAACGCCCCAGATACTTGTAGAGGTTATATGTCGGGTCATGTGGTTGAGACAGAGATGGTGGAGTTTTCGAGAAGTCAGCTTTGGGGAAAGGCGCTGGGGAACGTTTCATTGGAGATAAGAGCAGACACTCGAATTGGAGATGATACTCAGAGGCCTTGACGTATGTTTTCGTGGCAGATGAAGCATTCCCTCTGAAACGTAACGTGATGAGACCATACCCAGCGCGAGGTCTCATAAAAGATAAGAAAATATTCAATTATCTACTATCGAGGGCAAAAAGGGTTGTCGAGAATGCTTTCGGGCTTTTGGCTCAATGATGGAGGATATTCCATAGAAAGATCAATCTTGATGTCCGAAATTGTGAAAGCATGTGTCGTATTTCATAACTTTCTACAGCGAGCAAAAAAATGGAACACAACGGATTCTGGTGTTGACCTTGATCTCCCAGAGGGATTGTTATCCATAAATCGACAAGGTGGGAACAGACCGACAGTTAGCGCGATGTCTGTTAGGCAGAAATTTACTGAGTTTTCCAACATCGAAGATGGGTCTGTTCCATGGCAGGATGAAGTTGCGTTGGCGTTGTGATTTACTTGTGACTCAGGCTGATTATGTTGATAAATTAAATAAATATTGACATTGCAATGGAGATTTGAATCCTTATGCTACTAATGCATGTTCTCCCAAGAGTATATCCCAAGGTGTATACCCCGGGT
Organism: Pictodentalium vernedei; assembly: GCA_031216915.1. NCBI lineage: Eukaryota > Metazoa > Mollusca > Scaphopoda > Dentaliida > Dentaliidae > Pictodentalium > Pictodentalium vernedei. The sequence continues at coordinate 407,420,700 of CM062290.1, forward strand.
AAGCCCTGTTGTTGATCATAGGAATGCTGGGGGGGGGGGGGGGGGTCGTTATCTCAGTCGGTAAGGCGGTCCTCGTCAAAGTAGGGTTGTTCACCTCTTGGTCGATGGTTCGATTCCAGGTGATTGGGCTCCTGACGATAACTCTTGGACACGAAACGACTCTTAACGATTTACGTGGACTGGTGGTTGGGTACCAAATGGGGTACGGTAGTTTCACTACTCGGATGAGTACAATCGAATACCCAACTCACGTCTCGGGTGGATCAGCGGTGCGGCCAAACAGGCTTTATTCAACCCGTGAGTGCCAGCATAATCGTGGTATGGCCGTACCATGTGGCTGGATCTACGTTAAACCCTAAACAAACAAACACGACATACACTTTATTTCATTCCGTTTTATTTTCTCCAGTGAGACTACAACGTCAAATACTTCAATTTTATTGACATTTACTTTTTCACAGGCAAGTATATGTCAAATCTTGAGGGCAATCGTAGTTATCAGATCCTGTCATGAATGGGCGAGTAACCGACTTCGTTACAGATGGCACCAGTGGGACCGCCGATGATTGAATCCGGCCTGATTCCGATTCACGATTAACCCTTTACCCAACGAATCGGCCGCATCCGCCCGCGTAATATGCAAATTCAGCAGTTGAAAAAATAATATTTTTCAAAAAATTTCAACAAAACCATGTCATGTGACCCCTCGTTGGAACGAGCTCGTCGAGCTCGTTCCAAAGAGGGGTCACATGATATGGTTTTGTTGGAAGTTTTTGAAAAATTTGAAAAAAATGATATTTAAAATAATAAATTTTGATATCGTCTGCGTTGGGTAAAGGGTTAACATCGTTCGTGGAGAACGGTTTGTATTTTGTTCTTCGCCATCGACTGCTTATGTGGTGGTAGATCTCGAATGGCCTGTTCCAAACACTTGCAAAAATGTGTTATGTGGTCTTCGGGCAAGTCAGTGGCACAATTATCGTGTTCCAGTTGCACGAGATTCTCTGCTATTCGCAGCATCTTTTCATTGAATTCGACATTATCGTTATTTTCTGAAATACTTGTTTACTTGCATGATCACCATATTCTATCAGTAGCTGGGAATGGCCATTCTTAACCCTTTACCCATTGCGGGTAGCAGACGATACTTGCAAAATAAATCATGAATTACCAATTTTTATCTCAAAAACATAGCTTATGACCCTCATTGGAACGAGTTCAACGAGCTCGTTCCAATGAGAAGTCATAAGCTATGTTTTTGAAACAAAAATTGAAAACAATAAATTTGAGTGGAAAGTTTTGTATATAGGCCTAGTCGGTTTTGTTTGTTACGTTGGGTAAAGGGTTCATGCTATAAATCATCAACGGTATGGTAATTATTCAGATATCTATTTGGACAAGTGATTTATAGGTTAACCATGGTTAATCCACGTGATTAATCGATCAAAAAAAAACCCGTAACCGTTTCAGCTCTAGTAATATTAAGGCATATTTTAGTTAAAACGTCATTTTTTTGAAAATTTTTACCCACCTCGATCTGTTTAGTTCCGGATGTAATCGTCTGATACAGCTTTGAATCAGAGAAGGTGATATGATTGGTTGGAGTATTCAGGTGAGTTAGGTAACGTAAAGCACATGGTAAAAATTAGTGAAAATAGTTTTGAAAAAAGAACAAATTAAATTATATACAATTATGGAATTATATCCTGGATCTATTATAGCAGTCCAAGGTCAAGAGGAAACCCTTAAAAGTTGTTTGATAAATTACTATACACACGGGGGCGTGAGAAAAGGAGGGGGGGGGGGTGCTCATCACCCCAATCCTGGCCAAAATGTCCAATAGTTGGAAATTCAAAGGGCAAGTCATGAGTAGTTGGAAATTCCATCTATCTGGAGTTTTGAGCTTCTTTGGTGATGTCTCCTTTGATTCCCCAAATTCCAACTCAGTTTCACATCGGCAAAAATTCCAACTGTTACTATTTACAACTACAGTGTACGCAATATCGAGCTTCATAAGTATGCATGATATCAATCGGTACGAGATTTCTATAATACGTTTACTTATCGTAATAAAAAAATAATCCTCGAAATGCATGTCAAGAGAATTGCATCATATAAAATCGTTATCCAAAGTTAATTCCATCATTCACAGTTACAAAATGATGATACATCAACAATTGATCATTCCTGCATAAGATCTGATTTACTCTCCGGAGAGTGTGATGTGCTCAAAATTCTCAGCTTGAGCATTTGTTTAGCACATATTTAGAAGAATACCAAATAATAATAACAACCTGATAATTCTATCATAAATGTGTTGGCATTTCAGTTACTAGAATCAATTTTATGACCCCTTTCATGGCTTCATTTTAAAAAAAATGTTCTCATTGGTGAAATTCCAACTAGGTGGAGGGACCAGTTCCTCCCTATAGTTGGGAATTCAATATCCTACCCCCCCTCCCCCACAGTCGGAAACCTCTAGCCACGTCCCCGTAAACACAATTTTGAAAGGTGCCAAAAGAAAAGTATAAATTACTGGAATCACAGGCCCCCGCGGCATTTCCGAAGGCATCTGATGACTACTTCCGATTCGGAGAATATCGAACTTTGTTATTTATTTATTTATTAGTTTTTAAGGTCACATATTTCTGCACAATGTCTCATCATGAACTCTACAGTTCTACGGGTGGAAGAAGCCGGAGGACCTGGAGAGAACCATCGAGCAACGGCGAGCAAATGTCAGCTCCCCAACATACTAACTCCACACAAGCAGGGTTAGGATGTTATTGGCTTACTAGGATAACATTTTTCCCTGATTCTGAATCCGACTGATGCCACTCTGTATTCCTGGGCAAATTGAGATATTTATCCCGTTTCAGCTCTACCCAATTAACACTTTACCCAACGAATCGGCCACATCCGTCCGCGCAAAATGCAAATTCAGCAGTTCTAAAAAATATTATTTTCCAAAACCTTTCAACAGAACCATATCATGTGACCCCTCGTTGGAACAAGCTCGTCGAACTCGTTCTAACTAGGGGTCACATGATATGGTTTTGTTGATATTTTTTGAAAGAAATTAAAAAATGATTGATATTTAAAATAATAAATTTTGATATCGTCTTCGTTCGGTAAAGGGTTGAGGCAATGTGACATTCCAATTTTAATATAAAGTGTGATTTACGTTTAAGTTATACATGTTGGTTATTTACCAACGATGCGTTTATTGTCGGAGTTCATTTGTTGTTGGGTAAAAAAGGCAAAAATTGGACGAATTTTGTTAATAAATATCTAAATGTTTGGATTTTAATATTCCCAAAGAACTACAGTTAAAACTAGAAGTCCTGTCACGAATAGTGCGCTTATTTAGGCTTAACTGCGCGTTGGAATTGCGCGCAATTGCCATATCGAATGGCATCCAAAGCACGGCAGGTTCTCCGGGTTACTCATAGCAAACACATGCAATGTTTCTGCCAATGGACCTCCGGGTTACATTGCTTGTGCACAGGCCATACTTACATAATTTGATAGCTTTACTTGGGCCATAACGCGTACATTAACGCGCATATCAACTTCTATTTGTGCGCATTTCATGACAGGGCTTCTAGTTTTAACTGTATAGAGTATACAATGTGTTTTATTACACGCCTGTTCTTCGTAGTCCCCATCTACAGCAACACTAAACCATGCGGAAAATGAAAATCTGTTCCGCACATATGTGCGTAACGGAAGTCGTTGACGGACTATTTTTTATAAAGAAGCGAAACTTCAGTGGAATGTTCAACAAATCGTGCAACGCAATTACAATTTGAAAGCTAGCAATAGCTGAAAATAATCCCCTGAGTTTTAATGTGTTCTATGTGTCTACTGACACATAGAACACATTGGGACTCAGTGGACGAAATAGTAACACGGGTTCTCCTCGCAAATTTAGTTTGTGATAAAATGTGTTCTTTTTTATTGTTGTCATATCAATTACAGAGTGTCTTTCTAATGATTGCTTTTATAGCCTGCGGTCTCTCGTTCTATCCTTCCGCGCTGGCGCTCGTGCCATATCGATTCACCCATTTACGCACCCGCGTCGTTCTGTGTTTTTATTATTCTAGTTACTGATAAATGTGACCATTAATTCACAGTCTGATCCCAGACACACTAGAAATGTTGGACTAATATTTAACAAACTATTTTACTACACGAAATGTAGCAGTGGTTTGCAAAAATAAGTAGATTTTCCTGATTGTTGCGAATGAGCATCATTGTATTGCGTGTGCATAAACTAAACTTGATCTAAAGATGGTACTACATCTTTACCCACCAACAGATATGTCATCTATATGACAGACTATCACCTGAGTCATACTCATCATCAAATTCCATAGATAGCAATGTGTACTGGTTATGACACTCTGAAAGCACCGCCCGGACACTGAAACAGAGAACTGCAACACGTTTGTGCAGCTGCTCCGCTATATCGTTAAGACACAAACGATTCTTCCGGGTTTCAACTACATCGCGTCCAGTTGGTATCCCTGGGCCTATCCCACAAGGAAAACAATTGAAAGCGATGATTTGAACGGGGCATCCCGAGTCCACCCAAACTTTGTCTTGTCAACCGCTGTGTGTTTACTTAATGCAGTAGCAAAGCATCGGTTGAAAATGTTCTCGTTTGTCATTTTCAGAGAATTGTTCACTTTTTGGTGGAAGAGTAGATAATGTCAGTGCATTTGTATGTGCTTTTTGTGGATTTGTTAGACCACACTTTAAGTTTGTTATATGACATGTTATTCGATGTATAGCCATAGTATCTGTCAATGACCATAGTCGAGTGTTAAAAAACTGTATCCATGTCAGCATCCGACTTGCCTATTTGATCGGGAGTGACACTAGTCAAATATTTAATAATTATCGTTTACCCTTCCCCAAAACACTAGGCAAATGTGTCACAATCGGACACGCTCCGAGGCCGCATGCGCTACAACCAGCTTCGGCGTCAACTCTTGTTTTTATCGGACAATCTCCTTCAGATTTATTATCTATCTTTCATCATTTTGTGATTCCATCGCATGTGAACTGCTCATTTCTGTTTCCAAACAAGATGTGCCAGTGTAACAATGGCGTGTGTTTTCTCATCTGACCTTACATTGACTTTGTTCGTGTCAGCTATACCGGAAACATGTATTACCTGCTGACACATTATAACATCGGCTTTACGCGTGATCTGATATGCGAAGACTGATCATGGGATATAGTTTCGAAATATACTTTTCAGCAGGAGTAATATTGAACTATGTTTACACCAAATGTTAACACGCCACACTATATTTTGATCCCCCCTAATAAACAAACAGTAAAATATGTTTGCGGTAAATTATCAATATATAAACCAAATGCAGAGCGATATTTTACCCACAAAAAAACAACATTACTATCTTCATTTTAAATAGTGTCTTTTTCTTGGTGGTTTTCGATGTGAAAACGCAGACGCAGAAAGGGTCAAATATCCCAATTGCATCCATGTCTGAGAGCGGCATCGATGGAATTTGTAATAATTGGTTAAAGGATCCCAAGAAACGATCATAAAATACTCCCCACACCCTAATCTTGACAAATACCAAAATCCAAACAGTCAGTCGTTTTTGGCAAAAATTCACCAAATGTCCACCTTGTTTTTGTTACCCAAATAAATACCAACCCAAATAACAGCCGGTGACATTTGCATATTGGGTGTCTCGTCAACATATATAACCTGTAAAGCCAAAATTTATTGCATAAAAATTATATTGGTTGGTCTGAAAAGGTTTAAATATCTCACTTTGTTCAAAGTTTACATAGGGGCATCAATCGGATTCGATATCAGTGCAAACTGTTACCGCAAAAAAGCCAGTACAATGCTTACGCACCTTCCTTACAGGCCCCTCCCCCAACCGCCCCTACCGTGTGGACTAAACTGTGTTCCTCAGCTAAGTGAAAACTATTTATCATAAAAATAGCGAGCCGGTATTTATATAAGGACATGAATGCTGTGACATAAACCAAACTTTACTGATCATCCCGGAAGTGCGTCAAAATTCATCTAAGGAGATCGTTATCAGCACAATGGCTACACTACCGCCGCCTTGGACGGGTCACTTTCCACGTGTGGGCAATAGCCCCACGGACGGAATAATGTTAGATTCTAAATACTAATTATAAGAATAATCATCAAAAATGTAATTAATGAAGCACGGGGTACAACCTGGTGTTTTATTAATTAAAGTTTTGCTGCTGATGATTTTTGTTACCTGGTAAAAGCATACGTGGACATTACTGCCCACGCGTGGATTACGACAGGTCCACGGCCTCTGTACTGTATGGTAATCTGATGTCAGCAGCGTTAACCCTTTGAACCATGATGGTTTATTCCAAGAAAGTTCAATGAAAGCAGTTGGAAGAGTACATATTCATTACCAGGGGAAGTTCCTTTAATATTTTCAACTGGCAGCCGTTCGGTGGATCGTTGAAACTATCGATTGATGACCCCACGCCATGCACACTGCAGGCATCCTTAATTATGACGTATCATGTTCCTGGACCGAGAAGGGCCTTTATGGTTCAAGAGTTGAATTCATCTTTACCCCGTGCAATAGACTACACTGTAGCAGTATGGGCAGAGTGTTTGATGAAATAATCGCATTTTCTCTCAGACGATAAATAAAGAGCCAGTGTAAAGATATCTACTACGTATACCAGATGCATAAACTTCTTTGAATTCGAAGACAGTAAGAAAGGTTCTAAAACAAATCAGTATTTCCAAAAGAGTTTCTGACGTATCTCTTACTGTGGCGTCATGGTCCGGTTGTCCATTGTTCCGGATAAGGCGGCAGTCACACCATTGTACGTGAAGCATTTTGATAAGAAAGTCATCTCCGTCATCGGATTGAAATGAAAACTATAGATTTCCATTGGGGGTGGTCACATCTACGTATGCGATAGAATGTTCGTATACGTCGCTCCTGATAGTCCAATCGTATATGATGTTTTCAGTATTTTGAAGGTCAAGGTCAAATCGAAGTATCCAAAATCACATAATTATACATGTTCTACGTCAGTCATTTTTCTGATTCCTGGAAGTCCTGTGTAGAAGGGAGGTATGCATCTTCGTTACTCGTGTCTTATATTCTCCCCAGTACGGTAGTGAACTTATGAATATTACGTAGATGATTAACTTTCAAGTGGGTTTACGTTTTATTCAAATTTGTATTGAAAATTAAGATAAGTTTATAAAATCACAGCAAAATGTCCCCTCCCCAATATACTGGGGTTCAACCATGACTTGACCCCATTTAAATACATTTCAATTTGCACGTGCTCCTTACGGGGAGATTTGACGTTCATATAGTGTGACCACGCAACGAAGAGAATCGCAGAGATATACGTGTACGATAGACGGACTAGATAAGGACAAGAAAATCGTATGCGATGGTTTGATCGTCGAATAAGGTCTTAGTTCCTTGTTATTAAGAATGAGAAGAAGAATAACAAGCAATTAAGCTCATTTCGTTAACTAATCTTAAGTAGTTTTAGCATCGTTGGCCGCAAAAATGGAGGGGACTTAAACCCGACTAGTCCACCTGGCTTCGTGGCCCATGAAGAGTTAAGTAGTAGAAACTATCTCTCACCTGTGCGTTTTGCGAAGTAATGCAGAAACTAGACCGAACTCCAGCAAAACTTACGTCAGCAGAGTTGAAGAACAAATGTATCTTTTATTGCAGCTCTAACGAAAGCAAAGTGTCTGCGTGAAATCTTTGTCTTGTTTGACTGACAGATGGATACTGTAGCTGAGGCGATGCTGCTCCAGGGATAGTTAAATGGACTACTGAACTCTAACAATTATAGCTTGCCAAATGTAATAAACAGTTATTGTTGTTGGCAATTTTTCTAATCGATGTTAGTTTCCTGTTCGGAAAATGTTGCGCTGTTCACGTAAAATTGATTGCAACACACACATGCGGCATGTGCCTGTAATAATAAAATTATGAAATATTGATTGACATGGGGTTTAACATTTTCAAGACATCGTTTCATGGCCCTGGGTTACATGGAATGCCTGTATTGATTGTAATGTTATTTGAACATTTTAATAGATGAGTTACAATTAAAACTAGAAGTCCTGTCACGAACTGTGCGCTTATCTAGGTTTAATTGCGCCTAGGAATTGCGCGCAGTTGCCATATCGAATGGCATCCAACGCACATTCCTGATTACTCAGAACAAACACAGGCAATATTTCTGCCAATGGACCTCCGGGTTACCCGGAGGTCCATTGGCTGAAACATTACCTGTGCACATGCCATATGTACAGAATTCCACAGCCTTACTACGGCCATAACACGTAGATTAATGCGCAGATCGAGGTGTTATTTGTGCGCATTTCCTGACAGACTTCCAGTTTTAAGTGCACATCACTGTAAATTTGACCCCCCCCCCCCCAAATGTTCAGATGTGGAAGGGTTTTCCATCTCTTTCGGCGCCATAGTTATACAAGTACAAAATTAAAGGAAAGACATGCACTTTAAATGTGATACGGACGTGGCTTCACCTCAAAATGGAAACCACTGTAGAAACACCCTAAGTCTAATAATGCACTCGATCCAGGGTATTGGGGGGGGGGGGGGGGGGGGGCGGCGAAGCCTTCAACCGTTACTTGGTTGAATTTATTTATTGATTTATTATTTATTTATTTTATGGAGTTTAATGACACTTTCGATAGCCAGAGTCACCTTGCGTGGGAAAGTTTCACGGGTGGAGGGAACCACGTGGGCAATCGGGATTAAGTGCCGTGCCAAGGGAAACAACCCAGTTACCCAGTTATCCCAGTTATCCCTGACGGGGAACGGACCGTGAACCTCTCGGTCTGAAGTTCAATATATATGTAAAATAAAAGATGTTAGTAGCTTTCTTCTATATAATATGACCTCCCTTCTTGGAGGGTGGGTGGGGGTGAGGCATTTCTCTGATTTGTCCCGACTTGGATGATTCAACTTCTTATTAATAACATATTCCAACTGCTTCATCATGGCATGCCTTAATGAAACGAATTCGTTAATTGTATTCTAATGAGGTGTCACAAATTATGATTTCGAATATGAAAACATTCAGTCACCTCTCCACGTGTTCCGTAAACATTTCAAAGAGATACATGGAGCAACGTGTATATGGAGGCTACTCTACACGGTCACCTTCCAAATGACTTAAACTCCATCAACTGCATTAGCAGGCAAAGCATCCATACCCAACTATGTAAGTTATCTCTTAACCTGCGGAGTTGTAGATATTTCCTTCAAGTGTAGTCAAGGCGGCTCTGAAGCAGCCATGAGTAGATTTGAAGAAAAATCATAAAAATGTTCCTCCAGGAATCATTGGCGAAACATCCATTTGATTTACAGGGAAAGCATTTATTTAGATGTGTCAAATTATACTAATTTCATTGGCAAAGTGCCTGAAGCAGCAGACTGGAAGGAGTTAATTTTGTTACAAATTCACAATTATACTGGATCTGTATGCACGAATTGTCTGCTCCTGTGTTCACACGAGGAGGCAGCTAGGATACTACGATGTTCTACAAGTAATGCTTGTGAGGAATTTAGAGATTAAATTGATAACATTAATGGTAGCTGTGGAACATATTATACTGACTAAAATTCGCCATGTGAGACACTTTCGTGCTTGTAGTTTCCAGTCGGAGCTTTATATCTGATCGAACAACTACCTTTAACACTTTGACCAGAAATCACATGCTCCTTGAACCAAGAGTATTCAGCTACCTTGCATCTCACGTACGCACACTCGAATACACTTACACCACTGGCTATGATCACTCTTGTATTTAGTGGGGGATGTGGACAAAATTCTGGATCCTCTATCAGTGACTCGTCACAAGAAGGCATAAACGAGATGAGTATTTCAGGAATGAGTGGCTGTGAATAGTGCATCTCCATTTTTACAGAGACCTGGCTTGATGAGTCATCGACTACTGATAACCTTAAATTTCTCCTTTTTCACCCATCTCTAAGGAAGGATTCCGGGTTGGAGAGAGGTGGGAGTAGTAGTAGAGCTATGAACCGGGCCTTATTGGCCGGATCTCATGCGACGTGATAGTCACGTGACGTAGTGGCGTTATGTTTGGTTGTCATGGTAGCCTCCGTGAGCGGCCATCTTGTTACGTCATCCCTATAGGGATACTTGGTCTTTGTGTGCACACGAATCCCGTGTTGTTAGGGAGATACGTGTTTTCGTCCGCCATTTTGTATACTGGAGGCCGCCATCTTGGTTTCTATCGTAGCACGTGTTTTCCTTTTACAACAGCAAATCTAATTACTATAGAATGTCTGCAAATTAACAAAAACGACTTTATTTGGAACGGATTCTTCAATAATCCTACTTGAAATAGTACCACGTAGTGTTATAGGACACGATCGATTGAACGGCATTATACTCAAGTAGAGTAGCAGAGCCTACCAGTTGGAACAGGTATGCTACTATACTTAGCTTTTCTTCTCTTTTCTGGCTAGTTCTCACTGTATTCTAAGTACTCTTGGTCTTGTTTAATTTATCCAGATCATCCAGTAAAGTTCACTTTACTACAGGTAACTAACCAATCAGATTGCTTGATTTTTCATAATCCATATGCAGAGTATCTCCCTTGTGTATAACAAAAGCTTATATGATTCTCACCATCTCTGTATCGAATTGCCACCTTTTGCGGAAATCCTTTTTGACAAACCCTTTTTGGAAAAATATCTGGCCTTCGGTTTTTCTATCGAATGAGGCCATGATTGCCATAAGAACATCCCTCATTGATGTCTAATCTACTATCCCTCTTAGCTTTATCTTGGTATTGAATGCACTCTTTCTTTGGAATCCTCTTGTGAGAATCCCTTTTTGGAAATTTCTGGCCTTTGGCACCCCTTTCTTGTCGTATGAGGCCACGAGAGCCATGAGAAAATCCCTCAGTGGGGTCTAATTTGCCACCTAATTTGCCATCCCTCTTAGCCCCATGTGACCACCTCCTGTATCCCCTCAATTCCAGCGCCTTTAAATAAAGAACGACAGGCATTCCCCTTTTCTATCGCTTGAGGTCATGAGGGTAATGAGAAAATTCCTCAATGAGGTCTAATTTACTAACCCTCATGTATGTATATGGAGATACCTATGACATGATGATGAACTATTTGAGGATACTTTTATAGGATAGTATCTGAGGATACTTGAAGAAACCTTACATTCGGGTACTTTACGCTACATCCCGGTACTTTTGTTGGGAAAGGTATAAAAAGGGGTTCGAGCTCGGCTTTAAGCTAATTTGTGACCTGACCGTCGTCGAATGAAGACGTGTTACCAATTCGGTGCAGACATTGTTCTTACTTATTTCTGATGTCTGATAATGCCAGAAGATATGTGAAGAACCATTGTAGAGAGAATCGGTTCCAAAGCAATGTTTTCCCGATCAGTCAGTGCTCGTAGAAATGAAGAATATCAATGAATCAAGAAGAACAGAAGACCACATACAGACATATACAGAAGAATCGATGATTGACCGGAATAAAGTACTTTTAGAATTTTTACGCGATGCAGACAAGGAGGAAATCGATGCTGTTCTTCGCGATGCTGATGGAGATCTGATTACCTGTTTGTGTAAATGGGCCACCAACATCCTTGAAGATAAGATACTGCTGAATTTGGCTGAATTTGAGGACCTGCGAACATACGAGCTTGTATTAAAGCTGCTTACCTACAAAGATGTATCAGTAGATATAAAAAGTAGTACATTACGAAAAAGTTGCTTTCTTTCGTCACTCATTACCCCAGTCCTAACTCTGGGGGAAGTATAAAAGGAATGTACCGACACCAAATGCCCATTTATTCTCCCACCACTAAAGAGTGAAGACATGAACGTCCATTGCTGCGGATATTGTGGAAAACAACTTTTCCAGACCACACAACATGCACAGAGACGAGGATTACTGTCCTATGACAAAACTCGGAAAAATCGAAGAACACTGCAAGACCAAACATAAATTCAGATACACTGCGAATCATATCTCATGCTGACCGACACGAAGCCAAAAACGTGATCAAGACGGCCAATGATGATTTGATAAAATGTATAGGTGATTGTGCCTCGAATATCTTGAAAGAGACAATGTCTATGGCCAAATCCTTCTTTTTGTATGATTCGCCCTCTTTTTTTCGACAAGATAGCTTATCATTTGCTATTTTCCTAATCTCGTGCTTGTATGACATCAGGTGAAATTTATCGGATTTGGACATAGGCACTGCCCCTTTCAAAATATTCGAGGCACAATCAGATATACATTGACAGAAAGGAAACGAGTCCGTATCAGCCGTACGAAAATCAAAACTTAACTAGACTTAATGATTCTGGAGAATAATAGGCTTTTCAAGACGAGATTCTATGATTTTTCGTCCCCCAGAGTGTCTGAAGAATTGTTTTTAACTGTCTGTGTCACGAAAATACCTCTATTGATGTCCTGGGAAAGGTGGGTATAGTAGTCTCAAATGACCCAGTTTGATAAAAAAAAACTTTAGGATAAAATCATCATTATTGTTGGAGAGGGTTAATATCAATATCGGCGTCCGAGAAGTCAACGTTCGACAAAATTAGTTATGTTTGTTTGCCACACACCCATTGAGTTGGGTGCTGTGGATATTTGAAAACAGTCCATTACATGTCAAATGTATCTAAAATGTTGATGCTTGGCAGTGTGTGGATGGTTAATGAGCGCTAGCCAAAATAATTTTTGCACAAGAGTGTATTTTTTCTTGAAAATCTGTAAGACCCACTTGAAGAAATCCACAGAAAATGTGAATTTTAAGTTCATAATGGCTGTGTCCTTTAATCTTTTTAAACAGGGTTAAGGCTTGGTTTTCTGAATACTCTTACTACTTTACAAAAGATTATCCCCCATGAATTTTGGGCCCGATAAAAGAGGCTATGTTTATCTGTGACATGCCCATTGGGTGCTGTTGGTTCCCGAAAACAGCCCATTGTATTAAATTGATGACGTTTAGCAGCCCGTGGAGGGTTAACAAACGCTTACAAAAATAGGTTGTCCATGCAGCTTGTAATGTCACGCAAAAACCAGCGAATGATATTTTTTTCTTAAAAATCTACAAGATGTGATTAGAGAAATCCACAGAAAACATGCATTTTTAAATAAAGGAAGTTCTGTTTATCTGTCTTGTACACTTTGGGTGCTTTTGGCGCCCTAAAAATCCCATTTTATCAAAATGTTGACGTTTAGCATCGCTGGAGGGTTACAAATCCTTATCGCAATATTTTGTACAGGCAACATATAATGTCACACCAAGACCTGCGAATGGCCATTTGTTTGGAAAATCTACAAGATATGTTAACAGAAATCCGCAGAGAACAAACGTTTTAAGCGTTTAAAGGGCATCTGTCTCTAGCCAGCCCAAAAAGTGTTAATGTTTGTTTTCTTGATACCCTTATTACTTGCAAAAACGATCTTGGGTGATTTCCACTTCCAATAAAGGAAGTTATGTTTATTTCTCGTTGGGTGCTATGGGTGCCTGACAACAGGCCGTTTTATCAGAATTTTGATGTTTAGAAGCCTATGGAGCCCAATATCTCACGTATGTCGACTGTAGTGTCGCAGTGATGAATGTTTAAAAAAAAATAAGACGCGTTGTGAGAAAGTGGCGATAAACCCTAATTTTGACAGCTTTTGCCAATTTTGGCAAAGAAAAGGCGAAACCGAAAAAACAATTTCGTACATTTTTAGCTTTTGTGCCCCACTTTTCATGTGCAAAATTCTGTTAAAATCAGTTCGGAAATGTCTACAGAATCATACAGGCAAAATGCGTGTAAAAAAACAAAAAGAAAACTAGACTTAACTGGGCGAATGATTCAGTAGAACCACAGGCTTTTCATGGTGTTACAAAACATTAAGCCCTCTGAAGAAACAGCACAACATTTCTATCGCCATATCTCTGAACATGTACATGTAGGTGTGCATACCGATATTGCTCCGGTTGACCGGTTAACGCAATGTTAAGTAAAAAATCCACCCAACCCATGCATAAAATGACTTGAAATCCTTTAAAATTCATTTTAATACAGAAAAACAATTATGCCGACCCTCAAACGTTTATGAGTAAAAGTCGCTCATTTAGTTCATTGTATCCCTAAATTTCCATCAGATTTCAACTGTGAATTTGAAATCGATTTTGGAGTTCAAGCTTTCAAAATTACCTGTAGAAATAAATATACTATTAGAAAAAAGTAGGGCATACTTGAAAAAAAGTGAGATATATGAAGAAATATATTTATATTTTCATCAAGAAGACAGTTGAGGCATTGCACTGTGACATCTGGTGAATGATTTCAGCGATAGTTGGGCATCTGACAAGCACACATTCCACGCACTGAGCTGTAGAAGACAGAGACGGTCAGTCAGAGAATTTGCCACATTCTGCCTTAGACCTTAATACCATGTAAATCCTCTTCGGTTCGCGAGACAAGTACGAATCCGACGTGGCACACTCATCAGCTTGACTGATGTTATTCCATTCTTCGTGCAGTGCAGCAGCGAGTTCTCGGACATTGGTAAGGAGCTGTTGGCTTTGTCGTACGCGCCTGCTAAACATACCCCAGACGTGCTCGGTCGGTGAAAGGTCTGTGCTTAGTACTGGCCTAGAGAATGTAGTGATGTTCTGCTCCTTGAGGAGCTTTGTATTGTAGCGACACTGGCCCTGTATGCTCTTGCATTGTCATCTTGGAAAATGAATCGACGGCCGTGACCACATGATCTGCTAACGTTGCCGCGGTAGTACTGCCCCGTGACACGCCCTTGGATGACATGTAATGATGTTCTGCTTGTCATGGTTATGGCTTCCCACACCAAAAACGATGATTCACCACCAAAACGATCGTGCTGACTAACGGTTACGTCATGGTATCATTCCGCCGCCGCCACACTCTGTTTCACCTGTCGTGGAAGTCGAGAGAGAACCTCTATTCATCGGTAAAAATGACGTTGCTCCACCGACGATTGTCTCAGCGCTGCCGTGCTCCGCACCCATTACGCCTTGCTGCGATGTGATGTGGAATTATTCGAGGTCGTCGGGCGTACAGTACCAGCTGTGTAGTTCCAGTTCGGATAGTCTGACCACTGGCACGCACATCTGTCGCTCGGTGTAGCAGCTGTCCAATTTCTGAGGCACTTTGATGTCGGATACGTAATGCTGTGGTCCGGATGAAATGATCTTGGGTAGCAGTTGGCGCCCTTGAACGACCTGACCGACGTCTGTCATCAACATTGTCTTTCGGACGGTAGCGTGAGCACAACCTGCTAATCACCGATTGGGAATTTGAGCCACTGCACTCTATCCACTGCCAGCTTCCAACATGCCAACGGCACGTAAACGTTCGTCACGTGTCAGTCTTCACATACCTAAAATGTTACGTTTCAACCAGAAACTATTGATGAACGGGTTTTTCTCCCCCCACTGCATGTGTAACATACGTCTGTCCAGGGTGAGATAGCAGGGAGATACAGATGTATCCCACCCCACCCACGTGACATTATACATTTATAACGTTATTATGACGTTATGCATATCGTATCATTTTCTTGCTACCAACTAATTCATTTTGACGTCATCAAAATGCCGTGAGATCAAAGTTTGATGCTCTAAAACTCTTTAAACCCCAAGATGCCACCGCTCCTAATTGATTTCGTGGTATATACCTTTGGTATATACATAACTTTTGCATGCTCTTTCCGATGTTGTCATTAGTTTTTCAAAACAACGAATACCAAATGAGTTGATTATATCAGCACGTGACCGCCGATTATCTCTGGCTAACGTAACCGCTGTATGGTGGGGGAGAAAAATAATCCCTGATGGGTACGGGTGTCGGATAGGAAAATCTCACCCGGGGACAAGATATTTGGTCCAGACACTCGGCAAGCCTCGTGTTTGGCCCAAATATCTTGCCCTCGGGTGAGATTTTCCCATCCCACACCCGCTCCCATCAGGGATTATAATAATACCAAGAACAGAACGACGAGACCTCCGACAAAGTCCCCCTACTACAAATGAAAATTTCAAAACGTACACCACAGACATTAACGCGACGCGCGTGCGAAAAACCTGCGCGAAGTTTTCGTGGGTCGGTGATATTCATGATCCGCACTAAACTCGGTAATACATTGATGTGTCCAATCACGCGTATCCAACACCATTTTCCGAAAATATCAACATCAGTTTGGATATCTCGCACTTGTTTTGAATAGTATATATCGGACAGTATACATGTGGAGCAAGTGGCAAGTTCCAGTTCAGCAAGGGAAACCGCATTTGAAAAATCGATCAAATTTTACAATACATTACCGTTAGTGTTGACAGGTCATGAATATTAATGGCTATCATGTTGAGTAACGTGTATTGATACTGATCTTGGCCAACTGTCGTGAAAATACCACTGGTGCAAGTATAGTGTACAACACTTTAAATTCCATTCAAACGTATACATGGATATTATTGACACCGGCCATATGTTGCGAAATATTGCATTTGAATGAAGTATGTGATCGTCTTGGAACTTCGATATTTGTTTTATTTCTGTCAAAAACCAAAACCACATGGTGCTTTCAATATCACATCGTGGGGCAATTTTTATCATTGGACACTTCAAGGAATGTTTATTCTAATCTAATATGCACATACGATTGTACTAGGGAGAAAAAACAAGTTAGAAGGATAATTCGAATACACTGACATAGGAGACCTCTTTAAATTGACTTCGAATTGCAAATGCTGAGGGAGAAGCAATTTCCGTCGGTATATTCTTTTTCATATTGGAGCAATGGTGAATTACCAGGACGGGAAATACCTCTGCAGTTGAATATACATCCACTTGCGCCCTTTACTGATGCCGGTTAATAAGTAATAAATATAATGACATGGACATCTCTCTGTAATATAAATGTTATTGTATTGTCACAAGTTCAAATAACTATGCCCTTAGTGGTATTAAGACACGTGCAGAGCGACTACTGTCAACCAGTTCAAAAGAGCCGACGGAACACAATTTACTTTCACGTGTACCGTGTTCTCAACGTCTGTGTCAGTTATCCCAGTATTAGTGTTGTTGAGTTCACACTGTGAACAGATCAACTAACAATCGGTTTAAGTTTAACTCTTTCCCAGTAAAACTTACATCAGAATTGTCCTACACTGTAATGCTTTTATAGGAAATACTACATGTTCCGACTAGTCGACGCGCCAATCCAATGCCGACATTGGGCAACATCAGCGACTAGTCGACTAATCGTTTCAACACTGAATTGCTGTCCCAAATGTACACTTGCACTAACCTACCTTCAGGGATCATAACAGTCGTAACACGGCCATGTTTTTCAACGAAATTCGGAAAGAAATCGGTAGTGTCCATCTAGACATAAGAACATGTATGAAATTTGGAACTGATCGGATGAGACTTGCGGCCTGTAGGGTTTGCTAAAGGAATTGTGGACATGCAGAGGAACGTACAGACGTACGGACGGAGAGACGGACGACAGATCACAACACATCCCAACAGCTCATACTTGACATTGTCAAATTGAGCTAAAAACATCCAATAGACCTTCCCCAATCTGGTGTCAAGGGTTCATGATAGTCATGTGAAGATTTTTCTCTTTTTTCATAAAATCACTCCTTAAAGACACATGTTAACCCTTTACCTAACATGAAAAGCAGACGACAATTGCCAAAAAAAAATCTTCACTTTTTTGTCTCAAAAACATAGGTTATGACCCCTCATTGGAACCAGCTCGACGAGATCGTTCCAATGAGGGGTCATAACCTATGTTTTAGAGAAAAAAAATGAAAAAATAATGAAAATTAATTGGCGATTTTTGAGAATAGCGCTGGCCGGTTTTGGCCGTTACGTTAGGTAAAGGGTTAAAGCAGAAAAAAACATCACCCAAATTGACCTTCGCCTAAAGGATGTCAAGGGGTTATAAGGGTCATGGTTAATTTCTCTTTTTTTGCATAAAATCACTTGAAATATGTCAAAACTCATTATAATGCGGGAAAACGTCGTTCACTCCCCTCCCCAGTCGAGGGTCAAGGGGTAATAAGGGTCATATGGTAATTTTCTTCCTTTTTTAGCAACAAATCACTCGAAAGCCTCCAAAACTCATTTCATAGTAGACAAAAAAACCCATATTGACCCACACTCTAACTGGGGTAAAAGGGACATAAAGTAGAGCTGATAGATCTACTCTGTTTGCATTTCACTGATCACCGACCGAAATCGACCCTTCTTCTTCCAGAAAAAAACGCCTTGTCGGTCTTTTATTTTCCTAACCAATATAGACTAGCAAGTAAATACCGTGTGTAGTGTAATTGTCGTCATGGCTAACCAGAAAATCGTGTCCGTATGGAAATATTTTTCTAAAACTGACAAAACTAAGAAAGCGGAACAGTGCCTTCTGTGCAAAAAGTTTATAACAGTGATTACAGAAATACGACAAATCTGCGACGATATATCGAATTATTTATTGTAATTATTGGTGTTTAAGGTCACATATTTCTGCACAATGGCTAATCATGACCACGACAGTTTTACAGGTGGAGGAAGCCGGAGTACCCGGAAAGAACCACCGCGCAACGGCGAGCAACTGTCAGCTCCCCAACATACTACCTCCACACAAGCAGGTTTAGCATTGGCTGACGACAAGTGCACCATCGACGTGCAGTACGCCTTAGTGCACTTAGTGCACAGCGTCACCGTGCCCCCACATGGGCAATGGGGGTGAAGTGTCTTGCCCAAGGACACAACGCGGTTGCCGCAGGTGGGATTCGAACCGAGGACCTCTCGGCTTGCAGCCTGCACCTCTACCTACTGAGCCACCGCGCCCCTGATATATCGAATGCCAACACATGAGACAATTGAAGAATTAAAAAGGGTCATCGAGAAAAAATCTGCAACAAAACGAAAAATAAAGGTAGGTAAACTGAAACTATCCATGCGACATTCAACTTGATAACAAATTACTATATTAAAAGTACTCAGAGGAGGGGGTCAATCACCAAATCGCAATAACGCGGCTTCGTAGACTTGAGCCAAGTTGAGGAATGTATACTGAACGCAGAGAAAAATAATAACAAAGCTAGCCAGCAATTCCCTAAATCAAACTAAAACGTATGTCCGGATGATGTCACAGTCCTGACAACTGCTTTGTGCTTTACGGTTTCATTCTTTTTTATTCTGGCTTATTGATACTGAGAAGTTATTAATCCAAAATAGTGTATGTAAGACTAAAACACACTGTAGTGTTACTGGATAAAGGGAGGTAATACTAATTCACTGTGTTCTTATAATAATAATTGATTTTCTAGAGCGTAAAACCACAAATAGTGCTCTAAAACGCTTGCCAGAAATAAATACACTTTTCTGAACTGCAGAGTCACATCTGTTTTGGTTGCCTCTTAGAGAGGTTCAGGAGAATGCTTCAGTAAATAGGAAAGGTTTAAGATTTCTTTTGAAGACATCAAGAGTTTCTGAAATTCTGACACTAATTGGCAGGGAATTCCACAATCTGGGACCTACGACGGAGAATACACGATCATGAGCCTTATTAGATCTGCTAAAAGGTACAACTAGTTGAATTTGTTTTTTAGATCTGAGAGTGTGTGATGGTTTATATACAGCGAGGAGCTCTTGCAGGTAAACTAGAGCCAGTTTGTGGATATATTTGAATACCAAGATCAATATTTTGAAATCAATTCTCGGTTTAACTGGAAGCCAATGTAGTTGTCTTAAAACAGGTGTTATATGTTCAGAGCGTTTGGTACCAGAAATTATCCTGGCAGCAGTATTATGTTTTCATAGTTTGTTTTTAATTCAGTAACAAAGAAATTTTCTTCTGTGACCACCATACACAGGTTATGGTCAAGATAATTTTGGGGTAGAGATCGTTTTTACTTAAGCTTTCATGTCTATTCGATAAATACTTGCCCTTTAAGTCCTTTTGAAATGACAATGGTCTGCCGTACCTGTATGAAATTCCACCAGGTACAGTATGGCTGTCTTGTATAAGAACACTCAACAGATCGAAACAATGCGCTAAGAATTATTTATCTCATTTTGAGCAACATAAATATTTGAACATGTCCAGATTCGAAAATTCAAACACATATGACTATAGATAGAGAGAGGATCAAACCACAACCAGAGATTTTCTCCCTCTGTGGGTTTTGGAAACCCCTTTCCAATCTTCCGATATGTGTGATTTTTAATTACCTTATGTTACCACTGTTACTTTGTGTGACCTTGAACACTATGGACACATATAAACACTCATCTTACTTCCTGCAGGCTTGTTCAGTTAAGATCAGTGTACAAGGGGGGAACCCTTTTGAGGTGACAGTTAAATCGTTACATGTATATGAAACAATCCAACCATTAGTTCCTGCAGATTCAATAGAGTCCATTTACAAACTAAGACAAACTCATGAATGATATGTAGTTTTCTCGAGAGTTATTGTGGCAGAAACTTTCTTAAAAATTCAAAACATTACTATGTAACCAGAGCTGTCCATACATATTGTGAAATATATACTTATTAATTATTATTTTTATTTATTTATTTATTTATTTATTTATTTATTTATTTATTTATTTATTTGTTCAATTACAGCTACGGGTGTTTAAGTAGCACTGTTTGGCATGCGTTAAACATATCTGCAGTGATATTTAACCAATGACCAGCTACCTCACGACAGGTAGTTGGTCATTGGTTAAACATCACTGTTTTACCAGTGATGTTTAACCAATGACCAACTACCTCACGACAGTTCACTGCACGTGCATGATTTTGTGAACGAGCACTCACCATTTACCTCCCAACTAACACCCCTTGACATACAGGTGTTTCGTCTGTCAGCTCTGCAACTTATTGTTCCAAGTGCATCAATGAAAGTATTTAAATTTAAAGTATTTTACTTATCTGCGAAGATTTGTAACATTTATATACTGTGCATATCTGGTGAGTTTCCATTTCTTCTGCATATGGGTCGATTTTCGATTCGTCGTGTTCCGCGATTCATATTTATATTTCGATACATATCGATTCCTTTCACATTCTGTGATTTTATTATTATGTACAATATTCTGAAAACTCATGCTTATTGTATTTATTTTGTAGGTTTTAATAACCATGTAAATAAAGAAACCATTGGATACATGTTACATGGTGTTATTGGATCCTGAACTCCCATTTTACTGATTTGTGGAGATCACCCTGGGTTACAACTACTATAGACAGGAAGAGACTTTGTACTTTGTCATCCTGGTTTTCCCAAAAACTACACTTGAAACTTCACTGGCTCCCTCCTCATGTTCCGGACAGTGCAGTTAAGAAACCTTGAATGCCTTCGGTTAGGTGGAAGAAATTGTTTACTTGAAAACCTCTTTTAACAAAGACATTGCTTCCACCGCTTCCGTTGAGGACTGTGCACGCATCCCTCATATGTTGCAGGTGTGGGGGGGGGGGGTGGGGGGGGGGCTGTATTAATCACCATGCCTGGCAGACCCCCACTCTGTCTGAAGTGCGGTGCGGCTGTGAGGGGCACATACGTAAAGACTGCCGTGTTAATATGGACAACGGGAATTATGCTGCTACTTTACGAGGTGAACCTAAAACTCAACAAGACGAACCTAAATCCTACATCATTTAATATAATGATCCTGATCCGTCTACAAATACTGACATTCCGGGATACCATGCGGAACAAATAAGAGAGATAGTGCGTGAACGTCGTGATGGACAGCTGGATGTTATCCGTCAAATAGAACTGTCATTATCGGTTATATTTGAAACTGAAAATTTCGAAGAACCAGTAACTGAACACTCTAATGATGTCGCTGAAAAAAAACTTCGGACTGTAAAGACACTCCCAATGCAAATATGCATGCGGTTCAGGCGGACATTCACGATAAGATTGAAATCCAGGAATGTGCTATTTGTGAGCTGGTGGTCGGTTGGAAGTGGGGGATTATGTGATCGCTACCCTGGTAGCTGATGTTTTTTCACTGCCACCGAATCTTCCCCTTCTCCAGGCCGTCACTCTCAGTCCATGGACGATGAGGATGTTCTCTTATCCACACTTAAGCGAGATTTAGAAATATCACCAGACACAGCATCTCGTATTGCGATTACTGTCGCAAGCAGAGAGCCTGGCCCTAGGGTCCGATCCGCTCGCAAACAAACAAAACAAGTGCACCTGAACTTGTTTCTATAATGAAAAGTAAAAGGAAAACTAAGGCCTTTCCCACACCATCATTAAAACTGTAATTGACAAGGAGAAGCAGGACATGCTTAAAATCCCCAATGGATACTTTTCAACATTTTTCTTTCAGATTCGTATTCTTGACTCTTTTCCGGCTTTTGGACTATAAGACTGCCCACCTCCCCTCCTGTTTTTCCTTGTTCTACAACAATATATGAATTACGGTTATTTAGACTTTTTACTTCCCTGATTTATCTCAGGATAGTTACTTTATCAGTAATTATTATTAACATCGTAATCCCTATAATTTTTAGGTCAAGGCTTATTTTTATTTTTTGCACCCCCCCCCCCCCCCTTCCCCCTTCTCTCCCGACCTTTTCGTTTTCTTTCGACATTTGTCATTGCGCCATTCTTACCCTTTTGGGGAAATTTGGCGTGACTTCATTTGTTGTCAGTTTTGGAAAAAGGTTTTTCCTTCAGTGTTTTCTACAAGCTAATATAATCATCGTCATTAAGGTATTGATGTATGGTATATTAACCCTTTTCATGGTAATTTTCAATCACCAACTATTTTGTTGCCCCTTTCTGATCTTGTAATTCATTTTGAGACGCTTGATTCGCAAGGGGATAATATCCTTTGCTTTTGCCTGTTTTAACCATTTTCACACTATTAGTCATGCTGTCGTTTGTTTTTTGTTCAGCTGCTTTTCCGTTCTTGCAACTTGTCTTGGGGCACTGGAACTTTGGTGCGGCGGTAACTCCAAACTTTTTCAAGGCATGATTTTCCTTCTAAATTACAATATATTTATATTCGAGCTTCTCCGTTTCCTTTCTCCATCTGATAGATGCACTGGGCCTCCGGTCTTGGAACTCTTCTCGGGACATTTGACTTGTGGTATTGTGTTTTCTTCTGGATTAAGTTATGTTTAGTTGTTTTGTTAACCCTTAACGTTCATTGTGTGGTTTTGTATTATTAATGTTAATGACTTGAGCTCTTTTAGCAAGCAGCTGTCTCTGAATAATTTACTCGCTAACCAATTGTGTGATGTACAGTTAAAACTAGAAGTCCTGTCACAAATAGTGCGCTTATCTAGGCTTAATTGCGCGTTGGAATTGCGCACAATTGCCATACCGAATGGCATCCAAAGCACCGCAGGTTCTCCTGGTTACTCATAGCAAACACATGCAATGTTTCTGCCGATGGACCTCCGGGTTACCCGGAGATCCATTGGCTGAAACATTGCTTGTGCACAGGCCATATGTACATAATTTGATAGCTTTACTTGAGCCATAACGCGCATATCAACGTGCTATTTGTGCGCATTTCATGACAGGACTTCTAGTTTTAACTGTAGTTTTTCTTCAAGAGACAAGTATTTCATCTCGTAATCATGGTAAGGAAATCGAGTCCCTCCTTGGGACGTTTAAGGCTTTTTGGGATTTAAGCACTAGTTATAGTGCTCGTGTCGGGATACTGTTCTCTAACGCCTTGCACTATGTTGTTAAAAAGTTTCATTTTGATCCTTATGGTAGATTTATCTGTTTTAGACATTTCGTTCGACAATATTACCTATCGTCTTATTAATATTTACTGTCCGAATTCTGAAAAATATCGTAACATTTTCTTTGAAAGCATGATTCCTTATTTTGCAACTTCCTTTTTCATAGTGTTGGGAGGCGACTTCAACTTTATTGATGATATCGAGATAGACAAGGTAGGTGGTAATATTGACCCATTCCCTCACGCTGAATGCTGGTTACAAAATAGTATCTGGTTCGGCAGAAGCCCAGCATATTATCCACAACGGTTATAAAAAAGGAAAAAAATCCAGCGATATGTGTTTTTGAAAGCTGGGTGTTATCCAACAGCCTATACGAGATAGTGGATGCAGAGCTTTGGCCAGCTAGTCTGCCTTCAGGGGGAACAGATGGCGGGATGGTGGAGAGACAGAAAGGAAAAAAAAAACAACAAAAAACACACACTCACAGACGTACCCAGAAGCCTTTAAAAGGGGTGTTATATCTTTATTCATATGTTTATTTATTTAAAATGTACACTGGTCCCCGCCAGGCAAGGTTGTTTCAATACTTGCTTAGTGTTTGGTTTCCCTGTGTATGTTAACAAAAAGCTTGTTCCAATCCCTTCTGCGTTTCGTCGGATTCAAGACAATTTGAGAGTGTTCAGTTAGGAAAGTTATAGGTTGAGAGAGAGATAGAAATCCACTATTGTATATTGTGACTGTTGTGTGATTGTCACTATTG
The DNA here is from genome assembly GCA_031216915.1 of Pictodentalium vernedei. Lineage (NCBI taxonomy): Eukaryota > Metazoa > Mollusca > Scaphopoda > Dentaliida > Dentaliidae > Pictodentalium > Pictodentalium vernedei. The sequence goes on from CM062290.1 coordinate 407,445,288, forward strand.
ATGGGACTAGCGGTGGGTTTCATCGTTGCCCATTCCCCATGCAGAGTTGCGAGGCAGTCCTCACAGACTGAATCCTAAAGTTCTCAATGAGTAGCGAGGTAGTCCTCACTGACTGCCCGCAATTTAATTTTATTGTATAATTTTAATTTTCTTTCAACTACTTTGTTTTTCTAAACATTAAAACGTGACTAGAAGTCTTTTCTATTTTAGCCGAGTGGTGTGAGTGGTGTGAGTGTTCGGATGGTGTATATCCATTCAGCTTCACATTTGCGTCTCTGTTTCATAGTCTTAGGTGCTTCCGGATTATTTTGTTTTTTCTGTTAACCCTTTACCCAACGTGGACGATATCAACATTTATTATTTTAAATATCATTTTTCAAAATGTTTCAAAAGATTTCAACAAAACCATATCATGTGACCCCTCATTGGAAACAGCTCGACGAGCTCGTTCCAACGAGGGTCACATGATATGGTTTTGTGGAAATTGTTAAAAAGTAATCTTTTTTCAGCCGCTGAATTTGCACATTACGCGGGCGGATGTGGCCGATTCTTTGGGTAAAGCGTTGATGGTTCGGTGCTCATTCAGCTCTACAATTAATGCACTATCTTGAAGTCTGTTGAGGGTTTTGTATTTGTGGTCTTTTAATCGCGTTTCAATAGTTTATATTTCTGTTAGCTCAAGCAGTTCCTTTAACGATGTCAACATGGGCTTTCATAGTGCAACGCGCAGGGTTTTGAACCCTCTGTAGCTAATGAATGTTGGTTTTGCTCAGGTCACTTGTTATTATGGTGCCATGTTCTATTGCCGGGCCTATAAATGATTTGTAAAGCTTGAGAAGCAATGTTTTGTTTTCTCCACAATTTTCATCTCTGATCATCTTCCGAAAATTGATACGTTTAGTATCTCTAACCGTAATGGAGTTTACGTGACTGTTTAGACTGAGGTTGCTATCCAGTATAGAACCCCTCCAAAATTGGGCCTCGTTGCTTGCTTCTTATTTGTGATCGTATAACTGGAGATCAATACTGGGAACTGTTTTTTTTCTTTGCTTCTTAAAGAACGTAACTCTGTGAGTTATGAACTGTTTTCCACCACCTCCAATTTATAAATATCCAGCACGGGTGTCTAAGAATATATTACTCAATCTGAACGACGATAGCTGAAATGCATATGCTAAATATGGATTTGTGTTTCTTTTGACATATAATAGTCCGTAACATTTTTAAGTTCTGAACCGATTATGTCGACCAAGATATCATCTTAAACTACAGCTCACGTGCTTTACAATGGTATATAATGCATCAAGATAGAAAAAAAAATTATTAGCAAAGACATTCGCAAACACAGGCGAAAGTACTGATATGATGGGAGTGCCTGACCAGTTGTTCGAAAAAATAAATTGTTCTGCTGTTAAATGCATGGTACAAGTCGTGGGGAACTCGTGTATTTCAAACGTGAAGTCGATCACACTTCATTCAAAGATTCACTGTCGAACTCAGCGAAGATGTGCTACATTGATCACCAGTTCCCAGAAAATGACATTGTATTTTGTGTCGTTTTTCCAGGATATCGACTGACAAGTAATGTTACAATTCAACAAGCATTTGTTTATCGGTGGGATGTTTTCTTGGATCTCGCGTTGTGTCCCTGAGCAAGGTACTTAACCCCGATTGTCCACATGGGAGCACGATGACGCCGTGTACTAAGGCGAACTGCAAGTCGATGGTGCACATGTCTTCGACCAGTCTAACCCTGCTTTAGCTGCAGTGGGGAGTTACGATGTTGGGGAGCTGGCAGCTGCTTGTCGTTCGTCGCTGGTTCTCCCCGGGTACTCCGGCTTTCTTCCACCCTTAAAACTGTCACCGATACGATATGACCTTTGTTGTTAAAGTGTCGTTAAACCTTAATAAGTAAGTAAATAAGTTAGATTACAAACACAAATTATAAGAATAATCATCAAAAATTGTATTAATGAAGCACCAGGTACAACCCAATGCTTCATTAATTAAAATTTTGGTGATGGTGATTTGCATTACATGGAAAACGCACGTGTGGACATCACTGCCAAAGCGTGGAGTGCGACCAGTCCACAGCGACTGTTCTTTAATTTTTTGCGCCTCGAATACTTGAAGTAAAGAGTGTGAAATAGTTTCGCCATTTTTGTAGTTTGGTCGCGTTCGACATCATAGCCTTCAGCGATTGATGTAAATGGGTGTAAAATCCAGTTGAGTCCACATTTCTGTTATTAATTCATTGAGGATATGGAATGAGTGGTTTTCTCATATCAAATATTTATGAAACGAGTTTAAGAGTTTTTGTCGTTTTGGCGTGCCTCTGGCGAGCCCAAACGGAAAATTCGGACGCGTTTCATAAATATTATATGAGAAAAACACTCATTTCATATTCTATTTATCATATGACGCACACAAGAACAAATTAGTCACTTAGTATGACTTTTTAACCCATCACCTAAGTTGAGTTACAGACGGCACTTGGAAATAACATCCTAGTATAACTAAACATTTTCATTTTTTGCTTCCAAAACATAGGTTATGACCCCTCATTGGAACGAGCTCGTCGAGCTCGTTCCAATGAGAGGCCATAACCTATGTTTTGGAAGCAAAAAGTGAAAATATAAAAAAAAATGAATGGCGTTTTTTTGTAGATAAAAGATTAATACAATATAATCCACCCTAAATAGGCCAGATAACGTAAATTCTCTCCCTATTGAAATTATGCAAATGTGACCCAGTTGTATATTGTTTAGCCAATCAAATTGTCCAGTTTTGAAATTGACCAATGAAAGCTCCCAACTCTAATTATGCAAATTATGAAAATGTGGCCCAATTTTATTTTGTTCAGCCAATCAAATTGTCTAGTTTTGAAATTGACCATGGAATTGACGGAATGCTTTATTTATCACTGATTAATATGAAAACAAAATATCAAATGTTTTAAAGTGAACAAAACGGACGAGTCATATGATAAATAATAAATATTAAATAATAACTGCTGCAGTGTCAATGCAGATAATCTGGAGATCCGACGAACCGTTCTGCTGCTGTGCGAAATCAGATTTCTAGATTATCTGAATTGACATTTCAGCAGTTATTATTCTCCTGACATTTTCTACACGCATTCCCCCTACTGGTGAAGAGGAAACCAAGGATATAACAGTGGAGAAAAAGGGTGAATATGAATACCTGGGAGTGAATATATGTGTTGCAGGTAGAGGCATATACAGAAACCACACAAATAAACTTAATACAAAGGGGGGAAATATATTCAATCACTTAAAACTACTTGAAAGTAATAACATTAACCAGGTGTTCATTGGGAAAATCGTTTGGGAGAGGGTGAGATTACCTACTATAACATATGTGATGTGATCACTCTGAAATGAGGAACTTGGAAGTTTTACACAGTGATGCGGGCCGGTGGATAACCGGTCCAAGCAGCGCAGCTGTGTTGGAAGCTTTCAGAGGGGAACTTGGGTAGATGCCGGTTAAAGATAAAATATATATGGGACAGTTATGCAACCTAAATTATCAGCCCCCCCCCCCCCCCCCAAACAGCAGATAATGTTAAAATGACGTTTAACTATGTACAGTACGTGGAGGGTGGATTGTAACTAAATCACCCGCGGATTGGAGTTATCACCCAAGCTATAACTTTAAAATTGTGTACATATCTACAAAAAACACAAGCAATGTTTCAGCCAATGGACCTCCGGGTTTAACCCGGATGTCCATTGGCCGAAACTTTGCTTGTGCTGGTTATGTTTTGCAAAAAAATTGCAATTATTGCTCGGGTAGTATGTCCACTCTGCGGGTGATTTAGTGATAATACACTCTCCACGTACTGTATGGAACCATAATATTCAGGTCGGATGGATAAGCTAGACTAGGGAACTAAAGGAGTATTACTCCATAGAGAATGAAGATTTTTTAAAAGGTGGCCTGAAGCAGGGCAGTAGGCTTATCAGGGGAAGAGTGCTGAGTGATTACAATAGAAACTGGCGAGCTGGAATTAGGACCAAGAGCTCTTTAACGGTTTGTGCAAAAAGGATACCATTGCCTTCGAGGAATACATAGATGGATCTTATGGGGTGTGTGGGGGTGGGGGGGGGGGGGGCTCTTTGTTGTTTAAAGTGAAAGTCGAAGTCACTGGAGTTGAGGTGGAGAATCGGGAAAGAAGAGAAAAGAGTGTACCAAATGTGTAGTTTGGGAGTAACGGAGACCCTGGGACACTTCATTCTAGAATGCCCCAAATATTTGCCTAGTAGAACAAGACTCCGTAGAATACTTATGGAAAACTGGGATGAAAATCTGAAGGATTAGTGGATGGGAAATGGCATGAGGGAAAGGGCCAATTTTATAGTTAGGGAGATCGAGAATGCGCCGATGCGTGGAATTATAAAACTATTTTTTGGCTGAATGTTGGAAGATTACGAGGGAGAGAGGGGGAGAAATAGCCTCGCAGTGAACTGGACTATTGTTCGTTAAAGGACCGCGACAAATTAGCCGAGGGCCGAAGGATTTTTATTTAAACAGGTGAGTCTTCTTTGGCAACTACACCTTGACGTCTCACAGCCTCCGGCAAATATACATGTTATCATCTTCAGCAAGGTCTTTATTGGTGCAGGTGGAAGGTCAGTGGTGATTGGCAGAAACTTTCTTTCTTTTTTTCACTTACCATTTTCGTACGATTATTTGAGAGAAGAGTTACATTGTTCAAATCTTTAAGTCGCCGTGTTTGCAAAACTTGATGTGACCGTCACTTTTAGCGCGTGCACGATCCACGGAAACGTAATTAACTAGAAATACGTTGTAACTTCATGGACATTTCTCAATCCGTCATTGACATTGAGAGACGTTGAACGTTTGGACTGTGAAACTATGGTGTTGGTGTTCGGAGGAAAAGAATCTGAATATCTCCATACTGTTTGATACAGTGTCGTCGTCGTGATATTTCGTTAAGCCAGAAAACCTACCCGTGCACAGTCTGCTGTGAAGTATTATTATAGCTTACAAACACACCATTAAGTGCAAATGTGGTCACGGAGAAGTGCAGATACTTGTCAGTGGGGGTGGAAAGTTCCAGATGGAAAGTTTGTGCCACTCACCCCTGACATTCCACCTGCACCAAATACCTTGCTAGAGATGATAAGATGTAACAGGTTGCGAGACGTCAAGGTGTAGCTGCAAACAAAAAACAAACTCAAATGTGTGTGGGAAATGCCAGGAAAATAAAAACTGCTGCAATGTCAATGCAGATACTCTGGAAATCTGATTTTACACAGTGGCAGTACCATTTATCAGATCTCCAGAGTATCTGCATTGACATTGCAGCAGTTATTATTTTATATTTATTATTCATATATGACATTGAAACATAACGGTAATTTTTAAAACATTTTAAAACATTTTACCCCCCAAATCACATTTTTCTTGCTACCATTGATTTGGAATTTAAGAGAGGTATTAATCATACTGATTTAGTGTATACAGTTAAAACTAGAAGTCCTGTCATGAAATGCGCACAAATAGCACGTTGAAATGCGCGTTAATGTACGCGTTATGGCACAAGTAAAGCTATCAAATTCTGCTCATATGGCCTGTGCACAAGCAATGTTTCAGCCAATGGACCTCCGGGTAACCCGGAGGTCCGTCCATTGACAGAAACATTGCTTGTGTTTGCTATGAGTATCCAGGAGAACCTGCCGTGCTGTGGATGCCATTCGGTATGGCAATTGCGCGCAATTCCAACGCGTAATTGAGCCTTGATAAGTGCACTATTCGTGACAGGACTTCCAGTTTTAACTGTAATACTATTAAAGTGTTTGTGTTTAGAAATGTTTGAACCAGTAGTGCTGAAATTCCAATTTTCGTATATCTTATTTACTTTTTCACAATTTTCACCTCAAAATTATTCAGTTTCTTGTGTTCAGTAATTGGGATTTCAAGGATAATATTGTACACGATTATTTTGATCTAAGTACCACGGAAATGATTGTTATTTGGACTCTTTTAATCGGTATTGAAAAAAATTCAATTTTCGCGGATTTTATTGTATTCTTAAATGTTTTCACCCCAAAATAACCATTTTCCTGTGATGAGATTACTGGGGATATTTCATTTGTTATTTTGCATACTAATTCCTGCCCCAAAACAGTACAAATATTTGTTTAGCAATTTCTTGGCGGTTGGGGTATTATTTGACTGTTTTTATTTTCTCGAGGAGAAATAAGTCATCAAAAACATAATTTCCAATTGTGGGATTTTTGGGGATGTTTAGTATGTTCTTATTTAGACATATATGCTTCGCTTAAAAGCAAAATCTTTTGTATAGCAATTTCTTGTGGGTTAAGTATCAGATTGACTGGACTAATAAAACAATACGTTGAGACATCGTTTCAAATAACCATTTCGGAGCATGCAACATATTATAAACGCATCTTTAGTGTTCACAAGGGGTCTTCCTGTCTACCCAGCCGCTATTGTTCTGGTAGAAGTGTGAAACTTTTCTTGATAAAAGAAATGCTGACTATAGTTTTGTTCAAATTACTGGCTTGTTCAGTTGGGAATTTAACTGCAAATTCAGAGGGCTGGGTGAGTTGGAGAATGACAAATACGAACAAAAAAAATGGTTTTCTGGAATGATATTTGCCTTTGTGTGCATTTACAGTGAGATGGGCCAGTTCAATATAAATATACAGTGATGATCAAATAATAACTGCAGGCTGCAGCCGTCTTGCTGCAGACTGCAGTTATGATTTTATCACCAATGACTCGTGTATACACCTCTTATATTAACCCTTTACCCAACGTAACGGCAAAAACCGGCCAGCGCTATTCGCAAAAATCTCAATTAATTTTTATCATTTTTCTATTTTTTTTTGTCTAAAAACATAGGTTGTAACCCCTCTTTTGGAACGAGCTCGTCGAGCTCGTTCCAATGAGAGGTCATAACATATGTTTTTGACAAAAAATAGTTATTCGAGAATTTGGTTTACAAGTGTCGTCTGCTTTTCAAATTAGGTAAAGGGTTAACACAAAAATGGGATGAAATTATGCCTTTGACCAAAAAATCGGTCTTACGAGTTCCAAGGGTTAATAACTGAAAGAAAATAAAATCAAATTCTTAAATAAAAATCCGGTGCTGTGGGAACTGTCAGTTCTGTGTTTAGATATATCAACTCATCCATAACGTCCGGAGATGAAACACAAGCTCTCTGTTTTGATACGGACTATAACCATCGCCCAGGTGTTAATTAAAACTAGTTGGCTGGGTGAACAGGAATAACTCGTTCATGAGTTTGTAGGGTATACCCACCGAGACGTCATATCGTCGATATATTACGTGGGATTTCAAATATTTTAAACTTAGTACGTGGCTCCTCGGGTACATTAATGTCCATTCATTTCAACTTCGGGCAGTGGAATTTAATTCTGACTTTTTTAGGCAGTAGGTGGAAATTTCGTTGTAGCGTTAAATGTTGTCTGACAAGGTGGATATAAATTCGACGAGACATCACTTCACCTATTCTTAGGACTGTTCGAAATAGTAGAGCGGTATCTGTTTTTGGTTATGGAGGGCCAACCCCGATGTTGCTTACGTCATTGTTCAATTTTGTTCTCAACTTTGTGTTTGGGATTACGAGTACAAAAATGTCCCGAGATTTCAGGTTGATGCAGTAAAATTTAATTTTGAAGTTTCCCGGCCGTCAGTGAAAATTTTGTCATAACGTTAAATCGTCGCCTGAATGCTAGAATGTTCCATGTCGCAAGGGGGACATAGAACATTCTAGCACTCAGGCGACGAAATGTCTGAAATGTGAATAGAAATGCCACAAGACATCACTATTTAGGAGTGTGCGAAATATACTACTCAAAGTTTGCTAAGCACCAAATATTTGACACATCATTATGAAATTTGCTTGTGACATATTGGCGACATTTTTGATGGATATGATTGAGGAATGTATAGAGATGGTCACCAGTGTTTACATTAGCTCTCTTGACAGGCAGACGTTTCGTGACAGTCATGGAAAGCATGTACCCCTTGATTTTCATGATGTTTTCGTGTGCTGTCTACATGTACATGACATGTGGAGGACATGTCTTCATTTCAACACAAACTCTTGTGATTTAATGATTGAATATAACAAATGCAAATGTAAGAAGACATTTGTCTGAAGTAGAATTGTGGTGGGCTGGGGGAATGGTGGAGCAAGGGGCTATCCATCGTCAGGCTGGTGAAGCCTTGGTGTGCATCATACGGTGATCACCAGAGCCTGGGCAAGATTTCAGCAGTATGGCACACCAGTAAGACGGCATGGTGGTGGCAGTGACGGGGCAATATCTGCAGCTGAAGACCGTTTTTTGATCATTCAGGCCTCGTCGGAACGGCTTTGCCACAGAAACCCAACTTCGCAGTGACCTTCAGAATGCATCAGGGATAAATGTTTCGACGCAGACTATCCGGGCAAGGTTGCACGAATGTGGTATCCTATCGAGAAGACCATGTATTCGCATTCCGCTGTCCCAGAACCACCGCCAGGCACGATATGAATGGGCCATGGACCACGTTGGATGGACCAGAAAAGATTGGCGACCTGTTCTTTTTACAGATGAGTCAAAGTAAGCCTAGACCACGCAGATAGGCGTTCTTGGTCATGGGAAAGACGAGGAGAGCGATTCCATGCAGCCAACATTGTTGAGCATGACCGCTATGGTGGAGGGTCAATCATGGTCGTGAGCAGCAACAGCTGAGATGGACGTACAGAGCTCTGTGTCCTTGAACGTGGTACATTGACAGCACAATGGTATATTGATGAGATCCTGGATGTCCACGTCAGATTGTATGAAGGTGCAGTAGGTGATAGATCCATTCTGATGGACGATAATGCCCGTCTTCATGTTGCCCATGCTGTCGGAGAGTACCGACAGAGGAAAGGGATTGAGCGTGTGGACTGGCCGGCAAGATCCCCTGACCTCAATCCAATCGACCATGTATGGAAAGAGTTGCAGCAATTCAACCCGTCCAGTGTAGCCAGGAAGTGTCCAGAAGCTTGGTGCCATGATGGTCCAAGAATGGAACAACATTCCACAAAGGACCACCAGGAACCTGATTGGGAGAATGTGAAGGCGTTGTCAAGCTGTAATTAACAGTTATGGGTCTCATACTCGATATTGAAGCTATACCAGTTCACATCGTCAATCTTTTGGCATATTGAAAAATGTCCTCTATTACCAATAATATCCATTTTCCATGGTTATCGTATTCAAAATCTAAAAAATAATGTGAAACAAAAATACAATCTGAATTTCTGTACTTAAATCATTAAAGATATAATTAAATAAAAAATATATACACTTTTCATAACAATATTTCAACGAAAACGTAAAACAGGTAGTTGGATGTACTTCGTGCTTAGCAAACTTTGAATAGTACAGTATAGCGGTATCTGATGCAGTGTTTGGAATAGAGAGTGCTCACAAAATAGGAGGGTATGCCCCGATGTTTCTTACGTCATATTTCCGGTATCTGACGTAGGGTTTTCTAATTCTTCTCAACTTTGTACTTATGACTTCGAGTGCAAAAATGTCCTGAAATTTCAAGTTGGTGTGGTGAAGTTTGAAGCTTCCCGGCTGTCAATGAGAATTTTATCGTAGCGTTAAATGTTGTCTGGCAATGTGAATGTAAATGTCATGAGACACCTCTATTCATTTAGGAGTATGCTAATTAGTGTAGCGGGGAGACATCACTTCAGGTATTCATTTAGGATTATACCTTGATTCAAACTTTGGAAATGAAAATTAATAGTGACTTTTTCGGCCGTTGGGAAGTTTCTCGTAGGGTTAAACATTTTGCGACGATGATAATGTTAGCGGTATCTGTTGCAGTTTGTGCTGAGGGATAACCAGGAAAAGGGAGGAAGCGTAAAACCAAATTGACTTAAAAGCATGGAATATGTCGTTAAAATAAAAATAAAATAAATAACTATTGTTTTTATTTTACGAGCTCTACAACATACTTACAAGTTAATCAGAAGAGTTTTGTTGCGACGTTTGTTATTTTATGAGCACTACAACATATTCATAATTAATGTAAATCAGCTGAATGTTAATTGCAAGTCCGACTGTCACCGCATTGGTAGCCCAGACGAATTTGTCGCCGGATGACAACTGATTGCATTTGTAGAAATTGTTTGTATTGGAGAATATTTTCGAAATTTCGAGACCGTGAATTCAACAGATAGAGATATTAAGCATTCATGAAAAAGACCTAAAATTGACACTATTGTGAAGAGAGGTTGAATTTAAAATAAAAAAATGCATTAAATAGAGCCATACAAGGACAGTAAAACTTTGTCAAATTTCACAACTGTGAGTATTTTAACACTGACGTATGGGATGCGAGTTTTAGAATATCAGTTTGTTCAATGAAAAATGTGCAAAATGACCCCTAAATTTGAGGTTAATTCTCTTACTGCCACGCCCACTTTAGCCATATATGGAGGACCTCTATGTACGCCTGTATGCGAGGAGGTTTAATACGGTTTATGCCACACTTCAAACTCTATCATCTGATGAATTGTTGGAAAGGGCTCTCTGAGCCCTTTCCAACAATTCATCAGATGGTTCGTCTGTTCTGCGCATACCAGAACGTACAGATAATCACCATAAAATATGTGGCAATAGTTGCTCCGGCAGTGTAAGTGTCAGTCGGTCATTGTATTTTATTGATTTGACTTTACTCCTAGACGAAATGAGAACTGGTGCGTTTGAAACTGTATTTAATATGTACAATTGGGAACGTTTGATAGAGAATCCAGCCGTCTTTAGGGGTGTCCATTTTTAATCCGGATTCCGACCTTTAGTACGAAAAGGAATAGATAACAAAATATGCCGGCATAGGGAAAATGTTTCATCGTGTTTCGGTCACCACAGGCCATATCGTTAATTAAAGTGCATTGATAGTACATCTTACCGACACAGGTGTATATCATTGGTTATCATAATTATGAGCTTTGATGTCCTTCCTTCTACCCTGTTATTGTTTATTATATTATATTTATTTCAAATAAATCGTTCCAACTCCCGCCAATATGCTGTCCACTTACAGAAAAAAATTAAACTTTCATGGAGTTGCATTCCGACTACTAAGCCTGCCTAGAATTATTTATCTGCCAATCACCCAAGCACACGTATATACATCCGTTTAACATAAAACTAAATCCATCAGTGAGGGCGGGATCACCAAAATATTTCTACCACGCACTGCAGTTTTCAACGATCACCAAAATCTTTCCACCGCGTTCTGTAGTTTTCAACGCAAACCTTATCAGCTGCGTGTTTTATAAGCTAGGATAACGGAAAATCACGTCGATTGGCCATGCATGTCGTACTCTCTGCACCCCCCCCCCCCCCCACACCACACACACTGAATGAATTAGAGAAACATTGAATTAATGTAGTTGTAATCACTTCACCACATGCTACATTAGGAACATGCTAACTAATATTACACTTCACATGGCCACATAAATATCTCACTAAAATAATGGTAGATTTCGTCCCGAAACGAGACTGTTACTAAGTCACTGTACAGTTTAAAGACTTTATTAATGTTTTCAGTTCGGCCATGCTTCCATCCGGTTTGAGTTGAACAACGAAAATCGCATATGAAAGGATGGTGCCCAGCAACTAGAAAGAAAAATATATATATTAAATTAAATCAAACGTTGAGAAATATTAAAATTATATTTACTAAACACGACAAGTTTGAATTATGATGTTCTTTGTTGAAATTGGCAATACGTTATCTACACTGCAAAAAAATATAGGTTCTCTTTAGAACCAAAACTGGTTCTAATCTTGTCCCTGAGATGAAACCAGTTTGGTTTAAATAGTATTTATTTCAAATCAAATAAATTTATAAAGATTAACATTAAATATTAATAAAATTAAACATAAATTGAGGGTTTTTCAGCTGTAAGTTTAGAGCTTATACGAGGTTGTCTCAAATCATTATTAAGCAAAGGAGATATGAACAGTAACAGTTGGCATATCGAACCAGTTTTGGTTCTATACAGAACCAAAACTGGTTCGATATGCCAACTGTTCATATCTCCTTTGTTGAACAGTTGGCATATCGAACCAGCTTGGGTTCTATACAGAACCAAAAGTGGTTCGATATGCCAACTGTTCATATCTCCTTTGTTTCAAAATGTTTGCCGATTGCGTTGAATAAGCTCCAAGTTTACTGCTGAATCTACTTCAGTTCATGTAATATTCTGTTAAAATTGAATGCTAATCTTGGTAAATTTATTTGATTTGAAATAAATACTGATTAAACAGAACTGGTTCCATCTCAGGGACAAAATTAGAACCAGTTTTGGTTCTAAAGAGAACATATATTTTTTGCAGTGTTGGAACATTGATGTTAATGCGTATCAGACAGTAAGTTTCGAGTATTTTGTTAAACAAAATGTACAGACAAGCGCAACTCTCTTGAAGTTTTGCCCTTGAGCATCATGATCTAGGCACCATTTTATTATTGTTTGTGTAATAACCTCTTTATTTATTAAACCAAAATAAATAGTAACAAAAATGTTCTCAGAATTGTTAGAGTTTATGAAATTGTTATTGTGTCTCATTCTTTTCATAAAATTCGAAGTTTCCTCTTCTTCCATTTCAGCTATCTGGACGTCCCAACTTCTCCACGGGTGTGGAGGGAGACGCGATATCCAGATAGCTGACTTCTGTCTTCTCCCATTTGTACGAATCTCCGCTTAAGACCCTGAATCTTATTTACGTTAAATTTTCTGTACAAATTTATTTTCTTCGTCCATCCAGTCATCACCCATTGCGATCATTAACTTCTCGTCATTCAACACCTCCGCTTCAAACTACTGCTTTATGTCCGATACACACTAAAAACTAAAGTGTTAAAACTGACACTTTCAAGGTGTTAAACCCATTCTAACTCTTAGGGTTTGTTTTAACCCACAAAGTGCAATGCTCTAAGCACTTAGACATTACAATCGTCAGACATCTGAAACTTGAATGGATGGCACTTCCCATGTGTCTGGCATTGGTGGTTCTTCCAGAATCGTCCATAATTTGATTTGCGCTTGGTGGGTACATAATTAAAAGGACACAACGCAGATGACGCGGATCAGGCTCGAGATTTCGAGCCTGATCCGCGTCATCTGCTTTGTTTCCTTTTAAGTGTCGCGACATTACACTTGTCAAGTGGTATTATTGTAACACCTGTCAAGTTCTGGGATATCTACACTTGAACAAAGTGCTAGTTCAGCACTTAGTAAGTGTTAAATACAGCACTTCAAGTGTAGTTTTTAACACTTTAGTTTTTAGCGTGTATATATTATTACACTGCGTAGTGCACAACTTCATCAAATCATCGCCAACACACGTTTTCCGCACTTTACATTTTCTCATGACACATGGGTGTTTGATTGTGGTTTCACATTTCCAAGAAAAAAATACCTTTACATTCAAACCTGAGAGAAAATGCAAAAACGTGTTTATCGAGCACCCAGTCTTCTTTCGTGTCGACTCGTTGAACAGATGCGGCGATTTAAACGCCACTTTCCTAGATTTCGGTTTTATTTGATATGCCACTGGCGACCTTCGCAATTCAGTCCATTTTGTTTCCTCGTCATAACCTCGTCTGTATAACGAATGTTCCCATTTTGTTAAATGGCTTTCGTTTATTATATTTAGATGCCATTAACAGAAAACAAATATTTTGGCAGCGTTCGGCGTCTAATCACATGGAGCCTGCTGAAAGAGGTATTTCGAGTGTTGCCACGCAAGACCTAGATTGGCCTTAAAACATAGGATGCCACCCCAAACACCCGTTTAAATTAGCCATTGTAAATTTGAGGGTAGGCAAAAGATTTTCTCCTCACCAATCTCTTTAACTGGGAATTTTGTAAATTACGGTGTTCAAATTACATTTCCTCTGCGCTGAAGACTGTATGGACCTTTACCTCAACATGGACAGTGAATATACATTCCTGCGAACAGCTACATGTACGTCTTTTATGAATTAAACAAAGCACCAAACACTTGAATTCGATCTTTCAAGTTTTTGTAAAATCCAACTCCAACCAAGGCAGGGACATGGCTTATGGACACGGAGCTTGGGGATTGTTTTATGATGCCAAAATTTAGACAGGCCAGATTTCAGGCACAATGTTAAAGAAAACTTCCCCCTTATATACATACTTTTTTATGGAATTGGGTGCACCGCGATGGGCCACCGCGGAAATTACATTCTTGGTCAGGTTTCTTGTAACATCAGTTTGTATGTCATGGTAAATTACGTGCTTCTCAATGACAGGTTTGTGACCGTATTACATGATGTTTGTGCGCAGGCACTGCTCGTACTTTCATTATGATATATTTTTCTTTGGGTGCATTGTGTTCACATGAGATTACTCTTTTAGTTTTTTTTTAGTTTTTTTTCTCGCGCCGCGTCCTTGATATAAGCTTAAATACTTTCTGTTTAGTTGTCACGTATTGTAGGGTTGTGTTAATGTGAAAAGGTAGGGTAATATAAAAGGCGTTTTTCACCCCTTTATTTATTTATTTATTTATTTATTTATTTATTTACTTATTTATTTATTTATTTATTTATTTATTTGTTCTTAATGCCACACCAACAGCAAATGCTATATCGTGGACAGAAATCGGCTGAAAACAAAACATATCATTGTCAGTTACGAAGTAAAATGATGGGTCAAAAATAGGAAATAATTACAATAAAATGCCAAAGAGAGAAGTAGTTTGAATAGTAACGAGAGATGGTGCTAGCACAGTGTAAGCTTTATAAATCAACCTGGTGATTTGAGAACTGAGTCTAAAATAATAAAAACAATTTTACAATTTATTAAGGGGGTTGATTACTTTAAAAAATAATGCAGTTTTGTGCCAGCTCATTGTATGATAAAATAGATCTCCAAGAGATCCTCAAGTGAAATACTGCTCTCTAACATGATTAAATCAGAGCAATGTAAACTAATGTGTCCTACTGTCAACACACTCTGGTCGCACACTACCCTCTTACAAAAATGAATGTGTAAGTCTGGCATGACCAATACGACTTTGTGTCAGAATAACATGATGTTTTCTGCAAAGGTTACAAGACGAGTTATGATCGAACATATCTAGCCGGAGGCGATGGAGATTGTTATTTGTAAAGTAAGTAAAGTAAAGTAAATTCTATTCAACAGAATATAAAAGTACAAAGTGACAATAGTTAATAAGGAAATAATGATATTCTGTTGGGAAGCAGCATGGCCAGATTGGCCGTCTTCCTGCCGCCTCCATCAGTATAAACATGGAGGTAAGTGTGTCAGAAGAAGTGTTTTTTTTATTTTCCATGAGAAGTTGTCGTAACATCAAACACGTATGTATTCGTTGTCCTTAAATTTGGTTTTGTCCCGGGACCGACCAGTCTTATATCAATCTCTACAAGAGTATCGGAGCCGGACAAAAGTATCGGAGTTGAGCATGCTTTCGACGTCATGGCAACTGGACAAAGACTGAAATAAGTCAAGATAATGAAATGAAGATAGGAAAGTATGTTGTATTCCTCTTTAGCGTTATGTCTATCTTCATTACCCACCACAGATTCATTCAGCCACAGAGTCTATTTATTTATACACCACGCCTGTACTCGATTGTAAAGCCCGTGAGCACATTGCGTAGCCGAGACTATAAACTTCATTATTATTATTATTATTCACCTCCGCACCATCACCATATCGGCAAGAGCATGTTCATAATGCGGTGAACAGATAAAGCATGACACCGAAGATGTGTTAGGAAAGTAGAGATGAAACAAGGTAGTATGAGCTGAAATCAGACTAGATAACATAGTATGAGATAAGAGAAGATAAGATGAGATAACATTGGTTGTAGCCCGGTCTTCACTGAAGTTGGCCAAATTGGCTGGACTCAAAAAAGGATCCGTACAGTACAGTGGACGCTAATTTTATTGTCCCATCGAAGCAAGGATGGAAACATCGAAGGAAGGAAACATTTCCTTAAAGGATAATGCACGAGTCTCTGGGTATTCGGCCAGAGAATGATGGAGGGCGAAGCCCGAGATCATTATCTGGCCAAACACCCAGTGTCGAGTGCATTATTTGACTTAAAAAAAAAGCCACACACGATCTGTCAGAATGACCTCTCGCCCATCCAAACAACAACTGCGTACGATCAACACACAACTGCACATCATCTCCAAGAATGCCAAGCACTCCCAAGAAATAATGACCAGCCATTGCATTAACAACCCACAGTTATCGTTCTCAGTGGTCACTCTTTCGGATAACAGCAAAGGCGAAACGAAGGAAATTATCGGCAAAGGGTTTTAAACTAGAATAAACAGAATGAGCAGACACGTTTTGAACTTCAATAGTTACGTTAGAGAGAATTGATGTTGTTATTCCGAGTACTATGTGCACAATCAATGCAGTGTGGATTATCGCATGTTACGCATGATGAATACAAGTGTCTGATTTTCATAAAGTCAGCTTTCTTAAATGCTCTTCGGGAGGAAATTCCTTTCAAATTTTCATTGAGCTCATTCCATATTTTCGGGAAAGCATATTGTGGTAGCTGAGAAATTAGTCCTGGGTTTGCCACACCGTAATTGACCTAATTGCCTTGTTATCATATTGTATTGACTTGAAAAAAGTCAACAAAGGTTGTTGGTAGAATGGAGTGATGCCAGTCAAACATAAACAACGACACATTCATTTTGTAGAGGTCTTTCAGTTTTAATATCCTACTCTTTTTAAACAATGGATCGCAATTATATTTC
Source organism: Pictodentalium vernedei (assembly GCA_031216915.1). Lineage (NCBI taxonomy): Eukaryota > Metazoa > Mollusca > Scaphopoda > Dentaliida > Dentaliidae > Pictodentalium > Pictodentalium vernedei. The sequence goes on from CM062290.1 coordinate 407,462,155, forward strand.
CTATTATTGATTAGGCGAATTGCACGTTTTTGAAGTTTAAATAGTCCAACATGATGTTTTTGCAAAGGTTGCATGACGTGTTAAGATCAAACATATCTGGTTGGAGGCGATGAAGATTGTTATTTGTTGCTCCAACCCACTCTGCCTGCCACACAGCTTTGATGTAGTCACTGATATGTGGCTTGCAATTACTGAATGGAATCCTGAAATCAGCGATAGGCTTATTTAAAGCCTGTTTTGCTTCACTGTCTGCCCTGGTGTTACCTGAGATACGAACATGTTCTGGTGACTAGTAAATGCAGATTATCATGATAATGTTCATGTCCTGTGATTTGTATCAGATTCGACATGGTGTCCAGAATGGGATCTCTACGAACCGGCTTTTGCCAGTGAGTTGCGGTCCCATTTTTGAACACCACCGAAAAACTGATGCAAATCACAGGATATGCACATTATAATGATAATTAATTTATCTAACAATTCTGTCACATAAACAGATTAAATCTTAAATTATTAATTCACTTTTCGGACATAATGTTGAGCGAGAAAAAGTTTTAAAAAAAGACATAATTTATGGAACTATATTGCTGTGCACTCTGACAATGAGTAACGCTGTCACCGCAATTTTCAAAGTTGTGTTGTCGAATTATTCACTATCAGTGTCACCTCCTATGATGATACGCTCGAATTTACGAGTGTGTAATATTGATTTGTGCAGTTTCTATTTATTGGTGTGGGGGGGGGGTCATATTGTGAAGGATGGAGGGTCATATTGTGAAGGGAAGGGGTCATTGGCTATTAATAGTTCTGTCGTTAACTGCAAGGAAGTTTCTTTTGTTTCATAAGCAATCAGCTCAGAAGATCACTGAAACGCCCATAGAATGTACTCAGGCGCCTGTTATGGTAACCCGTCGCGTTCCCGGTAACGAGTCGTCTATATGATACGGAAGCAGAACGAGTCATCTGTATAATGCGCAATCGGAACACACTATGTAATATGTACCATTTATCGTGGTTTTCAGGCCAGGATCTTTATGATTGTTCGATAAAACACGATATCACATTGGTCAGACATGAGAGTATTCAACTTCTCACGAACTTCCAAGATAAGAGGCTTCTTCGCCCTGGGGTTATATAATCTGCTTCCTTTCTCGAACATTCTCAAGCGCTAGCTGTAAAGCGTTAGTTTCAGCTGTGAAAATATAATGTTTATTTGGTATTCTGTTGAGGTGATCTGATCACCAGTAACAATGGCTGATGATACGGTGTCGCCATCTTTAGATCCATCTGTATAGATCATTTTACTTTCACTATACCCGGACTTTATTTCAGCATATGTCTGTTTAAACAGCAAATAATTTGTTTCAGACTTTTTGGTAGAAACAATTTATTTTTTTAAGATGCCTAAGATGAGTATGCAATTCAATGTTCTCTTTTATCATTTTCGATTCAAGTCTGTCGTTCTTCATACGGGGTTTACTTCTAATTCCCAATGGTGCTCAAATAAGTGAAGTCAACTCTCATAAGCACTTAGGAGTTGTGCTAAATACAACAAAAACTTGGACCAATCACATTGAATGTATCTGTTCCAAAGCCTGGACTAGACTTGTTGCGGAAACACAAATTTGAGCTTGATAGACATGCTTTATAATAGATATACTTTGCCTTTGTCAGGCCTTTACTGGAATGTGGTGATACTGTTTGGGATAATTGCTCGTCAAGACAAGTCGCCGACTTGGAAAACAATCCAGATCGGTGCAGCAAGAATAGTTATAGGGGCAACAATTAGTGCTAGTAAATCTTTATTATACTCCGAAACATGTAGGGACACTCCACAAGAAAGACGCCGACAACATGAGCTCGTGCTGTTCTTTAAAATGCATCACCACTTAACGCCTCCTCATATTGCCAATAAAGTTCCACCTCTCGTATCCTCAATACACCCATCACTCAATATTCGAACGCGCCAAAATCACAGAGTTCCATTTTGTCGCAAACAGTTATACCAATCCCCTTTCATTCCTAATGTAACTGGTCAGTTGAATAACCTGCCTTCATCTGTTCGCGAGAATTCGTCACTGAGTATTTTTAAGACCTTCTTGAATGGTGACAAACTCCGGCCACCATCATTTTACAGTGGCGCGAAATCTTGCACGGCTCAAATTTACCACTGTAGACTGCGGTTACACTGCAGCAGCCTTAATGCTCATTTATATGATAATCATCTCGCACCTAGTCCTTTTTTGTCAGTGTGGTGAACTCGAGACTCCAGAACACTTCCTTCTTCATTGTTCAATGTTTCCTAACGCACGCAATGGAACCATCAATTTACTCCCTTTCACTATAGATATTACCACACTTCTTTTTGGCTCAGAGTTTTTCAGTAACGAGGACAACAGTCTAATTTTTGATATAGTGCAAAACTGCATCTTACATAGTGGCCGGTTCCTCTGACGAGTGATGACATCTGTTTTTTCAAGATTCTTCACCATCATTAAGAATTCCTCTATCGGTGTCCGCACGATTAAGGCAATGTACCACAATTTTACTATCTAGTTATTGATAGAGTTGCTTAATTTCAAGACCTTATTTTCTATTTAACTTTTTCTAAGTCAATGCACCATATATTCGGGATGGCTTCTTCTTCTTCTCCTTCTTCGTTATTATACTTCTTCTTCTTGCATCTTTTTACTATCTGACTTCTTCTTTTCATTCATCTATTTATTTGCATCGGTTAGACCACTTCTGGTTTTACGTATGTGTAGTTTAGACAATCACGTATATCGCTGGCTAAGGGGCTGTGCCTGTTGGTCAACTTATTCTAAGCATGAAATTAGGAAAAATTAGTTTTTTCAATTTTTTTCTGATGAGCTGTCGGTACCCTCCCCCTCCCCCAGCTGTACTTGCTGAGGTAAAGAAAAGTGAGCCATTATGTAGTTGCAGGTGACTGCGCATACGCATCTAGAATGTTCACGTAGTATGGTGCGGGTCGGTGGTGTGCTTGTCCAAGGTCAGAGATTCTACCAGATTCGTTGGACCGCTGGTGCTCACCCCCTTGGGATGCGATATACATGTTTCGTTTGTTACTACTGATCTTTGCCATCATTTTTACGAAAAGTGCTATAAAACGTACGAGACGACTCACATAAGCCAAAGGCTTCCTGTCGAATCCTAGTTTATCTACCGATCTAATTATCACAGTTGCTGTTATCTCGTATATTGCTAGCAAAACTTTTTTTTTTATTAATCTATTATACTGCTATGTAATGTATGCATATAATATTATCTTGAATACATATTATTTAAACTAATTCCCAATGGAGGAATATGTATCTGGTGTCAAATAAAACAATCAACATTTTGGAGGGTCCGATACACGGTTATAAACATGGTTTGATGTGATAAAACAATTCAGAAACATTTTGGAGTGGCAGTTTAAATCTGATCTTCTCAAGAGAAGGCTCCTCTGTTTCAACAAGTATTGAATATTTTGGTGATGTTCTAAAAGCACCCATGCTAATTCAAATACCACTATAATGAATTACATCAAGTGGGTTGAGCTATGTCTTTCTTGCAGAACCGGAAACCACACAGCCGAAACCTAATTTGGATCTACCAAGTGATCTATACAGTTCGAGGAAAGTTTTTTGTTCAGCACCACAATCCGTGCTACCGACCATCTTGAGGAGATTCAGAACCTTTCTGCATCTCACACTTAATTTAATATTATAATTGAAATTCTGTTTCTTGTCAAACAATAAACACAATAATTTCATTTCTTTAGCAACTTTAATGGCATTCCCATCCATTTCCCACTCCGTCTCAAGCTGATTGTTTCAAAGTTTACAAAAAATGTACACAATTTGTTTTTGTCTTTGAAAACTTAAAACCATTTTCTGTGGACCATTTTGAATTCTATTTTTAGCGCCGCTGCAGTTGCGCCCGATGGTATTCATGCTGTTTACTGCTATATAGCACGTTGAAGAACCATGAGCATACAGTAAAGAGTCTACCATATTCTCATTTGCGTCAATGATGCTGTTGATTTTCACCGAGAAAGGGGTAACAGGTAAAATAATATCCCGCGGAACCCACAAGCTTTGTTCATTGGGATCAGATAACTTTAATCCAACACGAACTTTAAATTGGCGGTCTTGTTAAAAAAAAATCTATAAAAAGAGGCATTCGCCCTCTCGACCCCATGTTGAAAAGAAAGGTATTTTAAAATTCCATACCACCACGTTGTATCATAAGTTTTTTAAAGGTCAGAGAAGATGGAGACCACATGTTCTTTTCTGGAAAAGGCATTTTATTTAAATGTTTCAAAATTGTCCACAGATCGTCTCTAGTTCCTGAAACTACATTGAATATTCGCAAGTGGATTGGTCGATTCCAGAAACCAGGCAGGCCGACCATTGATAATCCTTTCCATGGTTTTACCGAGAAAAGCTTGTTAATTCAACGGGCGGTAATTTCTTGGGCTGTTGTGATCTTTATCAGGCTTTGGAATTGGAATTATTGTTGTTGTCGCCAAGAAGGTGGAAACTGGACAGTCACCCATATTTTTTTGAAAACTGATAATAGAAGTTCAAGTAATAATTGTGGCTGACGTTTTAAAAAGTTCATAGTGTATTTCATCGGGTCCGGTGGCAGTATCGTTTGCTTTATCAAAGAGTTATTTAACTCTTCCATAGAGTAAGGATCATTGTAATCCTCTAAATCGTCAGAGGTAAATTTTATTTTTTGCTTTTCCAGCTGATTGTTTTTTTTTTTAATTTTAACGAATTCCGGATTGCAATTTTTAGACGAGTGTTTAAAAAAAGTTGAGGACAATTTGTTTGATATGTTTTTGTTATGTAATTGGTGAGTTGTTATTGTCCAGGTGTGGTACTGTTGAGTTTGTTGCTTTGCCTTTATTTTTTTAATTATTTACAAAATTTGTAGATGGATGTTTATTGTTTATGTCTAGAAGCATAACATTCCCATGAACTTTTCTTTATTTTTGTGTTTGATAAGTCGTCTTGATTTTGCTCGATTTGTACGCAGTTTGTCCGAACTATTTGTAGGTGGTGGCGTATTAAATACCCGTTCAGTTCCCTTGAGATCGTTATAGCTTGTTTTCTGTCATCATCACACCATGGTTCTGTGCACGGTTTTGAATTTGTCGAGGTTTTATATATGGCTGTGTGAAATATCAAGCAACACCTCAGTAAAATGTTCTAGTTGGTCAGCACTTTCTCGAAATGTCTTCCGTATGAGCCAATCAGAACAACACGTTGAGAAAGTGTCCCAGCTTGCTCTTTTTTAAAACTCCACTGGGACGCCTTCTCCTCATATGCCGAAACAACAATTTTCAACATAATCGAAAAGTGGGCACTCCAGCACAAATCAGCCCTCCATCAACCTGTTGAGGGTTATATCGTTCTAATACAAAATCACTTATATATTTAGCTATATTTCCAGCTGTTCCAGAATGTTTGGTTTAGCTTTCTAAATAGTATTATTTTCTTTCTGGAAAAAGTGATATATTTTACACTTTTTTTCATTTACGCAAAAATTGTGGTCTCGTATGCACAACAATCCCGCATACCGAAAATCTCTTTCTACATAGTCTGATACTACTTGGTTGGACGTAACTGTTGAATGCCGGATGGGTAGGTTTTTGAAATCACTACAATTTTGTGTACATGCGTATTAAGTTTAAATGGAAATATATTTTTTCTCTTCTCAATTGATGTATATTTGTGGTATTTGCTTCGTGAAAGCTAGGACATTCCCTATACAGTACTTGGAGAGTGGATTGAAACTAAATCACCCGCGGGGTGAAGTTATCACCCGAGCTGTAACTTTCAAATTTTGTACATATCGACTAAAAACACAAGCAATGTTTCAGCCAATGGACCTCCGGGTTTAACCCGAGGGTCCACTGGCTGAAACTTTGCTTGTGCTGGCTATGCTTTGCAACACATTTGCAATTATTGCTTGGGTGGAATCTCCACTCTGCAGGTGATTTAGTGATAATACACTCTCCATGTACTGTAAATATGCATGTTGATGTGCTTTCGTATGTTGTGCCTGAAACCATACATCGATATAAATTGCTGTGAAGAAATGTCGGTAGCCTGGTCCTCACTCAGTTCACGTTGCCACCAAATCATCACATTATTGTGCATGTCCCATCAAGACCCTACCCTTAGCCCAAAAACCCACATCGTGAAATCAACAAGGCAACTTTAACGATAACAAGTTTAGTGAATAAACCTCTCGTGTACCCCCATGACGTCACTGGACAAATAATCAATAAATCAGATAAAGGTCGAGGCCATCCTATCTCAGTTCAAATCGAGAACTGATTTGTAATTTAACCCTCCTTTACCTAACATGAAAAGCAGACGATACTTGTAAAAAAAATTTCTGAATAACTATTATTTTCATTTTTTGTCTCAAAAACATAGGTTATGACCTCTCATTGTAACGAGCTCGATCCAATGAGGGGTCATGACCTGTGTTTTAGAGACAAAAGATGGAAAAATAATGAAAATAAATTGGCGGGTTTTGAGAATAGCGCTGGCCGTTTTTAGCCGTTACGTTAGGTAAAGGGTTAAACAACACTTCATTCGGAACGTCGTCTGCTACACGTGTTAAAAATATACAAATATCAAGTGGTTTGCAAGTCACTCTGTTGACCGAATAATTGCGTTCCAAGTATTTCGCTCGGCCACAGCAAGTAACATTTGAATCTGAAGCCGTTAATATAGACAAAATACGCAAGATCTCGTCAAATCAGAGGGTGTAGATTTTAGTCTGATTTGAACATGTGAAAACATTCACACCGAACGTAACTTAACAGTACACTGAGAAGTCTTATTCCAAAAATTGCCATGCCATTCAAGTTTTATCATTTATTTTCTGTTTTGTCTCAAAAACAAAGCTGACAATACGTGAACATTGTATTATCACTAAATTACCCGTGAATAAACCCAAGCAACCTTACGAAATGCACCATCTCTTGAAAGTTTTAAAAAGGGACTAAAAACCTACTTATACCAGAGGAACTTCCCAGGCTATCCCTTCGCTGACACACAAACCGGGTGACTTTATTGATTTTTATCTATCTTATTCGTGATTTCTTTTGTAAAGCGCTTAGGGCTTTTATTAGGATAGGCGCTATATAAGTGATATATTATTATTATTATTTATTATTGCAAATTTGTTGCAAAGCATAACAAGCACAAGTAAAGTTCCAGCCAATGGACCTCAGGGTTAAACCCGGAGGTTCTTTGGCTGAAGCATTGCTTGTGTTTTTGTTACAAAAATACAGAATTTGAAAGTGATACTTTGGTTGATAACTCCATTCCACGGATGATTTATTCGGAGCAAACTCAACGAAACCAAACATGGAAATCTTGAGTTATTCAGAATTTTTTGCAAGTGTTGTCTGATTTTCTTGTTGTTTAAAGGAATGAAAACGTACCATGAGTATTGTCGACTTGTCGATAGTAAATACTCCGTAAACACTGATTCCCATGACTGGTCCGGATACCCTGGATATAAAGATAGAAATCTGAAAAGATATAGTGGAATGTGCATGTAACAAACAATAGTTGTTTTGTTTTTCAAAACCTTATGTATCAGGCTTATTTAACGATGCCATTCGGGCTTTTTTGATGTGAATGATCATATCTGATTTCGCGCTGCCAGTGACATTGGAAACGCAAATCGGTTTTCATGGACACCATGTGCAGAATTAAATATGATTAATGTCCGAAGTGAATTTCTGAAAAAGGTTTACATCGTCGTCGCATTACCAAGACGTTAAAAACGAGTTAACCGCAATTGAGATAGCAGCATTATTTAAACAACTTTGTCAGTTTCGTGTGTCTGGGATAAGCTGAATGTTATCATTTCAGATCTGTTGGTTGAACAACTTATGTTTGAAACGTGGGTTTCAAATTCGGGTTTTCGGTTTGTTCTAGGTACTTCGAATTAAAAACCCAAATATTAAAGCAATAGGTCATTTAAATCACAAACCAAAAGTACATTAAAACAACTGAATATGTCAAATGATGATTTTTTAACTAGGTGAGTAGGTGGAGCACACAACACATCCAGTGCTTGTCGTTAACTGGTAGAGTGCTAAATTATTTTTGGTCATCAGAATTTGTTCACGTGTCTTTGCCTATTTACAATTTATGGGAGAGTGCCAACAGGCACTCTCTCATAAATTGTAACAAGGCAACTCCTTACAGACTAGACTAAATAATTTCACTTCTAAGATAAAGTGAAGCACATCCACTGAATATGAAGCCTTTAAAGTTGTGGTACCAATACTTCAGAGTGAAACCCAAATATGGGCTTCCAGCACTCTACCAGTTAAGCAAACGCGGCTCACGTGAGGTTACAACAAGTGAAACATCCATCATTCCGTATTTTGTGAAAACCCGGGCACCATACGCCCCATATTGAGGAAGAGAGGACCCCGATCTCTGTGTCATGATGTCTGACATTGTTTATTCCATTTACGTTTGAATGCAATTGCTTGCATGTGTGACAAACATTATATCGCCTCTACACAGCGATCTAATGTTTAGATCTCTTATAATTGTTCTATTGGCTACTATAACGCCCCTTAGGTAGAACAAAACGAGTTCAGTCTAAAATATGTTGGGGAAAAAACTAACTCAAATCAAGTGGGGTGAGTGAATATGAGCCCAATTAGGTTCATATTCACTCAGTCCAGTTTATTTGTTTCATTTGTATACCAAGTGATTTTAGAGTGTATGAATCTTCCATAAACGGAGGGGGTGGGTAAAAACTAGCATGGTGCCTACAATACAAATGATGCCGGAGCCAATCCTATAGAACGTTTACAACTGCATTTCCAGGAATTGTATATTTTTCTTTATAATTACATTGTTAATGTAGTTATACGTTTTGGGACTAAATACTCAATTCCCATTGATCAGCTGGATGAAAACGTCATGACCAAATGTAATTCATTTCCCAATGAATACATTTGTTCGAACTTTGACCCGCTTTTACGGTAGAGTGCAGTTGACCGAATGTAATTCGGACGGTGTTTGGGCGGGTTTTTAACTTTTAGCGCCTCTCGCAGTGATCAACTCCGCTGCTGTTTCTTTGATGACATTTCCCAACTGTGGCATAAAGCCCGTTACTAAAATACTCGTTTCCATTTCTAAAGTTGTGAAAATTAAAAATCAGAGTTGTGCGCTTTGTCTTTTGTGTGAGGCTGATTTTTCGCCTCGTTCGCTTGTACATGTTTTATTTCGTCTTTCTGCTTTGTTGTTAGGTAAAAAGTAGTTTAAACAGTTACAGAATGTAATTATAAGAATTGAATGCAATTCAACTGAACGTGTGAGAATGGGTACAAATTAGGTATGAATCCCTTCGGGATTCATACATAATTTGTATCCGTTCCCACACGTTCATACTCCAATAAAGATTATAAAAATTTCATTCAGTTCTTAAATGAAAGTAAATGGTTGAGATTAATCATTAGATTTATTTATTTATTTATTGGTGCTTAACGCCACTTCCGTAGCTAAAGCTATACCCCGGCGAGAAAGTGTCAAAGGAAAACATGTCAATAATGAAGTAAAAAAAATGAATAAAAACGTTAATTAATTACAAAATAAATGGCAAAGTCAGCGTTGTATGGACTAACAGTAATGAGAGATGACACAAGAGATGTGAATATCTTATAAACCAACCGGGAGCGCGGTGACTCAGTGGTAGACTGTTGGACTTCTATGCTAGACGTCCCGAGTTCGATCCCCGTCCGAGACGACCAGCGTTGTGTCCTTGGACAAGGCACTTTATCCCGGTTGCCTTCATGGGGGCACGATGACGCTGTGTACTAAGGCGTAATGCACGTCGATGGTGTCTTCACCCGCTGTAACCCTACTTGAGCGGAGCTTGAACAGAGTTAAAGTGTTGAGTAGCTGACAGTTGCTCGTCGATGCTCGTTTGTTTTCTCCGGGTACTCCGGCTTCCTCTACCAGTAAAACTGTCACGGTAACGATTTGCCATTGTGCATACGTATGTGACCTTAAACACCAACAAATAAATATAAGTCAACCTGTTGAGTTTGGGGCTTGAATCGTCCAGTTTAAAAGAATGAAAAACAGTTTTAAAATTTGTTAAAAAGTTTGACTATTTCAAAAAATGATAAAACGTAACGTGGGGGTCGTATAGTAAAATAGATCTCTTAGAGATCAAACTGTGAAATACTGCCCTCTGACATAATTAAAATCAGTGCAATGTACAAAATGTGCTCCACTGACATCACTTGCTGGCAAGGAACACACTCTGGCCGCATATTACCCTCTAACAAAACGGACTGTGTAAGTCTTGTGTGATCAATATGACAACGTGTAAACTACATGACCTTTTCTACTAAGGCTACTAGACGAGCAGTGATCAAAGACATTTGGTCTGAAGCAATGGAGCTTGTTATTTGTCGCTCCATCCCAATCCGCCTGCCACACGGATTTGATGTAATTATTTACATGTTGTTTAAAATCGCTGAAGGGAATTTTAAAATCAGTGAAAGGCTTGGTTAAAGCTTGCTTTTCTGCATTGCCTGCACTTGTGTTAACAAGAGATACCCATATATCCAGGTAACCAGCAAAACACATATCATATTGATCGGATCTGAAAGTACTCAACTTCTGACGTAGTTTAAAAAGAGAGTTCTTCAACTTTGGGTTGAGTAAAGCAAGCAAAGAGGAAAGAGTTTCCGGGAATATAATCAACTTCCTTTGCTGTACATTATCGTTGTGTTCAAGCGCAAGTTGTAATTCTTTAACTTCAGCTGTGAAAATAGATAGAGAGTAATAGCTTGACTGGACTATGTTTATTACTTTTCATTGTTAACGATAATTATATTATTTAACGCTTTACCTAACGTAATGGCCAAAACCGGCCAGCGATATTCTAAAAAAAACTCCAATTAATTTTCATTATTTTTTCATTTTTTGTTTCCAAAACATAGGTTATGACCCCTCATTGGAACGAGCTCGTCGAGCTCGTTCCAATGAGGGGTCACAACCTATGTTTTTTAGACAAAAATGAAAATAATCGTTATTCAAGAATTGTTTTTGCAAGTGTCGTCTGCTTTTCATGTTAGGTAAAGGGTTAAAAAACAAAGAAGTCCCCATTACACCCACGACAAAGCGTCTTCGTTTGCGCACACGGATACCTGACCAAATTGTTGATTGCATAATTCACTTGTGAAGTTATCGTTTATATTCAAACTCGGAAATCCCAGAAAATCACACTTTCGAAAGTAACAAAACTTTTTATTGAGTATTCTGATTGAGCTGACCTGATCACATCCACCTGTATAGATCCTTATATAAGCAGTATACTTGGACTCTATTTCAGCATATTTCTGCTTAAACTGCAAAGTATTTGTTTAAAACTTTTTGGTAGAAGCAAGGTCCAAAATGACTGTAGTTTGTTTAAAATGCCAAGGAGGAATGCGTGATTCGCGGTTTTCATTTATCATAACAGATTCAATTTTGGCGGACACCATGAGGGTTTAATTATAATTCCCAATGGAGGAATATGTTTCTGGTGTCGGTTAAAACATTAGACATTCTGAAGGTCCGAGACACAGTTATATAGAGGGTTTGATGGACTAGCACACAGTTTAGAAACATATTGAAATGACAATTTAATGCTTGTCGATAGAAGGCTCCTCAGCTTCTACAAGCATTGAATCTATTGGCGATGTTCGAAAAGCATCCAGGTTCATTCAAATACCACTATTAAGAATTGCATCAAATGGTTTGAAATACAGCTTCTCCGTAGAATCGTAAACCACACAACCGTAATCTAATTCAGATCAAATAAGTTATCGATACAGAGTGAGTAACTTTTTTTGGTCAGCACCCCAATCAGACTAACCACCTTGAGGAGATTCTGTGCCCTTTTACACCTCACTCTTAATGTTTTATATCAGAAGTGAAAATCAGTTTGTTGTCAAACAGTAAACCTAGAAATCCTACTTCCTTAACAACTTTGATGGTATTCCGATCTATTTTCAACTTCGGATCGTGGTTATGTTTCCGACGTTTGCACAAATATACACAATTCGTTTTTGTTTTCGAGTACTTACAACCATTTCCTGTGGTCCAATGTTGAATTATATTTAAACACAGCTGAAGTTTGCGCTCTATAGCAATAATATTTCCACTGCTATGGCAGATTAAAAAATCATCAACATGCAATGGAGAATCTACCATATCCTCAATTGCGTCGATGATACTATTGATCTTGACTGAAAAAAGGGTAATGGATATAATACAACCCTGAGTAATCCCCATCTCCTTTACGCGTGGATCAGATAACATAGACCCAACCTGAAATTGGTGGCCCTTTAAAACAAAATTCTATAAAAAGAGGCACACACCCTCTCAACTCCCATGTTAAAAAGATTGTTTTTGAAATCCCGTACGTCCAAGTTAATCGTATACCTTCTCCAGATGATGACGACCGAGTGTTCTTTCCTGGCGAAGGCATTTCTTATAAACGTTTGAAGTCTAAACAAATGGTCCACAGTACTTCTCTGTCTTCTGAACATTCACAACTAGATTTTGCGATTCTTGAAACTGGACAAGTCGTTCTTTGATGTTAATTGTTAATGCAATGAATCGATAATTGCTTGGGTTGGTGTGATCTTTATCAGGCTTTGGAATGGGAATAATTGTTGCCGTTGGCCAGGAAGGTGGAAACTGGCCAGTCACCCATATTTCGTTAAAATTGACAATAACTCTTCTGTAGAGAAAGGATCGTTGTAATCCTCTAAATTATTAGAGGTAAATTTAATCATTTGTTTTTCCTTCTTTTTTTTAATTTTAATGAATTCTAGATTAAAATTTTCAGACGACGAAGGTTTACAAAATATGGAGGCTAATTTGTTTGGAATTTCTCTTTTTGCTGCTGTAATTAGTGTGTTATAATCTTTCAGGTGTTGCGCAGTTGATTGTGTTATTTTTCCTTTAATTTTTTTAATCATTTTTCAAATTTGGTTGACAGGTGTGTGCTGGCTATGTTTTGAGATATGAGTTTCCCAATAACTTATCTTTTTTGTTGTATAAGTCTTGTGTTTGCCCGATTGATATGCATTTTGTGCATATTATTTATAGTGGGTGACTTATTAAATTCTCGTTCAGTGTTCTTGCGGTCTTCTATAGCCTGTTTACAATCATTATCAAACCATGGTTTTCTGAAACGCTTTCGATTTGCCGATGTTTTAGGAATGACTGTGCTTGCACTGTGAAATGTTCTGTTTGGTAAGCACTTTCCTCGAATTTCTCTGTATGAGACGATCAGAATAAAGCGATGAGAAAGTGTCCAAGTCAGCAATCATTAGCATTTCAAAATACATTAGCAATGTAACTACTGGTACTTTACCACATCTTTTGAATGCCAATGATTAATTTCGGTCGGTGTTTTGTATTTTGTCATTCGAACACAGAGTGGAGTTTCTAATGAATCGAATGTCCTCTCAAGTATATACTACCCAAAGTTTGCAAAGCAGCACGTATTTGACACATAATTGTGAAATTTTCTTGTGGCACATTTGTGATATTTTTGGTGGATATGATTGAGGAATGTATTGGGATGGTCCCCAGTGTTTACATTAGCTCCCTTGACAGGCAGACTTTTCGTGACAGTCATGGAAAGCATGAACATCTTGATTTTCGTGGAGTTTTCTTGCACGGTCAACACGTACATGAGATGTGTAGGGTATTCAGTCTTCATCTCAACACAAACCCTTATGATTTAATAATTGAATATGGCGAATGCAAATGTAAGAAGACATTTGTCTGATGTAGAAATGTGGCTGGCTGTAGGGATGATGGAGCAATGGGCTACCCATCGTCAGGTTGGTGAAGCCCTTGATGTGCACCATGCGCTGTTTACCAGAGCCTGTGCAAGATTTCAGCAGAATGGCCGGCATGGTGGTGGCAGAGAGAGGGCAACATCTGCAGCTGAATATCTGTCTTAGATCATTCAGGCCCGTAGGAACCGCTTTGCCACAGCAACCCAGCGTCGCGGTACCTTCAGAATGCATCCGGGAAAAATGTTTCGACGCAGACTATCAGGGCAAGGTTGCATGAAGGTGGTCTCCGATCGAGATGACAATGTATTCGCATTCAACTGTCCCAGAACCACCGCCAGGCACGATACCATGGATCACGTTGGATGGACCAGAGAAGTTTGGTGACCTGTCCTTTTTACAGATGAGTCAAGGTACTGCCTAGACGACACAGATAAGCGTTCTAGGGTATGAAGAAGAGCAGAAGAGCGATTCCATGCAGCCAACATTGCTGTGCATGACCGCTATGGTAGAGGGTCAATAATGGTATGCGGCGGCTTCAGCTGGGATGGTCGTATAGATCTCTGTGTCCTTGACCGCGGTACATTGACTGCGCAGCGGTATATTGATGAGATTCTGGATGCCCCCGTCAGATTGTATGCAGGTGTAGTGGGTGATAGATTCATTCTGATGGACGATAATGCCCGTCCTCACGTTGTGCATGCTGTCCGGGAGTACCGACAGAGGGAGGGGATTGGGGCTATGGACTGGCCAGCAAGATCATCTGACCTCAATTCAATCGAACATGTCTGGAATGAGTTGCAGCTTGCAATTTCAGCCCGTCCTGTCCAACCAATAAGTGTCAAGGAGCTTGGTGCTATGCTGGTCCAAGAATGGAACAACATCCCACAAAGGACCATCAGGAACCTGATTGGGAGCATAAGAAGGCGTCGTCAAGCTGTAATTAACAATAATGGGTCTCATACTCGATATTGAACCCATACCAGTTCTCTCTGTCAACTTTTTGGCAAATTTGAAAATAATCCTCGTTTACCAATAGTATCCATTTTCAATGGTTATCGTATTCAAAAGGTAAAAAATAATGTCAAACACAAACAAAATCTTAATTTCTGTACTTGAATAATTAAAGATCTAATTAAATAAACAATATATATACTTTTCATAACAATAGTTCAACTAAAACGTAAAACAGGTCGTTGGATATACTTGGTGCTTAGCAAACTCTGAGTAGTATATATATACAGATTATCATGATAATTCATTTATCTAACAATTCTGTCACATAAACAAATTAAATCTTAACCCTTTAATCAACGTAACGGCCAAAACCGGCCAATGCTATTCTCAAAAATCGCCAATTAATTTTCAGTATTTTTTCATTTTTTGTCTCAAATACATTTTTCAGACATAAAATGAAAAAAATTAGTTATTCAAGAATTTTTTTTGCAAGTGTCGTCTGCTTTTCATGCTAGGTAAAGGGTTAAATTATTTTCAAACATTTTTGGGACATAATGTTCGGTCGACCACTGAAACGCTCATAGAATGTATCTATGTGCCTGTTATGATAGCCCGCAGCGCTACCGGAAACGAGTCGTCTGTATGATACGGGATCAGAATGAGTCGTCTACATGATACGGAATCGGAACACATTATGTGATACGTACCGTTTCTCGTGGTTTTCAGGCCAAAATCTATATGACTGTTAGATAAAAAATGGACTTCCATGGCTAAAAGTCAATAAAGAAAACTAAAAAGTGGACTGAGAAGATAAACACACATATGCGAAAGCCCCGAATGTAGAGGGTAGAGTACTACTCGGGCGTTGTGAATAATGTCCTCGCCATCCGAATTTGTACAACTTCTGTTAATAAAGCACGTGAACGACTTCAGCGTTTGGGTCACAGGGATGCACCCGGTGGTCCACAAACGGAAAGCATGCTAGTACTTCATATGGCGAATTCGAACATTTTAAAAAAATTGTTTGGTGCGTCAACACGTGTTGATCGATCGTACCAATTTATGGAACATATTAGCAAGGTTAAATTAACGATGCTATTGGACCCAGACAAACAAGGATGTTTCTAAATGATGCAAACGGTGTATAAAATGTCATCCGGTGACGTTTGTCACACACAATAGAGTAACTGATACTACTGAAGATTGTTCACCTTCATGGAACGTATCGCAAAGGATATTGATTTTTGCCTCTCTAATTCCGTGATATCAATGAATACCTCTCGATCCGTGGGGGATTTGACCATCCCCTACTGAGCTGGTCATCAGGTGGCGGATAGAGGACGGCCTGCTCAATTGGGCAGGTTTGCTGGTTTTCAATTAGCAAGTTTGCACAATTGAGCTGGTTTGCTGCGGAATACACAAATATGCAGCCCCGGACCAAAATGGTCAATTCTGCTAATAACATCTTGCAGGTACCTTATTCTCCCGTGAGGTATGTTCCGAAGGCCCAGAAGGAAGGAATCCTGGCAGTTGAGGATGGAATGGCCACGGTTAGGGCAAATCTGCAAGATGGAGTTCAGGTCGTTAACACTGCTTTGCCCTGATCTCCATTTTCAGATTATGTCCAAACACTGCTTTGCCCTCAACCTCCGGAGTAGACGGATGGACGTGAGGCCCGTTCTGTGTGTCACGTCGGAGGGGGGGGGGGGGGGTGGCGGGATGAGTGGTCATTCAATCAATTATTTCCTCTCGTTTGATTTTATCATTACTACCCTATACTGACTTTTAATGATTTTAACACTTTTTAAACATCTTCGTTTGTTGCACTGTCTGCGTCGGTAGTCCGTAGTAGTTCTTTATTGCACTTTTTTAAGGAAATGATTGGTTGAAGGACCGTCACGACCTGGTACTTCCCGCAAACTCTACGGGTCAATCCTCCAGCGGTATGCATTAGTATCAACGCTGGCGGAGTATGCTCTTCGTGTACTCTTGGTTTTGCTACCACCTCCTGCTAGATTTGGACATACATCCTGGGCTGGGCGCAAGGTAAGGGTGGGAGGCCAGAATTGAAGAACTACAAATATTATAATATGGATTTTCAAAATAAAAAGCACAAAATTAATGTGGTCGAGAATTTTCTTCAGACTCCGATTCTGACTCAGAACATGATATTTCAAAAACTAAAAGCTGGCCAAAATTCATAATTTATGCGACTGATGAGAATACAAAGGCTTCCGACATCAATCCATTTGTGTTGGAAAAAGCTATGAAAGGTATCGCTGGCACTGTTACAGATGTTAAAAAGTTTAGGTCTGACGCTTTACTTGTGGAATGTAAAAAGGAATCACAGGCACTAAATTTATTGAATACTACTAAACTGGCAGATATGGATGTTAATGCATTTCCACACAGAACACTGAACAACAGCAAGGGTGAAGTAGGAACAAAGAAATTATCAGGCATTGATGTACTAGATATAAAGAAAGAACTGCAGTCGCAGTCAGAAAATGTCAAACGAATAGAAATTAAAAGTGATGACTCAGTAATACAAACAAATACATACATTTTAACTTTTTGTTTATTCACAGCCGCCTAAATCTATTAAAGTTGATTACATGAATATCAGAGTGGATTTGTATATTCCAAATCCACTTCGTTGCTTCTATTGTCAAAACTGTGGTCATAGTCAAACCAATTGCAGAGGACAAGACATATGCTTCAGATGTGGCCAGTAACACCAAGAGCCATGCTATAATTCAATCAAGTGTGTGAACGGTCAGGGCAATCATATGTCATCTTCAAAGGATTGCCCTGTTTGGAAAAAAGAAAAAAAACTATTCAAAACATTAAATGTGAAAAAAACAAGTCAATTTCAAAGAGGCCAGATTCATTGTTACACCAATGCCTGGCATGAATGCATCAATTTCATCATATGTCATAGTAATAAATAAAAAAAATATCAACAAGATCTGCGGAATGCCAGACACAATATACATGGCAATAGTTCACAGTAATCAACTAGAACCAAAGTCAACACAAACACCACGAGCCACACAAACAACAACATAAGAAAGAACAATCGAAAACAAATCAGAAGAAAGAACAAGATGAACCTAAACCCGAAGAGAAAACAAATGAAGGAAGCAAAATCAGAACAGAAAAATGACCAAAGTAAGCCATCAAACAAAACAGAGTCAGAGAAGGAACCAAGAAAAAAAAAACAAAAGAAAATAGCAAAAACAAAACAATTATCAGAAAGGACGCCAAACAACCTTCAGGACACCATTACCCACAACAGGTTTGAGGGTCTTGAACTCATGGAGGTCGGTGAGTGCATCGACGCAACGTTCGGGCACTTACGTTCGAACTCCTCTCAGAATAGGTACCCGGGGAAAAGATCGCCGAGGAAAACTACCGGGTCTATTTCACCCTTACGGCTACCATCCCAAGCTTCAACAATACATGGATAGGAAAAACAAAAATAATATGATACAGTGAAATTGTCGAGGTTTAGAGCGAAATTTAATGAACTGGGTCTTTTAAGCCCCAAATATAGAGTCTGCTGCATTTTGCTTGCAGGAGACACTGTTAAAAAACCTGACATTCAAGATCATTCAGCTTTTAAGCATTATACTTCATATAATGCCTGGAAGGACGAAAATGATCTTCGTATTCATGGGACGCCTGTCTTAGTTGGGAACGACATTATTCATAGATCTGTACCAGTGCACACAAATTTACAGGCTGTGCCGGCGCGCCTAACTTTAAACAAAACGGTTACACTTTGTTTAATTTACGTTTTACCAAGCAAATCCCTACAACTGAGCGATCTTGAGCTGCTGGTCCAACAACTCCCAACTCCATACATTTTGTTGGGTGATTTTAAAGCAATATTTCCCTTTGGGGTAATTCCTGCAGTCAAGAAGATGTAAAAGGTACAACTGTAGAAGAGCTAATTACAAAATCTGACTTGTTCTTGTTCAATGGTGGTTCAGACACTTACCTGCACCCGGCATCTGGTTCTCACACATCAATTGATCTTTCAATTGCATGCCCTTCTATCTTCCTTGACTTTTGTTAGATGGTAAAAGGCGACTTGTGCGGGATTGACCACTTTCCAATTGTGTTGGAGAGTGTGGTTCCGGCAGACGATGACAGGGTGTCCCAGTGGAACTTTAAAAAAGGCAGACTGGGACACTTTCTCGTCGCTTTGTCTTGAGCGCCTCGCACGGGAGAAATTTGATCAAAGTACTGATCAGATTGAACATTTCACCACAGAGTTTCTTGAGATTGCATGCAAAGTCATTCCTAAAACCTCAGCAAATCCAAAACGTTTCACTAAACCACGATTTGATACTGAGTGCAAGCAGGCTATAAAGGATCGCAAGAAATCTGAACGGGAATTTAATAAGTCACCAACCACACAAAATTTGAACAAACTACGTATAAATCGGGCAAAAACAAGACGACTTATTAAAAAAAGGTTAAATTCTTGGGAAACTTATGTTTCGTAACCTAACCAAAACACCTCCATTATTAAAATAAAGTCGGCTGTACAACACCTGCACGATAACAACACATTCATTCCATCAAAACAAAACAAGTAATTTCAAACTAGTTGGACAGTTTCTAAACATTCGTCCTCAGAAAGTTCATGAAAATTGAAAAAAACAGCAGGAAAAAAATAATTACGTCCAATTATTTAGCGGATTATGACTATCCTTTCTCCATGGAAGAGTTAAGTAACTCTTTGCATAGAACAAAGGATACTGCTGCTGGACCCGATGAAATACACTATCAAATTTTATAACATCTGCCTCAAACTTCACTTGTACTTTTATTATTTATTTTAATAGACATATGGGTGACTGGACAGTTTCTACCTTCCTGACGAAAAGCTACAATAATTCCCATTCCTAAGCCTGATAAAGATCACAACAATCCAAGTAATTACAGGCTTATTGCCTTAACAAGTTGCCTTTGCAAACCATGGAAAGGACGATCAATGATCGACTTGTCTGTTTTCTGGAATCGAACAATCTACTTGCGAATGTTCAGTGTGTTTTCGGAAACCAAAGAAGTACTGCAAATAATTTTGTTAGACTTGAAACGTTTATAAGAAATGCCTTTGCCAAAAAGAACATGTGGTCGCCAACCTCTTTGACCTGGTAAAGGCATATGATACAACCTGGATGTATTGAGGTTTAAAAGATGTTTTTAACTTGGAGTTCAGAGGGCGTATGCCTCTTTTTATCCTTATATTGAACATTGTTTAAAGGACCGCCAATTTCAGGTTCGTGTTGAATCTACTTTATCTAATCGTTGTGGACAGGAATGGGGGTTCCTTGGGGTAATATTTTATCAGATACCCTTTTCTCGGTGAAAATTAATAGCATCATAGAAGCAATTGGGAATATGGTAGATTCTTCATTGTATGTAGATTATTTTTAATCTGTTATTGCCGCAAAAAACATGAATGGTGTAGAGCGCAAACCTCACCTGACGTTATACAGAATTCAAAAATGGGCCACAGAAAATGGTTTGATGTTCTCAAAGACAAAAACAAATTGTGTACATTTGGGTTAGCCTCCGAAACATAACCTCGATCCGGAGCTGAAGGAAGATGGGAGTACTAATACTGTTGTTAAGGAAGTAAAATTCTTAAGTTTATTGTTTGACAATAAACTGAATTTCACTTCTCATACAAAACAACTAAAAGTGAAATGCAAAAAAAAAAACCCTTATCATCCTCAAGGCGGTTGGTAGCACTGATTAGGGTGCTGGTCCAAAAACGTGGCTCCATCTGTATAAATCCCTTATTAGATCTAAATTAGATTACGGATGTGTGTTTTACAGTTCTGCAAGAAAGTCAAACCTCTTGATGTCATTCATAATAATGGCGTTAGAATTAGCCTTGGTACTTTTCGAACCTCCCCAATACATTCGATGCTTGTTGAAGCAGAGGAGCCTTTGAGAAACGCCGAATTAAACTATCTCTCCAAAATGTATCCAAACTTTTGGCTAATCCATCAAATCCTGCTTATAATTGTGTTTTGGACCCTCAAAATGTTGAATTTTTCAGCCGACACAAGAAACAAATTCCTCCTTTTGGAGTTCGAATTAAGCCCCACATGGAGTCCTTCCATGGCATCTTAAAAACCTACTGTTATTTTGGACCTTGCTTCTGCCAAAATATCTGATACAAATTATTTGCAGTTTAAACACAAATATGCCGAAATAAAGTATAGTACATGCACATATACAAGGATCTATACAGATGGATCTACCGATGGCGACAGAGTATCATCAGCTGTTGTTACTGGTGATCAGGTCACCTCAATCAGAATATCCAAGAAAAGTTCTATTTTCACAGCTGAAATTAAAGCATTACAACTAGGTCTTGAACATATCGAGAATGTACAGGAAAAGAAGTCGATCATCTTTTCCGACTCTCTTTCCTCTTTGCTTGCTTTACTCAACCCCAAGTTGAAGAACCCTCTCATTTTGGAACTTCGAATACTCACGTGTCTGACCAATAGGATATCGTGTTTTGCTGGTAATCTGGACATGTAGGTATCTCCGGTAACACCAAAGCAGACAGTGCAGCAAAACAGACTTTAACTAAGCCTCTCACTGATGTTAACACCCCTTCCAGTGAGTTCAAACCACACATCAATAACTACATCAAATCTGTGTAGCAGGCGGATTCAGATGGAACAACAAATAACAATCTCCATCGATTCCGATCCAATATTTTTTTTTTCACTATCCGTCTAGTAAGCTTTGTAGAACGGATCGTGTAATACTGACACGATGTTACATTGGTCACACACGACTTACACATTCCTTACACAAACACATATCATAATGTGTTCCTTGCCAGCAGGACGAGTGTTGTCAGTGGAACACATTTTTTACATTGTGCTGATTTTAATCATGTCAGAGGGCAGTATTTCGCTGTAGGATCTCTGAAAGATATTTTTATCATACGAGCCCGCACAAGATTCTAACCATTTTAGTAAATTTTTGAACTGTTTTTATTCTTTTAAATTAGTCTCTTCAAGTCTCAAACTCAACAGGTTGTTTATAAAGAATTCATATTCCTTTTCTTATCACTCATTACCGTTACTGTTCATTCCACGCTGTCCTTGCCAGATCTTTTGTAATTATTTCATGTTTTTAT
Source organism: Pictodentalium vernedei (assembly GCA_031216915.1). Classification (NCBI taxonomy): domain Eukaryota; kingdom Metazoa; phylum Mollusca; class Scaphopoda; order Dentaliida; family Dentaliidae; genus Pictodentalium; species Pictodentalium vernedei. The sequence continues at coordinate 407,484,165 of CM062290.1, forward strand.
TCAATCGTTTTACCTCATTATTGACGTGTTTCACTTTAACACTTTACCCAACGTAACGGCCAACACCGGCCAGCGCTATTCACAAAAATCGCCAATTATTTTTTTATTATTTGTTCTTCTTTTTTGTATCAAAAACATAGGTTATGACCCCTCTTGGGAACGAGCTCATCATAACCTATGTTTTTGAGACAAAAAATGAAAAAAAATAGTTATTCAAGAATTTTGTTTGCAAGTGTCGTCTGCTTTTCATGTTAGGTAAAAGGTTAACGTTTTCTTGCAACGATATATCCTTAGCTGCTGATGTGGAGTTAAACACTACTACATAAATACCTCTTGATGGTTATTAATCATTTCTGTCGGTAGCCTGAAGTATTTCCACCCAAGGGCCATGAAGTGGAAACTGTCGCAAAACAACATGTAGATGAGCCAATTTGTAGGTTGGTTTCCAAGTCGAATGCACAACTCAGACACCCCCTAAATTGTACTGTACACGCCACGAAGATGTTTAAAGAAATATATTAAAAGTAGGCACCTTTATTGATTGGAATATCTCTGACCGACGAAATCTGACCTAAAGAATGGTATACTGTTTCTCATACGTAGGATGAATAAAAACTCACCTCTTGAACGTCTCTGTCAGGAAGATTAGTTAAATCGATATTATGAAGGTGATCTAAAGGTTCATGTATCTGAAAAAGTAATGTCAACGTGTTAACAATTATTTAGCGTGTACTCTGTTTGAAATTAAGTATAGTTTGAAATCACCTCACTCTAAACACCTCAAACAAAATCTGGAAAAAAGGTCAACGCAGAATAAAAGCGGTCTACGGAATCCTTTACCTAATGCGAAATGCAGAGGACACTTGCAAACAAACTTATTGTATAACTTATTGTTTCAGTTTTGTGTCTAAAGCAGCTGATGACTCCTCATTGGGACGAGCTCAACGAGCTCGTTCCAATGAGGGTCAGAGGCTATGTTATTGAGACAACAAATGGAAAAGATAATGAAAATTGAATGGTGAATTTTGTGAACCGTGCTGGCCGGTTTTATCCGTTACGTTGGGTAAAGGGTTAAAGTCACAAAGCGAATCTCCGGATACCATTCAACGAGGCAGGGCCGACGCCGATTTTTGTAACTTTCTTCTTGTCACTACGAGGAGATGGTTCCGAGATTACGTGGACAAAAATGCCACCTAATTTCAACTTTTTATACATTGGATTATCCCGATTGCCCATGTGGGAGCAGAGATGCGGAGATAGTACGTCGGGGAGACTGACTGTTGATAGTCGTTGCTCGGTGATTCTCCCCGTGTACTCCGGCTTGCCCCACCCGCAAAACTGTCCGACACGAGGTGACACTGGCTGCCGAAAGTGTCGTTTACGTCCAATAAATAAATAGTATGCAATGGAGTTTTATTTTGAAGATTTCCATCACTCGGCCTAGTTTAACACTGTTGCATTGAACATATCACGCCAATGTGAATGCGAATGTAATGATGAATAAATAGAAGTATTTCTCCAGGAGTATGTAAACTATGAAAGCGATATTGCTTGCAGTTTCTGAGGTTGGGCTGTCATAAACTGTTAGGGTACGCAGGGTGAGACGTCAGAATGACATAAAATAAAAAGAAAAATCCCAAACATGTGTTCTTTTACTTTTTATAGGTCCACAAACACTAACATTTCGTGAAATCAAACGCATTTATTTGTTTTGTACATTGACCTCTTATGATGTCATGGGTGAGTTCAGCCATAATTAAACGTCGAGGATTTCTCATGACGGTAAAACATTTTATATATAGTTTTTATTTATTTATTTGTTTATTTAATTATTTATTATTTATTTATTTATTGTGGTTTACGACCTTTTTGACAGCCCGTGTCACCTCGGGTTGGAATAGTTTTAATTGAAGATCACATTGCCAAACTTTCCGAAAGATAAGCCTCCGAATGGGGCTTTACATCAAACGTTTTGGAACTTCACGCGCCGTTTTCTGGTAATATATTTGCATTTGCATTATTTTGTCATTTCCCACTGCGGTGCTATGATTGTTACAAAATTAGCCTGTTCAATGAAATAACATGCTTGGCGGTCGCATCATATCTACGGAATTTGTAGTCGGATTTTTAAATGTTTTTTTTTTTCAGCTTTGCATTCGGAAACGTAGTCAATGAAATGTCACTTGAGCTGAACTGACCAAATTTCCACTTGATTTCAACTTTATTCAGTCAAAGTTATTTTTGACGTTTTTGAGCACAGCTTCCTTTAAGCATCAAATGAGTTACTTTTTTCTGCTATATTAAAAAACCCCAAAAAACTTTCTTTGTGGTTGATACAAGGAATTATCATGCCGAGAAAAGTAATATTCACCTAGGGCGTTGGCCGAGGTAAATATTACTTTCTCGGGTTGATAATTTCTTGTATTAGCCTTAAACAGAGTCAATAATTCAATAACACGGTACTGATTTTCATGACAACAGATGATGTCAGTCTTTACAGTGCATCGTCTCTGAGAGAACTATTTTACATAATCACTTCCCAACAGATTATCTCTTGTGTCTCCAAAAAATCAACCCGTTTTAATGAGTTTTAGTTGCTTTTAATCCTTTACCACATCCCACTTTAAAAAAATATTCCCGACATCGGGTTGATTTGAACGCTATTTGTTCAGCTCTACAGTTAAAACTAGAAGTTTTGTCATGAAATGCACACAAATGGCACGCTGATCTGCGCGTTAATGTACGCGTTAATCCCATAGTAATGTTATCAAATGCTGTACATATGGCCTGTGCACAAGCAGTGTTTCAGCCAATGGACCTCCGGGTAACCCGGAGGTCCATTGGCAGAAACATTGCATGTGTTTGCTATGAGTAACCAGGAGAACCTGCCGTGATTTGGATGCCATTCGATATGACAATTGCGCGCAATTCCAATGCGCAATTAAGCCTAGATAAGTGCATTATTCGCGACAGGACTTCTAGTTTTAACTGTAGTATCATTATTTACTGCTGACTCCCTATTTATTACAATGTCATGATCATGTACGTTCTCGTCATTTTACTTTATGAATGAATCGTTTTAGTCGGCATAAACTGCTATCGCCACGACATAGCGTTGGTTGCCGATGTTGCGTTAAGCACTAATAATTAGATAAGTGTACAAATACAGTACGTGGAGAGTGGATTGTAACTAAATCACCTGTGGAGTGGAGGTATCACCAAAACTATAACTTTCAAATTATGTATATATCTACTAAAAACACAAACAATGTTTCAGTCAATGGACCTCCGGGTTTAACCGGGCAGTCCATAGGCTGAAACTTTGCTTGTCCTTGTAATGCTCTGCAACACATTTGCAATTATTGCTTGGGTGGAATCTCCACTCTGATGGTGATTTTGTGATAATACACTCTCCACGTACTGTACACGTATCGAAACGTCTGAATCAGGCCATCGTCTTAAACACCAAATCGAAACTTCGAGGGCCCTGTAACAATGGTACACGAGAAAAGTTAAAAAAAAAAAAAGTTAAAGGCGAGTGTTGTTGACGGGAATGGCAAACAGTAGCCGTGGAAGTGGTAAAACACGCAATGCTAACTTGGGATTATAGTAAGAAGAGTTGACAGAAATGCTTGTTTTGAAAGTAATTGTGGAAAGAACCTTAGCAATTGACCACTGTGAGCACATGGAAACCCAGAAAACGTAATAGATAAACGGGAAACGCTCATGTCCAGCGATGTCCTATTCGCCTTATCATTCCAGTTGGGGAATGAACGACCCATACGTCAAGTCACACACACCCGATACAAACATATAATAGCGGCTTGAGTGACGATTTGCCATTCGGTAGAGTAACCGGTGACAGTAGCAGTTGGGTGGATTGAAGTTGACACCAATAATGGAGGGAGTAATGTTTGTTGGTTGGTGTTTAACGACAGTTCTATAGGGAGGCATTGCCAACAAATGGTTGCGGGTGAAGAGTATTAAAGTGTTGTTTGCAACAATTCGGAGTTACTGTAGTAGATACTAGCTGGGAATGACCAGTGGTAATGTTTTGCTTGAAGTACAAATCGTGCGGAATGTAACTGGTATCAGCGGTATCTAAAATATACAGAGTCGATTAATAACAAGCGGTCTGCATCGCCAAGTGAGGCTAATCGCCCCGCATCCAGCAGTTATGGGGGGGGGGGGGGAGTTGTTGGCCTAGCTGACCGGTGGTGGGGGAGGAGCGGGTCTCAGGAGTCAATTTTTTATTTCGCGTATAACAGCTCTAAATCCTTCAAAATGCATTTTAGGCAACAAGCATAACACTATATTTTTTTTAACAAAGGGTAATAACTCCCATAATGTAATGGACTTGCCCAACGTGTCCCCTACTTGCTTCCATTTGAGACTTCATCCGGCGCAGAAACAAGGGATAGTACAAGCGTTAAACCTTCCAGCATGTTACGTTTGCAAGGAAGTAACATAATGGACAACCGATAGGATTAAGAGGGTTATTACCAATTTAACCCAACAGACCCACAGTGCTTTTCAGCCACACCATTAGTACGTATGCCTACAAATGCAAAATGGTTTTGCCCAATCAGATTACCTATTGTGTGAGCAGCAATCCCACCAAGGTACCCATCACTGAAGGGAGTAACAGACAGAATTAGCAGATAGTGCGAATGTTAAGGTAATTCTTAGTATTTCTGTTTTTGGTTGAAGTAGCTAGCAAGACGACTAGTTCCGCGGAGTAAACATTTCACACAGTTAGGGAGTTTAATCGCACCTACGAAGTCACTGATATTATTTCAGTTTATGGAAATCACCTAAGTATATATATAAAACATAATGCCCAAAAACAGGAAAACTGGAAATGAAACGCATGCTATAAAAATCCTCGCAGTAAGTTATGTTATTAGGGCGTTCTATAGTTTGTTATCAGCAGTTTTGTGATATGATAAAATATGATAAAATTCGTTTTATTTACTCCGGCGACCCGATTGGTCCCATTACTCAATAATGTCCCATTATCAGTTGCTCTTCCGTTCGAAACTTTGAACGGATGCAATATAAAATGAAATGAAATGAAATTTATTTTTGCAGTATACGTTTACATGAAGTATAATAAACAACTTGCAAAAATGTTCAGAAATAAATGTAAAACTGCATGGAGACAGCATAACCCTGGGGGCTGTCTTCCTGTCATTCCCATATTAAAAGATAATTACTCCTGACATCAAAATTGTTACGGGATTCATGAGGGGAACTTGTAATACATAATTATTTAACCCCTAGCCCAGCGCAAACAGAACACTGTTTTAACAAGAAACGCTCTTAAATAGAATTTCCAATTATATTCTTATCAGTTCTTTGACTTCCAATTCTAGCCCCAGGGACAAGGACATGGCACTCAGTGGAATGATTACACGAGCTTACTCCAATGATAAACCATGGGCCCTGTTCCGGCGGCAAGAACAGAAACGAATAATATCTGCACAGTGCGATGTTTGCGAACAGTGCAGGCCAGACACGGCCATTGCGCGAGGTAATGGGCCAAAATATTGCAGAAATTGCATTACAGAAATTGCTCAAAAATTTAATGGTCTAATCAGCAAAGTCTAGATTCTGAAGTTTTGAAATCTGAATGTGGTGATCCAGGCGGAATGGAAGTACAATCTGGGCAGGAAGGGTTATTGCAAGAGACATCTGAATGATATGAATTTAGAGCCTTGTCTATTATCGTCTTCTTAAATTGGGATCTATTGAGACGGTAGACTGATGGTTCAGTGTCATTCCAAATCCGCGGGAAAAAATGGAACGGAAGTTCGGCCGAGAAGCAAGTTCTGGGTTTCAAATGTGTTATCGAAGAACTCGGGTAGTTTATTATTAAACCAATCATGCATGAACAGGAGACTGTGTAGTGTATAGAGGTCGCTGAATTTTAGTATACCACAGCTTTTGAAAAGGGGATCGGTGTGTGATGTATAGGATCCTTTCGTTATCGCTCGAATAGCTTTTTTTGCAGACAAGGATCCTATTTGTGGCTGCAGCGTGTCCCCACACTTGCATCCCATAAATTAAATGACTTTGGATCAGAGAAGTACAGTAATCTTAGAGCTACTTGGGGAAGGAATATTTTAGCCCGATTTGTGGCAAAAGTAGCCCTGGCTATTTTCAAGCATATGGTAGAGATGTGTTTCTTGAATTTGAGATTTTCTTCCATATGAATACCGAGAAACTTAAATGTCGTTTCCTCTTGATTGTTACCCACTAGTGTAATATTCGTATTATTCAATGATATGCCCTTGCCTATCGCACTATACGGATCATTTTGGGGGTGGAATAACATGAATTTGGTTTTAGAAGCGTTTAGAGCCAATTTATTCGCAGAGCACCACACACTTATGCTATATAACTCAGAGTTTGTATTTTCTATAAGTGTATCGACGCTATTGCTAGATGCATGCGCTGTTGTGTCATTTGCGAATGACAAGACTTTTAACAAAGTCGATTTGCTGATGTCATTGATATATAGTACAAATAAAATGGGCCCGAGGATAGAACCCTGGGGTACACCTGCGGTGATCTCTCTGTTGTCAGATGCCTCATTGTGGAAAGAAACCGACTGGCTTCTTTCTGTTAGATAATCCTTAAACCAGGAATTAGCTAACCCTCGAATGCCATAATTTTCCAGTTTCCTTTGCATAATGTTATGGTCAATGCTATCGAAAGCTTTCGCAAAATCTAGGAAAATTGAAAGAGTGCACTCTTTCGTTATTTTAACGTTTGCTTCAGCAACATTATTTATTAGGTGAAGTATAGGATGTATGGTTGAATGATGCTTTCTAAACCCAAATTGATACTGGTATAAGTATTTTGGTCATCTAAGAAACTGGATACTCGAGAATACATACATTTTTCAAGTACTTCTGAGCATGCCGGAATACTAATGGGTCGGTAGTTATGCAATAAATGGGGGGTTGGGGGGGGGGGCGGATTTGAAAATTGGTATAATTTTACCTATCTTCATTTTACTTGGCACTATACCAGTAGAGAACGAGAGGTTAATTATGTGAGTTAGCAGATTAGCCACCTCGAAAATGATTTCTTTTAAATGCTTAGTCGACAAGTTATCACCATCTTTAGTTGTCTTTCCGCGAATGCCATTAACACAGAAAATTACTTCCTACACGTTTGTGGGCGATATAAAGAAAGATTTCGCCTTGATGTTGCCAATGTAGTCCGAGAAATGACGGTTTGATGAAGGTATTTCGTCACTGATTGATTTACCTATACTTGCACAAAAAGTGTTAAATCTATCGGCAATCAATCTAGGGTCGGTTAGTTCGTCGTTGTCAGCACGAAAGGAAGACGGCAGTGTGGCGGTTTGTTCAGTTTTGCTGATTGCATGGTTCATTAATTTCATAAAGACATCTGGTCACCTCAGACCTACCTGGGCCCGGTACGAGCCCAGATAGGTCTGAGGTGATGGGGCACCTCACTCAAACTAAGGTTCTTGTAAATCTGAGTCTTCGTGCTGTTTGGGAAATTAAAAAGAATATCAGTCCTCTCATTTGGGAATTCAACAGATTTCTGGAGATAAACAGAGCAAAATGGTGACATTGTGTATTTGGTCGTTTGCGCCAAAACTTTTTGGGTTTTGTTTTAAGCGATGGTCTGTTTCACGATACACATGTGTGTGGACATTGGTTATTGAGTTTTACTCCCCTTGCACCTGCTGACAACGGATAGGCGACGCCGGATTGGGAATGGTGTTCCAGCGTCATTTCACCACATAACAATATGACTTGCCATCTCGCAGATTATCCGGGCATGGAAGTAATGTGCAGATGACATTAAACGCGTTCCCGTGATTGCATGTGTTTTAGATTTACCATATGATACTAATTTTCAAAACTCTTTGGGCCATTTTACAAAAATGAAACTGCGTTTTCCAATTAGAAGTAGAAAACTGTGATCTTGGGCTTTTATTCACTGTAAATGTACGTAGAAGCACATCCATTTTGTAAAGACACTCGTTCATGGCAGTCTCGAACGAACCCCAGGTAACTGTTAATATATTTCCATTTGCCATAAAATGCAACAACATTTATATACCATTGCAGTTACCAATAAGCCGCTGAACAGAACATTGTTCATAAAGACTCACTTGAGTTATCTAAGCCAGTTTGTCACATAATAATATTAGTCAAGATGTTGACAGATGCTAACAGTACCATCTACAAGCGCTCCCCGACCCCAACACACAAACAAGTTTTCTGCAGACATGTCACTTGATTACAAAATGAGTTTGAAAAACGTTTTAGAGACACGAAAGGGAATTCAAATGTAAAGAATTTATGTTGCATCAGGCCGATAAATCCCACTATCATCGGTTCGGTGTAAATCTTCCACTTTAACTATCTTCCACTCTAAAGGTAAGGCCCTGCGAATCACACATTTTCGATTCGAATCGAATCTCAAAGGGAATCAGGAATATTATTCGAACACGAATCGATCAGAGCGTCTTGAATATGACCGACCGGGAGGAGGGAGTGCTCTAAATCTAATTTTCCCGACGGTGATGGCTCAAATCCCGAATGTTAAGGTATTCCAACTACGTCATCAAGGCATGCCCTCGTCGAATATGATGATGTGGCTGGGATATTACCCAGAAAGAATTATAGTTCAAAAACAGGAACGGCTACGAGAACTTTCGATATTACACTCTGAAATCAATTGGGTTTCAAGTCAAATAGGTTGAGGGAATGTGAATACATCTGGGTTCATATTCACTCAACACAGTTGATATGGCTTAACTTTTATCCCAACTGATTCTAGAGTGTACACTCTGTACATGACTAGCCTCTAGTAACAGATCATTGTCGAAACATTAAATTTGTTTTTTTTTTCAACAGTGGTAGTGTCAAGTGAGACTAGAATTAGCATGTGTGGTGGCATGGGTGTAGTAACTAATATGGCAAAAATTAAACTCAGTCTTTATTTATGTACACTTTCCATCTGTACTATACGCCTTGTGAAATTACGTAGATGGCTGACACCAAGAACTATTTCTGTGAAAAGATTCAAATGGGAACGAATCGGGCAATCCGAAGAACTGAAGATTCGAAATAGAATGGAATTTCGAACTTCGCAAGGCTATACCCGAAGGTGTATCTTCGGTCTGAAAGATGGTTAAAGTAAACAAGAGGACAGAACCTTTACCAGACCTTCACATACGCATCAAAATACAGTTATTAACACGTATTTGCACATGTGCTGATATAGTATTGCAGTATATGGCGCGACACGATAAGACATCGAGAGCAGTATCGACGTTGAGGTATATTAAGTGATGTTTCCCACCCCTTTCACGAACACATACTCGCACCTTTTAACACCGCCCACCGCATACAACACTACCTAAGAGGGACGCGGTGTCCCAGTGGTTTGGTCATTGGGCCAGTAACCAAAAGGTCCGCGGTTCGATCCCGACCAGCGGTAACTGCGTTGTGTCCATGGGAAAGCCACTTATTCCGGATTGCCCATGTCAGAGATAGAGACAATGTGTACCATGGCGTACTATACGTCGACGGTGCATTTAACTTCAACCAATGTTAACTTTGCTTATGTGGAGTGTGGAGTTAGACAGATGCTCGCCGCTGCCTGGTGGTTCTCCCCGGCATCTTCCACCCGCAAAACCGTCCGATACGAGGTGACCCTGGCTGTTGAAAGGGTCATTAAATAAACAAATAAATAAATAAATAAATAAATAAATAAATAAATAAATAAATACCGCAAACACCCACTTTCGTGGAGCTTCAGCCACCTCAGTAAAACGGTACGAAAACATATGCTCACTGTGTAATCGATAAAGCGAACACCAAATAGTTTGATAGGATCACTAATGCATTAATGCCACACAGAACTACACGTTTACATTATTAATGGATCTTCCTGTAAATATACAAAACAGTTTTCCACCAGCAGGTATTTTGTCTTCAATGAGTAGAATAGAATTGATTCTAAAATAATATTTGCAGTATCATACCTTTGTTATTTTGTGTGCATATTATAAAAGAGTATCGCACACTACTCTGAAATCCTTCGATAAATAGTTTTTATTTTTCCCACCAAATTTAATTCCCTCTTTTTCTCGAAAATTATCCTTGAACATAACAAACTAATAAGTTCCAAATTATCATCAGCCCCCTCCCCCCCCCCCCCCCCCCCCATATTTGGGCCGCACACAAACGCCTTTATTGCTCTCATGGACCCGGGAACCCCTTTACATTACTAAGCACGAGAATGAGGTGACCATCACGCGCGTATAATTCCACATCCGAAGCACCCATGTGCATAGTACCTCTCCTGGGTAGAATAATGCGCCATGTGCCATGTTTTTGCATTGCAGATGACACATTGTTGCCCCCAAGCAAGGAATAATACTATCACTAAAAAGCAGGGAACGCGGTGGCTGCGTGGTTACGGCATTGGACTTCAAACTGAAAGGTCCACGGTTCGATCCCCACCAAGGGCAACTGCGTTGTGTCGTTGGAGAAGGCACATAATGCCGATTGCCCACTTGAGTGTACAGTGGTTGTGTGTACTAAGGTGTACTGCACGTCGATGGGCCACTTGCCTTCAACCAATTCTAACCTTGCTTGTACGGAGCTGGTACATTGTGGAATCGAACATTATTCGCCGCTGCTCGGGGGGGGGGGGGGGGGGGGGGTTCTCGCCGACTTTCTCCACTTAAAACGCGAGGTGATCCTGTCTGTCAAAAGTGTCACTAACCCCCAATAAATAAATGAACAAATAAATAAATAAAGGATATCTTATTTTAGTGAATACCGGCAATTATCTCATGAGTGTGGATCTGAAAGGTTTTATTTAATTTATTTTAAAATGATATTGCCAAGTCCACACGAATGAGATAATTCGCGATATTCAGTAATATAGCGTAGATTTGTGTTTCTTAAACAATACGTGGCATTTTACTGCTCAATATTCAACCCAATTCGACTACAAACACGCACGTTTCAAGACAATAACAAAGATCAGTTGATTGTTCTTTCAAGGCTGTACTAGCCAAATCACTCAAACATAAAAATAGTCACATTTTCCCACGATAAGTTAACCAACTAATTGTTAAACTCACATGTGAAATTTAATAATCATAACACTACAAATGAGAATATTCTGATATTTTTATTTAATGTTAATTCTTAGAACATTTTAAAAGTCAATTTAAAACAAGGAATTTGGAAAAAAAAAACGTAGGAAATAATTGCCACTTTCATGTCACTCTTCGCGATGCGACGTGCGATAAATTTAGACAAGTTCGCATTCAGGTCGACGTCACCAAAGGTCAAGGAGTAGTTCCACTGTAGGTGTACATTTTAACTATTGAAATCCCATTGCTAGCCTGTTCACCGCAGTTGGTGTATAATCCTAAAATTTATGTCATAGGCTTTTCATATATAGTAGAATAGTTAACCGTGGTATAAAATGTCGTTCACATCACGTCTGATACTGGAATAACGTCAGAGGTCGAAGTCGTAAAGTTGTGGGTGAGTTAATTTCAGAAGAAGACCTGATTTAATTGTTCACGCATTTATTTTTCGTTTACTGTCTACTGAATACTAATAGCATTTGCTGAAAACATTTCCTGAATAATTTTTCATTTTTTGTCTCAAGTATGGGAAACTTGAGCCGACCTTGAATAAGCATTTAGAGAGTTTTGAGAAAAAGGTGAATTTTTTCTGTATACCGGCACGGCATTGGTAGAACAAATATGTTTGATCGAGATGAGTCCACAAAGAGCATCAATTTCAGATCAGAAGACACATGTGTACTCTTTTTCCAAAAATTTTGTAAGACCATAAAATATAAGTACGTTTTTCTTTAGGGGGTGGGTGAAGAGAGACTGCATTTTTTATTACTTATTTCCGGGGAATGAAGCGGACAAGAAAATTCCATCCTATATGGGTTTATGGGTCTATTAAACAAATTGTTCGTGTTAATGATATACAGAAGATTTCTAATTATTACTTTCCAAATTGTGATTTACTGGGATTTCCAGGTTTGATTATAAACGATAACTTCACAAGTGAATTATGCAATCAACAATTGTGTCATGTATCCGTGCGCGCAAACGAAAACGCTTTGCCGTGGGTTTAATTAGGACTTCATTGTTTTTTTTGTTTTTTTAAACTCTTAACCAAACATGAAAAGCAGACGACACTTGCAAAACAAAATTCTTGAATAACTATTATTTTCATTTTTTGACTCAAAAACATAAGTTATGACCCATCATTGGAATGTTCCAATGAGGGGTCATAACCTATGGTTCAGAGACAAAAAAATGAAAAATTAATGAAAATTAATTGGCGATTTTTGAGAATAGCGCTGGCCGGTTTTGGCCGTTAAGTTAGGTAAAGGGTTAAATAATATAATTATCGTTAATAATGAACAGTAATAAACAGAGTAATCGCTCGACTGGACTGGTTACGTGAAATAATTCATTCGAGGCGAGGGACTATATTGTAAAACACCTGGGTGCATTCGCGCACTCGTGTTTGTACATCGTCCCTCACCTTTCATGAATTATTTCACGTAACTAGTTCAGTCAAGCGATTACTCTCTATTGTGTCTCTGTTTCATGTGGAATTTCTGTACCGAGTTCACTAAAATCGATCTGAGCCTCGTTAAACCTTGCATCGATTATATTTTTAAGCCGATTTATACCAAGGATGAGATCCATTTTAGTGACGAGGTCAATACATTTCAAGTCAAATCGTGACGATTTTTAGATTCTTTTTATCACAACAAGGTGTAATTTAACCCTTTAGCTAACGTAACTACTAAAAATGTCCAACGCTGTATACAAAATGCGCCAGCAACATTTTCATTATTTTTTTCAAGTTTTGAAAAATAGGTGAATGTGTGATAAAGTCTATGTGTAGGGTCAAAACAGATGGATCTGAGGATGGTCATAAAGAATCCCCGGTTCCACAGTTGAGGTTAAAGCCTTTGCAGCTTGTGCTCGAACAGCTTGAGGATGAGGAGGGACGGAAGTCGACAATTTTTCCGATTCAGTTTTCTCTTTGCTAGCTTTGGTTAACTCCAGGGGCGCTATTCATGAAGAAATGTCATAAGATCATCTTCAGACGGTGTGAAATCTAAGAGTTAAGATCCAACTTAGCTGTGATATTTCTTATTCAAGAATGCAATTCAAGAAACGGTCTTAAGACCAGCTTACGTATTTTATTGAGATGTTACTTTCCCTAGACTGGTTAGTGCCCTCATGTTGTAATTATGCACAAAATAAGTTGGATTTTTAGTGCTTGAAGCTGTTTGAAGTGGAGGTTATAAGTAGAGTTGTCTCTCTTATCACCACAATAAAAACGCGCAACGGGAATGGGGTTGGGGAGGAATGTAATTTTTATGAATTCGTTCTTTTTTTTATTTTATTCTGTTCATCTTGTACTTTATTTTTTTTTTCTTTTCATTGTTTCGTTTTTCGTTTTTTGTTATTTTATCCTCATTCTAGTTGTTTCCAAATCAATTTGCCTATAACTGAGTAAAATATGGGAATCAGTATAGAACAAACCCGAAAAATCTGAGTTCTATTGAAAAGCACGGGCTTCATTGTCAAATGGTCAGCGAAAAAAGGATTATAATAACATTTGCTGTTGCAATCTGTCATATCTCGATAGGAAACCTTTCAATTAGAGCCCCGATGCAACCAACATATCACGGTGAAACCCAAATTTCGCTACTGCGGAAATAGAAGTTTGACGGAAGGAGTTTCCAAAAATAAAAAACGTACTTTACTCAAAGTTTAAGAGCACGGTCTCGAATGCTAAAAAGATAAAATTATGGGAGAAAATAACACGGAAAGTGGACGAACATGACGAGCGTGACGAAGGAGAGGGTCGCTCAAAATAAAACAGACGGTAGTTCCAAGGGAGGAGGAGCCCGACCCCATCGATAATCACAGATTCAGATGACAGAATAGCTGGTGTTCTAGGACCCACCCGAATTCAAGGTGTCATGGGCGGTTTAGACACGGAAGACGCCCATACCCCAACCAGTCTCAGCATGTTGGTCTTAGCTAAGATCGATTTTAACTAAAACGTTGTTCGTGAATCGCACTTTAAGACATAAGATTGTCTCTGGACCATCTTAAGTAGTTGCTATGTAATAAGTTGGTTTCATGAATACGACCACAGGTTGTGGGACCCTTTTGTTTTGGAACTTCGTGAGAAGTTTAATATGCTTATGTCTAAACATAATATAGTGTTCTGATGGTCATCTGGACAAGTTGATATCCCCTTTATCATCCGGGCAAACATGCCTTAAACAAGTCTATCACTGATTTGCAAATCATTTCATTGGTTTCAAAGGACATAATGGTAACTATTTCAAATCTGTATGCCAGGCGCAGTGTGACCAGTCTTACACACTGTTTTTTTTATTAGAGGGAGATATGCGACCAGATTGTATTGCATTTAATAATACCTTACGGCTTAATTTTAATGTACCTTCTCTCGGGATAAAATCATCAGATTCTGTCGTTCGTCAAGGCAATCAACCTTTTATAATATATTTTAATTGTTTTGTTATTATTTTAATTAGATCTCATCTACAAACTCTTTCTGTTCAATAGGTTGTTTAGATGGACTTCATTCAGCCATTTGTATCCTTATTGGAATCTGTATTCGTTATTTATTTCAATGTCAGTATAATGTCCATTGATCGTGATTGTAATCAGTTAGATTACTTTATAAACGTGATTTTAAGTCTTACCCTGCATAACTTTTTATCGTCGGCATATAACCTTAGAACTCGATATTCGGAAAAATATACGGTCTCACTTCTTGTGTGCTTAAATCGCATTAATATCAATATTAAGCCTTTGAATCTTGTTGAAATCACCCATGTTAGTTCAATGGCAGCACATGAACGAGTACATATTCATTATTTGGTGGTAGACCAATTAATATTTTCAACCTTCAGCCTTGCAGCTGCACATTGAAAAAATTGATTGGTCAGCCCCAAACATTCACTTCGAAGCCATCCTACTTAATGGAATAATGACGCACCAATGTTCCTGTGCCGGAAAAAGGTTAACAAATGTTGAGAAATTTTCCGAAAAATCACCATTGGTATGTCTGTTCATTCGGCTGTTACTAACAAGGGGTAACATGTTCATAATAACTTATAACAACAAAGGTGTTTCACCTTGATCGCAGAACACAGCTACTCACTGCATTTCGACTTATACTGTTTTTCTATGGAGAGGTTGCGTAGTCTTACAAATACTAAACTCGACTATTTTCTGAGGGCAGCAAGGTTGGTGGCGCCACATGAGTTTTGAAACCTTATCATCTTTGGATGGGATGCGTGTTGATAAACATATTAGAACAAATCATCAATATATCATGTCTTTGCTTCTGGAATGTACATAATTCAACAGCTTAGGTATATTCGAGAACGAATGTGTATCTTTCTGAAGGAGGTGGACAGAAAAGACAAGAGAGTGTGAGAAAATGTTGAGAGAGAGAGAGAGAGAGAGAGAGAGAGAGAGAGAGAGAGAGAGAGACAGCGATGATAACAATAATAATGAAATTTTACAAAGCGTAGAATCACAAAGTCCTCTAAAACGCTGTACAGTTAAATAAACAATGAGCTCGTGACTATCAAGGCAATACACAGACTGAGAAAGGTGTGAAGGCCAGAAGGTTACATCCTGTCAAAAGCCTCTCTGAAAAGATGCGATTTTAATTTTTGGGGAAATGGTTGAGATCTTTCGATCCCTGAACCTGAACTGGTAAATTATTCCAAAGTGCAGGTCCAGCGAAAGAGAAACCGCTGTTATTTACAAAAGTGGACCTAGAGAAGAGCATCTGAATCTTGACTTGTGAGGAGGAGCGCAAGTTCCTTTCGGGGTTTTTAATTACCAGAAGGTCTTGTAAGTACTTAGGTGCCGAGCCATGAATGCACTTAAATACCAAAACCAAAATTTTGAAAATAATCCGCTGTTGTACAGGGAGCCAGTGCAATTGTTTTAGTAGTGGTGTTATATGATATAGCGTTTAGAGCCTGTGATGATACGTGCAGCTGTATTTTGAATATTTGTAGTTTTGAAATCTTTTACTGTGGCAACCCCAATAAGAAGTGAGTTGGGAAAATCCAAGTGGGATGAAATAAAAGCATGAACTACAGTTTCCAATGACTTAGTGGAGAGTTCAAAGTGTAGTGGAAATACATTGTTTAATATGAAAATATCATTACTATGACGTGTTTTGTGTATTTTGCGTGATATCGCATCACTAAAACCAATACTATTTGTTATGTTCTAACAAACAAACGTACCACGTTACCACGTCTGAAAACCAACAATTACAAGCTCGATTACGACGGCAAATATTTCCAGTAACTGGTAGTAGTAGGACAGGGTCTGGAAGACCCCCATCTGGTGGACCTAGGCTGGTGGACCTAGGAAGTGACGTCATACCGCAATGTATTATGGGTATCACGTGGTTGTCATGGTAACCCATGTGGGCGGCCATGTTGTGACGTAATTGTCATGGTGATGGGTGATGTGAGTGCGCATGCGCAGCTCGTGTTGTTAGGGTGATACGTGTTTCCGTCGTCCATTTTGTATGAAGGGGGCCGCCATCTTTGTTTCTATGGTGGCACGTGGTTGCTATGTGACCCAAAGGCTTCTTATAGGGCTAAGAGGTCTGTAACAGGTATGTTCGATTGACTGGGCGTATTTATGGCTCTACATAATTACCCAAATGAGTCCGACAATCCCTCCAAATCTCCAAAAACGACTTTATTTGATATGGATTCCCTATTTTATCGGTGTAGCACGTAGTGCTATAGTACCGAGGGGGCCCCGGGTTGTGCATTTTGTAGAAGAGTATTTTTGGAAAGACTTCCGAAGATAATTACCCAAATAAACCCGAGAAGTCTTACTATTTCGAATTATTTCAGAATTCTCTGCTTCTATCTACATATACAATAGTTTTCGTCTATCTGGCCATGTTCCTTTGTTCTAGAGTATACTCTAGTAGCGTATAAGAGCCTATTAGTTGGAACAGCTTTGCTTATTATTACTACATTTAGACATTCTGGTCTATTCTTCTTAGTTCGGACCCTATTCCAAGTACTCTTGTTGTTTCATTTATCTAGATCATTTATATAAATTATAACTAACCAATCAGATTGCTTGATTTCCCATAACCTGTCCTTAATCGCATAGAGTTATCTCCCCTTATTACAACAAAGCCGTATCCGTTTCTCATCACCTGGATCATATCCCCAGGCACCCCTTTTTTGCAAAACACCTGTGGCTATGGAATTACTTTTTGTCATATGTGCTTATGTGAAAAGGCACAATGTGCCGTAGCACATACATGCACATACTGGCACATTTTACATGTGCTATTTGCACATACTGGCACATTTTGCATGTGCTATTTGCACATACTGGCACATTTTACATGTGCTATTTGCACATACTGGCACATTTTACATGTGCTATTTGCACATACTGGCACATTTTACATGTGCTACTTGCACATTGTGTGCAAGTGCACAATGTGCGCACAAAACATGCAGCACATAGGCACATACGGGTATTTGAGGATACCTATGGCCTGGTATTGTATTATTTGAGGATACCTATCGAGGATACCTACTGGAAAATCCCTTTTTTGTCTTATGTGCTTATGTGAAAAGGCACAATGTGACACAATGTGCCCTAGCACAAACATGCACATACTGGCACATTTTACATGTGTTATTTGCACATACTGGCACATTTTACATGTGCTATTTGGACATTGTGTGCAAGTGCACAATGTGCGCACAAAACATGCAGCACATGCGCACATACGAGTATTTGAGGACTAATGGGGACCAGGATTTGGAGACCAAAACTTGATGGACCAGTGTTTGGGGGGCCAGTTGTGGATGTTGGGGGACTAGTTAACAAATAACAAAAGAATACATGATATCCAATTCATTTTATTTCACTATTCTCAGTTGCATTTTACTTACTAGCACATGACAGTTCAAATTGTACAAAGTCAATCCTCCAGGAAATCGTTATCGCCAAAGGTATCTTTTAATGGTGTGCAGTTCGTTGATTTTCGATCCTTTCTTCCCGAAATGGTGCATAACCATCTGCTAAATGGCGGTGTCTTCGTTTTAGGTAGTTTTGAAACCTCTTTAACTTTGCTGTTTTCTTTGGCTGCCAAATGAGGTTCTTTCCGAGTGTTCTCTCCAGTTTTATTTGTTCGATGTTTACTAGCAGGCTGCTTGGCCTTTGGCACCAGCAATTCGACTTCGTTGGGTGCGACATGACCCATCTCGTGAGCTCCACTATCCATTTGATCTTGATTCAGAATTTCAGTCTTCGATTGGTTCAATGTTTGAATTGAAGTTGCACTCTTTGTTTTGTCTGAAAGCTGCCCGGCACATAAGCCTTTGTCATCTCGTGTAGCATGACCTTCGCACGGTTTGGTGGGCTTTGTGATTTGGTTCGTTGGCTGGTCAGCCTGCTTAGCTGAATTTTCGTTACTGACTAGTTGGTTACGTCTTGGTCTCTTTGTTGCAACTACAGCTTCATCTGATTCAAGCGTCTTCCGTTTAACCCTTTCCACTGTTTTATGCAACAGTTCTACATCCTTAGATGTGAATTTTATTCCAGCAGAATTCTTGAAAACTTGTAATTGAATGTCATTGTTATATCTGAATATGACTGCGCACAATTTGTCAGACATCTTCACTCTTCGATGGCTGGAACACAAATGATTTTTCTTTCCGTGTCGACTCTCTTATATATGTTTTGTCACACGAGCGCTACCTGTCGGTACATTTTTTACTGCAAAATTCACCCATGGTAAGTCAAAAGTGTAGTATTTAAGTCTTGGAAAACACCCCCTTGTATACTCTCCTTCTTACGACTCGTCATCAGATTCTGTTTCCATTCCAAATGTGTATTGATCCAAAATGGGATCGAACAAAAACTTTCTCTTTTCCAGAGCATATTTCTGGGATTCAATAAGGTCGTAGTCTTCATTCTCTCTTAGTTGTTTTGCTGTTTCCTGGATTTTTTTTATAAATGGGATCTCGTCGAAAATATTTCATAAACACGAGTGTGTCAAGATATCCCGCGCCGACTGCTTCTCTAACTCTACTTCTGAGACATGCAGCTGCTTCTTCGGCCGCTTCATCTTTATCCATTCCATCTTTTATGTAACAACTAAGGAGTTTCTCGAAATCCTCCTGGTACTCATCATAAGCACCTCTAACGATACATGCCATCGGATCAGTGGAATCGTCAACCTCCATTAATTCTTCTTCAGATTCTGTATCTCCTTCTTCGCTTTCTGAATCTTCTGACTCCTCACTGGAATCATCTGTTGATGGAGGGTCACGTTCGGAAGAAGCGCGGCAGTATTGCATTGTGTCTTCACTCTACGGCGACCAGGGCACAAATGAGCACATTGTCATGTGCGTGTCCCTTTTATAGAACGTTTGCAAGGATTGTTGATAGCCCACGGACTACTGGTTGAAGCAACTTTCCTAACATCCACCATTCTGTATGATTCGTCTTGATTTCTGTCCAGGTAATCTTTTGGCTATTTTCCTTATTTCGTACTTGTGTGGAATGAGAAAAGTCCTCTCAGATTTAGTCATTGGCACATTGTAGTCCAAAGGGTTGACCGCGCAATCACATATACATCGAATCAAGTCATTACTGGCCGTCCGCATCGTAGTTTTCACTTCATCTCTGTCAGCGTGGGCAAGATATCGCAGGATATCTTGGTTTCTTTTCAGTCTCTCAATCCCTGCGTTTTTGAATTCTTCATTCCTTTCGTGTCTCTCGAGGCAATAACCATCTTCGTGTCTTTTGCATGTGAAGCTTCTGGAAAACTGCTTCCCACAAAAACTACAGCAGTGACTAGGCATGTCTTTACTCATTGAAGGCCGGGGATCGAATGCGAGCTGGATGATGTGCACATGTCTTTTGTACTTTTTCAAGTGATTCTTTCAGTGTTTCCTGGAGAATTGAATTTGTACAATTTGAACTGTCATGTGCTAGTATGTAAAATGCAACTGAGAATAGTGAAATAAAATGAATTGGATATCATGTATTCTTTTGTTATTTGTTAACTAGTCCCCCAACATCCACAACTGGCCCCCCAAACACTGGTCCATCAAGTCTTGGTCTCCAAATCCTGGTCCCCATTAGTCCTCAAATACTCGTATGTGCGCATGTGCTGCATGTTTTGTGCGCACACTGTGCACTTGCACACAATGTGCAAATATCAAATGTAAAATGTGCCAGTATGTGCAAATAGCACATGTAAAATGTGCCAGTATGTGCATGTTTGTGTTAGGGCACATTGTGTCACATTGTGCCTTTTCACATAAGCACATAAGACAAAAAAGGGATTTTCCAGTAGGTATCCTCGATAGGTATCCTCAAATAATACAATACCAGGCCATAGGTATCCTCAAATACCCGTATGTGCCTATGTGCTGCATGTTTTGTGCGCACATTGTGCACTTGCACACAATGTGCAAGTAGCACATGTAAAATGTGCCAGTATGTGCAAATAGCACATGTAAAATGTGCCAGTATGTGCAAATAGCACATGTAAAATGTGCCAGTATGTGCAAATAGCACATGTAAAATGTGCCAGTATGTGCATGTATGTGCTACGGCACATTGTGCCTTTTCACATAAGCACATATGACAAAAAGTAATTCCATAGCCACAGGTGTTTTGCAAAAAAGGGGTGCCTGGGGATATGATCCAGGTGATGAGAAACGGATACGGCTTTGTTGTAATAAGGGGAGATAACTTTATACGATTAAGGACAGGTTATGGGAAATTAAGCAATCTGATTGGTTAGTTATAATTTATATAAATGATCTAGATAAATGAAACAACAAGAGTACTTGGAATAAGGTCAGAACTAAGAAGAATAGACCAGAATTTCTAAATATAGTAATAATAAGCAAAGCTGTTCCAACTAACAGGCTCTTCTACGCTACTGGAGTATACTCTAGAACAAAGGAACATGGCCAGATAGACGAAAACTATTGTATATGTAGATAGAAGTAGAGAAGTCTGAAAGAATTCGAAATAGTAAGACTTCTCGGGTTTATTTGGGTAATTATCTTCGGAAGTCTTTCCAAAAATACTCTTCAACAAAGAAACACAACCCGAGGCCCCTCGGTACTATAGCACTACGTGCTACACCGATAAAATAGGGAATCCATATCAAATAAAGTCGTTTTTGGAGATTTGGAGAGATTGTCGGGCTCATTTGGGTAATTATGTAGAGCCATAAATACGCCCAGTCAATCGAACATACCTGTTACAGACCTCTTAGCCCTATAAGAAGCCTTTGGGTCACATAGCAACCACGTGCCACCATAGAAACAAAGATGGCGGCCCCCTTCATACAAAATGGACGACGGAAACACGTATCACCCTAACAACACGAGCTGCGCATGCGCACTCACATCACCCATCACCATGACAATTACGTCACAACATGGCCGCCCACATGGTTTACCATGACAACCACGTGATACCCATAATACATTGCGGTATGACGTCACTTCCTAGGTCCACCAGCCTAGGTCCACCAGATGGGGGTCTTCCAGACCCTGTCCTACTACTACTGGTGAAATGGGAGTTAGTAATCAATTCTCGGGCAGAAAGGCCTACACAGTATACCACTAATAGAAATATCGTTTTGACCAACCACATGTTACATTTTAACCAACAAATTGTTACGTTTTGATCAACATGGCAATATATTTTGGTCATCAAAATGTTACGTGCGAAATGTTACCTTTTGACCAAAAAATATTTTACGTCTTGGCCAAAGTGAAATATTATCGAGTTCGTCCCAATAAGAGGTCACAGAATAAGTTTTTGTTGAAATTTTCTGATAAAGTTACAGAAAAAAATAATGAAAATAATAATTCTTTATATCGTGTGCGTTTGGTAAAGTGTTAAGCAAACGGTGGCACTCATACCCCAAATATTTACTATTGGATATTCGGACATAAGGTTATATAATAAACTATTGACTGCGACATGGCACGGAGCAAAGTTCGAAGGTAGATTATATTTATTAATGCAGCTCAATCCACCCCACCTCACCCCATAAGATACGGGTCGTTCAGTTGACGGATACAGTGTCACATGAGGAAACGTGATAACAATATTAGATATGCCTTTCTCCAAGCCCTAATATTGCTCTCGATGAGCCGCGTGTGACACCAAATCCCCCGACTAAATGTCCCGTAATATATTTAATATGACAGCCTTTTTTCTCAGAAATTTGATCATCAGCTGTGTTTGCAAACTCGTTCATCTTTTCCGTTAAATTTTCCTATCGTCATTCCGTTATTTACAAAAAACATACGAGTATTGATGCAATGAAAGTGGAGTTATCCAATATCTCAGTAATTGCCACGAAAATAATTGATTCATTACAACGGACCTGTTGTTGCGCTTTTACATTTTTTTTGCCTTCTTTCTGGTGCTTTGACCTTTCTAACTTGCTAATTACGCGCATTCAATCTGCGATTTTGCTATAAAGACAAAATGGCGGATAGTAGCAATTAATATACTAGAATTCTCGGTACACTGAAATAATACGGGGTTACACTTGACCATCATTATCGGTGTATTCCTCAGTTTTTGGTCCCAAATTATGCCCGTTCATTAGTCAATCTAACAGGTTGGTGCAATATTTGGCCAAGCACTCCGTGAAGTATCGAATATATGATATTTAACTTTCTCCTTCACATCAAATACGTAGAAAGTAATCGCTTGACTGGACTGGATGCGCACGAGTGTTTTACAATATAGTCCCTCGCCTCGAATGAATTATCTCACGTAACCAGTCCAGTCAGGCGGTTACTCTGTTTATTACTTTTCGTTAGTAACGATAATTACATTATTTAACCCTTTACCTAACGTAACGACCAGCGCTATTCTCAAAAATCGCCAATTATTTTTCATTATTTTTTCATTTTTTGTCTCTAAAACATAGGTTATGACCCCTCATTGGAACTAGCTCGTCGAGCTCGTTCCAATGAGAGGTCATAACCTATTTTGAGACAAAAAATGAAAATAATAGCTATTCAAGATTTTTTTGCGAGTGTCGTCTGCTTTTCATATCAGGTAAAGGGTTAAAAAAAAACAAAAAAAAACAATGAAGTCTCCATTACACCCACGGCAAACCGTCTTTGTTTGCGCGCACGGATACATGACACAATTGTTGATTGCATAATCACTTGTGAAGTTATCGTTTATAATCAAACACGGAAATCCCAGTAAATCACACTTTGGAAAGTAATAAAAACTGTGAACTGGAGACATTTTAAACAAGCATTTAGCCATTCTGTCGAATCCTATCTTGTGTTGTGCCTGTTTGACATTTTTGTATATTATTCTATTGCACTTTTGTTTTTGTACCAATCAAAATATTCAGCCATGGTACTGAAGGTGTGTTTGGAACATTTGTGACCCTCCACCCCCCCCCCCCCCCCCCCTCCATATACACACCAAATCAACACCCGTTGATCCCGACTGATTTGTCTGACTTGGGGCGTTAGTTATTGAGATATATTGGGGTGTTTTATTAGTGCGATTTAATTTCGATTAATGGAGTTGCATGTAGGTTGTTCTAACAACGTGTGTGAGTTTAGGCTGTTAGTAGGGAGGTCAGTTCTTCCGCCTCTATATCCTTATCGCCAACCGAAATAGGCATGTACCTGCGTAACCTTATCTAGTGACATCCATATCGCTTAACCAAAAATAATCGATATATCCGCAAGGGATATTTATAAAAAAAGTCGACATAGAAAATTATTTATTTTTTAAAAGTTAACCATAGCTTATGACCTTTCCAACGAGGACCGCAAACCCGATCTGGTGATGGCCTTCATTGATGTTTAAATGGGGTCACTATCTATGTTTTCAAGTAAAAAATTACATTTTAGTTATTTAAGTTTCCATCTATGTTTAGATGAGGTCATAATCTAAATAAATGTACCCGCGTAACCTTCTCTGGTTTCTTTCAGATAATTTAACCAAAATAATTGATACAGCCGCAGAGGATATTTACAAACAAATCGCCATTCAAAATTAATTATTTTTTAAACATTAATCAAAGCTCATAACCTCTCCAACGAGGCCCGCGAACTCGATCTGGTGATGGACTTCATTTATGTTTAAATGGGGTCATAATCTATGTTTTTAGGTAACAATTTACATTTTAGTTATTGAATTTTTTGTTTAACCGTCTGAACAATGGTGGCATATTCCATTTCAGTTCAATGGCAGCAATTGGAGGGTAGACCAATTAATATTTTCAACGTGCAGCTGTGGGGCTGCAGGTTCGAAAAATTGATTGGTTTACACAACACACTTACTTATCGCCCATCCAACCTAATTAAATTATGGCGTTTCATATTTCGGTCGGAAAAGGGGTATTCAAAAGTTTAAATGCCGTATTCTAGTTGTCAGATAAATGCTAAATAGAGGTGGTGAACAAATGACCGGTGAAGAAGTGAGGGTAAGTAAGTAATATCAATAAATTATGTAACAAATCATACCTGGTTTGTCAAAACTATGCCACTCATTGTCACTAAGTACATCTGCAGGCAGGCCATAAAGAGGAACATCAGTACAGCTAACAAATCCGCAGGTGGAAGATTGTCTACAAAAATGCCATAAAGGGTGAGACATACAACTACTATACCACAGGGATACGTTACACCGATAAAATGGTTGAGGCATGCGTCAAACTTGTTCACAATATTGATCAGACACTCAAATCTCTGTCTGGTAGTTTGAAGTTTTTGACGCCCTTCTTGCGAAGAACTACAGATTTCGGTGAAGATGTCAACATTACTTGTTACGTCTTTGAGTTCTCTGGTGAGAATACGCGTAGTCACATAAAGAAGCAAAGTATGGGTGCATCGTTGAAATGCTCCAACTGATGTCGCAAAACCTATCAGAAGTAAACTTGAAGTTTCGGGTAGCCACTCGCCTGTAAAAAGAATAACAGTGCGAAGCAAATCCGAGTACTTTGTTAGAGCAAATATCATTCCACAGAATGCCGCAGTGACAACTGCCATGATGATATATAATAATATCGCGACAATACGAATATTAGGCAATGACAAGGCTTTCAAATGATTAGCAAAACACTGCTGATAACGAACTAACTCGTTGACCATTGCTTCAAACTTTGGAGCTGTCGACCAAAGGGTTAAGACTGAAGAATATAATTCAGTTATGAAAAGCGTCGCAGCAGCATACGAAACCATCAGAGTTGTAGATACACCGGTCGTTCGTTCTTGTTGTATCAGATAAGACAGTCGAATGATATTGAATAACAGTATCATGTTTACTTTCAAGGATACCAGTAGATGACAGAAGTTTACAACATTCCAAATTCTTGTAGATTTTCGCCTGTTATATTCTGAACAGGTGTTGTATAATCCTGAGAGTTTCATACATCTTCTGAGTTCGCCGTATATCTCATGGAATAATTTCGAGTGTGTCTCGTTTCTTTTGTCCATGGCGCTACGTTCGTGTGTGCCGTTGTCTGCAAGAAAGATAGGTTACTAATAACTCCTCTATCAAAATGATCAGTTTTGGGGGTTTTATTTTTACTTCACAGCAATGACTCTTTCAGCATACAAACATTTCAATTTTAATTTGTTCGCAGTTTTACAGCAATATTTCGTAGCATTCATCAAACAGAGTGACAGTTCCGCCATGCGAGCATTGGTCGATGTATTAGATTACATATAATATCTTCCTGTATTAGCGACAGGCTAACACATTTATTATACGCTAAACGACAAAGTACAGAAGAAACTGCGGAAAGATAGAATTGCATCTCCCACTGGGAAGATATAGAAATTTTTACTTTCACGGCATCAATCAAAATGGCGGCTTTCAAAACTTCACTTCGAAGTGAACACGATTCAAATTATCCCTGAAAATGATCAATTTGTTCCAAAAACGTATACTGAAAAGTAAACTTAGAGTTTTTGGGTGGATATCGATTATTTCCAGCAAGGGTTCAACACCTATTCACTTTGAATTGGTGCATAAAGCCGCTGGTCCAAACATGGCTTGAAAGTACGCAATATATGTTTTTGGTTTGGTATGTCCTTTCAAAGGACGAACCAAACCAAAAACTTATATTACGGACTTCCAGGTCATGTTTGGACTAGAGACCCGCCAATGAATCAGATCGCAAGACGCTATCTGTTTCGAGTATCGATCAAATCAGTTCCGAGTATCAATGATTCAATGCGCTGTTTACTTTCATGCATCAAATTCACGGTTGAAACGAGAAGAATTATCTTATTCTTCACTGAAAAACTTTGATTAGCCAAAGTGACTCACAAAAGATAGTCAAAGTTTTTGTTAGTCACATTGACTAGCGTCTGAGCTACTTAGTCAAAAAAGTGGTTAGTCAAAATGACTAACCTGAAAATATCGTGTCAGCCATTCGTAAAAGAAAATCGTTATTCGGGTGTTTTAATGGTAAAGGACTTCTGTATGCGAATATTTTATTTCCTATTATCAAAGAAATAGAAGGGGCAGATAAATAACCATTGATATATAAATTAAACCAGACGCAGCGTGTTTTAAATCAACGGAATGAAATCCGAGGTTCTCGTCCATGGTTTATTCTGCTAGGAGAACTCAGAAATGTGCAGGATTATCGCACCTGTGAGAACAAAGAATGCTGGGATAATACTACCATTTTTAAATTTGCCGAAGTGCCAAAAGTTTGTTTTTGTCAGAAGATATATTGTATTCTATTTGCGGATCCTCAAAAACCATATTGTGTAAGTACCTGGAAGAAATATAAAAACTCATAGCTTCCACAGGAATCAAGTTTCGTGATTCAGTATTGAAATACCGAGTGGTATGAGCTGGAAAACGTTGATAAGCTGGATGGTATTCCGCTCCAGACAAAGCGAAGATTCCTTTGTTTGTCATGGATGGTAAATCTCAAGTTACAAATATTGGATCTGAAACGTTGGAAGATGTGGCGACTGTGGCAGGTTTAACCCAGAAGTTTGGCATCCAAAGCACGGTAGGTTCTCCTGGTTACTCATAGCAAACACAGGCAATGCTTCTGCCAATGAACCTCCGGGCAACCCGGGGGTCCATTGGCTGAAACATTGCTTGTGCACAGGTCATATGTACAGAATTGTATAGCCTTAAGTACCGTGCATATCGAGGTGCTATTTGTGCGCATTTCATGACATGACTTCTAGTTTTAACTGTACATGGAAATGCATTTAAATTATTTCTTTCTTTATTTTCCGTTTACTAGTACCAGGCTTGGAGGATTTAAAGAGAACCTCTCTAAGATCTTTTCAGGAAATTATGCTTGTCCTGTTGCTAATAATAAATGGCAAAACAGGAAAGTTTATTGTGTTAGCATTTTGCTTTCTAGGTGTGTGTGTCGGGGGGGGGGGGCAGGGCAGGGTGAACAGGGAGGCGGGGGGGGGGGGGGGTGTTTGAGGGGTTGTAATCCAAATCAGATTTATTTTTATCTGATAAGATCTACAACAGTAATGCGATTCCACTAAATTCAATTGTTTACAATTGTGTTGTGGACAGAGAAATCATTGGTGCATTGCTATTTCATTTCTGATGAGTTTTCCATAATTATGCCATGGCAACTTTTGAGGTTTGTTATGTTGGATGATTGAACATGCATAACAGTGCAGTTACAGTACAGCTGCCATGGACTGGTCACTTTCCACGGATGGGCAATATTTCCATGGATACAATGATATTAGATTCTAAACACTAATTATACATGTAATACAGTCTTCTAGGAATAATCAATAAAAGTTAATTAATGAAGCGGGAGCGCGGTGGCTCAGTTGGTAGAGGTGCAGGCTGCAAGCCGAGAGGTCATCGGTTCGAATCCCACCTGCGGCAACCGCGTTGTGTCCTTGGGCAAGACACTTCATCTCCATTGCCCGCGTGGGGGCACGATGACGCCGTGTACTAAGGCGTACTGCACGTCGATGGTACGCATGTCTTCAACCAATATAACCCTGCCTGTGCTGCAGTGCGGAGTTACGATGTTGGGGAGCTGGCAGCTGCTCGTCGTTGCTCGGTGGTTCTCTCCGGGTACTCCGGCTTCCTCCACCCGTAAAACTGTCACGGTCATGATTAGCCATTGTGCATAAATATGTGACCTTAAACATCAATAAATAAATAAATATAATTAATGAAGCGCCGGGTACAACCCGGTGTTTCCTTAATTAAAATTTTGCTAATGATGATTTTTATTACCTGGTAAATGCATCATCTAAATTTTCTCACCACTGCCCATGCCTGGATTATGACCAGTCCACGGTGACTATACTGTGCTAATATTTGATTTGAGGTGGTTTATAAGGTACATGTAACAAGGCCCATAATACTAAAAAATAACATTGTGGAGAAACTGAAAGGACTAAAGGATACAAATTCCATCTCAAGTGAGTAACTGAGTATATGTAAAAGAACCCTAAAAAATACATATACAGTACGTGAAGAGTGTATTATCACTAAATCACCCGCAGTGTGGAGATTCCACCCAAGCAATAATTTCAAATTTGTTGCAAAGCGTAACCGGCACAAGCAAAGTTTCAGCCAATGGACCTTCGGGTTAAACCCGGAGGTCCATTGGATGAAACATTGCTTGTGTTTTTTGTCGGTATGTACAAAATTTGAAAGTTATAGCTTGGGTGATAACTCCACTCTGCGTGTAATTTAGTTACAATCCACTCTCTACGTACTGTGCATCTGTGCATGTTGAACTGTTTGAGTGCTGGAGCCTGGGATCCAATAGAGTAGGGCATGCCAAAGCTTCGATATTCAGTTCGATTTGAAATTTGAATATCTGTAACCACTCAGTTGTCATCCAGTTGAAAGTTGCTGTTGTTGCAACTTGCAGATGACACAACCAATTTTTTACTGAGTGACACTCAGCAGATATTTTATTTATAGAAGCAAATTTATGCCATAACTTATAATAACTATAAAATGCTGCAAACCTGGGTATATTGTATGGCATGCCATTTGCGAGCTTAAGGGAATGGACACCCCCCTTTTTGTTAAAGCATTAACCAGTTGAGTGTTGGAAGCTACTATATTTGCTTTAGTCCAAAGCAGATTTACAGATGATTCAATACTGCTAGATGCACTTTTTTCATAAATACTAATTTGTTTCAGTTTACTGGAGAAAGTCTTTAGGCATTCCCCCAGTGAACTGAAACAATTTAATATCTACATGTATGAAAAGTAAGAATAATAATTTGCGGATCTTGTTGCACAAGTAATATGGTACGGAAGCGTATTGATGGCACGCTAAAAAAAAAATGAAGTTTCGTAACTACGAAAACATTTTCGTAAGTACGAAAACTTTTTCGTAACTACGAAAACATTTTCGTAAGTACGAAAACATTTTCGTAAGTACGAAAACATTTTCGTAAGTACGAAAACACTTTCGTAAGTACGAAAACTTTTTCGTAACTACGAAAACGCTTTCGTAAGTACGAAAACTTTTTCGTAACTACGAAAACACTTTCGTAAGTACGAAAACTTTTTCGTAACTACGAAAACACATTCGTAAGTACGACACCACTTTCGTAAGTACGAAAACCTTTTCGTAAGTACGAAACCACTTTCGTAAGTACGAAAACTTTTTCGTAACTACGAAAACACTTTCGTAAGTACGAAAACCCTTTCGTAAGTACGAAAACTCTTTCGTAAGTACGAACACTCTTTCGTATAAACGAAAACTCTTTCGTATATTCGAAAACTCTGTTTTTCACTGTCTAAAAGTATCAATCTCGAGGAACATGAAGTGGAGCCGGGGACGGAAGTTACATTCCCGGTCCTTACATCCATAAATTGTTTATAATGTGAAATCTGGATGATGCTTCTCCAATTTGTCTATTTCTATCTCTAAATCTTTAAATCGACAAAATTTTCTCAATATTGTATATAAAAAACGAACAATTGATCATATTTATTAACTCATTTCTCAAATCCTTGTGAGAACCACTGCTTTCCTGTTTTCCCATCCATGATGGAATCTTCGCCGCGATTCAATGGTTAACACGTTGGGCGTCAGAGCAAATTAAAACAGTCGTGACGCAACTCGAACATTTGCCCTTAGGAAACACGTTTTGCGATCCCATTTGCCCAACCCCACCCCCATCCGCACATTATACGGGGGTTGTATTAACTTGCCCCCTTTACTTGATGGCCACAACTGGCCGGCGCTTCGTTATTAAAACAAATCGTGTTTCCAACATAATATATGTTTTTTCCATTCTCTGTATCAATTTTTGCCAGCAAAACAAATGAAGCGAATGATCTCCTCTGGAACGCTTTGATGGAGCTCGTCGTAATGAAGCGTCGAAAGTTATGTTCTTTGTGACAAAAATGAAAATTTGTAGTTATTCACGAACTTACGAAGTTATATTGTAAGTGTCTTTTTGGGTAAACTGTTAAAGTTGAATTTTAACAAGCCCCTTCTCCCCTGCCCCTTCCCCCATAACAATGGATAACGGGGCCCTCACCGCTGCTCGCTCTAAACCGAAAAGAAGCAATTTTAGCTACCCCCTCCCCCCCCCCCCCACAAGCTGCAATGGAGAAACTGGCCCTCACCTGTCTTTCCCTAAACTGAAAATAATTATTTTTTAACTGACAGCCCCCCCCCCCCCCCCCCCGCCCGCTGCAATGGAGAAACTGGTCCTCACCTGTCCTCCCCTGAACCGAAAAGAAACAATTTTAACTACCCCCCCCCCCCCCGCTACAATGGAGAAACTTGCCCTCCCCTGTCCTCCCGTAAACCGAAAAGAAGCTATTTTAACTACCCCCCCCCCCCCCTGCTACAATGGAGAAACTGGCCCTCACCTCTACTGCTATAGATAGACCAAAAATAGACCAACTACCCCCCCCCCCCGCCCCCCTCGCTGCAGTGGAGAAACTGTGGCCCTCATCTGTCTTTCCCTAAACTGAAAAGAATTATTTTTTAACTAACAGCCCCTCCCCCCTCCCCCCCCCCCCTGCAATGGAGAAACTGGCCCTCACCTGTCCTCCCCTAAACCGAAAAGAAGCAATTTTAACTACCCACCCCCACCCCCGCTACAACGGAGAAGCTGGCCCTCCCCTGTTCTCCCGTAAACCGAAAAGAAGCTATTTTAACTACCCCCCCCCCCCCCTCCCCCGCTACAATGGAGAAACTGGCCCTAACCTCTACTGCTATAAGACGAAAACAGTCTTAGGTCCTATCGCCTCCAGTATTTTTTTTTTTCTATTTTGTCATCGGCCAGTGATTTAATCCTAACTGCCCAAGTGGCAGGACGGTGGCGCAGTATTCGAAGACTCACATCAAGTTTATGGTACACGTGCCCACAATGAATGCCAGAATTGTTTGTGCGCGTAGTAGATGGTTACTACGATTAATCTTCACCAACTGGCATCTCTCGGCCGGCCAAATATATCAATATCAATAAAGCCATGAAAGCCATGAAAAGCAGATGCCCATATCAAACTAGCATTCAAAAAATGGGATAGGGCGGCACCAATAAGGTTGACTCCCTAAGGACAATTAATGCTTGTCCGACACTGTATTTGACCTGTTGAAAAAGTATCATTACACTCGAAAATTACAAATAAATAAGCATCTTAATTGATACTATACGTAGCGACGGTAATCGTTTATGAATCAAAAGCGGCTCGAAGAGAGACCTGACATGTAGGGTAGGCTGGTCCCACTACTACGACTGAGTGAAAATCTACCATTCCTTGAAAGTGTAACAGGAGGAGAGATAAGTGCGGGAGCCGGGGTTCGAACCGTCGACCTCTAGCACACAAAGCGACCGATTTACCACGAGACTAAGAGATCCGGACCAGTCAGGCTGGTTGGTAAATGGCCTTTATACCTCGACCGCTACACTACTCTCCCCTTCTTTTGAGATTCACCACCTGTGAATCTCACCCAGGTTCCTCCCTCAGAGCGGTCGAAACACCAGCAGTGCCACCTACTGCTGAGGATCGGACGAGCCCCCAAATGTAACAGGTGGAGAGATAAGTGCGGGAGCCGGGGTTCGAACCGTCGACCTCTAGCACACAAAGCGACCGATTTACCACGAGACTAAGAGATCCGGACCAACCAGGCTGGTTGGTAAATGGCCTTTATACCTCGACCTCTACAAAAGTAGCATAACAAACGTGTACGAATCGTACTTTATTACCTGGGCCATTGGTGGATCCTTTTCACGCTTTTGGTGAAGCCAACGTGAGGCATGTGTTTTGGTATACGAACTTCACATATAATAAGCTATGATGTGATTAGTTATGTGTCTGTGTATGGATATGTAGTAGAGGGTTGTGGGGGAAGGGAGGTTTTCTTGAAAGCGTTCTCAATGGAATGGCTGGCGTTGCTAATGACTTGGTGACGTCATGATGCACACGCGGCGTCATAGAAACGCTGACCTCTGTGGATGTCTACTAGACAATCCGATATTACGTTGTCCGGGTTGTAGTGTATCGGGCTGCTCGAACTGAATCGATATGGCAGTGTTGTATTGGGGGTATATAGTACTATATATGACTGTTAGTCTACAGTTAGAAGAACTTTTGCTACTTTTAATCTATCAACATGCTTTATTCCAGCATGTGGGTACTAATGGAAGGTCATTTTATGTAGTGCTTGGTGGGCCGTAATGGTAGCAGAGGATGAACGGTCTGTACACCTGTTGATCCATTATCACTCATTTCCTCTACTAACCCATCGAATGTGTTATATCATCGGATTGTTGT
Source organism: Pictodentalium vernedei (assembly GCA_031216915.1). Lineage (NCBI taxonomy): Eukaryota > Metazoa > Mollusca > Scaphopoda > Dentaliida > Dentaliidae > Pictodentalium > Pictodentalium vernedei. The sequence continues at coordinate 407,517,085 of CM062290.1, forward strand.
TATTGGCGGTACGAAATATGGACTAGCGAGGACCTTTGGAGACTGATGACAATGATGGTTTGGGGACTGATGGGCACTGAAGACAGTGCTGTGCTGGGGACGTTTTAGGACTAGGTATAATTATGGCTTGAAGACGACTTTTGGGACTGAATATAGTGGCAATATTGGGACTTTTGGGGACTGAAAACAGTTGTGAGTTGGGAATTGAATATAGTGGTGGTTTGTGGACAGATGAAGACTGTGCTAGTGTGGTGCAGTTGAAGACTATTGGAGACCAAAGGCAGTGATGATTTAAGGCCTGTTGTGGACTGAAGACATTGGTGATTTGGGGTCTGAAGACCGGATTACTTTGCGTGCTGAAGGCAGTGGTGTTTTGTGGACTGCTGGTCTGTCTGTTGTAGGTTGTTGTAGTTGTCAGTGTTGTAGTTGGTTTAGTGATTGTATTGGTGGATGTTGTAGTGTGCTTGGTATAGTAATGGTTCCTGCAGTAGTTGTACTGGTCAATATTGTAGTTGTTAGTCTTGTAATTGTAGCTTGCTTCGTCACTGTGATGTTTGGTGTTGAAGTGGTTCGTATAATAGTGGTCGACGTATTAGTTGTAGTGGTCGCTGTTGTGATTGTGTGAGTTATAGTTGGTTTAGTCATTGTAGTGGTTTTGTTATTCTGACTGGGATAGCAGGAGACGAGGAAGTGGTATCCGAGGTGGCTTTTGTAGTTGTTAGTGCTATAGTCGTTTAGTCATTGAAGTGGGTGGTGTTGTAGTGGTTGGTATATTAGTGGCTGGTGTAGTAGTATTGTAGTTGGTGTAGTAGTAGAGGTTGAGGTAGCGATTGTGGTGGTAGTTGACGTTGTAATGGTTAACAAAATTGTTAGTGGCTGCGGTGGTTGGTGTTGAAGTTGGTTAAGACATTACAGTGGTTGTTGTGTTGGCTGTTGTAGTTGTCACTGGTGTAATACTTGTGTTGATGTAGTAATTCTGGTGATTGTGTCGCAGTGGTTGATCGTGGTTATGTGGTTGTTGTACCCCCTTTGAAAAGGGAGGGGGCATATAGTAATCACTTTGTCCATTCACCCTTCCGTCCGTACGTCTGTTCGCTGGGACGTCTGCAAGCCCGTCCGTCCGTCCGCCCGTCCTTCCGGTTGTTCTTCCGTTCGTCACACTCGTTTCCGGCCAATAACTTTTGTACCATTGGTTGCACTGTACTCGTACTTCACAGGTAGGCTGCCTGTATTAGGATAATGATTGAGATTGCTCTTTGGATCTGTAGGTCAAAGGTCAAGGTCACGGTTACTGTAAATAGAATTTTGAGTTTCCATCCAATAACTTTAGTTTTCTTTTGTGTACGAAACTCTAACTTCATATTGTGGTTGGAATTAAGATGTCGATCATTGGGACTGTGTTTGAGGTCAACAGGTCAAAGGTCAATGTCACCGTTACTATAAATAAATTTTTGTCCGTGCAATAAGTTTAGTTTTCTTTTGTGTACGAAGCTATACCTTTATACTGTGGTTGCATTTGAGATGTCGATCGTTGTGTCGGAAGCTATAACTTCATTGTCTCCCGAAATTTTGTTCGAGAGGCTATAGTAATGAGTGATGTCCGTCCATCCGTCCATCCGATCTGTCCCGTCCGTGCGCCGAAACATCCGTCCGTCCCCCTCCTCCATCCGTCCGTCCAAAACACTTTGGCGTCCAAATTTTAACTTGAATTGATCGTAACCAAATTTGGTATAGGGCTTACTTGGGAGGTAATGCAGGTAAGTTTGAAAATGTACATGGTCCGTTTATTTTCACCAGTGTTATGGTCCTTTTTTGACTTAGGAAACATGTTTGTTGTATTGTCCGAATTTTAACGTGAGTTTGGGTGAACTGACTGCAATCAAATTTGATGTAATCTTACAGGGGGAGGGGGGTACACCACATTCAGATGGCTGAACGGCAAAGGGGGTGGGGGTATTGCTCACTTTGTTTTTATTTGTGTTGTAAACGTTGTTGTTGTAGAAGTTGGTGTATTACTTATTGGTACAGTAGTAGTTATGGTGCTTGGTGCTGTAGTGATTGATGGTGTACTAAATATCAGTGTACTAGTTTTGAAGTTGAAGTAGTTGATGTGGGGGTGTTTGATATAGTCCTTGTTGGTGTTGTAGACACTGATATAGCAAGTGTGGGTGCAGTAGTGATTGATGGTGCAGTAAACATTGGTGTAATAGCGGTGGACCTGAAGAACTGTAAATGTAATTACGTATTACAAGCGGTTCTTCGGCTTCCCTAATGATAACTACTAATGTACCATTCACAACGAGAACACCACCAATAACCTCAACGTCCACAACAACCACCACTACACCAGGCACTACTACAACTACTGAACAATCCACTACAACACCACCCTTGACAATATCATCAAACTAAACTACAAGCACAACCACTACTACACCCACTACTTCGAGATCAACTACCACTGCATCTAAAGCAACTACAACACCTACTACATCATCTACTACCACACTAACCTTGACAAAACTAACAACTACAACTCCCACTACATCATCTACTACCACACTAACCTTGGTAAAACTAACAACTACAACACCTACTACATCATTTACTACCACACTGACCTTGATATAACCAAAAACTACGTCAACTACTACATCATTTACTACCACACTAACCTTGACAAAACCAACAACTACAACACCTACTACATCATCTACTACCACACTAACCTTGATATAACCAACAACTACGACACCTACTACATCATCTACTACCACACTAACCTTGACATAACCAACAACTACAACACCTACTACATCATCTACTACCACACTAACCTTGATATAACCAACAACTACAACACCCACTACATCATCTACTATCACAGTAACCTTGATATAACCAACAACTACAACACCTACTACATCATCTACTACCTCACTAACCTTGATACAACAAACAATTACCACACCGACTACATCAAATACTACCACACTAACCTTGATATAACCAACAACTACAACACCTACTACATCATCTACTACCACACTAACCTTGACACAACAAACAACTACCACACCGACTACATCATCTACTACCACACTAACCTTGATATTACCAACAACTACGACACCGACTACATCATCTACTACCAGCCTAACCTTGACAAACCTATCAACTACCACACCGACAGCATCATCTACTACCACACTAACCTTGACAAAACAAACAACTACCACACCGACTAAATCATCTACTACCACACTAACCTTGATATAACCAACGACTACAACACCTACTACATCATCTACTACCACACTAACCTTGATATAACCAACAACTACAACACCTACTACATCATCTACTACCACTCTAAACTCGATATAACCATCAACTACGACACCTACTACATCATTTACTACCACACTAACCTTGACACAACAAACAACTACCACACCGACTACATCATCTACTACCACACTAACCTTGATATAACCTACAACTACAACGCCTACTACATCATCTACTACCTCACTAACCTTGATACAACAAACAATTACCACACCGACTACATCATCTGCTACCACACTAACCTTGATATAACCAACAACTACGACACTGACTACATCATCTACTACCACACTAACCTTGACAAACCCATCAGCTACCACACCAACAACATCATCTACTACCACACTAACCTTGACAAAACAAACAACTACCACACCGACTACATCATCTACTACCACACTAACCTTGATATAGCCAACAACTACGACACTGACTACATCATCTTCTACCACACTAACCTTGATATAAAACAACAACTACAACACCTACTACATCATCTACTACCACACTAACCTTGACACAACAAACAACTACCACACCGACTACATCATCTACTACCACACTAACCTTGACAAACCTAACAACTACCACACCGACTACATCATCTACTACCACACTAACCTTGATATAACCAACAACTACAACACCTATTACATCATCTACTACCACTCTAACCTTGATATAACCAACAACTACGCCACCGACTACATCATCTATTACCGCACTAACCTTGACAAAACTAACAACTACAAGACCTACTACATCATCTAATACCACACTAACCTTGACAAAACTAACAACTACAACACCTACTACATCATCTACTACCACACTAACCTTGATATAACCAACAACTACGACACCTACTGCATCATCTACTACCACACTAACCTTAATATGACCAACAACTACGACACCTACTACATCATCTACTACCACACTAACCTTGATAAAACTCACAACTACAACACCTACTGCATCATCTACTACCACACTAACCTTGACAAACAAACAACTACGACACCGACAACAGTTCTGTCATAACAATATCTACAATACCAACAACTACAATACCATCCACTACTTTATCGACCACTTCAATAATCAATACAGCTACTATACCAACATTAACTACAAAAACAGTCCCAAAGGGGGGGGGGGGGGTCCATAAAAGGGATTCTATAAGTTAGATTCCTAGGTGGGATTCCAAGCTCCTATACTGCTCCTGGTAGTTTTACCGTTGGCTTCCATCTTTTCTTCAACTATCTTTCCTATGATTTACCTCGATTGTTGTCACCCAATACCGTAGTCTTCTACCAGTAATAGTCGAACAGATCGGGATGGGCATAAACTATAGCATAGATAGAAGCAGATGATTCTGAAGAAACACGTCGGGTCTATTTAGATAATTCTATCCGATGTTTCTACAGGAATTCGAACCAGTACTCTTATACAAAGATACGCGTCTAATAGCACTATTCTTATAAAACCAAAATTGGTAAATCCAAGTCCCTTTTGATGGTTTGGGGTTTGGGGTTATCTCAGAATAATTTTACTGTAACTTGGTAACTTTGATTGACAAAAAATAACCCAGGCCTCAATTCTTTAGTACAGTCTACATCTCAAATTATTCTTATTGAAAACACAGCGCACAGGGAACATAAATTAACATATTCTCAATTATCACAGTGCGTGTCGTATTTCATAATTCTTTCATAAACATTGAACATTATCCTTTTCACCAAACACTACACGCAGTCAAGTTAAGTTAGAGTATCATTGACATTTTCATTTATTCAACATTGTCTATAACCTTTAATTCTGGTCACCACGAAACTTGTAAGTTCAGGGTCATATCTAAATGAGAAACGCCTTTGCTATGGTCAGTTGTTTTGGGTGCAGGCGTTCTAATCCCAAAATTGTTCAATTCAGTATATACATGAAGGATATCCATTGCAGCTTAGTAAAATGACTTGCTATGTTCAGATGTTAAACATTCTTCTTTGGCCAAGATCGGTTGACTATGAAGGCTGCGGGGTTCGAGTCTTATTTTCCAGACAGTTTCATGTTGATTTCTTTCATGGTAGTAGTGTAACTAGTGGTAGTATAGTACAAGTAGTACTTTACATTCTACAAGCAAATCAAGCAAAATCTGATTATGTTCAAGCAGTGGCGAATGAATTCAATCAACGCACATGATCGTAGATGAATTCCACACATTTTGCTCAATTTGAATGCCATAAGCAGCTTAGTGAACAATTAGCTAGTTGAAACATCTAAATTTTGAGTTGTGCTTTATCTTCTTGGTTCTATTTTTGTGTGATACACATAGTAGCAATCAAGTTCAATTTCTGTTCCCTGTACGCTGTGTTTTCAATAAAAATAATCTGAGGTGTAGAATGTACTAAAGAATTGAGACCTGGGTTAATGTGGCCCTCACAGTTTATATCAACCAAAGTTACTAAGTTACAGTATTTTTTTTCCAAAACGAGTCATCCCACCAAGTTACGATGAAATCCCTTCAAAAATATAACTTGTAGACTCTGTTAAAGGAACCCAGGTCACATGACGGCTCGCCGCGGTCACAGTTGACTGATCATGACCAAAATAGAAGAGACTCATCTAGATAACATACCAAGTTGTCCTACCAAGTTACAATGAAATCCCTCCATAAAAACAACCCGTACACAGTGCTAAAGGAATCTAGGTCACGTGACCAGGTGGCGGTAACGGCTGACCGACCGTGACCAAAATAGGACAATCTCATCTAGACACCATACTGAGTTATCCTTCCAAGTTACAATGAAATGGTTTCATAAATATGAACTGTAGACTGTGCTAAACAAGTCTAGATCACAGGCCTGTTTGGCCGTCAGGGTTGACCGATCACAACCAAAACAGCATGTTCTCATCTAGGCATTATACTGAGTGATCCTACAAATTTGCAATGAAATCCCTTATAAATGCAACTGTACTAAAGGAATCTAGGTTACGCGCCCCAGCGGCCGTCACGGTTACAATAAAATCCATTCATAAATACGACCTATAGACTGTGCTAAACGTTTTCGGGGTGTAACCTGTGCTAAAGTAAATGAGAACAGACTGACAGACGCGCAGACTTCCACACGCGTGATGGCAATAGTTTATCTTGACTTTGTCAAGTTAAGCTAAAAATGACAGACTAAGCCTAACAGACATTCACTCGTGAAATGGCAATATGATAACTTACTTCGACTTTGTCAAGTTGAACTTATTGAACACCCTTGTTATAGCTTCACAAATAATGGCAATGTTATCGCACTATAATCACGAATTACCAAATCAGTTGAGGCTGAATAAAAACTAAATTTAAATGACAAAAGCTATTCATATTTTCAGTTGCTGACAGAATGGAGATGCGACAAAAAAACTTACAACTGTATCCGATTCATGCATACTTGTGAAGCTCGATATTGCGTACACTGTAGTTGTAAATAGTACCAGTTGGAATTTTTGCCGATTTGAACCCGAGTTGGATTCAAAGAAGCTCTAAAATCCAGAAAGATGCAATTTCCAACTCCTCATGACTAATCTCCGAATTTCCAACTACAGGAAATTATTGGCCAGGATTGGGGGGGGGTAATACCCCCCCCCACCCTGTCGACACGTCCCTGCCCGGACCCCAGAGATGACGTCATATCGCGTGACCCAGTTACGCCCTGTTGTCATGGTTGCCCGCTTGATCGGCCATGTTATAACGTCATTCCCATAGTGATACTTGGGCGGTGTTTGTGCACATGCGCAGTGCGTTTTGTTACAGGGATATGTGTTTCCGTCGTCCATTTTGTATAGTGTATGCCGACACCTTGATTTCTTTGTTAGCACGTGGTCATGTGGGCCTGACACCTTGGTTTCTTTGTTAGCACGTGGTTATGTGGGCACCATCATTCACTACTGCACTCACACTGGCTATTTTGCTACAACACAAACAAGGACTATATCAATCACCACCACATCAACTACTTCAACTCCAAAACTAGTGCACGGACCTTTACTACACCATCAACCACTACAGCACCAAACACCACAGCTACTACTGTACCAATAACTAATACACCAACTTCTACAACAACAAAGTTCACAACACAACAAGTATTACACAAGTGAGTACAAAAATAACCAAATACAACAACCACTGTAATATCTAAACCAACTTCAACATCAACCACCGCAGCCACTAACAACTTTGTTAACCATTACGTCAACCACCACCACAATCACTACCCCAACCTTTACTACACCAACTACAATAATACTAAACCAGCCACTTCTATACCAACCACTACAACACCACCCACTACAACGACTAAACGACTACAGCACGAACAACTACAAAGGCCACCTCGGATACCACTTCCTCGTCCCCTGCTATCCCAATCAGAATAACAAAACCACTACAATGACTAAACCAACTATAACACAAACAACCACAACAACGACCACTACAATTAATACGTCGACCATTATTATACGAACCACTTCAACACCAACCATCACAGTGACGAGGCAAGCTACAGTAACAAGACTAACAACTACAAGATTGACCATTACAACTACTGCAGGAACCATTACTATACCAAACACACTACAACATCCACCAATACAATCACTAAACCAACTACAACACTGACAACTACAACAACCTACAACAGACAGACCAGCAGTCTCCGAATAACCACTATATCCAGTCCCCAGCAGTCCACAAAACACCACTGCCTTCAGCCCGCAAAGTAATACGGTCTTCAGTTCCCGAATCACCAATGTCTTCAGTCCACAACAGGCCTTAAATCATCACTGTCTTTGGTCTCCAATAGTCTTCAACTGCACCACATCAGCACAGTCTTCATCTATCCTCAAACCACCATTATATTCAATTCCCAACTCACAACTGTTTTCAGTCCCCAAGAGTCCCCAAATTGCCAGTATATTCAGTTCTCAACAGTCGTCCCCAAACCATAGTTATACTTAGTCCTCAAACGTCCCCAGCCCAGCCCTGTCTTCAGTGCCCATCAGTCCCCAAACCACCATTGTCATATCAGTCTCCAAAAGTCCCCTCTAGTCCATATTTCGTACCGCCAATAGCAACAATCCGATGATATAACACATTCGATGGGTTAGTAGAGCAAATGAGTGATAATGGACCAACAGGAGTACAGACCGTTCAGTCTATGCTACCATGACGGCCCACCAAGCAATACATCAAATGACCTTCCATTAGTACCCATATGCTGGAATAAAGCATTTGATAGATTAAAAGTAGCAAATGTTCTTCTAACTGTAGACTAACAGCCAGACATAGTACTATATACCCCCAATACAACACTGCCATATCGGTCCAGATCGAGAAGTCCAATACACTATGACCCGAACAACGCAATATCGGATTGTCCAGTGGAAATCTACAATGTCAACGTTTCTATGACCCCGCGTGCGCACTATGCCGTCACCAAGTCATTAGCAACGCCAACCATTCCATGGAGAACACTTTCAAGAAAACTCCCCTTCCCCCACAATCCTCTACTGCATATCCATACACAGACACATCATAGCATATTATATGTGAAGTACGTATACCAAAAAACATGTCTCACATCGGCTCCACCAAAAGTCTGACAAGGCTCCACCAATGGTCCAGCTATCCGCGTAATAAAGTACGATTCGTACACGTGTGTTATGCTACTTTCAAGGAATGATGGATTTTTACTCGGTGGTAGGAGCGGGACCAGCCTACCATACATGTCAGGTCTTTCTCCGAGCTGCTTTTGATTCATAAATGATTACGGTTGCTATGTGGAGTATCAATTAAGATGTTTATTTATTTGTAATGTTCGAGTGTAATGATACTTTTTCAACAGGTCAAATACAGTGTCGGGCAAGCATTAACTGTCCCTACGGAGTCAACCTTATTGGTGCCGCCCTATCCTATTTTTTGAATGTTAGTTTCATATGGGCATCTGCTTTTCATGGTTTTCATGGCTTTATTGACATTGATAAATTTTGCCGTCCGAGAGATGCCAATTGGTGAAGATTAATCGCAGTAACCATCTACTACGCGCATAAACAGTTCTGGCATTCATTGTGGGCACGTGTACTATAAAATTGATGTGAGCCTTCGAATACTACGCCACCGCCTGCAGTTGGGATTAAATCACTGACCGATGACAAAATAGAAAAAAAATACTGGAGGCCATAGGCCCTATTATTGTTTTCGTCCTATAGCAGTACAGGTAAGGGCCAGTTTCTGCATTTTAGCAGGGGAGGGGGACAGTAGGTTAACCCTTTACCCAACGTATCGGCCAAAACCGACCAACGCTACTCTCAAAAATCGCCAATTAATTTTCATTTTTTTGTCTCCAAAACATAGGTTATGACCCCTCATTGGAACGAGCTCGTCGAGCCCGTTCCAATGAGGGCTCACAATTTATGTTTTGGAGACAAAAAATGAAGAAAATTAATTATTCAATAACTTTTTGGCAAGTGTCGACAGCTTTTGAGGTTAGGTAAAGGGTTTAAATTACTTCTTTTCGGCTTACGGGAGGACAGGTGAGGGCAAGTTTCTCCATTGTAGCGGGGTGTTCGGTTTGTGGGAGGACAGGTGAGGGCCAGTTTCTCCACTGCAGCGGGGGGTGGAGGGGTTAGTTAAAAGTGCTTATTTTCGGTTTAGGGGAGGGCAGGTGAGGGTCAGTTTCTCCATTGCAGTGCGCGGGGAGGGGTGGTAGCGGTCAATTGAAATTGCTTCTTTGCGGTTTATCGTTTTACGTGAGGACAGGTGATGGCCAGTTTCTCCATTGCAGCGGGGAAGGGGCGCTTAGTCAAAATTGCTTCTTTTCGGTTTAGGGAAGGACATGTGAGGGCCAGTTTATCCATTGTTCTTGGGGGAGGGGGGGGGGGGAGTGTTGAGAAGGGCTAGTTAAAATTCAACTTTAACAATTTACCCAAAATGACACTTACAATACAACTTCGTAACTTCGTGAATAACTACAAATTTTCATTTTTGTCACAGAGATCATTCGCTTCATTTGTTTTGCTGGCAAAAAATTGAAACAAAGAATGGAAAAAATAATATATTATGTTGGAAACGCGATTTGTCTTAATAGCGAAGCGCCGGGCAGTTGTGGCCATCAAGTAAAGGGGGAATGTTAATTCAACCACCGTATAATGTGCGGGGGGGGGGGGGGGGGGATGATGGGTTCGCAAAACGTGTTTCTTATGGGCAAATGTTCCAGTTGCGTCACGACTGTTTTAATTTGCTCTGACGCCCAACGTGTTAACCATTGAATCGCGGCGAAGATTCCATCATGGATGGGAAAACAGGAAAGCAGTGGTTCTCACAAGGATTTGAGAAATGAGTTAATAAATATGACCAATTGTTGTTTTTTTATATACAATATTGAGAAAATTTTGTCGATTTAAAGATTTAGAGATGGAAATAGACAAACTGGAGAAGCATCATCCAGATTTCACAATATAAACAATTTATGGATGTAAGGACCGGGAATGTCACTTCCGTCCCCCGTTCCACTTCATGTTCCCCAAGATTGATGCTTTTGGACAGTGAAAACTAGAGTTTCCAAATATACGATAGAGTTTTCGTACTTACGAAAGTGTTTTCGTACTTACGAAAAAGTTTTCGTACTTACGAAAGTGTTTTCGTAGTTACGAAAAAGTTTTCGTAGTTACGAAAAAGTTTTCGTACTTACGAAAAAGTTTTCGTACTTACGAAAGTGTTTTCGTAGTTACGAAACATTTTTCGTACTTACGAAAGTGTTTTCGTAGTTACGAAAAAGTTTTCGTACTTACGAAAGTGGTTTCGTACTTACGAAAGTGGTTTCGTACTTACGAAAAAGTTTTCGTACTTACGAAAGTGGTTTCGTACTTACGAAAGAGTTTTCGTAGTTACGAAAAAGTTTTCGTATTTACGAAAGTGGTTTCGTACTTACGAAAGTGGTTTCGTACTTACGAAAAAGTTTTCGTACTTACGAAAGTGGTTTCGTACTTACGAAAGAGTTTTCGTAGATACGAAAAAGTTTTCGTACTTACGAAAGTGTTTTCGTAGTTACGAAACTTCAATTTTTTTTTTTTTTAGCGGGGCATCAATACGCTTCCGTAATATGGAGCCGACTCAGCCGGTGTAAGAATAATTAAGCTCAACTAATTGAACGCTTCTGTAGTATTACATTTGAGGTACATTTACTTGTTCCGATCACACATATATTCCCTCGATTAATTGAAAAAGTTTGCGAATTTTTTTTCCAACACATAGAATGAAGACTAAAGTTGAAACTAGAAGTCCTGTTACAATTAGCGCAGAAAATGCTCGTTAGTTAATGGCACTTTACGGCATTTACCATGTTATAAAAATCTTCATCATCAAAATTTTAATTAATGAAGCATCGGGTTGGTGATTATTCCTATAATTAGTATTTGGAATCTAATATTATTGCATCCGTGGAAATATTGCCCACCCGTGGAAAGTGACGTTTCCACGGGGCCACATTACATCACCATTCGCACCTCCGAACTCAGAGTGCGAGCATCCTAATTATAACCTTAACCCTTTAACCTTTTACCTAACATGAAAAGCAGACGACACTTGCAAAAAAAATTCTTGAATAACTATTTTTTGTTTCATTTTTTGTCTCAAAAACATAGGTTATGACCCCTCGTTGGAACGAGCTCGACGAGCTCGTTCCAACGAGAGGTCATAACCTATGTTTTTGAGACAAAAAATGAAAATATTTTGAAAATTAATTGGCGATTTTTGAGAATAGCGCTGGCCGGTTTTGGCCGTTACGTTGGGTAAAGGGTTAACCAACGTAGACGATATCAAAATTTATTATTTTAAATATCATTTTTTCAAATTTTTCACAAAATTGTGGTTTTGTTGAAATTTTTTTAAAAATAATATTTTTTCAACTGCTGAATTTGCATATTACGCGGGCGAATGCGGCCGATTCGTTGGGTAAAGGGTTAATTATGGAAACACTGGAACTACCAGCGGGATTGAAGAGAACGATAGCAGCTCTGGGCGTCTCATGCCTTATCACCTGGACAATCCAGGAGATAGGCAAGAGCGTTCATCTGAACCTTGAATTCAAGGTTGAAGAAGCGAAATAATTACCACCCTCCTCTGGGTGAGGTAGTACCTTTGTTTAGAGGACCTCCTCTCGCACTGGTCCTCACCCGACAAGACTTGGAGGCCCTGAGAAGAGGAAGAAGCGCCCATCCACCAGGCGCCGCGATGCCCTGCGGCTGGAAACATTCCTGAAAAGGAAGAAGGAAGAGAAGGCGGAAGAGAAGACAGAGAAAACCACTACCATTCCCCACCCTCCAACTCCTGTGACTCCCATCCACTCCCAAGTTGCCCCTCCTTTGAGGGACAACCTGGAGGATGGCGACGTCATCAGCGAGGCGGAGACGGGAATGGAAACTGGCTCTCTGAAGTCTCCTACTCCAGTCTCTCCCTTCCATCCGGATCAGGAACGGAAAATGATACAAGATATACTTGACATGACGGCAGAAGTAAATAGCATGCGGGAAGAAGCCAGGAATACCCTAAAGGAATCAGCTGACAACAACAGCAGAACGATGGCACTCCTGGAACATCGCACCAGCCACAGCACTCCTGAAGCAGCCAGGACTCGACCATTCCATCCTAGTCAGTCCTTTAAAAACATCAACAACTACACCAACAACGACTATAGTCTCTCCATCACAGCCACCTCCTCTCAAAAAGAAAAACAAGCGACATAAACGCCGCTAAACTGTCAGAGAGGGTCGAAGGGGGCTTGCTCCAAACCGTCCCTGCGCGTCTTTGGCGCGCGAAACCATTCAATTCGGATATTGTATGGCATGCCATTGGTGAGCTGATGGGAATGGACACCCCCCTTTTTGTTAAAGCATTAACCAGTTGAGTGTTGGAAGCTACTATATTTGCTTTAGTCCAAAGCAGATTTACAGATGATTCAATACTGCTAGATGCACTTTTTTCATAAATACTAATTTGTTTCAGTTTACTGGAGTATGCCTTTATGCATTCCCCCAGTGAACTGAAACAACTTAATATTTACATGTATGAAAAGTAAGTATAATAATTTGCAGATCTTGTTGTTCAAGTAATATGGAGCCGACTCAGCCGGTGTAAGAATAATTAAGCTCAACTAATTGAATGCTTCTGTAGTATTACATTTGAGGTACATTTACTTGTTCCGATCACACACATATTCCCTCGATTAATTGAAAAAGTTTGCGAATTTTTTTTCCAACACATAGAATGAAGACTAAAGTTGAAACTAGAAGTCCTGTTACAATTAGCGAAGAAAATGCTCGTTAGTTAATGGCACTTTACTTCATTTACCATGTTATAAAAATCTTCATCATCAAAATTTTAATTAATAGAGCATCGGGTTGATGATTATTCCTATAACTAGTATTTGGAATCTAATATTATTGCATTCGTGGAAATATTGCCCACCCGTGGAAAGTGACGTTTCCACGGGGCCTGTACTGTAGAAAGTCTTTCACGGTAATTTGATATTTGTACCGAAACTTGATATTTTTAAATACTGATTGCATACCGCGAAAATTTAAAATTTCGATATTCTCGATTAACATTTTATTAAAATCCCAAACTAATGCAGAAAGTGGACATTTTTCTTTTGTGGGTGTTCAAATATCACTCAAACCTTCAGCGAAGTTGCGAAATGCAACACATGTAGAGCACCTAACCAATTCGTATATTAAAATGGCACGTGTGCAGCCAGTCAATTACATTGAGTACCAGTAATTACATAGCACACAGAAGATGACTATTCCGATTTATTTAATTTTAATCCCCCGATAATGCTGACATATCGTGGGTTTGCTGAATTTAGCTACAGTACATGTGCAAATAAATCCTGATTTCTATTTCTATTCTTTATTCTATCATATATATACCACATACATGGTGTCATATGTATACAACTTAACATATATATAGTGTGTGTGATATGATATCAACACATATTTCATTTTCTATCCTGCGAATATGTCAGTTTTACGTTGTAAATGGGATAAAATAATCATTGGTAATATGTGTTATCAAATCAAATCCCGTCCACCACAAGCACCAAGGATTTCATTTTCGAACACTTCATTGATGACTTTTTATTAACGTGAATCCTGTTTCAATGACAATTACATAACTGAGAGCGAAACAACCTGGCAAATACAACGTCTCTATAAGCGCACATCCTGTCCTAGTGTGTACATGTACAGCCACCGAGGACTGTCAATTTCCACGGGTGGACAATATTTCTACGGACGGAATAATATTAGATTCCAAACACCAATTATGGGAATAATCATCAGAAATTTAATTAATGAAGCACCGGGTACAACCGGGTGCTTTATTAATTAAAAAGTTTGCTGATGATGATTTTTATTACCTGGTAAACTCATTGCGTGGACATCGCCGCCCAATCGTGGATTACGACCAATCCATGGAAACTGTACTGTATCTTGGAATATATTGTTATTCAAGATTTTAGTGTATCATGATGATTTATAGGTTAAGAATATATGAATGAATTTGTTATGAGTTCAGAAATTTTATGTTATTTTTACACTCATCAGTTTTCAACGTCGTACGTGTAAGCGACTGTTAATGGCATTCGTAAGCAGTATGCTCCATCGTCCATGCTAAATAATGACTTGTTCTCAACCGTCATGCAAGTTTGTCATTGTAAAGTACAAATATTCAACGTACATGTATATTATGTGCGTATACCGGTATTATATTGTTAATATCTCGGAATGTCCAAAAGTTTACCGAATTTTTTTAAGAAACTGGTCAAATATGTGTACATTCCGCCGATATTCGTTATTCAGTCATAACGATGTATTTTCAAAATACCGAAACTCGGTATCGAAAATTGCAAACAGTGAAGACCTCACTGTTCTCAACACACACACTCCCACAAACATAACACACACAAAGGGGGAGAGTGGGTGTTGGAGAAGAGAAAAATATGTACATCAAAAAGATGAAATGTGCTTTCCATTTATAATTTATGTACATGAACATTGAAATTATGTTGTTTTCAATTGTTATTTTCTGAAATTCCAAGTGCAAGATTTTTTTAGAAACTGTCACTGAATGACTTAATAAATTCACTTTGACTGCATGGATGTTTATAATTTTAACCCAGTCATTTTGTTATGAGCGCATTCAGCCATGCCATTTTATAGCCCTTTATTATTAATCTGTTACCATTATCTCTCTTCAGGCAAGCAGTACAACACATTCTGTTTTTGAACAGTTATTCCAAACAAAAATAATTTAGATATGGTCAACATTAGTGTGGCTGCCGAAAGTGAAAAACGTTATTGCTGCGATGACATTTCAGAAGGACTGGCATGGCTTATTTACAATATAGTCAATCCGAAGAAAGTTGTTCGGATTTTAACATTTTTCCAGAAAATTGTTACGAACATCCATGACAGAGTGAAAACTCAAAGATTGGTTGTTGAACCGGCAAGGAAACTGAACTGCCATTTAATCCCTTAGCAACCAAAGGCTGTGTTCAAAGTCACAGGAATGTCGCCAGACCACACACTATCTCGATATTCAAGTGATGTTGCTAATATAAATATTTGTCTTCATTAGCCGATGCTGGTATAACGCCTGCATGGGTATCATCCAGAATTCACCCTGCGGCATTCCAAACATTGAAAGGACCCTGCGAGGATTTTATTCCCAGGGAAACTGAAGACGTAATATCAACTGTAACTGGTATCAGTTGATGCATCACTTTGTGGACGGTATATTTCCCTATCCCACGACAGTGTTGCAATATATGGTATTGTCAGTTAAAAACTAAGACAATGACAGTACATGCTGTTTGGGTTTGAGGGCAGGGCTGGGAGCAGTTAACATTTCAAACGTTAATTTGTTAAGTTATTTTAACAAGGTTAAAAAAATTAACCAAGTTAATAACGTTTATCTTTGAAGATTATAATTGTATAATACACATGTATGTAGCATTACCTCGTTATGTGTTTACCCAAACCGGATCGCCCGTGCCGATGACGTCGAATTTTGCGCCATTTGACGAGATTGAAGAACACGAATAATTTAGATGTCCGTCAATTATAGACGACCCATTGATTTGGTGGAGAGACCATGAAACCCTCCTACCAACGTTGGCGGAGTTGGCCCGCCAATATTTGGAGAAACAGCAATATCAGCTTCATACGAATGCCTGTTTTCCATGTAAGGACTAGTATTCGGACAACAACGGATGTCTCTTCCTAAAGATACGGTCACAGCGATTGTATTCTCGAATGTAAACATCGCTAAATGATACAATTTACGATAACCTGAGCGAACTATATTAACTACTCGTCCCCTGAGTTCCAATGTGTTCTATGTGCCATTAGGCACATAGAACACATTGGAACTCAAGAGACGAACTGTATGTAAGTTCGATCATATTCAAATTCAAATCAATACAAAGGGCCGAAGTTATTATTTTTTTTTTCATTTTAACATTTAACGTCATTTAAATCGTTAACGCAGAAATGTTTAACACCTTAACCTGTTAAGGAAAATGTTAACTCCTCCCAGCCCTGTTTGAGGGGCGAATTTGTTTTTGTTTTCGATGGAAAATGAATACCCTTATTCCACCTCAGAATTCACAGCGGATCTGGAACTTAACATTGTTTTTGTAATTCACACAGTAGAAAATACTCAAAAACGGCGGGTAGAGACGCGCTGTCGTCAGGGAAGGTGATAATTTTGGATCGCTATATCGGTCTCTTCGACGAAGGAGTAAACAGGAGAACTGCCTATAAATGGGATCGTTTGAAGTATAAACCTCTACAATTGTAGAATGAACTTACCGACGAATTTCCAGAATCACCGTTGCCACGAATTATAAACGTAGTTAATAGACTGTGCTTTGTAAAGACAACCTCCATAAGATTCAGAAAGTTCGTGTGCTTATATTTATAATGTAAACACAGCTCTGTGTCAGGTCTCGTAGAGATCTTTGAAGACAGTGTGTTATAGAATCGTATTTTCACCCAGTTGTAAACAGCGGTCACGCTGCCGGGTGCCAATTTAACTACTTACACAAAATATGTTGATTTGGCACTAACAAATCTCCGTTGGCAAAATATTTGTCACCAAAAACGTTCCTTTCATTTTCATGTGTGAACAAAATCCACCACAACCGTGATGAGCTCGATCTGTGACAAAGCAAATGGAACAAATTGTTTGTTTTTTTTATTAAGTACAGTACTGCCGCCGTGGACTGGTTATTTTCCACGGGTGCGCAATATGTCCTCGTAAGCAAAAATATTTGGTACAACCCGGTGCTTCATTATTTAAAACTTTGCCGACAATGATTTGTTTTGCCCGGTAAACGCATCACTGCCCACATGTGGAGTACGGCCAGTCCACAGGCTCTCATCTGTACAAGGAAAAAATCACTTCGCAAAGAAGGCGGAAACAATAACCGATTTTCCAGAAATACATCCAACCCCAGTGATTTTGTCAGTGAGTGGAATGGAGGCATTGTTTCTTTCAGCAATAATACATTGCTTGTTATCAGCTTTAGAAAAGTCAGCATTTAATTTGGTAACTACTTCCATCCGCCACTAGTTACCCAAGGTGGTATGAAGTATTCATCTTATGGAATGCCTTTATTTGTAAAGAACCGCGATCCGCTAAACCCAATCGATTAAGATTAATTAGTTGATTAATCTGGTATTATCTAAGTGCAACAACAGATGTTCGTGCCATAATTCAGCCTGACTATCACCAGAATGGCATAGATACAGTTGAAATTAAAAGTAATGTCACTGTATTGTGCAACATATTGATGTAATAGCGCACTGGGTTAGTGCACTCTTTTGTCCTGATCAAACTCAAACTGCCATATTAGCGTAACGCAATACCTGTACAAGAATAGCGTGCCCAAAAATTCTAAACTAGTAAATACAGATCATTAACTAACTAAATCATTCCTAACCTCTACTGGGATACATGTATAAGTAATGATGTAAATAGGTATTAAAATTCGACTACAGGTACAGAATGAAGAGAGTGGATAACTATATATATATTCTCCACCCTAAAAGTATTTATAATTGTTCATAGCAGTACAAGAAACACTTGCAAACTTCCATCACATGTACCACCGGGTGCAACCCAGTAGTCCATGTGATGGAAGTTTTCAAGTTCTTCTTGTGTTTTGTCTTCAGAAACTGTAAATAATTACTAAGTGGAAAATCTTACCACAGTGATTTAGTAGTAATCCAATCTCCACATACTGTAGTCTCGATACTTTCTATCTGTTTGATTGGTTTATTTCGTGATGTCGCTACCGACCTCACTAATAGCAGATTATATTTTGCATTGCGCAGCATGAACGCTCTTGTGTATTTCAGACTACTTCATTCTTCTGCAGTAATGAGTGCACTAAACAACGAGCATTTCCTGCGCTAATTGTGACAGGACTTCTAGTTTCAACTGTACAACTAATTAATTGTCCTTTTCGTCAGATCTTTCGAGTTCTGTCTTTTTTTCCCGTGACCAATGGTCAGGGCTGGGAGGAGTTAAAGTTTTCCTTAACACGTTAACGTGTTATATAATTCTGCGTTAACGAGTTAAATGACGTTAAATGTTAAAATTAACAAAATTTTAATGACTTCGACCATTTTTATTGCTTTCAATTTGAATATGATTGAACTTACGTACTGTTCGTCTCTTGAGTTCCAATGTGTTATATGTACCTACTGGCACATAGAACACATTGGAACTCAGGGGACGAGTAGTTAATTTCGTTCTCTCAGGTTATCGTAAATTCTAACATTTAGCGATGATTACATTTGAGAATACAATCGCTGCGGTCGTATCCTTAGAAAGAGACACCTGCTGCTGTCCGAACACTAGTCCTTACATGGAAAACAGGCGGTCGTGTGAAACTGATACTGCTGTATCGCCAAATATCGGCGGGTCAACTTCGCCAACTTTGGTAGGAGGGTTTCATGGTCTCTCCACCAAATCAACCAAACGAGTCGTCTATAATTGACGGACATCTAAATTATTCGTGTTCTTCAATTTCGTCAAATGGCGCAAAATTCGACGTCATCGGCACGCGCGATCCGGTTTGGGTAAACACACAACGACGCTATGCTACATGTTATAGAATTATAATCTTCAAAGTTAAACGTTATTAACTTGGTTAAATTTTTTAAACGTTGTTAAAATAATTTAACACGTTAACGCTCGAAACGTTAACTGTTCCCAGCCCCGCCAATGGTCCTGTCACTCTTGAAATGACTGTCAGTTCATTTTTAAACTCTTGCTCAATTTATATGCATCCGAGAGCGAAACATCACCCCTCCCTCCCTATTATCGTTTTGGCACCAAAACACTTTGTTTAGCACTAAAACATCCAGAATGGCTAAACATTTGGCAAATGTTGGGCCTACATGGATAATGTTTATAAATTAGAAACGCTGCCTCATAATTACAGTTGCACAATTATTTGATCGATTGACCATTTCGTTGCCAAGAATGACATAATTATAACGCTATTTGTTAGGCGTTTGCCAGATATGGAAAGCATGATACTACGATCACTACTTCTACTGTAGCTGCACTACGACTGCAACATCGAAATAGAGTGTGGTGGCTCAGTGGTGACGACATCTAACCGAATGGTCCACAGTTTGGTCCCCGACACGGTCAACTACGTTGTGTCATTGATTACCCACGTGGGGGCATGATGGCGCTGTGTACTAAGGCGTACTGAAAGTTGTTTGTCTTCAACCAATGCTAACCCTGCTTGTGTGGCGTTAGTGCTTTGCTCGCCGTTGCTCTGTGGTTCTATCCAGGTACTCCGGTTTTCTGACCCGTAAAACTGTCCGGCACGAGGTTACCCTGGCTATCGAAAGTGTCGTTAAAGCCCAATAAATAAATAACTAATACCGATGGCTCGTTGTCCCATTTCTTGGCATGCAGGAAATCCGATAGCAAGGGTGCAAGATCGAATCTCGCCAAAGGCACTTGCGTTGAGACCTATCGCACGACATTTACCCTCCCACTTCGTTTGTGAATGTAGTGACGTATTCCAGTTTAGTGTTAACCACGTTGTTGATAAACATGTTTTTCCCCAATAAATTCAAGCTTATGACGCAGATGTAAAGGAATAATAATATGGAATGTCTGGAAGTTACTTCCCACTCTCGGCGGCATATATTCTAGATTCTGCTATCCGTAAACTGTAAGATCTCTTATCTCTGTATAAACAGATTTCCGCAACGCTCATTGGTCAAACATAGAAAGGTGCCTCCTCTGCTTTGATCCTGGGGTGGGTAGATGGAAGGCGAGATTTTTGTTATAAACAGAACATGCCCAACAACAACATTTCTCTCGAAATATGAAATGGTTGGTGATGAGCAAACTTTTTCGCGGCAATCTAAATTGAATATTTACAACATATTTTAGTTGTTATTTACAACACAGCACAAGTGTTGTAATTGGGAAAATAATATTGTGTTGCTTTCTGCAATAGTATGCTTTCCTTTAATGTTTGATGACATAAGCGCTGTTACGCTATGACTACAGTCACAGAGGAACAGCTATCACGTCACCAAAAGTCATCGATGTAAGGACTTACCTCATTGATTGAATGGCGCCACCTTGATTGGGCAGATTGAGTTGCATCCTGTTTTGCTGACAACCCAGAAATCCAGGTCTATACAGATCACTGGGTTTTACCGAGGCTGCAGAAGGGGTTGTTAAACCCAATAAGTGAACGAACCACAAAACTATTATGAATTCGGCGAACAGTAATCACACAGCGATGCAAAACCAATTAGCCGCCGTTGGTAAACACATTGAATCTGCAAACAATTCTTGTCAGATATTATGTGCGCTTGTGAAAATACTGTTCACTACTACAAATAGAGCTTGAGTTCTTTCTGGGAACGATTAGTCAGTTGGAGAGCGTGTCAGTGTCTGGTTGCTTCTCGGCGGTGCACTGGGTACCCTGACTGCATTCACCTGCAACTTGTACAACATGATATGACACTGTCTGCAGTCAGTCTCTTTACACCCAACACATAAATAAGTAGTACTACTGCAAATTGTGCCACATTAAGTTTGCTTGAGCGTGGAAACTCGTGCGACAAATAACGTCTATTATATGACAGAAAAAACCTGGTAATTTAATTGGCTAAAACACTCCTCAGACGTGTTGGGATACTCGGGTATTGCTGAACCATTCCATTTTTGTCGATATCGAGTTGATATTTCGCCGTTCGGTCATTGTTGTCTATAAATAGCGCAGGTTGGCTGATTTTATGATTTCAAATACCAGTTTACAATAAAAATAGAAATGCTATTTCCAACTTGCTCCGTTCTTTAATATCGCTATTCTGCTGAATAGAATCTGTTCAAGTATAACTATAACAGTTAACTACAACATGTACAAATAAGTTAAAACACATTGCTTCTTATGGATATGTGCATGGTGAAATTAAATTTAATTTGTTGCATATGAATATGCTTTTTTCTTCGACAAATATGTAATAAAATAAGGAATTTGCAAACGAGTTTTTCTGTCATAATAATAAAAAAAAATAGTTGACTTTCCTTGAGGTTGATACAAGGATTTATCAACCTAGGAAAACTAATATTCAATGAGGTCGAATATAATCGAATCGTTTGTGCTCGTTTGGAAGCATTTTTGACGTCGCACGCACGTTTTGTAACACGACAACAGTTTACATGTGTTCTGTTTTGTGGGATTATTGTAAAAAGAAAACTTACATGGGTGTTTCATTATCTTCACATTAATATATTAACTTCGACACGAGCGTGAACTTAACCAGCGTGGGTGTGGCTGCATATGGGGGTTGTTTAGCCTCGCCGCGTAAATGCTGTTAAAACAGGCCAACAGAGAAACTGTACTTTTGGAGTTCAGTTGAAACCCTTCTGTGATTTCATCTCATTGAATGTATTTATTTATTTATTGGGTTTAACGATAATTTCCACAGCCAATGCCACCTCTTGTCGGGCAGTGTTACGGGTGGAGGAAGCAGGAGTACCCGGAGTGAACCACCACCAACTGTCAGACATAAGTTTATAGCTCAAATCGGTGATGTACTTTGCATTGGTACGGGTGTCTTGTAGCAGTTCTTTCATCGGTTTATCTCTGACTTCATTATGGATGATAGGAAAGCCATTCTTATCTTTCATGCAGGTATGTCCGTGCCAGAAGCAGCCATGGAATTGGTATACAGTCTGTGTCTCTTTGCACCAACCATCAACAGGCAACTGTCTTCGACCAATCATTTTTTCAGCTCCGTTAAACTGATGTCTGATGTGGATGTCATCTCTCATGGATAAAAACTCTAACCATTGTTCAGCCATTTTACCATACTTCATTGGATGTTCTGGTTTAAACTGGTTTTCCTCACGACGTCTAATAATCCAACCCGTTGGCATCTCTTGCATTAGGCACCAAAGATATAATGCATT
Organism: Pictodentalium vernedei; assembly: GCA_031216915.1. Classification (NCBI taxonomy): domain Eukaryota; kingdom Metazoa; phylum Mollusca; class Scaphopoda; order Dentaliida; family Dentaliidae; genus Pictodentalium; species Pictodentalium vernedei. The sequence continues at coordinate 407,540,012 of CM062290.1, forward strand.
CACATCAAAGCCTATAATACTTCCTCCACATGGTTTTGCTTCTTTGCCGTATTTTGTTTCTCTGATTCGGGTAACATCTTTCTTGTGGTATCGGTTGAAGATAATTGAAGGTCCACCAACGATATTATCTTTCACTAAGTGATGCAGGTCTTTGTTTTTCTGGTTAAATAATGTGAAGTAAGGGTCATCGTTCATGGTCTGGAACAGGTATTTCAACGTGAGGCCCGGAACACTGATAGCATCTTCAAACATGTCGATGTGGCGTTCTTGGTAGAAAGCAAACTGTTTGTCAACTCCTTCAAGGAATGGTTTTACATCTCGGTTATTATACCAGATCAGAAAATCACGGAAAGTTGTCATCTCCAGGTCGTTCCATACATACTGGCAGTACTGGTATTCTTCATTTGATATATTTTCTTTCTTTAGAGAACCGTAGAAGGCTTCAAGGTCTGGTAGGTGGTCTTGATCCAATTTGTTCAAGCTGTCGATCCATTCATATGGTAAAAATCCCTTCGTCACGGAGCAGCCAAATGCTTTCAAAAACTTGTCATAGCTGAATCCTGGAGCGAGGTAGTTGCAAATCTCAACAAACTTGAAATATTCTGTCGAGACGCACATGTAGTTATTCGATTTCTTCACTGCAAACTTGAGTGGATTCTATCTCTTCAGGTACGTCATCAGTTCACGCTTGACTACATTCGTATCATATTTTCCAGAATTGAATCCGATGACAGGCATCTCTTGCAGGTAGTCTTGAAATTTCTTCTCCAAGTTTTGTAAAGGGTGCATCTTGGATGTATCTTCTCCAGTAGCTCTGGCTTCCGCTTCCAGCGTTTCATCAATTTTCTGTCTGAGTTTAAACAAGGTCCAAGCATGATAGGTCTGCATCAGTTGGTGGCAATGAGATGAAATAGCTGTGAGGTATGTCATCATTTCTTCAACAAGTTCTTGAGAATTTCTTCCATTTGTAATAAAATATTTCGGTTCTTGGTATTCTGGAACATTACTACATATGCTCACACTCAATGGTCGGTGTTCTGCTTCCCATATCAGTTTATCACTGTCAGCAGATAGACTGGATTTGACAAAGTAACTTTCAAAATCAAACGTTGCACGGTATGGATAAAACTTCTTCTCTTCAGGTACTTCTATACCTCCATGTTCTAACAGATCAAATATGGACTGGGATGGATGGTATACACCGCCAGCATACTGGTAATTTATTTCATGTGTACAGGTTTTCTCGTGACGATTGAGTAGAAATCCATTTTTTCATAATTTGCCGCATTTGCGGCATTCAAAGAATTTGCAGTATTGGTCTATATCGATGATGTAGCTAAAATGATTCTTGTGAACGTTCACATACATGGTATCTTCATCCTTTCTGTGAGATCTCTGTACTAATTTGGCAACAATTTGGTCATCATCATTCTTGATACGTTCATATACTTGGATATTAACTTCAAAACATTTCTCAAAATCAGGCAATTCGGCTAAAGTTACTCCACGGAATTCCTTCTTTGGCTTCTTTGTATACTTGTTGTACATGGCATCTGTTGTAGGGTTCAATTTGTGTTCTGTGGAACCACTCTATAAAGCTAAACAGCGGAAAATACACGGGTTGTCTTCGTAGGTAAACTGGTGATTTTTATCTTTCACCAAAGCATTTACTGCTTTGTTCTGGAGAATGTAGTCGGGAAGATCTTCTACCATTCCAATTGGGAGGTCTTTCAGCTTATTCACATAAAATGTGACGTTCGTAACTCTCTCCACAAGCCATTTGGTGTTGGGTCGTTTTAACTTGGCCCATTCCAGGATATCTTCTTCCATTAATTTCATTATTTAAAATCATGTAGTTAAGGGGGGGGGGGGTGTCATTTAAAGAAATTGCTAAATATAGACCCTAACAATTAGTTAGGGGGTCAGTTAAGGATGTTACTAAAAATAGAGCGTAGAAATTAATAAACAAATATAAAAAAATAGTTCCAAGTAGAAGCAGAGGATGGTGGGTAAATTTGTTCTATTGCACTACGTGCTATTCATAATAGGGAAAGAAACACGTCATGGGATCAAAAAAGGGATTCTTAAAGAATTCGAAATAATACAACTTGACGGGTTTATTTGGGTAATTAAATGAGGATTCTGGGAAAATCCGAACCAGAAAATTACTCCACTTCGAATGCACCCCCTTGTACCCCTTAGTACTATAGCACTACGTGCTAAGCCAATCAATTGGGGAAATAAAGTCAATTCCGGTGATTTCGGGTGGATTTTGGTGATTTGGAAGGATTGTCGGGTTAGTTGTGGTAATTAGATTTACTCCGATTCAATCGAACACACCCTCTAAACATACCCCGTCTTACTGCAGAAAAGTTGGGTAACACAGCAATCACGTGCTACCATAGAAACCAAGATGGCGGCCTCCAGTTTACAAAATGGACGACGGAAACACGTATCACCTTAACAACACGCGCTGCGCATGCGCACTAACACCACGTATCACTATGGGGATGACGTCACAACATGGCCGCTCACGCGGGTTACCATGACAACAGAACATGGCGGCACTGGGTCACGTGACATGACGTCACGTCCGGAGTCCGGCACCGGTGTCCGGCCAATGAGTCCTCAAACATACGAGACATACTCATCATGCAGCAACATTGCTGAGCATGACCGCTATGATGGAGGGTCAATAATGGACTGGGGCGGCATCAGGTGGGATGGACGTGCAGAGCTCTGTGTCCTCGACCGTGGTACATTGATTGCACAGCGGTATATTGGTGAGATCCGGGATGCCCACGTCAAATTGTTTGCAGGTGCAGTGGGTGATAGATTCATTCTGATGGATGATAATGCCCGTCCTCATGTTGCCCATGCTGTTCGGCAGCACGACAAAGGGGAGCGGGGGGGGGGGGGGGGTTAAGCGTATGGACTGGCCAGGAAGATACTCTGACCTCAATCCAATCGAACATGTCTGGAATGAGTTGCTGTTTGCAATTGCAGCCCGTCCAGTCCAGACAAGAAGTGTTCAGGAGCTTGGTGTCATGCTGGTCCAAGAATGGAACAACTTCCCACTTGATTGGGAGCATGAGGAGGCATTGTCAAGCTGTAATTAACAATAATGGGTCTCATACTCGATAGTGATCCCATACCAGTTCTCTCCGTCAACTTTTTAGCAAATTTGAAAAAAAAAATTCCTCCTTTACCTATAATATCCATTTTCCATGGTTATCGTATTCAAAAGCTAAAAACTAATGTCACACACAAACAAAATCTTAATTTATGTACTTAAATCATTAAAGATATAATTAAATATAAAATATATACACTTTTCATTACAATATTTCACCTAAAACGTAAAACAGGTAGCTGGATATACTTGGTGCTTAGAAAAAGCGATTTAAAAAACATCAAGAATGGCGGTAATTTGAAGAACAGAAAAACAGATTTCTCCATTTGTTAGTTTAATGACAATCCAAAGCATTTCAATTTTTGACAATATGACCCCCCCCCCCCCCGCCCGACCCCCACGTCTCCACACCATGACGTCATCCCACAATTCGACTAAAACGGGTTAGAATTTTCAAGGAAGGCAACACATTTTTCAGATATGTTTTTTTTGTGGAGATTATATGTCCAAAAGTTTGAAAGAATGAGGTTGAAGATAAAAGGTACACACGAAACATAAAATCTGCATCGCTGGAGTTTCGTGCGGAAATTGGAAATGATAAAATTGAGCAGTTTCCAATTAGCTAAAAACAGGGCATGAAGTTTTGTATCTGTGTCAATTGATAAATACTGCGCTACGTGAATCTGAAGATAGCGTTTTTAATGGCTTAAAGTGATATTACAGGACGTATGTTGGAAGTCGGATTTTCAATTTGTTTAACGGTGTAATTGGAGTAATACGTACATGTACTAAAGTATGACTGGGACTAAAATAAACACAAATGCTACTTGATTTCACCTTTATTCAGAAAAAATATAATTGCTCACCGCTCGTCTACAACGTCGTAGCGTTAAGTGTATTAAGATCAGTGGAATAACAAATAGCGGTGCACCTATTCAACTATTCATTGAAATGTTTGTGAAATATAATAGCGGTGTATTATGTATTTTCTGAGTTCTGCGAATCACAATGAAGGGTACATGTCTAGAAATCAAATTTTGAAATGACGCGAAAACGTCAAAATGGCGTTAAATAAAAAATTCAAAGACAACTGCTTTTCTGTTTTTCATGTATACGACATACTAACTTTTCATGTAAATCAGACAAATTTTAATTTTTTGCGACGTTGACGTCCTAAAGTCACTCGAACCGCAGCTGACAACTGGTTGTATTTTTGATATGGATTTTATTGGAGAATGTATATAAAAAGTGAACAAGCGGGCGAACATTAAACCTTCACGAAAAACAAGTCGAATTGATGTTATTTTGGACAAAGGTTTAAATTTGAAATTGTAACCAGTGCATACAGTAAAGCCACCACGAAAGTAAAAGTGTGTAAAATTCCATAGCCGTGTGCATTACGTGTGTGGAGCACTGCGTTATTGAAAATTGGCGTTTTTATAGAGAAAGGAGCTAAATAACCCCTAAATTTTAAGTGATGTGAAACGATCAAAAATGACGATAAATCACAAAAACAAAAAAATTGTTACCTCCTAATGTTTTAGTTTAAACAATATTTATTCGTGAATTGTAGAAAAAATGTCTGTTATAAACGTATTAATATAAATATAACGTATAAATATTTTTTAGATATGGCTTTTATTAGAGATTCCGTTTCCAAACTTTCAACAGACTGAGGCTTAAATTGAAGTTGAAACTAAAAGATAAAAAATGACGTAAAATTGGTATTGCTGACATCCACGGAGACATTTTAATTCTAAAAATAGATTTAACACTTTCAGGGGCCCATAAACGGCGTGTAACGTTTCATAGCTGTGTAATATATAAGTACGGGGATAATGAAATCAAAAAAATTGACTGTTTACTGAAAATAACCTAAATTTTAAAAAAATTGAAATGACGTAAAAAAGTAAAAGAAAAATGGCGTTGAACGAAAAACAAAAAAACATGTACAGTACGTGGAGAGTGGATTGTAACTAAATCACCCGCGGAGTGGAGTTATCACCCAGCTATAACCTTCAAATTGTGTACATATCGACAAAAAAACACAGGTAATGTTTCAGCCATTGGTTGAAACTTTGCTGGTGCTGGTTATGCTTTGCAACAAATTTGCAATTATTCCTCGGGTGGAATCTCCACTCTGCGGGTGATTTAGTAATAATACACTCTCCATGTACTGTACCTTCTATGTTTTTGAGCTTTACACCACATTAAAATTTCATGAAAATCGACAGACAAACATTTTAAGTGATAATGACGTGAACTATGTCACCCGAACATTCGGTTATAACCGTTGATAATTTGCCTGGTCTGCACCACATTTGAGATCAGGTTTTTGGTGAGGATGATATAACCAAAACATAAAAGAGGGTCGTTTGAATCGGGAGTTGATATTAAAAGATAAAACAACTTTGCAAGAGGCGTTATTGTTATATAACTAGAAGTCACCATTGACATGTGTATCAAATCTGGTTACTGTAGCTTTCAAAATGGTGCTGCAGTGTGCTGAAAAAAGAAGGCTAACGACCCCAATAAGACTTTCAACTTCGTAATGATATAAACAAATACGACTGCAGGTCTTTTTTATATGATAAAACTGTATACACCGTCCCACCCCCGTCTCGGTTCCGCAATGTTTTGGAAAGCACGTTCGGTTAGTAGAGGGTATAAGTGTATGTTACAATTTTAAACCAGAGCTGGCAATCTTTCCAACGTTTTCTTGATAGTCCTTGAATGACCTCTCCTGGCGGGATCGTGGTACCTCTCGAAAGAATTTGTATCTCTTCATGGCCAAAGTCGGAAAAACATCATTGAAAGCATATGTGATTTGGGGTGGGGGGGGGGGGGCGCACTAGACCCACCATAGTTCAGACCGATGGAACAGCGTTTGAAAAATGGGTCCGCACAATTGTTCTTGATTCTAAGGGAGACATCAGGATGGGGTGTATATACTATGCATTGGAGATAATTGACTACGCCCTCCAGTGTTACATTTATAATCGTTTTTTCAGTAGATGTACACACAACTACTCACTAATCACTCGTTTTGTGGTTTCCATGCCATGTTCTGGTCTTGATTCTGTCCATTAAACAACTTGAATATAGGGTTAAACAGTGACTTTAGCAGAAGAAACAGACGAAGCCAGTGAAAGGTAGAATCCATTGTCCAGGCCACATCTACCTACTCTGAATGTCTCATATATCAATTAATGATTATTAAACTTCGTATGTTTTTTTTTTTTCCACGGAGAGTTACAATAAGAAATGTACCTTTAGAGACAATCACTACCAACTATCGACAAGTTCTATCTTGTCCTTCCAGCAATTAAATATTGTATTTTCTCCCCCACTGCATGTGTAGCATACGTCTGTCCTGGGTGAGATAGCAGGGAGAGATAGATGTATCCCACCCCCACGTGACGTTATACATTTATAACGTTATTATGACGTTATGCATATCGTTTCAGTTTCTTGCTACCAACTATTCATACTGACGTTATCAGAATGCCGTGTGATCAAAGTTTGATGATCTAAAACTCTTTAAACCCCAAGATGCCACCGTTCCTAATTGATTCCGTGGTATATACGCTTGGTATATACAAAACTTTTGCATGCTCTTTCCAATTGGTGTCATTAGTTTTACAAAACAACGAATACCAAATAAGTTGATTGTATCAGCACGTGCCCGCCGATTACCTCTGGCTAATGTAACCGCTGTATGGTGGGGGAGAAAAATAATCTCTGATGGGTACGGGTGTGAGATGGGAAAATCTCACCCTCGGGACAAGATATTTGGTCCAGACACTCGAAGCCGAGTGTCTGGGCCAAATATCTTGTCCCGAGGGTGAGATTTTCCCATCCCACACCCGTACCCATCAGGGATTATAATAATCTACACTGGTCTAATGCCACATTCGTAGATGACATGAGAATCACTAAAGCACCGTGTAGTTCTGGACATTACATAACCGCGTTTACCGCCTACCGAGCACAATAGGTACTTCTTAAAGGTTTATGCACCCCACAAATGGTGGTCCAGCTGTAGAAAGAAATATCAGGGTGAGAGTATATGAACCACCTTGAGAGATTTCAGGCATGGATGTATATAAAGGTGACATTTTTCATCAAAAAGGTGCTGGGGTTGAGGGCAAGTTATTCGACCCTTCCCCCAAACACATCCCATGGAAATGCCACTGACACAGATCAATATTTATTTTGATTCGGTGCGTTCCACAATTTGAATACCCTCATACAATCAACCTAGAGAATCAGTTTCAACATCCAGTTACAACCAATTAGATTCAGTGGCATAGTCATGAGGGAGAGAGGCAGGGAGCAGAGGGCTCTAGTTATGCTGAATTCTACGATCTGCATTGGACGCCAACTAATGAAGTAACAGATGACAAACCACGCTTGACGATATTTCGAGCTTCAAAATTGCGCCATTTTTGTCAAAAAATTTGGAAAAATATATCCCCTTCGCACCTATCATCACCAACGCTGGAAGATCACTACCTTGCGATACTTTTCTCCAAAACTTCAGTTTTCGTGACACCGAACAGTCGCCGTGGACAGATCGCAATTCACGCGTGGGCAGTGATAAACACGCATGCGTTTATCAGGTAATAAAAATCATCAGCAGCAAAAGTTTAAGTTATTAATTACCGGGTTGTACCCGGATCATCATTAATTAAATTTCTGATAATTACATCTATAATGAGTGTTTGGAATCTAATATTATTTCCCACCCATGGAAAGTGACCAGTCCATGACAGCCATACTCTGCGCCCACGGAATAAAATCCCCCCCCCCCCACACACACACACACGCACACCCCAAAAAGATCCATGTGCCTACACAATATGGATCCTGGCTAGCACCAGCATAGATGGCAAAATACCATTTCATTTACTTACTCATTACCTGTTAAATCCATTCTCAGCGTTGTCCTCAGGAATCGAGAAGGAACATCAGTTTCCCTTAATGTGTACAAATCGCTTCGAGAACAGAACATCCGCGGATCGGAACTCCCACCAAGGCAATGATTCTTATTTTGTGAAGAAGGCTGGAAACCTGAAGTTCCTTTGACTGAAGTTTGCATTTACATTTTACGTTGCTATTTTCTTTCGTTTTCTGGAATTCACGATTCACTCTCAGCTCTGTGTGTTGGGGAATATATAAAGTATTGTATTACACCGACAGCTTCCATTTTTTATCAGGACCAACTGTTTTTAAAATCACACTGCACTTCCACTCACTGCTTATCCTGTAAATCTGAATCCACACGCTTCGATTGCTGTGGTGATCTGTGGAAATTATTATTCGTCATAAAAATGGTGAGATCAATTACAGTTTGATCAGTGGATACCGGAAAAAATCTATTAAATTGTTATGCGTTCTGTTGGTGTTTATAGTCATTAATCTCTTAGAGATTTACTTTTGGCAGTTTTAGAGTTACGTGTCGCTTCCCAATAACTAGACAACACAGCTTTATAAACAGTTAATGACCGCGTTCATCCTATTTAATCAGGGGAAGTAAAGAGTTTATCGATGCAATCTCATTATCTCGTCCTGTTAAGTTGTGAACTTTATGTGTCCACTGGGAAAATTCGATGTTTATCACTTCAGCTGAAAGAAAAAACTGTATTCGAAGAGAACCCATACTTTCCCGATGAAATGCAGTTCCTGTTGTCTCAGGGTCGTAGGAAACAAGTGAGGGGACACAGTGATAAAATTAGACCCCCATATTGATGTTTATCAGTGGTGGCCCATATGTTTTATTCACTCACTGCATAATGCTGGTGAACATTCCTGCCCAGGAAATAAAATATCTTGCTACTGAAATAAGTATAGTTTAGACACATTTAACCCTTTACCCAACACAGACGATTTCAAAATTTATTATTTGATATATCATTTTTTAATTTTTTTCAAAAAAATTCAACAAAACCATATCATGTGACCCCTCTTTGGAACGAGCTCGACGAGAATGATATCACATGATATGGTTTTGTTGAAATTTTTCGAAAATAATATTTGTTCAGCTGCTTAATTTGCATATTACGCGGGCGGATGCGCACGATTCGTTGGGTAAAGGGTTAACCAAATGTCCCACTCTAAATCAATTCGACTTTTTGACCATTGATTTGTGGAGTTATATTTAGATGAATTTTGTTATCAAATCTAGTCATGGCTGCTTTAAAGCAGCCATGACTATATTTGATGAAACTTATTTTAAAATACGTGTTAAGAGTTAACGTGTCAGGAATGCAATTCACAAAGCTATGGTTGGGACTAATGCTCTTCAACGTTGAATAAAATGTGCATGTTAGATCCGTGGGGTCATTTACTAGATATGGACCCATAACTATGTCTGTTGCACCAATTTAGATTATGTTGAATCAAACAGGGTCATCATCGGTCGCATCTCAAAGAGTCTCCTGTGCACCCTTTTCCTGCTATTTTCAATTATAGAAATGACGGCCTGGGAAAAAATAAACTTGACCTAATCTCTTTGTCTCTCTCTCTTTCTTGACTGTTTATGGAAAATAGTTATTTGCAGAAAATAAAGCCAAGTTTCCTTTTGTTGCTTTTAATAAACGAACACAACATGCAGCACTAGAGGCGCTCGTTGTATTCCTTTATCAAAGGTTACAAAAGGAAATTTAGCTTTTTGTGGCAAGCTAATTATAAATAGCTAGTTAATCCGCCATTGGGGATAGTTATCAGTGCCACACTTACCAACACATAGCAAGCTCCCACATTGATACTTTGTTTTAGTAAATATATTTTACTGTAATTTGCAAGTTTTTATTCTTCCCAGTAAACATTGTTAGCAAATGCCACCTAACAGTCTCTTAAATTGATGGAACGGACGGTGTATGTATTATATGTATCGACGCACGCACACTGATGGCAAAATTAACAGACAAAGAGCTGCAGAACACCAAAAGAGGGGTGAAATAGCCTATTTTTATTTTTAAATGGGTTTCTACCGAGAATAATAAGTGTTGATAATTTCAGTCTCCAGCAATTATGATTGATGGAAAGCTTGCATGGTTGTGTTATTGCGTGGAATGGGGATTGAGGTACACGAGGAAGCCCACAGCTTCCCAGCAACCAATATAATTAGAAGATGATGATACACCAAGTGAAATAAAAATTGAAAAACAACTCGTGCGGGCCCGAAGACAGAATCTCTCAATTTCTGGTAGGGCGGGTCGGGAGTTTTATTGACAGTGTTAGCTGAACGTTGGCCGTATGAGGCAAGGTGCACAAGCAATGTAGCGAGGCCAATTTGTTTTCTCGTACTGTGCTTTTCATAAGCCCACTTGGAAAATGTGATGTTTATCTCTTTAGCTTAAACCAGGCCAGGCGCCAGGAGTCCATACATAAAACTTTTACAATTGTACTTTCTAGAATTTTATTTTATATCTATTAATATAACTAACTAAAATAAATCCTTAGAATTTTAAAAGATATGGCAATTTGCCAGACGGCAAATTACCATATCTGTGAAAATACTAATAGTTTATTTCAACCCATTTGAAGTCTGAACTAGAAAATATAACTCTAGAAAATGCAATTGTAAAAGTTTTATAGTACACGCCCCAGGATCTCAAATTTTTCGACATGGTAGCATAATTTTCAGATAGTGCCTCCGGATTGTTGACTGCCGGTATGAAACTGAAACCTTACTCAATATGCTTCTTTAACCCTTTACGTAGCGAATCTTTCTGCATAATTTACAAAATTGGCAGTTGAAAACAATATTTAAAAAAAAAATTAAACAAAACTATATCATGTGTCTCCCAATTGGAGCGAGATCGTCGAGCACTTAACAATGCGGGGGGGGGGGGGGGGGGGCACAAGCTATTTGTTTTTTAAAGAAATTTTAAACTATGAAAAGAGAGTTAAAATAACAAATTTCGATATCGTGTGAGGTGGTTAAAGGATTAAAAGTGTCAACGTAATTGTCCAAATTAGCGACTTTCAGAGAAAATGTTGATTTTCGAGCGCCCGGCAATTTTTCAGACGGACAACAAAATATATGGTCATGGGGGCAAGCCACCCCACAGCTCTGCATCCCAACTAATTTCAGCCCTGAAATCGAAACTTTTGGTTTGTTTGGGGTTAAATGGAAACAGAGCCCTTGTGGGACATGTGTGAGTTTCAGCTGATACTGTTAATGGATAACATTATAACAGGTAATGCGTTATTGCATCGTGGTTCAAGTAATCTTCATCAAATAATGGGATTTGACATTTGTAACGGTCCTCGTGATTACTTAATTGATGGCAGATCTGTTGATATTGCGATTGACAATGTTCGCTACTAGAATATGAACTCAAATCTGTTAAATGATAAGTTTATGAAAAAAAATAATGATTTGTTTGCACGTCATTGGTCTTTGTATATGTGTTTATTACTGTAGGATTTGGTGTGCTCATGGGAAATCTATTACAATTTTATAAAAAAAAAGAAAAATTATCTTCGTTTGTTTCTCAGTATGTTTATGGATTCACACATTGCTTGGTTTTCATTCAACTGTTCTCCGGTAGTAATGTATTCTAACTTGTAATTCATCAGTTAAATTTGACCTCGTTGTTCTATCTGAACATGTAATTTGATTGGCTGAAAGCCGGTCGGATCCATGCTCTAATCTCAAGTAAATTCACTCTTAGGGAGCGCGATGGCTTAGTAGGTAGAGAGATGTAGACTGCAAGCCGAGAGGTCCTGAGTTCGAATCTCACTTGCGGCAACCTCTTTGTGTCCTTGGGCAATGCACTTAATCTCACTCGCCCACGAGGGGGCACGGCGGCGTTGTTTACTAAGGCACACCTCACGTCGTTGATGTCCTTGTCTTCAACTAATGCTAACCCTGCATCGTGTGGAATTAGTACGTTCGGGAGTCTGGCAGTTGCTCGCTGGTTATCTCCGGGTATTCCGGCTTCCTCCACCCAAAACACTGTCCGACACGAGGTGACTCTGGCTATCGAAAGTGTCGTTCAACCTCAATAAATAAATAAATTCACTCTTACCGTTCTCTAATTGCCGAAAGCGGGTCAATTAGAACATATCTGTATCCAGGCTACTCCTCTTACGTCACCCGAGTCACGAATCGAACACACCCTGTAAATTAGATCATGGAAACTAGACCGAGAACGAAAATTACATTTTTTATGTTTTTTCTTCAAATTAAACGGGTTCGGAGAATTGTTTTTACTTCTAACCACGACAGGAATTACAATGGAGATAACCGGCTCGTGTTTGGTTTGACATTCTGAAATGTTTCTATGGAAAACCATTGGTTAACTCGCCCCTTCGGGGTTCGTTAATAAATGGTTTTCGATAGCCAGAATCCCCTAAATGGAACACTTACGTTAATTATTATTTGACTTCCGCTAATACTCTATCAATAACGCAGTTGAATGTTCCTCAATTCTGGCTCGCCAAAACACGAGAGTCCCACTTTTTCCAGATCCTACTCAAGTACCTTGGCGCTGAACACTCCGAAAAAACATCCATACTTTATTATTGGTCACATTTCAGGTCTCCTCTTTTAATTTTAAAAGATTCCCTGTCATATAATAAACCTACTTCTTTAGTGTAACACACTGACCGGTCATGTCGTGCAAGAGATATGATACCACCAAGTCACTCGAGGTTGAAGATTTTACCCCACCATTTGCCCGTATTCGGATAAAACTGAAGAACAGGAGGCACTGCAATTTATTTAAAAATACCTGGTCACCTACATTTTTCTGTGTTTATGACCGTTCCATATCACGTACCCAACAACTGATAACTGCCCAAGGTCCAACAATATAATATTTATCAGTTATAGTAACCCTTTTCGTGATGTAAACTTAACATACTGACAAGCAGTAGCTCCATCTAGATGAGAACTATAATGGAAGACATCCGTACTGGTTCAGGGTCAGTATAGTAAGCGTAAGGGTTAGGAGTGGACTGCTAACATTTGCCCTTATTATACTGAGCCCAATACCAATAATTTCTAGCACCAGGTGGTGCTCTTTAAAACCAAAAGACCACAGGTTTGAGGAAAGTGTGCCCAATGCCATACAGCTCCCAAAATAGGCTTATAAAAATAACACCAAAAGGGTAAATCCACATTTTTATTTATTTATTGGTGTTTAACGCCACATCAGCAACTGTAGCTATATCGTGTCGAGAAAATGTAAAACGTAAACATGACAGTAATGAAGTAAAAGAGATTGAACAAAAACATGACAAAATTACAATAAAAATGGCAAAGACAGCGTGGTGTGAACATTAGTAGTAATGAGTGATGAAACAAGAAACGTGAATAGCTGATAAATCAACCTGTTGAATTTGAGACTTGAAGAGACTAATTTAAAAGAATACAAACAATTTTAAAATTGACTAATTGGTCGATTGCTTTCAGTAATGAGAGAATTTTGTGCGTGTTCGAATGATAAAAAAGAGAGCTTAGGGATCCTACAGTAAAACAATGCCCTCTGACATGATTAAAACCAGTGTAATGAAAACGAATGTGTTCCAGATACAATATGGTCGCAGACTTCCCTCTAACAAAAAAGGAGTGTGCAAGTATTGCGTGACCAATATGGCATCAGGTCAAAACTACATGTTCTTTTCTACAAAGGTTACTAGACGAGTGTGATAAAAAATGATTGGTCGGATGCGATGAAGCTTGTTATTGTTACCCCCATCCCATTCCGCCTGCACACAGATTTGATGGTTTAAATTTGGTGGTTTGAAATCACCGAAAAGAATTTTAAAATCAGTGAGAGGCTTATTTAAAGCCTGTTTTGCTGCACTGTCAGCCATGGTATTACCGAAGATACCAATATGTGCAGGTAACCAGCAAATTCCAAGATGAGTGGGTTCTTCAACCCGGAGTTGAGTAAGGCAAGCAAAGAGAAACGAGAGTCAGAAAAAATAATCGAATTCCATTCCTATACATTCTCGATGTGTTCAAGCTCAAGTTGTAAGGTTTTAACTTCAGCTATGAAAATAAAACATTTGTTTGGTTTTCTGATTGAGGTGACCTGATTACCAGTAACAAGAGCTGATGATACTTTGTCACCATCTTTAGATCCACCTGTATAAATATTTGTGTATGTACTATACTTGGACATTATTTCGGCATATTTCTGTTTAAACTACATGGAAATTTTGTCACACTTTTTGGTAGAAGCAAGGTCCAAAATAAATGTAGGTTGTTAAGGTGCCAAGGAGGAATATGTGCTTCACGATTTTCTTTTGTCATATCTGATTCAATTTTGGCAGACTCCATGTTAGGTTTAATTCTATATAATTTCGAATGGAGGAATATGTTTCTGTTGTTGGTTAAAATATTTGACATTGTCAGGGTACGAGACACAGTTATAAGTAGGGTTTGATGGATTAGCGAACAGTATAGAAACATATTGGAGTGACCAATTTAATTATGCGCTTCTCAAGAGAAGGCTCCTATACTTCAACAAGCATTGAATCTATTGGTGATGTTCTGCTTGCACCCAGGCTAATTCTAATACCACTATTATGAATTGCATCAAGGGTTTGAGATACGACTTCCGCGCAGAACAGTAAACCACACACAACCGTAATATATTTTGGATCTAATAAGTGAGTCACCTTTTTTGTTCAGCACCCCAACCAGTGCTACCTACTACCTTCAGAAGGTTCAGTGTCCTTTTACAGTTTACCTTTAGTTGTTTTTTGTGAGAAGTGCAATTCTATTTATTGTCAAGCAAAAAACCTAAGAATTTCACATCTCTCACAACTTGAATGGTACTTCCATCCATTTTCAAATCAGGATCAAGGTGGTGCTTCCGGGACTTACAGAAATGAACACAATTAGTTTTGGTCTTCGAAAACTTGAAACCGTTTTCAGTGGCCCATTTCTGAATTCTGGTTTAACACAGCAGAAGTTTGCGCTCAGTAGCATTCATATTGCTAATGCTTTAGCAGATTAACAAATCATCAACATACAACGAAGAATCTACCATATTCTCAAATTGATCTTGACTGAAAAGAGGGTAACCGATAAATACTACCCGGAGGGGATGTCCCAACTCCGTCTCGTGTGCATCAGAGAACGTGGGCTGAACACGAACCTGAAATTGGGGGGGGGGGGGTCCTTTGAAAAATGTCTACGAAAAGAGGCATACTCCCTCTCAACCCCAATTTTTAAATCCCATACGTCCACGTTGTATCGCATGTCTTCTCCAGATCAAAGAGGATGGCGACCGCATGTTCTTTTTTGGCGAAGGCAAATCCACAGTACTTCTATAGCTTCTGAAACCACAGCGAACATTCGCAAGTAGACTGTTCGATTTCAGAAACCAGAAAAATCGATCATTGATCATCATTTCCATGGTTTTAAACAGACAACTTGTTAATGCAATGGGTCGATAATTGCTTGGGTTGTTGTGATCTTTATCGGGCTTTGGAATGGGAATAATTGTTGTTTTTTCGCCAGAAAGGTGGAAACTGGCCATTCACCCATATTTCGTTAAAAGTTGACAATAAACGTTCAAGTGAGGATTGTGGCAGATGTTTTATAAATTCAAAGTTAATCTCGTTGGGACCAGTGATAGTATCCTTTACTCTATGCAAATAGTTATTTAACTCTTCCATTGAGGAAGGATTGCTGTAATCGTCTAAATTATTGGAGGCAAATTTAATCTTTTGTTTTTCCTGCTGTTTTTTTTTTAATTTTGATGAAATCCGTATAACAATTTTCAGTCGACAAATGTTTAGAAAATGTGGAGGCCAATTTGTTTGAAATTTCCTTTTTGATGTAAGTAATCTGTTGTTGTCTTCCAGGTGGTGTACAGTCGATTGTGTTTCTTCACCTTTTATTTTTCTAATCAGTTTCCAAATTTTGTTGATGGGTGTGTGTTGGTTAAGTTTTTAGACATAATTTTCCCAAGAACGTTTCTTTATTGATTTATAAGTCGGATTGTTTTTGCCCGATTTATACGTAATTTTTCCAATTTATTTTCAGTGAGTCACTTATCCGTTCAGTTTTCTTTCCTTACTCTCGGCCTGATTTTTACAATCATTATCATACCATGGTTTTCTGAAACGTTTTGGAGTTGCAGAGGTTTTAGGAATGACAGTGTTTACAATGTCAAGCAACTCTTTAGTGAAATGTTCTATTTGGTCAGCACATTCCTCAAATTTCTCACGTGTGAGGCGCTCGGAACAAGGCGGTGAGAAAATGCCCCGTCAGCCTTTTTAATTGTTTACCCATCGTCCGCCGGAACCACACTCTCCGACACAAGTGGAAAGTGATCACTCTCGCACAAGTCATCTTCTACCTTCCAAGAAAAATCGAGGAAGATAGAAGGACATGCAATTGAAAGATAAATTGAAGTGTAAGAACCAGACGCGGGGTGCCACATCCCAAAGAGGACTCTGAACATTAACATCGCCCACTATGATGTGTGGAGTTGGGAGCTGGTGAATCAGTTGTTCAAGATAATTCAATTGTAGGGTTTTACTCGGTGAAAAGTGAATAGAACATAAAGTAACTGTCTTGTCTAAAGTTAGGCGTACTGCTACAGCCGGTAGAAAACTGTGCATAATGTAGTTTCCAACCAGTACATACGTTCCACTAACATGAAGAGCATTTTCATCTGCCCAGGCATTATACTAGGTAGAATATTTGAATACAGAATGGTCTTGAGTATCTGATTTTTTAGGCGTTTTTTCTGCAATCAAAAGGCAGCAGGTGTATATTTTTTTGTTATAGGAGAACCAGTTCATTCAGGTGTACTCTGAAACCTTGACAATTCCACTGGCTTATATTATAAATATAACTGTTCGCCACATTTAGTTGGCGATTAGGATGGTGCACGTATGAGAGAAACTGTTCCAGAAGTTTTGTTTGTTAAAGTTTTTCTTGGGGACTTACCCTAAGACGAGGTCGGTGTAGTTTTGTGGAGAATGTGTTATCGATGACATGGACTCTCCACCTTCAAACATGTTGCTCGTAACAACATTTTGAAGGAGATGTGGTACTCTGTCTGATGGTTGTTTCTGTTTTTCTTTTTCTTTACTCTTCTATTCTCTGCTTAGTTTCCATCTCTGACTGAGATTGTGTTGCTGTTGTCCAAGATGTTGTTCTGGCTTCGGTCTACTCATCTCAGTTCCCTGTTCTGGTGTAGATTTTTGTTTTGTGTTCAAATCTGGTTTGAAAGTTTCTTTCACTAGTTCTTTTTTCCCTGTTTTTGATATTCCGTCAGTTATTGCTGAAGTAGTTGGCTTTGTTGGGGTTGACTTTGTTTCTGTTTGATTATTTTGTTCATCTGCAAAGTCATGTACTAAGGATGGCAAATTGCTGTTGGGCCAAGTATATTGTGTCTGGCATTCCACTGATGTTTTTGGTAACTTTTTTGTATAATTTTGTACCATTCGATGGAGTTGTATTCATGCCCTGCATGGAGGAAGCTATCTCCCTGGCTTCTTTGAAACTAGGACTGTCACGATTAATCGATTAATCGATTGTTGGTCGGTCACGGCGAAATCGATTAGTATTTTTCGTTGTCGAATAATCGGTAAATTGTACCCCGCTTTAGACGTTTAATAATTAAAAGAAAATTTGATGAAAAAACTATTGTTTCTAAAGGTAAAGAGTTAAGAACATGGACGTTAAACCCCAAGAAGCCATTGGAAGCATTTGTCTTTCAGGTACATTCATCAAAGCTTTGATGTTCTTAACTTTTGAACCGTCTATGTAATAATCAAGACAGGTCGGCAGTTGCGAAGTTCGCAACTGCCGACCGGTCTTGATTATTACACTGACGGTTCAAAAGTTCAGAACATCAAAGCTTTGAATGTACCTAAAAGAGGATCCTCTTCGTTGTTTACCGGAGGTAGGTCAACTGACTTGAACTTCATTTTTATCGACTTCAAAGAGAGGGAGGGGAGGGGGGCATCTAGGTGCGATTAATCGATTATTATCAATTATTTGCGACGATTAATCGATTCCTAAATTTAAAAAAATCGTGACAGCCCTATTTGAAACTAATCCTCCTCTCACTCTTGAGATTTTGAATACTTTTTTCAGTTTTCCATACAGGCCAGTCCTTTGATGAAGACAAATGACTACCTGTACAGTTGACACATTGGATATTTGTGCTGTTACATGGCTTATCGTGGTTTTCAGCGCATTTGAAACATGCGTTTTTTTTCCCTGCAGGCAGTCTGGCTATGACCGAATCTTTAGCACCTGAAACATCTGAGTGGATTGTTTAAATCCACACTACCGTTCAGATAGCCAATTGTAATTGACGTTGGGGGATGTGGCATGCTGAATGTGAATATATATGTGTTGGTCTTTATCTTCTGTCCGTTTTGTTTTTTAATTTCTGTTCTCCTGGATGCTGCAATTCCTTGGCCTTTTAGTTCTTGCACTCTATCAGTTTCTTCCATGACTGCATATTCTTACAACTCCTCTGTTACTATACTGGAGGTATTGTGGGGGCAGACATTGCCCTCTATCTCTGCAAATCTGTCTAGTTTCAAGAGGATGGCAGCTAGAATTTCTTTACAGAACTCATTTTTTTAAAACATATTTAACAGTTCCAGCAATATCTGATAATGTGTTTTGAATATCAGAAAGGGTTTAATTTAGTCAACTGTGTATTTGATCTGTTGCGTGTATAATAATAATTTTGGACCAGTTTGTTGCAGTTGAACCCAAAGAAGTCTGAGCTATATCTGAGATAGAGTCACTTGGGCCTGTATCCGCATTTCGTCATTTTTGTGATGTATAGTGTGCCATGGTATGTTGAAGAATGACTGAGTGTCCTTGCTGTCCACTACTACTCTGAGCCCAACCTTGCGGATCTGTTGTCGATAACTAGCGAACAATAAGTGAAGAACACATCGGACAATATACTCAAATAAGCGCTGATGCATACGCATACCGCTGGCCGATTAACCCGTCGAGTGTGTGTAGTGACAGGTCCTGACGGCCATTCAACCAATGACCTGTTAAACTAGTGCAATGACAATTACCATTGATAACTGACGCAGAGAGTGCAATAAAACCGTATATGTTAAAAAAAGTTATAAATTCAATAAAAGTCAGTATTCTGTAGTAATGGTCAAATTGAGTTAAAACAAACAACTGATTGAATGACCACCCCCCCCCCCCCCCCCCCCGCTTACGCCCCCCCCCCCCCCACGATATGACACTCTTTTGGGGACTCCCGATTGACCAGAACAGGTCGTCCGACCCGACGATGGGGCCAAAGCGTTGTAACTATCTGTTCTCAATTGCCAGGATCCCTTCCTCTGGGGCATACCGAACGAATCTCGCTGGAGAACAAGATGGCTGCAAATGTTATAAGCAGAAAAGAACCATTTGAGCAGGCCGTCCTCTATTCGACACCTGCGGACCCGACTAGTAGCAGATGATCAAATCGCTCTAGGATGAAAAATATGATGAAGAGTAGTGATAAATGAAAACAGTTCAGAAGACAACGGACTTTAAAAATAAAGTACAGAGTCCCCTATTCTTCGGTTTTACCAGTAGTTGCTAAAAAAATAATCACACGTGGTCTTAGCTATCTCGAACTTTATAGACCTAGAGGCTCACAGGGAAAACAGTGGAAAGTGTACCGTTTGTCTTCACACAAGAAATAGCAAATATTTTCGGCAGGAAGAATTAGGCCACCATGGCTTCATATCGTGCCCATTTCTGGGTAAATTCACGTGAACGCCCGTGTAATGTGTGGCGGTCACACTAGCAGAAATTCGTTTCCTTACCAGTTTATCATTTCAAAACCGATACGTAATTTAGTTTTGCATGAAACAATGTGGCGTTCGACGAGCAGACATTAGGAACACAACAAATATCAAGGATGTGTCATAATATAGTGTTGAACCTTGAAATTGGTTTTCCTATTCATGAAAGATAAGATTGTATAAGTCTATTCAGTAACAATTGGCCCTACAGTTCAAACTAGGAGTTCTCTCATGAACTGTGCTCTAATCTTGGCTTAACTGCGCATAGGAATTGCGCGCAATAGCCATATAGAAAGACACCCAAAGCACAGCAGGTTCTCCTGGCTACTCATAGCAAACACAGGCAATGTTCCTGCCAACGGACCTCCGGGTTACCCGGAGGTCCATTGTTTAAAACATTGATTGTACTCAGACCATATATACAGACTTAGATAGTCTTACTATCGTCATAATGCGTGGATTAACACGCAGATCTATGTGCTATTTGTGCGCATTCCATGACAGGTCTTCTAGTTTTAATTGTACGGTTTAATTCTTTTTCCCCGCGTGTTCCTGAATGGCGGTGCAATAGTGTATGTTTTGCTGCCTACACGTTCGTCCTGAGGCTGACTAATTGGGGGGGGGGGGGGGGGGGGTGCAAACCTTATATTTCCCGAGATTAGTGGCTCAAGTTCCGACTGATCAACTATTCCAACTACATCAGCAACACCTGCCTTCAAGGAATGCTCGCCGCCTCGATGATTTAGTTGGAATATTAGGCAGTCCAGATTATAGTTAAAAGAACGAACAACTCCTTGGATTATGTTTAGAGGATATCTAGTTTTTTTGAGTGGATATCGAAATTTATCTCATGAGTGACCGAGACAAATGTTTATTTTTCGCAAGAATTTGCGCGAACGAAAATAACCATTTGTCTCGGTCACAAGTGAGATCATTGTCGGTATCCACTCCAAAACACTAGATTTTCTATTTGTTATATGCTTTTTATAAGAATCTGATAATTCCACTCGTTTTAACCTTGAATTGATGCATGAAAATAAACAGCGCATTAAATTATTGAAACGCGGAGTTGATTTGATAGATACTCGGAACAGATAGCGTCTTGCGATCTGATTCATTGGTGGGTTTCTAGTCCAAACATGGCCTGAAAGTCCGTAATATAAGTTTTTGGTTTGGTACGTCCTTTGAAAGGACGTACCAAACCAAAAACTTATATTGCGGACGTTCAGGCCATTAGCGTCTGGCAATCTCTTTCAGCTGGCTGGTTTCTAATCCAAACATGGCCTAAAATGTCCCCGTAATATAAGTTTGTGGTTTGGTACGTCATTTGAAAGAACGTATCAAACCAAAAACTTATATCACAGACGTTTAGGACATGTTTGGACTAGCGGGCTTCATGCATCAATTCAAGGTGAAGACGTGTTGAATACGGTGTTGAATTATTGCTGGAAATGATCGGTATCCACTCAGAAACACTAGATTTACTTTTCATTATACTTGTTTAGAACAAATGGATCATTTCCAGGGATAATTTGACTCATATTCACCATGAGGTGATGTTTTAAAAGTCGCCATTTTGTTTGATATCGTGAAAGTGAAAATTTCTATCTCCTCACAGTGTGGGATACGATTTCTATCTTTCCGCAATTTCTTCGGTAATCTATCGTTTAACGTATAAAAAATATAAAATATAAAATACACATCTGAGGCAAAATAAAAGAATATATATAAAAGCAATTAATTATAAAATTGACGAGGGAGGGAGGCTTTTATTTTAATTTGTTGTATAGTTTGTGTATGAACAGGTCAAACCCTAAACTAATTTTTGGTCAGTTTCATTTGTTCTGATGTTCTTGCCCTGCTAAAATCTATGGGAGAGTGCCACAGACACACCCATATACATTTTAACAAGGCAAATCATTACATGCTAAATAATTTCACTTCATATATTTTCTGGAGCGCATCCACATAATTTTGCAGAGCAAATGGGCCGAGTGCAATGGGAACCTGCGTTCGTGTGGCACACCGAGACTGTTCAACGGTTTAGAGATAGCCGAACTGTGGCGCATCTGTCGTCCCCGCCTATAGGTATCGCTGAACTAAATATTTGAATGAGAGTTACCCGCCTTGAAATCATTTCATATTGGTGAAATATATAACTGGATCCACAGTTTTTGAAACAAAATTGACATTCATGCTGTTTCATGAGGGTTGAGACACTGCTTTGCTCGCTGTGTGGTTATATGAGACAGATTTGTTTCCCAAAATACTGTGTGTTGATGCAGATTTTAGTTTTATTTCGGGATCAGGGTAGTTTGTTAAAAATAGTGTAAATTCTCATCCCTCTCAGAACAATCTTTTGGAAGCAATAACAATTGTTAAGCCCATTTAACAAAAATTGGACACTTTTCCTTAAGAGAGCAAATGTCTCATGTTTTTGACTCAGCAGAAGCCAAAAAGTTGGATTCTAATGCAGAAATGAATTTTTCATCTCCTGGAAGTGGTAAAATGTCTCTTTGGTAGGGTTGGGGATAAAAGTATAGGTATTGCTGAACTGAATATTTGAATTAGAGTTGCCCGTCTTGAAATGTTGCAATATCTAAAAATAAACATCCTTGGGAAAATATATTATTGACATCTTGGTTTATTGTTAACCCTTTACCTAACATGAAAAGCAGACGACACTTGCAAAAAAAAATCTTGAATAACTAATTTTTTTTCATTTTTTGTCTCAAACGAGCTCGTTCCAACGAGGGGTCATAACCTATGTTTTTGAGACAAAAAATGAAAATATTTTGAAAATTAATTGGCGATTTTTGAGAATAGCGCTGGCCGGTTTTGGCCGTTACGTTGAATAAAGGGTTAAATATTCCAGATAAAAAAGAGGGTGATTCGATTACTTTTGGACAAAAAAAATGCAATTTACTTTTTGTATGTTTTTGCAGAGAATTCCCTGAAAATTATATGCACGTGACCGGTACTTCCCTTCGTGTCATTTTTTCTCTCGTATCTGTTGCATGACACCCTGAATGCAGGTCAGAAAAACTTGTTTGAAGGGCTATACTTAACAAAGATATTTGAATGCCAAAATTAAAGTCATGCGATCTTATTTATTTTCGCGTGAACGTTATAATGATGGCCTGTGGGAAAATATTTAGTTATGTGCTACCTACAAGAACCTTCTCTGAACTATAGAGTGGGAATCCAGAAATGATCCTTGTGATTTAACTGGTAGTCATTACGAAACTAGGAAAATATAGACAATAATATCCGAATTCGAAGTACGTCTAGCACAGAAATAGATGTAAACAGAAATGCGTTGGCGACATTAGATTAGCAAGTATCGTATCATATCATAAAAAAAATCTGAATTCCTGAAAGGTATTTTATCTACTTTATACGTAAAAAACAGTAACGTTTTATCTTTTATCGTTATCGAAAACTCGCAGTCAATAAAAAATCTTTTATCGTTACTGCAGTAAGAATAAAAGTCACGTGATATCGCAAGAATACAACGTTCACGCCCATCTCATTTGCATGACGTACTATTTCATTCAACACTTTGAATAACTAATTATCGCTGCTGCGGATCGAAACAAATAAAACGGGGTGTATTTATCGAAATGTATTGAATAAAAAAGAAGGCCATTAATTAAACTTACTGAATTGTAAAAATAAAATTTGACGGAAAAGAGTAAAAATTAGTAACTTACACTTTTTCAAATGAGATTATTTCACCCTTCGAGACTTTAATTATCCTGACGTTCAAACGTCACTGGGAATTCAGTTTCTTCAACATTTTTCAAAATGTGACGTCAAACGTCGGAAAGTACAAATAACCAGATATTTTTCACATTAGTGATTATCTGGTTGAAGGCTAGATTATTTTTAGTGGTCTGCATTTGTTAATCAAAACTTGTTTTATTACGGGAGTGGGGGAGGTGGGGGTGTAGATAAAAGGGTTATATACACATGGTGTTTGTAAAAAATCTTTTATCGCGACTCGAGCGTTTTCGCGGGCTACATAGCTACTCGTCGCTGCGCGACTCGTAGCTATATATGCCCCCGAAAACGCTCTCGTCGCGATAAAAGATTTTTTACAAACACCATGTGTATATAACCCATATTTATTGGTGCTACGTCGAATCTGTGAGCTGACCAGGGCAGAACGAAATCCCCTGTTGTTGAACAATCGGAGTCGCAGTGTTGAATTTACGAAATTTGGAAAATTGTCTGTTTCCAGTAAATATTGAAAACAAACCAGTTTGTTTCTAAGTGATATAGTTCTAGTTAATATTTCTCCGTCAAACTAAAGAGAATAATTTTGGAAGACGGTCGGGAAGATATGAGGGAAGTTTTGCAGATAGAATGAATTGGAAACAATTTACCTCAAATTCGTTTGCTGAACCCTGTGTACGCGTTTGATCGATAAATGTTTTTTTTTCTTCTTTTTTTTTACTAATTTCAAGTAAAACTAACAGTTTATATCATTGATGTGTAATACACAAATCATGAAATGAAACCTGTTTTAATTGTTTAAAACAAATAAATAATTTTACTGATACGGAAACTCGGTCCAGTGAAAATAAATTACAGAATCTGTTAATTTAGGTATTCAAGGATGACCTATGGCGGGATAATAAATTATGTTAGTACAACTAAATTTATTATCGGTCAACTTCCTTTTGTTTTTTGTTGTTTTTTTTTTTTTGTTCGTAAATGAAAAAAGATAGTTTGATAATTTTCATTTCAAATATCTGGACATGTCAGAGGTGATTCCAGAGGACAGTATTCCGTATCAGGAGTTACAGTTAATTCCAGGAGTTGGTGAAAAAACTGCAAAGAGTATTATTTTGCACCGATTGAGTTATGGTAAATCACTTATGATACAATTGTTGACAGACAGACCACACTTTAGGGATAGTTCACGTGTTATGAGTGTGATTGATTTCACCTCATGAGTATCGCGGTGATAATTATTAGGAATGACAACGGGCGATACTCAGGTAATTCCTAAATGAGGGTAGATAAATAGACAGAACGCGATGTGTGCGATGTGCCATTCCAGTTCGTTATGTAAAACACCGACCGATTCAAACACACATCGCGTTCTGTGTTTATTACACACCCCATTCATTAACATTCATTAAATAAACAAATTTTAATTCCGATGTTTAAACTCGAAAGTGAAGAGTACGTTTATTTTTGTTTGAAAGTGTACTGATCACATGGATCGATAAAAAATCAAAATAACCTTTTGGGAACCAGGTGTGTATGTTGAAATTCGTGTGGCTGTTTCTCTTCGGCTAGTGTCCATTCACGCCTTATCATTAGGCGGCTATTACTATTCGTAGAAATATAAGAACAAATTGGGAAGATTTGCAAAACAGCTGGGAGAAACTTTTTAAAAGCAGTTCGAAGCATGTCAAGATGTTCGAAAATGTACCGAAATAAAGTTGATCAATTTAGATATAACGGGATCTGTAATCGAGACGGCCAGGGGACTGGGTTAATGTTTTGGTTAGAAAAGATTTTTATTTTTTATATTATCTCATTAACTATATTTTTGTGAACCGACTTTAGTTTGCTTTGGGTGTTTTCATTTTCACTCTACGCGATAGACGATCGATAATTGTATAACGATATTTGGAAACTTTTCGAAGCGTAACTAATGGCTCGACGGGAAAGGAACTAGTATAAACGGTGCTGGGAGAAAAGTCCCGGCTTGTACATCACCAGTTGAATACAGAATCATTTATGTCATAGCGGTGATTCCGGTAAAACAAGGGTTTAGAGTTTAATGGATGTGTTATAATACAGGTGAATTGGTGAACCCGGGTGTGGCAGAATGAACAGATATAAAATAATTTCCAAGCTTGTTGAAAGGTACTAGTACTGAACAGGTTACAACTCTTATACCTTTAGTACGGTTTGGGCCGTATAATACAAATACATGTCAACAATCAACAAGGCCTAAAACAAATTCAGTGTTTTTCCGATTTAAAAAATATTGGTAACTATGCTTGATCAATTAAGAATGAGATTGTACTTATTTATACAGTTAACACTAGAAGTCCTGTCCTGAAATGTGTATAAATAGCACGTCGATCTGCGCGTTAATCTACGCATTATGATCATAGTAAGGTTATAAAATTCTGTACATATGGCCTGTGAACAAGCAAAGTTTCAGCCAGTGGAACTCCGGGTAACCCGGAGGTCCATTGGGAAGGTCCATTAGCAGAAACATTGCCTGTATTTGCTGTGAGTAACCAGGAGAACCGACCGTGCATAGGTTGGCATTCGACATGGCAATTGCGCCCAATTCATACGAGCAATTAAGCATAGATAAGCGTAAAGTTCGTGACAGGACTTCTAGTTTTAACTGTACTTCTATACCACATTTTCAAGCATCAACAACCACACAGGTTACATATTAACAAACATTAATGCCATATTTCCAACGCACTGAATCACTTTCAGGGACATAAACACATTCTTTTCAATCTGTATGTAATCGGTAGAGATCTTAGGGACCTTTGGGTGTAAGAGAAACTCAGCCACATCATATATATTATTCAAAACATATGGGCTAGCTGTATGGTCCAGTCAAAGCATGACAGACGTAGAACATCGTTGTACAGGAAGGGTTTGAACGTTTGCGGATTCCATGAGCACCCCTCAACTTCAAAATAAAAATCCGAGCTCGAAGTCAAGCGCGTTCCCGAGAAATCCAATATGGGGTACACGATGGCGGCCAAAACAAACAAAAATGCATTACTCATTTTAACTCATAGGCCTATTTACACATGTATTGTGATCTACAGACGAAACGCTATCATATGGTACCAAATGTGTCTGTATAATGTCCCCAGTGACGAGGCTCTGAAATGGAAAAGATACGTTTTCAGTCGAATTCCTCCAAATATTCTATGAGTGTTTTGAATCGAGCAAACCTGTAGGAATCTATCTCCCCACCATGCAGAATCAAGATAAAATAAGTCCTGAAGTATCCCAAATGTTTATGTATGGCTAGCACGCGGTTCACAATGATGAATGATATTGGGGTGTACTTTCGACGGATCTGGTCAGAGAGCAGAAATTATTGGATGTCTTAAAACGGTTGGGAGTCTCACCAGAGGTAGGGGGATGACGGAATATGAACGCGCTATATATGTCCTCTCCAGATTTGCTTGTGCGGAAATTAATGACGTCATGCAGAATATATCTGGGTGCTCATATAACATAAGCGAGTGGCACAAAAATTGAAGCAAGACAAGAAAAGCCAGAGATGGGCACGATACAATAACTGTATTGAACCTTCGCACGTCTGTCTGAGCTGAGGAATATACAGGCGGGAGTCGTTTTCAAACTCAGTAATGCTGATGACACACGTGATACTGGTGAAAGAGTTGTATCTAAAATGGTTGGCATGTGTGCCAATGATTACTCTTTTAAGAAGGGTCAAGTCTCCCAAATGAATGACAGATGTGGATTGAAAGTGGGTGATGTGATTGTGAAAATAGATCCACAGCTTCCCTTCCAGAGTCTGAATTATGTTGCTCCGAGAACAATACCCGGTGACAACCCAGTGAGTTGTCGGCTGTGTTTTCGTTTGAGTTGAGGATAATAGCGGACATCATTGTTCGGGTCTCCTGACCGCCCGAGAAGCAGACAAGCCAGCCTTAGCGGAGAAAATTGGTTCAGTGTTCAAGCCAGATGCCCACTCTGTTCAGCATGTTTTGAACGGGAATATTCAGTTGCATTGGGTCCCGTGGGCAAGGCGCAAAACCTTCGGACAAATTTGCGAGGCATATGTGGACTTTGATGAGTCCCATTGTGCGAAGGTAACTGTGGTTTTTGATGTCTGCACAAGTGGTGCATCAACTACGGAAAATACACACTCCAGTCGACTAAGATCGAGGGGCTGTGCAGAGATCATCATCGACTCCAAGAACGTTCTGAGTGTAAAAACGGAAACGTGTCTCGGTATTCGTCACATTGCTCAGTGGTTGAGCAGGGCGGAATAAGTACCATGTATGGTGCCATATACGTCAATGGTGAGGCAGATGTCCTCATAATTCGAACTGTGATTAACATGACAAGACAAGCACATGTGTATCTTACAGGAGATGATCCTGATTTTCTCATTCTTCGTAACTCGTCCCCTGTGTTCCAATGTGTTCTATGTGCCTACTGACACATAGAACACATTGGAACTCAGGGGACGCGCTGCTACCATGACACATCTACTTGTAAGCAGATATATCTTGCACCGAGGTCTAGGTTAATGACGAACAAAGGTATCTGAAAAAGGGAAACAAAAGAGAGTTTAGGTACCGACATATGCGCAGATATTCTTTTGCAACACGCCTTTACCAGTTGTGATAATACGTCACGGATTTTTAGTGTCAGTAAAGCTATTGGTATCAAACTATTTAGATAAAGTCCAAGTTTAGAGTTATTTTTAAATTGGAACAAAGTTAAAACTAATTCTATAGAGTTGTTTCCGAGGTTAGCCGATTTTAGTCTTATTTTGACTGGACTTCCAGTGTTGAGTGCAAGTAGTCGGTTAAGATCAGTTAGTTATGTCTAAATATAATAATCATTTTACCTCAAGAGTGATGCACAGACATATGAGTACAACTCTAGATCAGAACCCAAAGTCTTTTACCCTCCAGGATCAGAGAAGAACAAAGTCAATGAGTTTGTTTCTCACCTAGCGAACAATGCAGGCAAGGTCAGCAAAATACAGTATTAACCTAGAGTGGAAAGGAAATATGGCCAGACAGATTTACTTATTCCAGCAGACAATGTATTAATGAAGCTGTGAATAGGACTAAGTGGCTCCAACAGACAGAGCAAGCAATTTATGGTGGCGGCCACACACTTGACAACATACGCTGTATGAGGGAGAATTCTTGTGAATCGAGCAATGCGAAAGTGCGATCAACTTCGGTTAAGAAATACACAAAGTAAGATGAGCTAAAGTTACTTGTTCCACAAATGGAGATGGAATTAGACGGAACAGGCTAAAGTCTGATTGAACTGAAATCTCGCCCCAGTGGTAGTTCTCCAAAATGTCACATAATTGATCTCCACCAAAGTGAAAAAGTAAATCCACTTCACACAGGAAAAAATATACAATGTTTTAATTGTGCGGAATATCCGCATTTTAAATATCATTGGCCATCTCATGATATAACGATTAAAAATGTTCAATTTCATTTAAACAAGAATGGATCAATGAAAAGGGTCTAAGGTTGGCCCTTACTTGTAAAATGTCCCAACAATGGTAAGTGAACATTTAAATAGTACATTAGAAATGAAGATCAAAAGAAAACTGCATCGAAACAAACTATGGCTTATTCGAATTTAGAGAAAAATGGCGTTTAGCTTATGCAACGCACCTGGAAGCTATAGTGTGGTCATTAATCTTATTTCTCGAGGCATAAATTGGAATTTCTGCGCAACTGGACCAAGGAGAGGCGTTGATATAAGTTGCATAAATTGTTCGCCAAATTCTTGAAAACAAATAAGATTAAATAAATAAAGCGGAATTCAGTACTGACATTTCTTGATGATGTTTTGATTTTGGGTTACACGTTCGAAAATCATCTCAGAAGTTTGGCCAAGGTGTTGTAAACATTTTCGTCATTACAAGATCAAATCGAAACCGAAAAACCGTGAATTATTTACAAAACCTGTAGACTTGTTGTTACAGGCATCGTCTAGGTCTGGGACTCCAATAGCGTCTTCTAAGGGCGGCTCCTTTGTTTTACAACAAGGGCAGCAAGTAGTGTTGTGTTCGTTGCAATCAGTGTTTATTTTGAAATGGCAGCCACTACTGATTAACTCGGAAACCAACAAACACACTGGAATTCAATTTCTTCTGACGTTTATTCAAACAATGTTCAAACAAGCCCGCAGAACTTGAACTACAACGACATGGTTATAGATTACACCAGACGGACGTCAACGTCCCTTCTAATATATCAGGACTTCTAGGGTTCCAATGTTTCGACCTAACATAACCTAACAGCGATTCGACTTGACTATTTATCAAAGTTTTTAGTGGGCTTTTTCACTCAAAGCCTGTGCCATGAACACTAAGCTCCTTCTTCTTTCTCTTTCTGCCGCTTGGAAGAACAGACTGCGACTCAGACTGGGGGCTGGCTAGTGAGTTATGTACTCCACCAGCCATCATGATTAAGAGCTACGTGACTAAGATATGTAAACAATCAAGTTATTCTGGGTATTAGGTTTTTGAATTAAGATTCCAAGCCTGGTTCGTAGGCTCTCTTCCCTTTGCTTTAGTTTTATTGCAGTCTTTTGTTCAGCTAGTGCAGAAGCCAAGCCGTGATAACGAAGGCTGAAGTCTTCGAGTCTGTTCTCGGGGTAGGACACGTCGTTATTGTACATGATTTTGTTTTTACGGAGGGAGTTTGTTGATTATGGTGGACACGTCGTCGAGTACAGGGGTCATGTTTCAAATCGATTCATGCGTTTTCTCTTTCCCTGGAAGGTGCACTGGTAATGTTGATCAAATGATTATCATCTGGTAAAATAACTCTCTGATAGAATTTAGTGAGGAGCGTGTTTTTCGGATTGTTCATAGTATTTGAAGGTGCAACCCGCTATGAGCCCTGTGGGAAACGTTTCTGTTCATAGAATTTGCAGGCGAGATTTCACTGACAGAAAGAGAAGTTCCGATGCCGAACGCCAGAGATGCGAGGGTCATTTTACCTCTTAGGAAAATGCAATCTGATGAAGCCCCTTCTGATTTGAAACAAGTCTTTTTCGTTTTTGCTGAGAACGCTACGGCAGAGCGAAAGGTAGATCCAAGAGTTGTTCAGACACTGTCCGTACCAGACGAGATTTTAAAACATTGTGGCGACAGGGCAGATTCACAGACACCTGGAATTGAAGCTTGACTTCTGACTTGCATAGATATTTTTTCTTTTGATTTAGTTGCCGCTGAAGCGGTTCAAGCACAACCATGAATGATGCATTTGAACAGTAGTTATGTTCATTGTTATATTTTGGTGCACCCCCTGGCTTGTATAGGCAATCTGAACTTCATGCTAGAATGGTAGCGTTGGCGGAGGATTCAAACGTCTCAAACAAAAGCTGGAAGATATGTAAGGCTGACAAATAGTTTTTGCTGGGATTGAAGGGCGCAGAAACGTGGCCTGTTTCAGAAATATGCTCCATAATTTGAGCAATGATGAATGATACGACGACAGGGGAGATAATATAGAAGAAACAGAGATGGTTGCCTCAATCGCGGCGAAGTTGATTAGATCTCAATTACGTGTAATGGAGTTTGATAAGAACACATAGAAAATATTTTGAGTGCTGAAGAGGAGAATAAATTGATCCCGCTATAGCTTCAGATCTTCATAGCAATACTGATACCTTGTGGGGTGAAACAAAACAATATTTTCGGCAGTATAGTCCAATCCGCTGGGCCTATCTCTTTGATAACACCGACATTGTTGGAGGTGGTATAGAAATGGACCACGTGTTTTGTTCAAGGTGGCTTGTAGAAGAATTGGCTAACTTAAGGGTATCGGTAAGCTACGGTGAAGTGAGGCGTTATAAACAATCAATAATCACACTAAATGTGAGGACACGATGTTATCTCAATATTTCCCGGTGTTTGTGTGCCGTGTGTAGCAGACAAAGTCGACCATAATATCGCCGCCATTGATGATCGCGGCACATTCCACGGTATGGAAATGATTGCTCTCCACACTTCAGACAATGACAGATATATTACCTCATGTCCGCGACTCATAACCCGAAAATAGCTTTCAGAGAGTCGACGAGGTCGTGAATGGCTAAGAGCGGTTCTATCCTATAAAACTTTATGTCAGGTCAAAGAGGGTTGACAGCACCAACTTCAAACCTTCTCTTGAAATGATTTACCCAAATATCGTCCTTTGAGTGCGACAACCCGTCTGTGCAAAATCTTTGGAAAATCATCTTGGTATCATTTGGATGTTATCTCGCAGGGCTGAACATATAAGTATGAGAATCAACTTATAAAAAGGGTTAACTCAGAATGTACCAACAAGCCAAGTGAAAATGGAAAAAAAATGTAACAAGTGGAAGTAATAATAGGTCTCTTCATAAAATCACTTCTTAAAAAAATATGATAAGATGTCTTAATAAACCTACCAGCTTAGTAGTGCTGTGATAGAAAAGATATTGAAATTGAAATATTTATTTGTTGTCAAGAAATATCTATTAACATAACCAAGGAATGAATGTTATTAAGGAAACTAAGAGTATGTTTAATTTGGATATTGGTATTTGTGTATTCATTTGGTTGCATTCTTACAACGCATTAGTTCTTTATACTAAGACATTGTATACTTATATAATGAATTATGGACATGATTGGACAGACTCAGCTATTGATGACCTATCGGTTAGTGTCTGGTTGGTGTATGTGAAGCGCCTGGAGATACAGAAGCCATAATTTGTAGCATCAGTCCAAGCAGACGATTCAGATGATGATTTACCTTTGATACTGTACAAGCGGAAATTGAGGATATACCACAGTTAATGATAAACGTGGAAGCAGGCGCAGTACCTAAAAGATCATCATTGAAGGGGTCACAAAATGTTAAACGAAAACTAACCTTCCGATGAACTAAATCCAAAGGCACACAAGGAGCACATTATTCTTTCAATAGAAGAAGACCACAGGGGACTATGTTCTTAAAACTCATTGCATTCAATTGTTACCACATAGTTGAAGTTGAAGCAGTCTGGTGTTTTTTTAAAGCCGCATCACACGAACTTTGTTAAGAAAATAAACAGAAACAATGTTCAAATGTTTCACTTAGTTTTATATGAGATGTTGTTTGTTATTGTTGTTGTGTTTTGGTTATTAGAGGTGTGGTTTGGGACGGTCCGGGCGAGATAACATTTTGTAGAATCATTGCATCTATAAATCTTACGATTCTGACACATTATGAAGCCTTCGCAGTTTCCAAGGATATAATTTAGTGCACGTGATCTCAGGGGTAAAGACCGCTGCACAATGAATGTACCGCGGGCGCTGCATGTGGTGCGATAAAGCCTTTCACTTTTCTTTAACTACCAAAAACAACCAGTGCCGACCCTACCTTTATAACAGCACGCGCGTCGCATCCAACTTGCAACGGGCTTAAGAAATGCGAATACATGTTGGCTGTCTCTGGATTCTCTAAAACATCTATTTTTCCTATATGCACAACAACTTAATCTGTTAACCGTGTTGAGGTATCAGCTGGTTTTGGTTGAGCGAAATGGTGGTAGCGACAAGTTTCAGTTCTCTCAAAATGGATAGCCCCGTCCCTATTAACGATTTGTTTATGTTCATCTGGTGTTTACACCACCCCAACCACTTTACAGAGACGGGAGAAGGTTAAATATCGAATCGCAAAAATAGGTCGTAATGGATTACAACCAATACCGGCCAAGTGGCAAATTAACCCTTTACCCAACGCAGACGATTTCAAAGTTTATTATTTTAAATATTTTTTTTAAAAAAAAATTTTAAAAAAAATCAACAAAACCATATCTTGTAACCCCTCTTCGGAACGAGCTCGTTCCGAAGAGTGGTCACATGATATGTTTTTTATTGAAATATTTCGAAAAATAATATTTTTCAGCTGCTGAATTTGCATATTACGCGGGAGGATCCGGACGATTTATTGGGTAAAGGGTCAAGACAAAATGACATCATCCGCTATGAGATAACCTAATATTCATTTTTGTCCACGCCCAATCTATGACATCTTATGAGCACACCATGGGTTGAAAACACAGCCTATAGCATTCTATGTGGTCATGTTGGTTTCCACGTCGGGATGTCGTGGCCAGCATGTCTCCTTGATTCAAGGTTTACTTTTGTATATGTAAACGCCCGATCGGTGAAATGAGATAGAAAACATATTTTAGCCGCAATAAGCGAGTTGGGGTTGGGGTATGTCATCTGTTTGTAAGGAGAGTGAGATTTCTGTGTTCTGTAAACTCTACACCGACCTGATGAAATCGGCAAATTAGAGGTCCGTGCAACGTTGTATGTGCAGATCAAGCACTTCAGTGCATAGGGCTAGATCATATATTTAAACGCACATACCTAGAAAACAAGTGGCTCAAAAGCGAGAACGGCTTCTCCAATGGATACCGGACAACCCCTCTTAAGTCATTTTTGAAAAGTGGAACCCTCGGAGCGCCGAATCCCCCAGCTTCAAGTATGTAGCTCCCCACGCATTAACCTTAATCACTTATGGTTATATATACGTCATCTGATGAAGAACATATAATGTAAATGTTATCTACATAATCACAGTACATTATTATAAAACATCACCTGTTTTTTTCACGCCCAGTTTTTGTTGATGATGTCATCATCTAAAGTCGTATTGGATTACAATCAACAACGATCGAAAGGACAATTATGACAAAATGAAGTCATGAAATAACGTAAATTTCACAATTTCTCTCTTTAAAGATCTATTTTATGACACATTACTGAAACAAGCTCTTTGGGATGAAAGCGTAGCCTATGTTTTTTTTAAATTTCAAATTCGACACGTGCATTCATAATGGCATGCCAAAAAGTCATACCATGGCAGTATGACGTCACAAAATTACCAGAACCATGTGATCAAATGCTGCTTATTCGGTCGATTTTGAAATTCCAGAGAGGCGCAGGAATTGTTTATTTTCTGCAGTGTAGGTTCCCGTGGTCTGGGGTAGGGGGAGGAGGAGGGGGGGGGGGGCTTAGTGTTGCCACGGTCAATGTGGAGCCGTTACACTGTGATTTTCGATGCCCGGTGACTTCGATTTAACTCCAATCCAAGCACCTCCGCCTGAAAATACCAAGAGGGCTCTCGCAATCTCAGTAGTATGCAAGCTTTAAGTCGTCGGGGACACTTGAACTCAATTGATTATTTTTCTTCCATATTAGTCCACCGAACGGCTTAGAAGTGTAAAAAATGTGGACTACTTCAAAACTCAAATTTTATTTCTTTTACTCCCGAGAAAGGCCGGACATATTCGATCCGGTCCCATGTTGCCTTAATGCAACGTGCTCTGTTTTGATATAGAAGCCGATATCGAAAGCGAGAATGTCTCTGTGGACAATGACAGACACGTCACATTTCCTTTCATACTCTCCGATTTCGCGGCGCATGAAGTCTCCCGATGACTATGATCAACTATTTTACACGCTTTTATACCTTGCTACTGTAACCAGTACGACTTTAAAATGACAATCCTAGAATACCACAAGCATCGAATCGTCTCGACATTTAAAACGACAGGATAATGTTTTCGCACTAAAGTGTTATTGTTGGCGACGTTTTCCATGCGCCCTTTTTTATGTAAACGTAATTGCACAAAAAACCCTTCCTGTCCTTTCAACTTTAGGTGAAAGAGTTTGAGTTCAAGCATTGATAAGTACCATACATTGAACAATATTCCGAACAAACTGTACATCATCAGTAGCCATACCAATTTAACTGTTCATCGCACCTGCGCAATGGCCCCGCTGGGAGCACATTGGCACAGTGGTTATGTAATTGGACTTGGAACCGAAATGCCCACGGTTCTTTCTCCACCAGGAGCAACTGTGTCCTGTCCCTGGGCCAGACACGTAATCCCGATTGTGGCACGGTGGGGCTTTGTACTAAGGCGAACTACAGGTCGATGGCGCACCTGTCTTCAATCAACGATTCAATCAATGCTAAACCTCCTTGTGAGCAATTAGAACGCGGGGAGTCTGCCAGTTGCTTTTCTTTGCTCGGTGGACGTCAAAAGTGTCGTTAAACCCCAATAAATAAATAGCCCTTCTGTTTTTGCGTAAGACAATATCTAAGATAGATAGATAGATAGATAGATAGATAGATAGATAGATAGATAGAGATAGATAGATAGATAGATAGATAGATAGATAGATAGATAGATAGATAGATAGATAGATAGATAGATAGATAGATCTTTATTTTGCAGTATCCTAGCACATTGATTACAAAATAACATTACAACAAACAGGAACATAAGCTAGTATACAGCATGGAAATGACATAGCCAAAAAGGCTGTCTTCCTGAGATTCCCTAAGCAAGGATTGTACTGACTGACATTCAAAAGAAATAAAATCGACTCGTTAATCAGATAAATTATTTCGATCCACAGTCGATAATACAGCACAATCGCCGTGGGTAGGTCGTAATCGAAGAGCGGGAAGTGATGTTCACGCATGCGTTTACCAGTTAATAAAATTCATTAGCAAAATTTAACTGATGTAGCACCGGGTTGCCCTGGGTGCTTCATTAATTACATTTTTTATGATTATTCCTATAATTGGTGTTTGAAATCTAATATCATTGCATCCGTGGAAATATTGCCCACTCCGGGAAAGTGACCAGTCCATGGCGGCTGTACTGTATAGCCAATACAACTGCTGAGTTAATAGTAATGCACTGGCAAAATGCAGTAATTGACTAATGTCACCGAAAACTCGTCACAATTTATTAACGTTAAACTGTGGTTATTCACTCAGTGTACTGACGGTAATTCGCATTGAAAGCAGAATATGGTAGTAGTAGGAGATGGTGTTTTCGACACTCATCAGGTGATTCTGATTTGATGGTTCTCCTGTGACGTCATACCGTTATGCATTATGGGTATCACGTGGTTGTCATAGTAACACGCGTGTGTGGCCATTTTGTGACGTTAATGGTGATGGGTGATGTGAGTGCGCATACTCAGCTCGTGTTGTTAGGGTAATACGTGCTTCCGTCGTCCATTTTGTATGAAGAGGGCCGCCATCTTTGTCTCTATTGTGGCACGTGATTACGCAAAACCTTATAGGACAGGGGTATGTTCCTTTGTATAATAGTATTTTTCTGGAACTTTTCCCCCAGAATCCTTGTTTAATTTATATAATTACCACAAACAACCTCCAAATCACCAAAATCCACCCCAAACTATCGAAACGGACTTAGGGAAGCCCCATGCTGGGCATTTTGCCCCAATAACAGGGGTGTTCGATTCCATTGGAGTATTAAATCTTCGTTTAATTCATAGAATTACCCAATTAGACCCGACGACTTCTCCCTAATCCCCCCAAAACTACTTTATTTACTCCGGATTCTTCAAGAATCTTACTTATAAAAGTATAACGTAGTGCTATAGTACTGAGTGGGTATTAAATTTTTGTCAGGAACAGACGTGTTTTATGAAGGCTCGAATTTTGTTATTCTGGGTCAGAATCCTCGTTGTTTCTCTGCCCTGCTTCCTTAGAGTATTGTTCCGTTCTTCTAGGGTACGACAGGCCCACTTGCTCTCTTCCGTCTGTTTTGTTACAAATTTGGATAAAGTAACTGATCAGATCACTTCTCCAGGATTAAACAACCAATCACATCGATCTATTAACTTTAGCTCCCGTCCATCGTCATCTTGTTACCGTTTACACCCACGATCATTGCCACCGCCGCCACAACTGCTACACTCTTCACTGCTAGAATGAGATGTAATTGTATACAATTTGCGAATATCAGATGTGGCATATGATCACATGCAAAATGTGCCAATATGTGCCTGTGTGCAAGTGCTCACTAAAAATACAGCACATGCGAACATACATGTACGAACATTTGGGAACCAGCAAAGACCATATTTTGGGGACTATTGGGGACCAGGATTTGGGGACCAAGACTTGGGTGATCAGTGTTTGGAGACCAGTGGGGGATGTTAGGGGGACTAGTTAACAAATAACATAAGAATACCTGATGTCCAATTCCTTTTATTTAACTACTCTCAGTTACATTATGCATATTAGCACATAATCCTTCAAGTCGTACAATGTCAATCGCCCTAGAAACACCGAACGAATCACTTTAAAAAGTACAAAAGACTTGTGCACACCACCCAGCTCTCACTCGATCCCTGGCTTTCAAAGAGTAAAGACATGCCTAGTCACTGCTGTAGTTTTTATGGGAAGCAATTTTCTAGAAGCTTCACTCGCAAAAGACATGAATATTGTTATTGTCCAGAGAGGCACGAAAGGAAAGAAGACTTTAAGAACGCAGGGATTGAGAGACTGAAAAGGAACCTAGATATCCTGCGAAATCTTGCCCATGCTGACAGACATGAAACGAGTACTACCATATAGACGGCCAGTAATGAGTTGATTCGATGTATCTGTGATTGGGCCTTTTGGACCATAATGTGCCAAAACAGAGCTTTTCTCATTCCACACAAGTACGAAGTAAGGACAATTGCCAAAATATTACCTGTACGGAAAGCAAGAAGAATTATACAAAACGGGATTTTTAGGAAATTTGCTTAAACCAGTAGTCCGTAGACTATCAACAATCCTTGCAAAAGTTTTATAAAAGGGACGCGCACATGGCAATGTGCTCATTCGTGCCCTGGTCGTCGAAGAGTGGCGACGCAATGCAATACTGCCGTGTTCCTTCCGAACGTGACCCCTCATCAACGGATGATCCCAGTGAGGAGTCAGAAGATTCTGAAAGCGAAGAAGATACAGAATCTGAAAAAAAGAATTAACGGAGGAAGACGATCCACTGACCCGATGGCGTGTATCGTTAGAGATGGTTATGATGATTATCAGGAAGATTTCGAGAAACTCCTTAGTGGTTACGTAAAAGATCGAATGGATAAAGATGAAGCTGCCGAAGAAGCATCTGCATATCTCAGAAGTAGAGTTAGAGAAGCAATCGGCGCAGGTTATCTTAACACACTAGTGTTAATGCAAAATTTTCGGTGAGATCCCATCCATAAAAAATCTAGGAAACATCAAAACACCTAAGAAAGAATGACGACTACGACCTTATTGAATCCCAGAAATATCCTCTAAAAAGAGAAAATGTTTGTTCGATCCCATTTTGGATCAGTATACATTTGAAATGGAGACAGAATCGAATGACGAGTCGGAAGAAGGAGAGTTGGATCACATTAACACGAAGTGATGCTAGATGTCAATAGTATTGAACACATTAGTCATTATCTGGAGAAGAAAGAAGCTTACAGGTTGGTTTGGGAGCGAAAGCTCTGCGGGTTGTTCAGGAACCGATGGCTGCATGTTTCCCCGTGCGCCATGTGTTGTGAGAGCACTGGCCACAAGCACACAAGCACATACGACACCATCGAAGACGCGACAAAAAAGTGAGTGGTCTTGAAGAGTAGAGTATATAAGGGGAGTGTTTTCCAAAACTTATCCACTACACTTTCGACTTGTCATGGGTGAACATCAATGTGAGTTTTGCAGCAAAATATTTAACGACAGGCGCAACTATAATCGACACAGAAATACCATCCACGGAACTGACCCGTCCCATTTAACAGGCAAGACCATTCCAAAAGACAAACAACGCAAAGGTGCAGCCAGGGCAAACCATACAGAAAGAAACTTTTGGAACTGTCAAACAAATCCAAAATGTTACCGAGCAGGTCATACGGGGGTTGGTTCAAACAGCCTAACAAAGTTAATGACACAAGAGAAAAGAACATAGCTTTAGAGGAACCTAGGATATTGGAACGTTTACAACGCGTAAAGCACTTCGAAATCTATAGAACACCAAATGTCAAAGCTACATCAGTCATCGATCAAGAGATGAGAGACATTCTCGAACATGAGCATCTCACGGTGGAAGACAAAATGAGGCGATACAATGAACTCTCACAACGATACTTAGTATTTCATAAAAAGGCCCAGACTCCCGAACCAGTTAAAATCGAAATCAAAAGGGAGAGTAAAGGTACTAAATCGTATGAAAGCAGATCCAAATCTATCCTGGAATGACAAGGGAGAGTTGATTTATAAAGATGAGATAATTAAGAGTTCCTACATCACCGATCTCTTGAGAAAACGAAAATCGTTTCAACTTAAGGGGTGGCAGTTTATGGCTCATGCACTTAAAGAAGGTAATTATCCTCTGGAGCTGGTGGGACATACAGAGAGATGGGATTTCATGCACGGTGTAAGTAAACCACGCTCTGAAGTCACTGAAGGGAAGAATCCAACTAATATTCAGTGGTCAACCCACTATAAATGACTGTATAAACGTGTTTCTCGCGGTGTGAAGTACGGCAAATGAATAAGGTGTCGTTCCAATGGAAAGATAAACAAGTAACGATAGGTACGGTTCGTGTGACAAAACATATATAAGAGAGACGATAGGGAAAGAAAAAAAAATACTTGTGTTCCAGCCATCGAAGAATGAAGATGGCTGACAAATAGTGTGCACCCGTATTCAGATATAACAATGACATTCAAATACAAGTTTTCATGAATTCTGCTGGAATAAAATTCACATCTAAGGAGGGTAGTACTGTTGCATAAAACAATGGAACAGGCTAAACAGAAAACGCTTGAAGCAGATGAAGCTGTTGTTACAACAAAGAGATTGAGACGTGATCAACCAGTCAGTAACGAAAACCCAGCTAAGCAGGCTGATCAGTCAACGAACCAAATCACAGAGCCCACCAAACCCTGCGAAGGACATGCTGCACTAGAGAACAAAGGTTTAAGTACCGGACAGCTTCCAGACAAAACAAAGAGTGCTACTTTAACTCAAACATTGGACCAAACGAAGACTGAAATTCTGAATGTAGATCAATTGGATAGTGGAACTCACGAGATGGGCCATGTCGCCACCAATGAAGTCGAGCTGCCGGTGTCAAAGGCCAAGCAGCCTGCTATTAAAAATCGAACAAATAAAACTGGAGGGCACACACCGAAAAGAACCTCATTCGTCAGACAAAGAAAACAGCAAAGTTAAATACGTTTCAAACCCACCTAATACCAAGACACCGCCAATCAGCAGATGGTTATCCACCATTTCGGGAAGAAAGGATCGAAGATCAACGAACTACGCACCATTCAAAGATGACTTTGGCGATAACGATTTCCTGGACGATTGACCTTGTACAACTTGAAGCGTTATGTGCTAACATGCATAATGTAACTGAGAGTAATGAGATAAAAGGAATTGGATGTCGTGTATTCTTATGTTATTTGTTAACAAATCCCCCCAACATCCACCACTAGTCCCCAAACACTGGTCCCCCAATTGGGTAATTCTATGAATTAACCGAAGATTTAATCCGTTCCAGAAAAATATTTCAGTTCATTCGAACACCCCTGTTATTGGTGCAAAAAACCCTAAAATGGGGCTTAACCAATCAGTTTCTGTAGTTTGGGGTGGATTTTGGTAATTTGGAGGGATTATCGGGTTGTTTGTGGTAATTCTATGAATTAAACGAGGACTCTGGGGGAATCCGTTCCAGAAAAAAATATTCTTATATACAAAGGAACATACCCCTACATAAGAAGGTGTTGGATAACATAGCATTCACGTGCCACCATAGAAACAAAGATTGTGGCCCCTTTATACAAAATGGATGACGAAAACACGTAGTACACTAACAACACGACGAGCAAAGCATTCGCACTCACATCACCCATCACCGTGGCAATGACGTCACAACATGTTCGCACACGCGGGTTACCATGACAACCACGTGGTACCCATAATAAATAGCGGTATGACGTAACAGGAGAACCAGCAAATGAGAACCACCTGGTGAGGGTCGAAGACACCATATCCTATTACTCGTGACATCATTATATCCGATTAAAGTCCAGTTCTGTCATTATAATAGTGGAAACAAAAATGTCGGCCGGAAAATGACTGAGTTGCGATCTGGTCAGAATTATCGATCAGTTTTCTTGCTTAAAACAACATTATATAACACCTGTCGAAACAGAATTCCTCCCAAAAACACTTTCACATAACACCCGTAGAAACCGAATTCCTTTATTTAAAATATAACCCGTCGAAACAAAAAATCGAAAACAATTTCTTCGTTTGTCTTTTTCCGTAAAGCAGTTTTAATTTTGCACCATTGTATTTACGAAATCTCAATCTACTGATGTGAACTGTCGCGACCAGACTGCGACATGAATGCGTTTATTGTAATTGTGTTTATTGTAACTATTTTTAACAAGAAAGCAGGGTGTAGGGTGACCCCCCCCCCCCCCCCCCCCACACTCACACACACACACACAAAACAATTCCCGGGCGGGTTTCGTCGGGCAGAGGTTGGGCAAGAAATGGACAGCACGACGCGCGCGTGTGAATAGGGTGATCGACATGGCAAGAGTGCCACAGGCTTTAGGTTTTTATCCTTCCAATTTCGATTAACCCATTCACACGTGCGTGTCGTTTTGCGTATATTAGACGCCATTGCGTCTATAAAAAAAAAAAATAATGATTAGAAGGACACTCAGCAAATCGTTTGACAACTATTAACAAGAAGAACCAAATTTGCGAGACGAACCCCTGTTACTATTTCGTCCCCTGAGTCCCAATGTGTTGTACGTGCCTACTGCCACACATAGAACACATTGGAACTCGGGGGACGATTTTTACCTATCGCTGGAGATTCAGATTGTAATTGCGATGCACGGTTTGTAGAAAATTACCGTGAAATTTCGCTTCTATTTGAAAAGCGAAAAAAAAAACACAATAAATAAATAGCCTTGCTATTAGTTTCGTAATCATTGGTTAGGATGTAAAGAATAACTAATGATTTTTATGACCATGACCTGTTGAAAGCACCCACATAGTCGGTAACCTCTACCCAGCTGGTTTGTAACTGACAGCACCCTCATAAAACGCTAATAAAGTCCCTGCTATGTAAGTATTTTATCAATGGAATGTGTATTTGTGGCATATACAAGATAAAAGCAGTTAGGTATGTTCCAAATAGTTTGGGGATATGACCGAGCTGTAGAGCACCTACGTTCTACAGGCCAATTTTCTTAGTTACGGCCCTGCATGTAAGTCTTCAAAACAGTTTTGAACACAGCCAATAGATAGATAGATAGTTAGATAAATTTTATTTGGCAATACACAAAGTTAAACAGTAATACAAAAGTGATTTTGTTCACATAATACAAATATATTAAGTGCATTGTAAGGCAATGGCATAGCCGGTATGGCTGTCTTCCTGCCGAAGCCAGGAATATCAGAAAATATTTTGAGTAGGGTTAAACAGGCAGACGTAGACCGACGTGTATTTTAGTCATATCTTCGGGTAGAATCAACTTGAGATGTTTAGAATATTGGCCTTGGTATAAGTTTTATATACACGATAACTGTGTTAGGAAGAACGACATGTGGTTGATACTCTGTACATAGTAACCATAATCATGATTTCCTTTACGCACATCCGTGTCAACAGATTTTCGTACTTCTCGTGTTTTTTGTGTTGCTACAGATGGGGATTTCATAGAACAGCCGTTTAATAAATTATGCAATACCAAGTTAGTATGTCACCCTTGCTTTCGTGTCAAAAATATACACACGGTTTGGAGTACTGAGTTGGTCAAAATCCCTTGCTTGCTGGACAAAAATAGTCAAATACTCTATATAAAATATGCTTGGGTAAAATTTAACCCTATCAGCTGTGTTGAATGAAAATAAAACCAAGGGTTCTTCATTTTCATTCAACTGAGTTGATTTGGGTTGATTCTTCACCCAACTGATTTTATCGTGCTGATTCGAAAGGGCAATAAATACTGGACTAAGTATATCGGTAGAAATCTACATGCAGGGAGAGTGTAACTAATAACCAATGATTTTTATGATAATGACCTGTTGAAAGCACCCAGATAGTCGGACACCTCTACTCAGCTGGTGTGTAACTGATAACACCCTCATAAAACGCTAATAAATTCCCCGTCATGTAAGTATTTTATCAATGGAACGTGTATTTGTAGCGTATTAGTCGTTGATAAAATCAGTTAGGTATGTTCCAAATAGTTGGGGATATGACCGAGCCGTAGGGCACCTACACCCTTCAGCCCAATTGTGTTAGTTACGACCCTGAATGTTAGTCTTCAAAACAGTTTTAAACATAGCCATCTG
This sequence comes from Pictodentalium vernedei, assembly GCA_031216915.1. Taxonomy (NCBI): domain Eukaryota; kingdom Metazoa; phylum Mollusca; class Scaphopoda; order Dentaliida; family Dentaliidae; genus Pictodentalium; species Pictodentalium vernedei. The sequence goes on from CM062290.1 coordinate 407,583,876, forward strand.
AAGAATATGGTATTTCCCGCCCTGTGCATAACGGGAATTGTGAGATTGGTACATAATTATTAATACACGGCGAGATAAAACCTGTGTAATTTATAACGTGAATTTTGCTAGTTGTTTCCTGCACCAAAAATAATCAAAATCCGAATCATGCACTAGAGAAAAACGATAGATTATTGACAAAATTGCGAAATATAGAAATCGTATCCTCCACTGTGAAGATACAGAAATTTTCACTTTCACATTACCAATCAAAATGGCGACTTTCAAAGCATCATTTCAAGATAAATACGAGACAAATTATAACTGAAAATGATCAATTTGTTCTAAAAACGTATAATGAAAAGAAAGTCTAGTGTTTTTGAGTGGATACCGATCATTTCCAATAATAATACAATACGTATTCACCTTGAATTGATGCATGAAACCCGCCAGTCCAAACATGGCCTGAAAGTCCCTAACATAAGTTTTTGGTTTGGTACGACCTTTGAAAGGACGTACCAAACCAAAAAGTTATATTACGGTCTTTCAGGCCATGTTTGGACTAGAAACCCGTCAGCTGAATCAGATTGCAAGACTCTATCCGTTCCGAGTATCAATCAAATCGCTTCCGCGTTTCAATGATTCAATACGCTGTTTACTTTCATGCATCAAATCAAGGCTGAAATGAGTGTAATTATCAGATTCTTATAATGAGCGCATAATAAAGAGAAAATATTGTATTTTTGACCGAGACAAATGGTTATTTTCGCTCGCGTAAGCGCTCGCGAAAAATAAACATTTGTCTCGGTCATTCCTGAGATAATTTCAATATCCACTCAAAAACATTAGATTTTCTCTATATATAATTACATTGTTAATGTAGTTATACGTTTTGGGTCCAAATACTCAATTCCCATTGGTCAGCTGGATGAAAACGTCATGACCAAATGTAATTCATTTTCCAATGAATACATTTGGTCGAACTTTGACCCGCATTTACGGTTGAGCTCAGTTGACAGAATGTAATTCGGGCGGTGTTTGGGCGGGTTTATAACTTTTAGCGCCTCTCACAGTGATCAGTGATTATAGTTTACTGATATGTTAAATAAATTGTTTTGAACATTCCAAGTTTCGTTGCGAAAGACGGCAATTTCACAAATTTGGGTCAATGCCGAAAACCGGCGCTCAACTCAGAGTTGTGCGCTTTGTCTTTTGTGTGAGGATGGTGTTTCGCCTCGTTCGTTCGTACATGTTTTATTTCGTCTTTCTGCTTTGTTGTTCGGTAAAAAGTAGTTTAAACAGTTACGGAATGTAATTATAAGAATTGAATACAATTTTTATAATCTTTATTGTAGTATGAACGTGTGGGAATGGGTACAAATTGTATGAATCCCTTCGGGATTCGTACAATTTGTACCCATTCCCACACGTTCATACTCCAATAACGATTATAAAAATTGCATTCAATTCTTAAATTAATGTTATATAAATTGTGTATTGTTTGTTCTCCACGTCAAAAATAATCGGAAGTCGAATCGTCGTTTCCAAATTCTTGCTTAAAAAGTGTAATCACTATTTATTACACAACTAAAATAAGGTTCATAACAAATGGCCTTGCATTAAATGAGTGTTGGTGATTTAGATGATCTTTATTGTTTGTCTACACAAAAACAGTTTTAAAATCAAACAGTACTTTCTAATTTGCATAATATAAGCAAGAGAGGAAAACTCGTGTACTATGTTATGTAAATTGCACTAGCTGTTTTCCGTACCACAAATTATCAAAATCCGAATACCTATAAACAACTTCGTGTGTAGAAAATTAAAATAATTAGTTCTAAAACAAAATGGTCGACTGTGGCCCTTTTGAATGGATGCGAAAACCAAAAATCTCATTTCCTCTCTCGCTCATCGTTGTGCGCCACTGCTCTAATTTTCAAAACGATTGACTTTGAATTAATTGAGTTTTGGTTATTTTCGTTTCCTGTCTTGACGTCTGTCCATCCATTTTCCCGTACGTTTTGACTCGATCTCCCTTTGTCAGTCACTCTCCCAAATGTTAGGCATAATATATGAATCTCTCGATTTGCAGAAATCGAAAAGTCTAGTTAGTTTTCTGTTTATTAATTTACGTTTTAGTTGAAGCGTACCGTAGATATAGATATGGAGGATGTAGTGGTTCCTGGTTGTTGTGAAGAACGACATGTGGTTGATACTCTGTACAAGTAATATCAGCTATAGTGGTTTGACTAACATCTGCTTGGGAAGTTGTTCAAGTTGTGAAACTTGAAGATTACACTGTCATGGTTCTTGAAGAGTACTCTGCTTTCAGATATATGCAACTGTTATTGATAGCTTCGTTGAACCTGTCTTGGAAAAGGACAACATATCTGCAATGCGATTTTAATTTCACATTCAGAACGCAAACACTTTCCCAACAACACAATTCACATATATCAACTGCGACCAATATCCGCGCAGCTCTAGAGCTACGAAGTGCGTTATCGTCAGTCAATTCGTGATCGAACCTCAACCTCTATTCAGACGTCCACTGGTAATCTCTGTGGGTGCATCATACCTTCAATTCTACATCCGTCCGACCCATGGACAGCCAAAAGGGTACTCATTTTGATTTGTTTTTTTTTCTTTCGTTTATTTGTCCGTCCACTTGCCAGTTCGTAATCAAACATCTGGTCACGATCAAAGCGTTCACCTCGATCGTAGATTCTCGTGCACATGTACTTGCACATGCTATAGTCTGAAAATTGTATTTGCTGCAAACTGATACTGCAATCTGCTTTCAGTCCACTAATTAATGCACACGAAACTGTGCATGTTGTTTGATAATATTTGGGGGCTGCTGGCTTCGAGATTTATTGAACAGCATGCTTATGAGAATGTGTTACACCGTATAATGAAAGTAATACAATCAATGCTTTCTACCTGTTGTTCTACCTGCTGTTAAATGGATGTGTATTGTGTAGCTTTGTACTTTTTTCCCCAATTATAATCCTCATTAACAACTGGTTAACAAACGTACCGAACGCTCGGTGTGTCAGCCTGTCTGACAAATCATTTCATATAGTAATTATGTATACATCTCAATGTGCATGCAGGGTTTGTTAACATATACGCAAAACTAGATGTGGAATTTCTGAATCATCACACTCTGCATTGTACTATTCTTCAAACTGAGCTGACATAGATAAGTTTAACTTGGAGAGTGGAATGAAGAAATTCGCACCTCCATCTCCTCCATCCCCAATTTAACTTTTAATTTTTTGCACCAGATTTTAAATTCACTGAGCTGTAGTAGGTATGAGAGCGTTTTGTGTCCCTAACTTGTCATATTCGTGTAGTTGTCTCTTAGGTAAACTCCCCATAAGGGAATTGAAATTAAAATTAATTGTTATAAACTACAATCGCCGTGGACTGGCCGTAATCTAGGTATCGGCAGTGATATTCATGCATGCGTTTACCTAGTAATACAAAATCAGCAGCAGTAAAAATTTAATTAATGAAGCACCGGGTTTTATCCAGCGCTTCATTGATTATTATTTTGATGATTATCCCTATAATTGGTGTTTGCAATATAATATTATTTCGTCGGTGGAAATACTGCCCAACGCGTTGAAACTGACCAGTGCACGATGACTTACTGTAGTGTTTTTGGCTACACTATTCGTTCAATGTACCTGATTAGAAAGAAAAAAAAATAAACAGTGCAGTCCTTAATCGCATTTATGTCGTGTGCTCTGTTCAGTTTAATTTGTTGCCCAAAGAGCACTTTCGTCTATTTCCATATTAAAACATATATTTGTATTTATTTTGTGTTCTCCAGCGGTTGAACATACATGTATGCAGCTTGACTAATAACACTAGTTGTGCGAACCATACTATTCATTTATTACACGCTTGTTCTGTGAAATCCTCATCTACAGCAACACTAAACCATGCAGAAAATGAAAATCGTTAACGGACTACTGTTAAATAGAAGCGAAATTTCACTGTAATTTTCTGCAAATCGTGCAATGCAATTACCATTTGAATCGCTAGCGATACCTGAAAATCGTCCCATGAGTTCAAATGTGTTCTATGTGCCAATAGTACGAAATAATAACACTGGTTTTCCTCGCAAATTTGGTGTTCGATAAAATGTGTTCCTTTTGTTAATAGTTGTCAAATGAATTGCTGAGTGTCCTAATATTTTGTTTACACGTGAATGCGTGTAATAAACACGGAACGACACGCGTGTATGAATGGGTTAATCGATATGGCACTTATGCCATATCGATTAACCCATTCACACACGCGTGTCTTTCTGGGTATGTATATAATTCACCAAATACTCATGGCGTCACGTTCTGCATTATCCACATTCGTCCGCGTACATATGTGTCGTGTTTGGTATATATTTACATTCACTCAAAACTTTAAGAGATTGATCCCGTGGTTATGGTTCAAAGCTATACCCTGTATACAAAGCGGCGGCGTTATTCGATATTTGCCTCTTTAACAATGCTAACTACAGCTAAAACTAAAAGTCCTGTGAAGAACAATGGACTTATTTCCACGTAAAATAGCGTAGGAATTGCGCGAAATGTCCCTATCGAATGGCATTCAAAGTACGACAGATTCTCCAGGTTATCAAGAGAAAGCACAAGCAGTGTTTCACCCAACGAACCTCTTGGATAAAACCAGAGGTCCATTGACTGAAACATTACTTGTGCATAGGACATAAACCTTATGTACAAAATTTGATAGCGCAGATTGGCGAACTATTTGCGAGCAATTCATGACAGGAATTCTATTTTTAACTGTAGTTTGATCATTGACATCACAATAAGAGAACACGAATATAAACATTATGCACAGCGAAACGTATATCCTCTGAATATACTTTTCCCGCGACCGTTCGTTTCAGATTATAATCAATAATTTCTTGTTTCCATGTGCACACTGGTGATAGAGCAGACCTAGTCTTAGTTCGTTTCCAATTTAAGTCATCATTCTGTATCTCGAAATTCCAAAAAATGGGAAGTAGAATTTTACATATCGGTTCCATGGTTTGACCGCATGCGTTGTTCGGTTGTCATATGACGTTAATGGCCAAGGGTTTTGACATAACCTTTAAAATGGGTGGCTGGTTCAGCCGCCAAACATAATTATTATATGACAGCTAGAAATAGCTTCTCAATACCACTGTGCTTCCATCCATAAAGTATGTCTCAGTGAAAACGAGAGTCTCGAATTTTCCAAATCCATACGTGTCGCAAACTAGGCTCATGCGACGTCGTTGTCATGCGAAGATTTTAAACACCTTTAGAAACGCGAAGTGAAAACGCCAGTGCCTTTACGATGAACACTACTGGCAACATTCCATATTGTTTTGCTTCGTTAAAATTTCAGTGGTTTTCGTTCTATTTTTAATATTTATTAAACATATTATTACAACATTCAATCAGTGTGTGGGTTCCTATTCCGTCTCCCTGACGAAACCCGATCAGCAAGATCAAACACGACGTCTGTGACGTCTCATGTGGTCCACAAGCATTCTCTTGACCATAACCACGTCCTGTAATGTGTATCAGATTCGATATGGTGTTTACTGTACGGGACATTTTCTTTCTTTCTCCCTTATGTATGTCTTTCTTCGAAGATTTTACGAGAGTGGAATTTTCGAGAACCCTCTTACAGATTTCGTTAAAACTTCGTAACATCATAGACGGCTATACTTTGTCTTCATAATAAGCTTTTCACTTCCTGTGTTAAAATTCTTCTGCCAGAAGCCCGCTCATAAAAGCCCAAATTTTTATTGGCCAATATCTCCCAGTCCAAATCGGCGGATGACCTGAAATGTCCACAGATTTGCCACAATTACATGTTTCCATAAACATCTGGACACAAATGTTCATCAAAATTATTATATGTTACATCACCGTGGTCATGGTGGAATGACATATATATAATGGTGCTAGGCTACCCCCTTTAGGATCAGTTTGAGGGTCATAGACATGAGTTGGGGACAAATTTGTTTGAACTCAATGATCCGAATACGGTATGCTTTAAACTGTTTTGGAGAAGTGCCAAAACTTTAGTTAAGAGACAAATATTTATTAGACTTAAGTACGCAAAATTACGTACCAAACCTGACAGAGCGTTGATACTTACATTCGTGATTTCACGTAATCGCTACTTTTCCTTTCCAAACTGTCGTCTGTTCAGTATTTTCTATGTTTATCAACTTTATCTTTATCAAATGTTCTTCTTTCTATAATTTTTATTTAATATACATAAACATATAAAATAATTCTGGAGGAATTCAAAGGAATTGCGAGAAAAGTAATGGTACGGTTAAAATTAAAAGTCCTGTCATGAAAGGCGTGCAAATAGCACATCAATCTGCGCATAAATCTGCGCGTTATAACCATAGTAAGGCTATCATATATCCTGCGCACAAGCAATTTTTCAGCCAATGGACCTCCGGGTAACCCGGAGGTCCATTGGCAGAAACATTGCTTGTGCTTGCTATGTATAACCACAAGAATGTGCCGTGCTTTGGATGCCATTCGATATGGAGATTGCGCGCAATTCCTATGCGCAATTACGCCTAGATAAGCGCACAGTTCTTGACAGGACTTCTAATTTTAACTGTACTTACAGCCGAGCAGAAATGAAAAATGAAAAAAAGCGTACACATTCAGTGAAACAGCGAGTTATTGAGAAATTTTTAATTTCAAACCTGAGTTTCCTTGACGATTGTGTTAACAATTCAGACTCTGATAGTGATGATTCGGAAAATATACCACTGAGGCGGGTGGCTGGGAGAACAAGTGACGATAGACTGGGTGGGGAGGATCAATATACAGTGTCTTCCGACGACGATATTCACAGTACTGATAAACCCTTATGTCAATACAATAACACGGAAGTAAACTCCGATTCCGATGATGAAAATAAACCGCTGAGATTGTGTATCGAACGGAGGAATGAGAACGCCCACAGTGCCAGTAACGAACCTGTTGTTTGTTTTGATGAAATAAATAACGCAAATACACAAAAAACTGACTTAGGTGGATGTTAGCGGTCAATTGAAATAAACTACTAAAATGGCATTGATTTTAGCAAATCAAAGGTTGGTATTTTAAATGAAACTCAACTTTCTGAAATGCAGCCTGTAGAACATTTCCATTTGTTTTTTACAGACAAACTTCTATGTGAAATTGTTGAAAAAACCAACATTTATGCCACGCAATGTCGCACAGAGAGTGAACAATGTAAAATGCCATGGAAAGATATATCCCTTGTTGAATTGAAAGTTTGCCTGAGTCTAGTGCTTTCCAATGGACTTGTTCATTGGAAAGCACTGAATATTGGTCTACCCACTGGCATAGCCGCACACCAGGGTTCAACGAAACTATGACATGTCAGAGATTCTTGCAAATTCTACGCTATATTCATTATGAGGAGAACAGTTGTGAAACAATTGATCAAAACAATAAACTTTGGAAAATTTACCCAGTAATAACATATCTCAGTGAAAGGTTATTCACCTCGGCGTGAACTCCGTGTAGATGAGACTATGCTAAAATTCAAAGGGAGACTAAAACAATATATAAAAAATAAGCCAACAAAGTGGGACTAAAATTAAATACACTGGCAGAGCCCAAAACTGGATATGTTCTGAATGTATTGCCCTACGCCGGTAGACAGAAAGTAACAGATGTTTCAAAAACTTTACAAATTGTTCTAGATCTCATAAAACCCTTCTCCGCAAAGAGTTACAGATCGTATACAGATAATTATTATACAAACCCCGAGATCGTTCATGCAAGAACTTGTCAGCAACAAAGTGTTATTATGTGGGATTGTTCGCGGAAACTGAAAAGGGTTATCAATTGAAGTTGTGGATAAGAAGTCATAACTTGTATATAAGTTAGATAAAGGACAATTTAAAAAAAAAACTGTCTGAAGGAATGCTAGCAATTACATGGAAAGATAAGCGCCTTGTAAATATACTTTACTAACAAACATATCAGATCAAACAGGAGATAGCAAAATTGTCAGAGATGAAAAACAAAATGGTAAATTATCTGAGGTGGAAATTACTAAAGCAGTTGCTATAACTAACTACAATTCATGTATGGGAGGAGTTGATTTATCTGATCAGAGAGTTAAGTCTTACCAAAGACATATGAAATCACTCACATGGTACTTACACGCATTTTTTTCAGTCATCGGCTGATCCTGTCCACTGTTCAGGCCTTCCTGTCATATAAAGAGTGGAACTCAAAAACAAAACGAATCGACAAATACAATTCATGACCAGATAATTGATGGTCTAAATTCGTTTAGAGGAAAATCTGGGGTACCTTGATGTATAAATACATCAGTTTCTAAGGAGAGCAGATTTAACCGCGAGTTCATTCATGTACCTGTGCGGCATAAGACACAGTCAAAATGTTATGTACACATGAAACGGAGATATACTTGTTATGATTGTCCGGCATGTGGAAAGCCAATGTGCCCTGTGCCTTGTTTTTATCGTTACCATTACTTGAACAATTAAGTTTATGATGATCACGAAAAAAAGAGGGAGAAGCCAGTTCGAAAGAAAAAAAAGATCTAAGACATTTGATATTTCTTTGGGAAACTTATTACTCTAATTTGATAATTTCCATCAATTCTGGTATTTTTATTTCGAATTATGACTTATGGCATAATGTTGGATCAACCTTGTTTAATCAAAAAGGGTCATAAGTAAAAATATGGAAAAAAATACAAATAGTTCATTTCTTTTATTTCAGATGTTTTGATGTGCATTATCGAAAATACATGCAAGGAGTTCATAGCAAAATATTTAGTAACATGTATGTGGATAGTACATTATCACTAAATAACCCATGGAGTTGAATTATCACCCAAAGTACATGTACATGTTTACATAAGAATCACAAGTAATGATTCAGCCAGCGGTCTTCCAGGTTCAACCAGGAAATCCACTGGCCAAAGCTTTGCATGTGCGTCTTGTGGTTTGCAACAAATCAGCAATTCCTGCTTGTTTGGAATCAACACTCCATGGGTGATATTGTGATAATACACTCCTGAAGTACTGCACATGTACAGTATGTGCAGAGTGTATTATCACTAAATCATCTGCAAAGTGTTGATTCCACCCAAGCAATTATTTCAAATGTGTTGTAAAGCATAACAAGCATAAGCCAAGTTCCAGATAAAAGACCTCCGGGTTATGCGGTTTATACCCGGACGTCCATTGGCAGAAGCGCTGCTTTTGTTTTTGTACACATGTCCAGAATATAAAAGTGATACTTTAGGAGATAACTCCACTCCCCGTGTGATTTAGTTGCAGTTCACTTTCCATGTACTGTACGTGCATTTCAAAAAGTAAATGTACAGTACATGTATCATCACAATATCATGAGAAAAAAAAAATCCTCTAGGAATTTTCCAGTGACTTTTTTCAGCGGTTCTTCAATCACAATGACAGTGATGCTACATGTACAGTATGTGGAGAGTGTATTATCACTAAATCACCCGCAGAGTGGAGATTCCACCCAAGCAATAATTGCAAATTTGTTGCAAAGCATAACCGGTACAAGCAAAGTTTCAGCCAATGGACCACCGGGTTAAACCCGCAGGTCCATTGGCTGAAACATTGCTTGTGTTTTTTGTCGATATGTACAAAATTTGAAAGTTATACCTTGAGTGATAACTCCACTCCGCGGGTGATTTAGTTACAATCCACTCTCCACGTACTGTATACCTAATGTTTTATCTAGCTCATAGTCATTGGTATCAGTCCTAACTTACATGTCCTATTATTACCAATTTGAGGGGGTGGGCGTCCCGTAGAGTGGTATTATATAATTCTGATATCACCCCCTCAAAACTTCACTGGTATATTGACAATGTTTTACCGGGCGTTGAAACTACGTTGTGCAATGGAGTGGCTTACTGTTGTCAAGATTTTGAAGTGGCAAGCAGTTATTGATAACAACACCTTGCTACTTCATTGCGTCAACCTCCATTTATTTCCCATATAATTTAAATGCAATATACCCATTATACGGAAATGGTAATAATTGAAATAACATTATTTTAGTTTATTTTTATTTATTTACTGGGGTTTAACAAAACTTTCAATAGCCAAGGTTGCCTTACATGTATGTTCGACAGTTTTACGTGTGAAGGAAACTAGAATACTCTGAGAGAACCACCGGGTCGCGGCGATAAACTTTAGAGGGTGTGACGGTTCATTTGCGAATAATTAACAACCCCTGGGCCAATAGCTGCCCCGTGCAGTTAATCATCCCTGGGGCTGCTAATAAACTGTAATGCCCTCTAAAATAATGTTACTGTTGTACCGAAAATAATTTCAAAATAAACTAAAACGCTGTCGTGCTCAGCAAAACATGCGATAGGTCGGGCCACAGTCACTAATGGATTTTGTTTTTCATTAGGATCTGGTTGCCCAATACTAGTACATGTACAGTACAGTTGCCGTGGACTGGTCGTAATCTACATGTGGGCAGTGATGTCCACGCATGCGTTTACCAGGTAATAAAACGCATCATGCGCAAAATTTTAATTAACGAAGCACCGTGTTGTACTCGTGTTCCTATAATTAGTGTTTGGAATCTAATATTATTGTGTCTGTGGAAATACTGCCCACCCAGGGAAAGTGACCAGTCCACAACGGCCGTACTGTATGTCCTTTGACTAGTCAATGGTAATAATATGGGTCTGTCGGGCGGGTACACACTAAAAAATGAAGTGTTAAAACTGACACTTTCAAGGTGTTAAACCTATTCTAACTCTTAGGGTTTGATTTCAACACTCAAAGTGCAATGCTTTAAGCACTTAGACATTACAATCGTCAGACATCTGAAACTTGAATGGATGGCACTTCCCATGTGTCTGTCATTCGTGGTTCTTCCAGAATCGTCCATAATTTGATTTGCGCTTGGTGGGTACATAATTAAAAGGACACAACGCAGATGACGCGGATCAGGCTCAAGAGTTCGAGTCTGATCCGCGTCATCTGCATTGTTTCCTTTTAAGTGTCGCGACATTACACTTGTCAAGTGGTATTATTGTAAAACCTGCCAAGTTCTGGGATATCTACACTTGAACAAAGTGCTAGTTCAGCACTTAGTAAGTGTTAAATACAGCACTTCAAGTGCAGTTTTGAACACTTTAGTTTTTAGAGTGTACAGGTATTACGGTTCTCTTAGTGGCTTGCCAGAAATGATCAGCGGCTCTCTTGATTTATTAGCGGGTTTCGACTTTCCGGGCCACTCGTAAAATCTCGTGCTGTAAATCATTTTTGCTTGACCGCTGATGAACTTTAACCCTTTACCCAACGTAACGGCCAAAACCGGCCAGCGCTATTCTCAAAAATCGCCAATTAATTTTCAAAATATTTTCATTTTTTGTCTCAAAGACATAGGTTATGACCCCTCGTTGGAACGAGCTCGTCGAGCTCGTTCCAACGAGGGGTCATAACCTATGTTTTTGAGACAAAAAATGAAAAAAATTAATTATTCAAGAATTTTTTTTGCAAGTGTCGTCTGCTTTTCATGTTAGGTAAAGGGTTAAAGCCCTTTAGTTTGAACAATATTTACCTAGCAAAACATTTATATTTTACACACAACAGTGAATGTCAAAAACAAAAACAAAATGACTGTACATAATGGAAATTAGCAGCAAAGTATGTATTATTATCAAGATAAATGAACGAAACGATAAATATATAGTCAGGATTTGTCAGGAAGCGAATAGCTTATTTTGAGCCGTCTCTCTTGGTAAACAGAATACATGAGCAATTGAAAAATTTTGTCATACGCTGCATCTGATATTCTTTAAATCTTAGTATATAGACGAGAACAAAACTGAAGATGGAACAGGAGAGAGAGAGAGAGAGAGAGAGTGAGAGAGAGAGAGAGAGAGAGGAATGAGATAGAGAACCTGAAGGGAAATAATACTTGAACACAAAAACTTTCCATTGGAAGAAATACAACCTGTTCGAGCGCAGTCTGTATGTCTATTGTTTGTTAACTGGATTAATTCACTCATTAGATTCATCATAACACACATACCCGGCACAACGTCAAGTTAGCACCACCAGTCACAGACCACATTGACGTAGCATTACGACCACAATAATTGTGACTGGTGAGGGCACCCAAACGCTGTGTCAAGGAAGTGTGCCAGGCGGGATTTAACTTCGGATTTTTTTCTATATATAAGTGTAATCACAGAATTAGAGACATGTTAAAGAAGAATAGTACCGACCGCATCTGTTGTCGGGTTGGATACTACTCACGAAGGGAAGTCGATATTGTTTTCTAAAGCTGTTTATAAGTATTTCTTTTTATTAGTTTTATTTCAGGAAAGTGGAATTTTATATTTAGTTTGTATGTGAGTTAGGGGAGGATTATAGGATGAAATAAGAAAGTTCAGGTAATAGGTTTTCTCGAGTTTGAATTTGTTTACGTTGGTTGACTTTTTTCGCGTGTTTTGGTTTTGCCGATTTCCGTCATTACAGGACGTAAAGAGTGGATTGTAACTAAATCACCCGTGTAGTGGAGCTATCACCCAAGCTATAACTTTCAAATTTTGTACATACCGACAAAAAACACAAGCAATGTTTCAGCCAATGAACCTCCGGATCAGGATCGGGGAAGAGGGTATTGGGGGATAAAATTCTACGGTTAGCGGAGCCTTGTTGGAGAGGAGTGGGGTGGGAGGCCCTGATCAGAATCTTCGACCTGGTTCGGACACTCCGGCGGGTTTCCCTTGCTCCATCGCTTATCGTTTACCTTTCCCAGTGCTTGACTAGTCCTGATGCGATTTCATCTTGATCGACTGTAACTCTGCCATCTAATTTAATACTCTGTTGCTTACTTCCTTTGTTACGTTTATTCGCCCATTTCCAAAATACGTTCGAACTCGACCACTTCTCCCCTGTCATTCTTATCGTCATAATAAGACTGCCATTTCTCACTCTCTAATTATCGTCTTTAATTTGCTTTACTTTATTTCGTGCTTGTTGGTATTCTTCCTTTGCTACTATGGCCTCATTTCTTTCCGCCCACTTGAGTTTTCTACTTCTCTTGTATGCAGCACATTTAGCTTTTCTACCCTTTATGGCCCTTTTCATTTCTTTGTTCACTCCGTACCCAAGTTCCCGTGTTGGCATCCTAATCTTTCCTATACTCTCCTTCCCTGCCTCCACTAAGCTCTGGACACTGGCCCCCATGTGTACGGGTGCCAGCTTTGGTTTCAATGTTTCTTCGAACTTCGCCCAGTCAGCATCCTTTTTGATTTCCGAAATCTCCTTAAAGCTTCCTTTGCTTTTTATTAGGTGTTTGGCGTTGTGATTACTATCCAACTCTCGTTTACCCTCTTCGTCCACTTCTACCCCTATCATATCACCCCCCCCCCCACCCCAACCATAAATTTAATATCTGTGAGAATATAGTCGATTACTGATTTTCTGTCGTTCCCCTCCCAGGTCCATTTCCCCTTTCACCTCGCGACCCTGTTCAGAATCTTCAGACCGAGCTCATTTGTGAAGTGCAACAGCTTCCTTCCATGCCTGTTGACTTTCTTGTCCTCGCCCTCTATGCCGTCTTCCTTATCGCCTATGTGTCCATTAAAGTCACCCATCAAAATATACCGAGCCCCCCTGTTTTCTAGTTCTGTGATATTGGTCCTTAGTGTTGAGTATATCGAGTCATTCCACTCCGGTTTGCTTCCCTCCATCTCACAGTATTCAATCCCAAGGGCAATACGTTTGTTTTTTAGATTAATATTTACCCATCCAATTTCTTTCGATACCTCAGCCGAGGTGTTGACATCTTCCAGGTCTGTGATCAGCGACCAATCATAACACTGGATAAACTTCAAATAGCCGCGTGGAACGCCAGGGGCGGTACAAATACAAAACTCCAAATGAGCAGATTTTTCTAGAATACGGACATAGTCTGTATTTGTGAAAGTTGGCAAAACAAAGATAAAAAAATCTTCTCACTTATCGGATTCAGAGTTATTAGAATAGATCGATAGCTCACCAAAGGTGGCGGCGTGGCTCATCTAATAAAGTAGAATATCAAGTACAAAACCATTAAAACTGATCACCCCAATGCCGAGGTGGTAGATACCGAAATCACAGCTGATAATAAAAACATAGCGATTGTTTGTTATTACAGTGACCCAAGCCAAATCGTCTCTGATACCGTCTTTGCATTTTTCATGAGGAAATACAAACACTGTAGCTTCCGAAGCGACTTCAATGCCAAACATCTATACTTTGGCTGCAAAAGCACTGACCACAACGTTGAAGCCCTTCTCGAAATCACAAACAACATAACCTACACGTGGTTATGAATGACAACTCCGCGACCTACATCAGTAGCAACCCGCTATTACCATCCAAAATCATAGATCTAATAATCACCAGCGATTCTCTCATAACCCACATCGACGACCACTGGGTCGGCGAAGATGACCTAGGCAGCAATCACCTCCCGGTCCATCCCTCAATCAAAATAGGCAATGGCCTCCTCATATACCCCCATCCTCCGCAGGAATTTTAGAAAAATACTTCGGAAGCTCTATCGGGACATCATCGATGTCAAACTCCCCGATAGCTGAACTCGAAGTCCAGTGCGAGGGCTTAGAAAAAAATAATCAATTCAACCTTTAATGAAATATGTCCAAAAGAAGAGTGCGTTCCTGGAGCTGTACTATCTCTGGTGACACACTTTCACTAATCAAAACCAAACGAAAAGCTCTTCGCGCCCTTAAAGCAGAGAGTAACCCCCTCAAAAAAGCTGACCTCAAAAAAACTTATAACCCTCTTCATGGCGAGGTCAAGAAAGCCCTCCAAGCCGAAAAATAAGCCAACTGGGAAAAATGCACAGCCAACCTCACCGAGGTCAGGGAAGCCAGAAAACTTCAGGAACTGCTTCCAAACCATTACTGGTCAAAAGACCCGAGGTAATAAAGCAGCAGCCAAACCTATTAAAAAGGAAGATGGCTCCTTCGCGCGTACCGACAAAGACATGGCCGACACATTCGCCAACTTTCTCAGGAAAACTCACCGCCCATATCAAGGCTCCGACAACGATGACGTCATCATAAACGCAGTTGACGACTTCATCAATGAACACCCAGATATCTACCGTGACCCTAACTTTGAAACCGACCCAGAGGTTGGGGACGACGATGACCTCGTCATCCCCATCACTAATGACGAAATTATCAATATCATAAAAAAGTGAAAAAAACTGTTCCTCGTCCGGAGAAGATGAGGTTAGCTACAAAATTCTGAAACAATACCCAAACACTTTAATTACTGGACTCAAGAGCCTATTCAATGCATGCCGCACCCACGGCTACTTTCCAAAATGTTGGAAATCAGCCATTTGAGTCATGATACCCAAATCAGACAAAGACCTCTCCAATCCGGCCAACTACCGCCCAATCAGTCTCCCAAGTTGCATTGGTAAGGTATGCGAAAGAATCCTTACCAATTGACTGAGGGGGCACCTAGAAGAAACAGACTTCTTCAATATATGGCAAAGAGCCTATAGGAACCGTAAAGACGGTATTGATCATGTCTACCGCCTCGCCGAACAAATGAAAACCGCCATCAATAATCAGCAAATAGGCGCAGCAGTCCTACTAGATGTTGAATAGGCGTCCGATTCATTTTGGCACAACGGAATGCGCCTAAAATTATCCAGAATGAATCTCCCCATGAAATTGCTTAGATTACTCTCCTCCTTCCAAAACGATCGCGGAATAAAAGTCAGAGTCACCAACGAAATATCCGATAGTGTCCCCTTTGAGGCAGGCACCTCCAAGAATCCGTTCTCATCCCCCTCTTATATATCATCTACGTAAATGATCTCAAAATCTCCGATAATCGCGTTCAAATCTCGCAATTTGTGGACGATAAGGGACTTTGGGACTCTAATAACACCGCCAATCTAGTTCAAAAACCTCTCCAACCCGCTCTCGATGACATGGACCAATGGTGTGCCAAATGGAGAATCAGGCTGAACGCTAACACAACCCAAAGAATCTCATATACCCGTAAAAAAACAATGCGGACTTTGACCTAAAACTATTGAACAAAGTCCTCCCTGAATGCACCGAAGCGACATTTCTTGGCATCATCATTGACTACAACCTATCCTTCAATAAACACACCAACGATATTGCCACTAAAGCCACTTGACGCATTAACCAGATAAAATGCTACGAGTCCTGGGGAGTGAAACAGACTATCCTACTTATGTTGTACAAAGTATTCGTGTGCCCAGTCATCGAGTATGGGGCACTTATCCTCACCGACTTAAATAAAACCAACATGGGGGAAATTCCAGAAAGTTTAGAACTACGCGCTCATGGTCGTCCTCCGTGCTCCCTGGGATACCCCCATCAAATTACTCCACGACAGAGTCGGCATTCCAGCAGTAGAAGACCGCCTGGCCTCCCTAGCAGCGAAAAACCGAGACCGCCTCACATAAAGTGACCTAATATCCGAACTACAGGACATCTGCGCCAGTCAGCAAAAAGTTAAAAATGCCATAAAATAATCACCCCGTAATTAGGAACTAAACCAGAGGGGGGGGGGGGGGGGGGGGGGGTAACACAGGAATAACATCCTTAGGTGTGGCACATGAGCGTATGGCCCGCTTCCCTCTCTTAATCTTGAACTTGATCTGAACCTATCTAACTAAAAGTAGGAATCAAACCAGGGAGGTAAAAAGCAGGAATAACATCCTCTGGTGTGACTCATGATTGTTTGGCCTGCGCTCCTCCTTTAATCTTAATTTCGATCTGAACCTATCTGACTAAAACGGGCCATATAAACTCAACAAGGTAAAGAACAGGAATAACACCCCTCGAGTGAGGCTTGGAAATGGGTGATTGCTCCCCTCCCTTAATCTTAAGCTCGATCTCAACCTATCCAATTATAACGTCCCAAATTAACTCAAGTAGGAATCAAACCGGGGAGGTAAAGAGCAGGCTTAACACCCTCTTGTGTGGCTCCTGATTGTTTGGCCTGCTCTTCACCCTTAATCTTAATCTCCGGTGGTCTCCGAACGGGCTGTTGAGGCTGCAATAAACCAGCGGAAGAAAGCTCTGGACAAATTCACAAAAGCCAAGATAGTGATTTCCATAAAAACTATTTTGACTGAGAATATATATATATTCTATATCGATCACCTTAGCCAGTATTGGTGTTCTGTACGAGTCGAAATAAGAAGTAGCATAGCCGCTATAAACTAAGAATCCCACTGCCACTACACCAATAGCACAAAAAACTGACAACATGTTCTAGAAAGCTCTCTATGAGAGATTTCCAGAAAAATGGTGTAACGTTGTTGTTTTATTGGTGGAGTTAAAGAAAAATGCATAGTTTATAGTGGTTATTCTACAACTTATTTCGACTTGCACTGTACGATGACTGCCTTAATAAAAATGTTTTAAAGTGTGAAGAATTATATATGTTTTGGTGCCCCCCCCCCCCCCCCCCCAAAAAAAAAAAAAAAAAAAAAAAGAGACAGACCTCGGTTACGTGCCTGAACAGAAGTACGAGAACCGAAATAATATTATTGTCAGAGGGTTATCATAATATTAAATCTTACCCGCAGGAAATTATCTCCAGGTAAAAACGAAAAAAAGCCCGAGTTTCGTGTTCAGTTCAGTTTGAAATTTTATTGCAGTTATTTTGTTTGAATCACAAATAAAATTGTTGCACGTTTGTTGAAAAATTAATTGTTCACAGAATTTATTTGATTTTCGCCACGTTTCTAACGAAATCAAAGAAACCCTACCACGCGTTGATAGCCATTGCATTGTCATTGTCAACGAAATAAAAAGTTATCTAACAATTCATTGCAAGAGATTTAGCACATTGATTACCGACGTCGAATTTTCAGCAACAAACTCAATTCCCAGTGACGTTTGAATGTCGTGATTTGAGGAGTCTCAAAGGGTTAATAATGCCTGTCAAATCAAAGGCTACGGCACGCTGAATGTGAATCAAGCATTGCCAACAACTGGTATTTGCACATACACCCCAACCCATATGACCCATTGACCACGGATTAGTGCGAGGGTGTATTTTTGTGATGTTTTTTTCTGCTTTAAAATGTGTTTGGAAGGATTTGGAATGAATTTATGGAAAAAAGAAACCACTATTGAGTCTTATGACCCATTCCCCCAGTTGGGGTATGGGTCTATTGTAAGTGCTTTTTCCTGCTTTAAGATGAGTTTTGAAGGATTTTGAGTGATTTCATGCAAAAAGGGAGAAAATCACAAGATGACCCTAATTAGGGGAACAGTCCATTTGATGATATTTCTTTCTGTTTTAAAATAACTATTGTAGAATTTCGAGTGAATTTGTACTTGAAAATAGAATATCACCACATGACCCTTATGTCCCTTTGTCCCCGGGTTGGGGGATAGTCTATTTGATTGATGATTTCTGCATTAAAATGATTTTTGAAGGATTTCAAGTGATTTTATGCAAACAAATTAAATTAAATGTTTCACCTGAGGCAATTTTACCAGAAATGGGTTATTCCACACTGGCAAAACCTTCCACCACAGCAAGTCTGGGAGTCTGGAGAGCTGATGAAATAACCGTACATAGCACGATGACCTCTGCTAGTTGTAAATAAGTGTGAATTTATCAAAGTTTTGTTGATATTTAAATAACGTGTGTTTTTTGTTGGTCACATTGTATGGGGACATGGGAACACCAGTTTCTCTAGAAAACCGTCTCCCATTTGAATGCAGCTGTAACTGGGTTATAGACAATTGATAGACAAGCTGCATACAGTATGTTTGTTTTATTAACCCTTTGATGTTGTATGACTATTGCCTTGGAGTTTGGAGATAAGCAGTGACGCAGCGGAAAATCTTGTGCACCCCCACCCCCGGCGAGATAGAGACGGGGGCCCTTTTATAATGGTGGTTGCCTTTAAAACGGGAGCAAATTTAGCGTTGTTACCGTGCACAGCATGGGGATTCCACGTAGTACACACGCCATAAATTAAATGAAGGTATAGCCTGTAGGATCGATTCTAAAAGTACGACTCTGTAGAATTTTTCATTACATGTTTTAAGTTTCACCCCCACCATCCAACGATACACACATGCACACCCAACATGTGTGACTTGAGAGGCACCATGTATGTATATTGTTCATTTCTCACCCCTATCAGTTACAGTGATGTAGCGTTCACTTAACGCTTTACCTAACCTGAAAAGCAGACGACCCTTGCAAAAATAATTAACGCTTTACCTAACCTGAAAAGCAGACGACCCTTGCAAAAATAATTCTTGAACAACTAATTTTTTTCATTTTTTGTCTCAAAAACATAGGCTATGACCCCTCGTTGGACAAAATAATGAAAATTAATTGGCGATTTTTGAGAATAGCGCTGGCCGGTTATGTTCGTTACGTAAGGTGAAAGGTTAAAAGAATAATACATAGACTACAAAGAGTACGTCGTATGGAAGTGAGAGTTTGAAATTATGTGTATTTGGTACAAAGTCTCTCTCTCTTTCCCCCTTTCTTCCAGCGTTGGGACGTCCTTCAAGACGGGGGCCCCCTTCTAGTTGCCCCCTCCCCGCAATGCGGGCCCTGCGGGCCCATACCCTACGCCACTGGGGACAAGGTAATGGAAGAATAATTTCTGAGTTCAGAAAATTGATTTGTACTCAGTCACTCGAAATACGTCTTGCTTTAAACTGTTTGTTTTTTGTTGGTAACCATAGCAACATGGAGACACCACGTAGATTTTGTTAATATAGTGACAATTTTTTTCTACCCAGTTATTAGTAATGTTTGTCAAGGCATTGGCTGCCGCAAGTTAGGTATGATACAGATAAATGGCAAGCCTGCAAAGATTTTGAATGTTTTTATGGAAACAAAAGAAAATCTCAATTTGAGATTTATGACCCCAGTTAGGGTGAAGGTCTACTTGAGTGAAGTTGTGTCTGCCTTAAAATGACTTTTGAAAGGTTTAGTGTGAATAACACCAACGTTGTTTCTGGATTCATACATAATTTGTACCCATTCCCAAACGTTCATACTCCAATAAAAGATTATAAAAATTGCATTTAATTCTTATAATTACATTCCGTAACTGTTTAAACTATGTTTTACCAAACAACAAAGCAGAAAGACGAAATAAAACATGTAGGAACGAACGAGGCGAAAAAGCACCCTCACACAAAAGACAAAGCGCACAACTTTAGAAATGGAAACGAGTATTTTAGTAACGGGCTTTATGCCACAGTTGGGAAATGTCACCAAAGAAACAGCAGGGGAGTTGATCACTGCGAGAGGCGGTAAAAGTTAAAAACCCTCCCAAAACCGCCCGAATTACTTTCTGTCAACTGCGCTCTACCGTAAATGCGGGTCAAAGTTCGACCAAATGTATTCATTGGAAAATGAATTACATTTGGTCATGAGGTTCTCATCCAGATGACCAATTGGAATTGAGTATTTGGACCCAAAATGTATAACTACAGTACGTGGAGTGTGTATTATCACTAAATCACCGGCAAAGTGCAGATTCCACCCGAGGAATAATTGCAAATTTGTTGCAAAGCATAACCAGCACCAGAAAAGTTTCAGCCAATGGACCTCCGGGTTAAACCCGGAGGTCCATTGGCAGAAACATTGCTTGTGTTTTTTGTCGATATGTACAAAATTTGAAAATTATAGCTTGGGTGATAACTCCACTCCACGGGTGATTTAGTTACAATCCACTCTCCACGTACTGTACGTTAGCAATGTAATTATTAACACTTGAACCAAAAGAACACCGATGTGCACACCTATATTTTCATAGATATGGAGCTGAAATTTGGAAACTGGGACTATTTTTTATTAGAACTAACATGGCGGGGAATTTTAGGTACACCGTTATTTTAACCCTGTAATTAATCAATCTTTCATACAACGTCAGGTTGCACTCCTCCATTTAAATATATCAAGCGGAAATTTGTCACCTGTGGTAATTCTACCAGAAAAGGGGCATGAGATGGATCCCAATTGTGTTTGGTGTTGCCTTAATGGTAAAAACTCCGGCCACAGTAAATGTACGGACCAGAAGAGCTGGTGGAATAATAGTGAACATCAGGGGGGGGGGGCGGGGGGGCCTCGGGTAGGTGCAAATAGGTGTGAGTTTGTCGTAAGTTTTGTTCGCATTGATCGGGGATCTTCACACCGATGTCTTTAGTAAGTCGACTTTAATTTGAATACAAGTGTAATTGGATGATAGCCCACTGATAGACAGCCTAGGAATTGTGAATTTGCTTTGTTATCCCTTTGCTGCTGTATGACTATTGCCAAGGAGACCTCCATCAGAGGTGCAAGAGGACACACACCAGCTGACAGTGATTCGTCAATACAAACATTATCCTGTCATTGCGCTCATGTAGTTTCCAACAGTTGAATTGTCCTAACAAAGTTAATCTGAGCATTACTACAAACGCCTCTCTGAAAGTATTAGGAAACATATAAAAAAACGACCTATTAAAACCCTTTTGTACACAAACAATGCAAATTTCACAATGGAGAGTTTCAAAGCGGTAGACTATTATTATTCACAAAATTCATTCAAAGGGCCAAATGTTTTTTTTTTGTACGCCAGGAAAAGCCTCTAATTCTACAGAATCACCACGTATAGTTGAAAATGGGATTGGGATGAATAAAAATCAAAATCACTTCTGATTGTTACTGACTTAAATGTGTTAATATTTATATATCAGTAAGTGTTGTACAAGTCATGTTACTAGAGGGTGTGTTTATCACAATCATAAAAAAGTATCCACCTTTGGGGAAAGGTTGTTGTCGAATGCCGTAGTTGTAACTGTGTGTGTGTGTGTGTGGGGGGGGGGGGGGGGGGGGGGGGGTAGTGGGTATTGGTATGTTGGGGAGAACAACACGTGGATGAAGATATGAACAATAACACGCCAAATAATGGTTAGATTTTCGTCTGCTCACATCGGAAAGTTGTAAATTTTGGGAAGCTTGAATATTGCATGGAACACATGGTGGTTCCTCACAAAGTATTTTAAGACATATGCAGCTGTTTTAGACAGGTTTGTTGAACTTGTAGTGAAAAAAGATCATCATACATGCAGCGCGGTTTTAGCTTCACATTCAGAGCGGAAACAGTTTCCCAATAACAAAATTTGTATTTATTACCTCCGACCAATAGCCACGCAGTATTACGAAGTGCAGGATCACCTGCCCATTCGTAAACGAACCTCAACAGTGTTCAGACTTTACGTATAATCGCGATGATCGCATTATAAGTTATCTCCGCCAACATGGTATATCGAGATTTAATACCTGGATGTCGGTTTTTAAACGTCGATCCGCAGGCGAGGTGTTTAAATGAGACATCCAGGTATTAAATCTCCATATACCATACATGTTGGCGGAGATAACATTTTTGTCCCGTTTGAAACACAATACAACTTAGTGGAAATAAATTTGTGGTCACATTTCTCAGCTCCACAATTATTTAGACCCAATTCGTGATAATAATTTTGTTTTTATAATCGCTGAAGACAACAGATAAAGTTTTTCATGTTACATCTTTTGGGTCGTTATGGAAACAAGTAAACAGTATTTTTTTGACATATCGTCTCCTGAGTTCCAATCTGTTCTATGTGCCTACTGGCACATAGAGCACTTTGGTACTCAGAGGACGAATTAGTTGCTCTTATTTTACTTCTATGATTGTATTGTCGGATCTCTGATGATATTTGTGACTATTTTCGGGTTTATTGGTTCGAGTTTTGTAATGAGGCGGGCGGAAGCGAAAAGCTTCCATTGAAACCGCATACCCCCTATGTTTCGCGTTCGCTTATATCCTGCATGTTGCACGCTCTCATATACCTTGGATGTTGGGTGTACCCTTTGCCATTGCTATTTGTCCAAGGCATTCGGACCAATCAAAAGACATAATTTATCGGGATATAGGGACAATATCTATTTACTTCCATCTGCGACCGACTCATGAACGGCCGAATGTCCGACATCTGAGGACATGGCACTTCCTCACATGGGCCAATCAGTCACTGGCATACTTTGGCATCAACACTGACTTAGTATACTGCCTTAGTATAAGTATGTGGGAATACTGGCTGTTTGATAGGTTGACTGCATAGCATTAACCCTATCCCTTCTTGGACCCCGTGGTGTGTGGGAGTCGGCGAATGAAAACTTTCAACACTATAGCTTCCAAACCCAAAAATTCGAAACGATCTATGAACCGACAAATGAAACAAACTCCACTGACTCTGAATCCGATTATGATGTTACTACAAATTAATATTTAAACAAATGGACTCGATTCATTCTTATTCATTCCAAAGAAGAAAATAAAAGTGTCTGCCATCAATCCATTTCCTCTGGTGAAAGCATTTCAAGGTACATCAGGGTGTGTTAAGAAGGTCCGAAAATTAAGACCTGGTGATATTTTGATAGAATATACAATCCTAACACGTTTTAAAAAACAATAAAAAACTTTATAGACATTGACATATAAACTGAACCACACATGGCCTTCAGTACAAGCAGATACGTAATTAAGACTCAAAGAATCGTCGACAAGGGCGAAACAGATATTGCACATGAATTGAAACAACAGGGCGTCACACAGGTCAAACGAATTAAAATTAGGAGCCACCAAAGTCAATAAAATTAGGTTATGTGAACGCCAGAGTGGGTTTGTAGATTCCAAATCCGCTCCAATGTTTCAAGTTTCAAAAGTTCGGACACAATCAAAATACATGCAAGGGTCAACAAATATGTCATAAATACAACCTATCACATGATGGGCCACGCAGCAGTGAGGTATTTAAGTGTGTAAATTGTCAGGGCAACCACATGCAATCTTCAAAAGATTGCCCTATGCAGAAAAGAAAAAGCTACACAGAAAGTCAAGCATGAGACACAGGTCAGTTTCAAAGAGGTAGGAGGCATTGTCACATCTATGCTAGGCAGAACTTTCAAAATCAATATCATATGCCACTGCAGTGAAACAATCACCACAAACAAAATCGACTGAATGCAAGACTCAACATACATAGCTCAAAGGAACTATTCCAGCATTATTAATGCCCTTTATAATAGAACACGGAAACCCTTGAAACGTAAAGGGAGGCAAAGTCAACCCAAACACAGCCACCTGCTCAAGCATCAACAGAGAAATTAACAAAACAAAAGAAAAGCAAGGCCAAACAAAAGACACACCTATATCAGACCAAAACAAAGAGTAAAAAAATAAATCACAGCTGAAGAATCAGAATAAAGACGAAGACAACACGAAAACTAAACCGACATCGAAACACTACTCACAGCAGGAACAACGTATGAGTCAACGTCATACTAAGAAGGAGAAACAAAGGCAATTGGCAGACAGAACACACAAAGCACTTCAAGAACCCTGTTATCCGTTACAGGTTTGAAGCCTTTGAATATTTTGTAGTCGATGAGTGCATCAACGAATTGTTCAGACATCTATGTCCGAACTCACCTCAACATAGGTCCTCGAGAAATAAATCACCCAAGAAATCTACCGTGCCTATGTCACCCATACGTTCATCCTCTAAATCTCTAAATCTCCAAGCAGATATGGATACTACTACCAAACAAAATGTAGTACAATCGAATTATGGTTTTAGTGAAAAAAATAAAGAACTGGACCTTCTGAGCCAAAAATATAAACGTACTGCGTTTTTGCTTGCAGGAAACACTCTTTAGGAAACTCGACATTCAAAAACATTCGGTTTTTAAGCATTATACATTGTGTGATTCCTGAACTGACGGAAATGATCTTCATGTTTGTGCAACGTCCGTCTTAGTCAGAAATGGAATTATTCAGAGTACTGTTTTCTTACAAACAAGTTTACAGGCTGTAGCGGCACGCCTAACTTTAGACAAGACAGTTATATTTTCTTCTGTTTACATTTCACTAAATAAGACCTTTCAGCTGAATAACCTTGAGGACATGGTTCACCAATTTTCAACTCCATTACATTTTGTTGGATGGTTTTAACGCTTATAGACCTATTTGGGATGATTCCTGCAACAAAGAAGGCCCAAAAAGGCAAAACTGTAGACGAATGTATTACAAAGTATGACTTGTGCTTGTTCAATGAGGGGGTCAGACACTTACCTGCTTCCGGAGTATGGTTCATATTCCTCCATTGATCTCACTACTGCTTGTCCTTCTCTCCTTCTTCATTCTTCCCGAAAGTGATAACTTCCTAATTGTGTTGTTCAAGTATATTGCCGGCAGACGATAAGAGGGTGCCCCAGTGGAATTTAAAAAAAAAAACTGGCTGGGACACTTTCTCATCGCTTTGTGCTGTACGACTCACATGGGAGAAATTTGAAGAAAGTGTTGACCAAGTAAAACTTTTTACTCAGGTCTTGCTTGATATTCCCTACAAAGTCATTTCAAAAACCTCGGCAAATCCAAAACGCCTCAGCTAATGATAAAGATTACAAACATGCTATAATAGACCGCAAGAAAACTGAACGGGAATGAAATAAGTCATCCATTGTAAATAGTTAGGATAAATTACGTATAAATCTGGCAAAAATAAGGTGACTTGTAATTCCCCAAAAAGAAAAGTTCTTGAGAAAGTTATGCTTCCAAACTAAACCAACATACACCCATCAACAAAATTTGGAAAATGTTTAAAACATTGAGGAAGAGAAACAAAATCAACTGTACAACACCGAATCACCGGTTGTCTGAAAAGTGTAATCCGGAATTCTTTAAGATTAAAAAAAACAACAGGAAGAACAAAAGATCAAATTTACCTCGGAAAATTTAGAGGATTACAACGAACATTTCTCAATGGAAGAATTAAATAACTGCTTGCATAAATCAAAGGATACTGCCACTGGACATGATGAAATACATTTCTAAATTTTGAAACATGTGCCACAATCATCTCTTGAACTTTTATCAGTTTTCAATGACATATGGGTGACTGGCCATTTTCCACCTTCCTGGCGAAAAGCAACGGCATTCCCCATTCCATATAGAGGATATGGAATGAGTGTTTTCCTCATATAATAGTTATGAAACGAGTCTAAGAATTTTCCGTTTTGGCGAGCCTCTGGCGAGCCCAAACGGAAAATTCGGACGAGTTTCTTAAATATTATATGAGAAAAACACTCATTTCATATTCTATTTATCATAGGACACACACACGCACAAATTAGCCACTTAGTATCACTTTTTAACCCATCACCTATTTGAGTTGCAGATGGCACTTGGAAAAAACATCCTCGTATAACTAAAAATTTTCATGTTTTGCTTCGTCGAGCTCGTTCCAATGAGGGGTCATAGCCTATGTTTTGGGAGCAAAAAGTGAAAATATGAAAAAAATGAATGGCGTTTTTCTTGTAGGTGAAAGATTAATACAATATAACCCACCCCAAATAGGACAGATAACGTAAATTCTCCCTACTGAAATTATGCAAATTTCACCCAGTTGTATTTTGTTTAGCCAATCAAATTGTCCAGTGTTGAAATTGACCAATGAAAGCTCCCATCTCTAATTATTCAAATTATGAAAATGTGGCCCAGTTTTATTTTGTTCAGCCAATCAAATTGTCTAGTTTTGAAATTGACCAATGAAATTGACGGAAGGCTTTTTTATCACTGATTAATATCAAAACGAAATAACAAATGTTTTAACAAAACGGACGAGTCATATGATAAAAAAGGATCTACAAGGATGAATCAAAAGATGGCGACAAAGTATCATCATCCGTAGTTACGAGAGATCAGATCACCTCAATCAGAATACCAAATAAAAGTTCTATTTTCCCAGCTGAAGTAAACAATTTATAACTAACACGTGAACGCCTCGAGAATGTACAGGAGAGGAATTTGATTATTTTTTGCGACACTCTTTCCTCTTTGGTTGTTTTACGCAAAGCCACATTGAAGAACCTTTTCATTTTAGAACTTCATAAGAAGTTGACTACTCTCCTGTCTGACTGATATGATATCGTGTTTTGCTCGTTACCTGGACATGTTGGTATCTCAAGTGACACCAGGGCAGACAGTGCAGCAAAACAGGCCTTAAAAACAACTCTTACCGATTTTAAAATTCCTTTCAGTGATGTTAAACCACAACTCATTATGTACATCAAATCTGTGTGGCAGGCGGAATGAGACGGAGCCACAAATAACAAGCTTAATCGTTTTCGAACTACTATTACTGATAGGCATCCGTCTAGTAACCTTTGCAAGAAAGATCGCGTCATTCTGGCACGCTGTCATATCGGTCGTCCCAGGCGTACACATTCCTTTGGTTAAGGAGTGATATGCGACCAGAGAGCATTTCTTGTCAGCAGGCGCTGACAGTGGAGCACATTCTTTTGCTCTGTACAAATTTTAATCTTCTCAGACAGCAGTACTTTGATGCTGCGTCTCTTCGAGACCTATTTTACAACACACATTCTTATAAACTCTTGCCGTTTTTGGAGGAAATCAACCTTTTTAATCAATTTTAAATTGGTTTTACTATTTTAAATTCTCGTAATTTCCTATCTATTTCACAGGTTGATTTACACTGCAATCTTTAAATAACTGGTCTCCTACTCTCATTACTGTGTTCACTCATTCGCTTTATTCCTCATATTGCCTCAACGTGGATTTATTTATTTCATGGAAGATAATGATATATTTTAGAAAACATACTTTTCTTCTCAACGATATCGCCTTAACTGCTGATGCGACGTAAAGCACCAATAAATAAATAAATAAACATGAAAAGCCCAAGGGATACTAATTTTGTTTTTTCCGTTTATTTGTCCGTCCATTTGCCCATTGGTAATCAAACATCTGGTCATGATCAAACCTCCACCTCGGTTGTAGCCTTTTCATACACATGTACATTACGTGGTGGGTGGATTGTAACTAAATCACCCATGGAGTGGAGTTATCACCCAAGCTATAACTTTCAAATTGTGTACATATCGACAAAAAACACAAGCAATGTTTCAGCCAATGGACCTCCAGGTTTAACCCGGAGGTCCATTGGCTGAAACTTTGCTGGTGCTGGTTATGCTTTGCAACAAATTTGCAATTATTCCTCAGGTGGAACCTCCACTCTGAGGGTCATTTAGTGATAATACACTTTCCACGTACTGTACCTAAACATGTTATCATCTGCAAATTCTATTCGTTTCAAAATGATACCGCAATCTGCTTCTAGTCCAACAATACATACTAAACTTTGCAGGTTGTTTGATAATCCTCGAGGCTGCCGTTCTTCTTGCACACATCCCATAAGTTACTTTACATTGCACTTCAACTTTCTGTATCTCAGACGTTAAAGTGGGTGAATTTCTTCATGCACTCATCCCATAAGTTATTTTACATTACACTTCGGCTTTATGTTGATCAGACATTAATTACCTAGTCATATCTTGATCAACAATTTAATAATTTTAAAGTCGCCAAATATAATGTAAAACGAAAGGAGATGATAATATCTTTGCCGCCAGGGATTCTTTATATCATCAGAGGTATGGTATAGTTTAACCCTTTACCTAACGCAGACTATATCAAAATTTATTATTTTAAATATAATTTTTTAATCTTTTTCAAAAACTTTCAACAAAACCATATCCTGTGACCCCTCATTGGAACAAGCTCAATGAGCTCGTTCCAATGAGGGGTCACATGATATGGTTTTGTTGAGATATTTTGAAAAAATTCATTTTTTCAACTGCTCAATTTGCATATTACGCGGGCGGATGCGGGCGATTCGTTAGGTAGGGGTTAATGATAATATCTATCTTCATCACATCAACAAAGGTTTAATTTTGTTTTGGAATAATGGTCTCACTTTCCCATGTCTCTTTTCACATAACTGTCTGGTTCACGTAAATAATATACCAGGAGTGTTATCAACCCTTTCATGGCAAAAAGTGTAGAACTGAAACGGGTAACCGATTAATCGACCCGAAAAGTAATTGATCGATTAGCCGTTGATGAATGAAAAGTTTCTGCGCTCCGAAGGCGCACAGGGGCGATGTGGGATTGAAATCTCTTGCGACCCTGATAACTTTATTTGCTTTATAGTTTTTTTTGCTTATAAATCCACGAGAGTCGGGAGCGAGAGCCATTAAGTTTGAGTGTGCAACTGGCAGTAGGGTAGGCAGTAGATCCCCGAGAACGTCGAGCTGGAAAATGGCGAGGAATTTGCATGATTACAAGAGTTCTGCTCCGTGTTTGCTAAGAGAAGTGGGGAAATTTATGGTAATACTGAAACCGCAGTTTGGTGGTTATTTTAGAAAAAAGAAAAAGCAGCCCCGGCATATTGTCCTTAACGGTTACAAAAATGAAAGAATCCACCAATATGTATTTTTGAAAGCTGGGAATCATCCATCAGAATATAAGGGAGAGTGGATGCTGAGTAACGGCCATCTGGTCTGCCTTTTTTAGGGGGAACAGATGACGGGGTGGTTGGAAGAAAACACACACACACACACACACACACCCTCTCACAGACACATACCCTCAAGCCCTTAAAAGGGTTGTTAAATCTTATTCAAATGTTTATTTATATAAAATGTACACTCGTCCCCAGATAGACAAGCTTGTTTTAATCCTTGCCTGGTGTTTGGTGGTTTTCTGTATATGTTAACATAAAGGTAGATTGCACCAATTCCTCCTACGCTCAGTCTAGCATTTCCATGCGTCTTCTTGATAAGAGTGTTGCAAGAAAATTTGAGAATGTTCGATGAGAAAAGTTATAGGTGGAGAAAAAGATAGGTATCTGCTATTGTATATTGTGACTGTTATGTGATTGTTGCTATGGATGGAGTGAGGGGTGGGTTTCTTCGGAGCCCAAAACCCCACACACAGAGTGGCGAGGCAATCCTCACAGACTCAATCCTAAAGATCTCAATGAGTAGTGAGGCAGTCCTCGCTGACTCCACGCCGTTTAAGTCTATTGAATAATTTTAATTTACTGTGGCTTATTTTGTTTTTTTTCTGTTAAAGGTTCGATGTTCGTTCAGCTTCACCAATGATTCACTGTCCTGGAGTATGTGGAGGGTTTTGTTATATAGGTCTTAATAAACGCATTTCAATCGCGCTTTAGCAGAGTTGCGAGGCAGTCCTCACAGACTCTATCCTAACGTTCTCAATGAGAACCGGGGCGATCCTCACAGACTCCACGCAATTTAGTTATATTGTATAATTTTTTGTTTTCTGGAAACTTACTTTGTTTTTCTGTTAAGGGATCGGTGTTCGTTCAGCTCAGCCATTAATTCACTATCTTGAAGTCGGTTGAGGGTTTTGTTTTGTAGGTCTTTTAATCGCGTATCAATAGTTTCTATTTTTGCTAGCTCGTGAAGTTCCTTTATGGGTGTCCATTTGGGTTTGCATAGTGCCACACGCAGGGCATAATTTTGAACCCTCTGTAGCTTCTGAATGTTGGTTTTGATCAGGTCATCTGTTATTATGGCACCATATTATAGTACCGGACGTAAAAATGTATTGTAGAGCTTGAGAAGCACATCTTTGTTTGCTCCCCAATTTCTACCCCTGATCATCTTCAGAAAATTGATATGTTTAGTAGCTTTAACCTCATTGCACATTCATTCATTCATTCACATGGGGGCACGGTGACGCTGTGTACTAAGGCGTACTGCACATCGATGGTGCACCAGTATTCAGCCAATGCTAACCTTGCGTGTGTGGTGTTAGTATGTTGGGGAGCTGACAGTTGCTCGCCGTTGCTCGGTGGTTCTCTCCGGGTACTCCGGCTTCCTCCACCCGTAAAACTTTCGTGGTCATGATTAGCCATTGTGCAGAAATATGTGACCTTAAACACCAATAAATAAATAAATATAGTAGCTCTAACCGCAATGGAGTGACTGTTTAGACTGGGACTGCTATCTAGGATAAATCTTAAAACAAATGGCCTCTTTGCTTGCTTCTAATTTGTGATCGTATGACTGGAGATCGATACTGGGGACTGGTGTTTTCCTTTGCATCTTAAAGAACGTAACTTTTTGAGTTTTGGCGGCGATTAACCGTTACTTTTGAACTACTGTTTATAATGGTTAACAAAGGAACATACTTGCTCCAAAACAGACAGACATTACCACACTGACTCACACCATTTATATGAAACAGAGTAAAGCATGCAAGTTACTTGCTGACATACTTGTTTACTTACATGATCACCACACTGCATAAGTAGCTGGAAATGGATGGTCATTCTTAACCCTTTACCCACTGCGGGTAGCAGACGATACTTGCAAAATAAATTCCTGAGTTTCTACGAGCTCGTTCCAATGAGGGGTCTTAAACTATGTTTTTGAGACAAAAATTGATAACATAATAAATTTGAATGGAGGTTTTTGTATATAGGCCTCGTCAGTTTTGTTTGTCACGTTGGGTAAAGGGTCCATGCTGTAAATCATCAACGGTATGGCAGTTATCCAGGTATCTATTAAGTTATTAATCGGTTACCAAATGTTAATCCACGCGTTTAATCGATCAATAAAACCCCTTAACGTTTCAGCTTTAAATACGTGATACCTTTCAATTAAAAGTGGTTAATATCAAGGTTGTTGTGTGTATTCAACGTCATCCGATACAATATAGCCATTGAGGATGTACATTGCAACACCACGCTTGAATTCCGACCTGCATCGAAAAATGGCGTGTAGAAAGATATCTGGTTGGTCGTTACGCATCTGAATTACGTTATGGTGGAAACAGACCGCCGCTGGTGATAGTTTTCTTCACAAACTATCCGCCTCGTATACAGGGATGTGGCTAGAGGGTTTCAGCTGGGGGGGCGGGGGTAGTTTCGATAGGTGGTTGCACTGCAGCGATGGGTGATATCTTTTAACCCTTTAACCAACGAATCGCCCGCATCCGCCCGCGTAAGATGTAAATGCAGCTGCTGAAAAAATATTATTTTTCGAAAAATTTCAACAAAACCATTTCATGTGACCCCCCTCTTTGGAACGAGATCGTCGAGCTCGTTCCAAAGAGGGGTCACATGATATGGTTTTGTTGAATTTTTTCTTTAAAATGTAAAAAATGATATTTAAAATAATGAATTTTGAAATCCTCTGTGTTGGGTAAAGGGTTAAAGTGATTATATATATAAATACACATGCTTATGAACCCTTCTGAAAATTTTCACTAGTCCTGAAACGGAAAAAGCATCATTTATAATGTGTCTGGGTTAGAAAATTTACCGGATTGATGTCAGAGTCGGAATTTTGAGGCCAATGTCAATTTTAGAGAAGAAAATTTGAAACTCAAGTTTCCAGTTGGAAATAAAAGATCAAAATTTCTCATCATTAAGTTGGAATTTTAATATTTTTCATGAACAATGTTGATTTATTGAATTTCCAACTATTGAACAAAATACTCCTAGCCGGGGGTGAGACCACCCCCCCCCCCCCTGTCGCCACATCCCTGCCCGTAAATTTAATACAAGTTGAATCGTGGTATAAATGCAGAACGCGACTCGGGTAGAGTATACGATGGATAGGCCTCACCGACTCTTTGAGGTTTCCTGTATTTCACGCACGTGAAATACATAAATATCTCTAACTTGGGTCGCTGATGCCAGTCCTCCGTACTCCATCTTCGTTGTGTTCTGTCTAAATAGTCAATACAAAATACAGCCTACATTCATCTTACGTGGCGTCCACTGCCATTCACGAGCTTCGATTCATGAAATGTTTGGACCTCCGACATTCGGGTGTGTGGTATTTGAACGCTGGGATGTTTGAACAAAAATGAGAATAAACTGTTAAGTGGATATACGTAGCACATTACATGTAATTGTTGAATAACCAATACAAATATAACGAACCGTCTTTCCCTGGTAATACAACGGTTGTTTTTTATTAGTAGGTGTAATCACTGGGGTGGGGGGGGGGGGGGAGTTCAGTCAGTGCAGTTGTCTCGAATGGCATTAAGAATATACATGACTCACATCAGTATTGGGAGAGTAACGTTGTGTGTTCAATGATAGCAAAGACCCCTCAACGTTTTATTGCTTTCTTAGTCAATAAATTGATAATGGGAGAACCTAGAGTGAACGTACCTTGCAGTAAAACAAACAGCCGTGTCGTTCTAATGGCTCCATTTGTCGCGCCATCTTTCTATTTAACGTCTCTAAAAATCCGTCAACATGGTATTTTCTTACGTATCAATCCTTTATCTAACACGAATCAAAAACGTTACTTGCAATAACAAAGCTCTTGCATAACAAAAAAAAGAAACGTTTGGATAATAGACAGTTACAACCAGACGTTCTAACATGAGTTCCCCACAAGCAGCACGCCATTCCGCGCGTTGATCTGTGTGCTATGGCGATAGTAAGGCTATCAAATTATGTACATATGGCATATGCAAAAGCAATGTTTCAGCCAATGGACCCCCCGATTCAGCCAATGGACCCGGGGGTTCATTGGCTGGAGCGTTAATTGTGCTTTCGCTTGTTTACCTGGAAAATTCGTCGTGCTTTGAATGACATTCAATGGGGAAAGTATGTCAAGCTAAGCGCAGAGTTCGTAGGTTTAATGCAATTCTGAGGCATGTGACATTGTGTACCGATCATCTATAGCTACTGGCAATACTGGACGACTCGTATGTAGCTTCTCGGTCGCCGTAGGTGATTTATAGGTGGCAGTTCCATCAAAACGCTCCGGGCTTTCGTTCACAAAATGAACTGATTTTTTGTCGGAGTGTTTGATTAAAGTACCGAAGGGAGTAGTATATCAGGGATTTATAACAACTATCTTCTGATCTCATCGGGGATCTCACGTGGATGTATCAGTCACGTGCCCCGTGAGATGATGTTAATTGTTATGTTATGACAGCCCAAGTGAGCGGCCATGTTGTGACAACATTAGAATAGTGATACATGATGATAACCGCGAGTTGATGGGGTTACACGTGTTTCGATCTTCAATCCTGTATACTGAAGACATTTCTGTTGTGGCAGAACTCAATAACCTATAATCTGAGAGGTTTTTGTGAAGAATGTGTTTGATTGAAGGGGCGTATATCTAATTACCTAAAACAACCCGACAATCTACTAGAAGTACCTAAGCAAATATTAAATCATTCAATGCTGTTGAGAAATGACTTACAGAGATCGCTAGCTTTTTTTTTCTTCTTTCTTTTTTGTCACACCAGATGTTCAGGTATTTACCCTTAACCCACACTCACGACATTTGGCACTCGACTCAAACATTCATTAGCAAACGTTTTCCGGAGTTCAGAACGGTATTATCATTTTTGGCAAATTGCCTAGAAAAAAAAAAAACTCACTTAAAATTTGGAGAAACTGCTCCAAGACAGTTTGCTATAGTTCACTCTCTACGAACGGTACTGAAATTCTGGTGTGAGGCAAGCACTGCTTCCAAGCGGCTCGGAGCAACACAGGACGCGTGTTTCGGCGACTTTGTACGTTAAAGGGCAGCAGATACCTTATCCTCGTTGTTGGGCCCACGCGGTGATGGACGCGTTTCGATGAATGACTTCTTTGGAAATTCACTTTGCGATTTCAAAACAATCAAGTACGACTTGATTTCTTCCAGAAGAACCCCAGAATAAGTAGCATGTAATGCTGTACTGTCTTAAATAGTATGGCTGTGCCGTTCAACAGGACTGTGGTATATCTAATTTTCTGGCAACAAATCGCATATTTTCTCCTGGCTCGGATTCTCTCCGACTCCTATATTTCTGCCTTATGTCCTCTATTCCCGGAACTATTCTTCCTATGTTTTGACTTCTGTTTGCCAAAGTCTATCTCTTCTGACACCCCAACACGTGCTTGTCTGTTAGCGCACAATCTGTGAACAACGTGTATACCAAAACAGAATAACACACGCATGTGACTGGGTTAATCAAAATGGCACGAGTGCCAGCGCGGAAAGATCAAACAAGAGTCCGCAGACCTCGGGTTTTATCCGTCCGCGATGGCACAAGTTAACCAAATTTGCGAGGGGAATCAGTGTTTCTATTGTGTCCCCCGAGTCCCAATGTGTTCTATGTGCCTGCAGGCACATATAACACATTGGAACTCAGGGGACGATTTCCATCTATCGCTAGCGATTAAAATTGTAATTGCGTTGCACGATTTGTAGAAAATTCCAGTAAGATACTCTTTCTATTTAAAAATAGTCCGTCAACGATTTCCGTTCTGAACATATGTGCGGAACAGATTTCCTTTTTCCTCATGGTTTAGTGTTGATGTAGATGGGGATTATATAGAACGGGCGTGTAAGAAATTACATACATCACATTGACACATGCTGGGTTTGGTGATTGATATGTGCTTATGTGTAATTTCTCGGAGTGACTTCAAATATATCACACTGGCGTATACGGTTATTTGGGGATACTTATGACAAGATGTGTACTATTAGTGGAGGATACCTTTTAAGGATACATTTTAGATATATTTATCGAAGTTTCGCTATCTGATGGTAGCTGTGATTCTTTTACAGTTTTAGATTCTAGACCAACCCATGGATCATAACTTCTGAACTATGGTATGGCTACCAGCCGCTAGCTCCTATACAACTTCTAGATCACGATCAGCAAAGGTCTTATGAATCAGTCTTGAAGTCAATCGAACATAGTTATCGTTTATGCAGTCAAAAGCCATAACTCTAGGCCACTGGATACTCACCGATGAACAGTGAAAATTTGAAACATGCTGCTAAAAAGTTAATTTTGACGGCCAAAAAGTAACGTGATTTTTATCCCAAAATCCGCCGAAATTATCCAGTTAATAACTCATTTCAATTTTTTTTTTTGGGGGGGGGGGGGGTGGAGGGGTTCACACCCTCTATCATAGTTATCGTTTATGCCTTAAGTATACGGACACTTTTAAAAGGGGCCCGTCACATTAACACTGGGGCCGAAATTCCTCTCTGTACTTTCGATGCTTTCTTGATTAGGGAAAAGCAGGAGAAACGAAAAGAATAAAGAAAAAACATCCTTCAGTTTCTTTTAAATTTTTATCTTTATGAAGCTTTATCTTGTTGATACATTTTGTTCAATACACACTTAAGTCACGTTAGTACCAAATGGGGATTTACCATTAATTGTTTTTTCCCCTTGACTTTATTGGTTTACATATTGCTATGCACTCTCTACGGTAGATTGATCTGAAAAGAGATAAAAAAAATAAAATTATTGTTTCTCACAGGAATATTACAAATGGCTACAACATTTTAAAAGATTTCAAAAAATAAAAATAGAGTATTTCCTTAAATAGTTTGTTTTCAGGACAATACCAAATTCATTTCATGGAAGATAGAGGGCTGCACATTTTTTTTTCTATTTGTCAGTGCCATATCTATAATGACTACCGTTAGACCTAACAGCCTGGAGCTATAGGGGTGGGGTGGGGCGGGAAACTCGTTGTGAAAAATGCATTAACAGCAGCAATAGTCACTACAGGTAAGTGCTACTTATTGGATATTGCAGTGCAAATGTATTCACTGTACATAACTAAAGGTTCTATACGATGATTACCTATTCTACTTTCTTTAAAAAGCCTACAATGTATGACATAAATTGTAGCTTTACACACCAAACGTGGTGAACGCGCCAGCAATGGAATTTCAATGGTTAAAATTTACACCTACACTGGAACTACATCCAGGTTGACATATAGCGACCTCGACCATTTATCGTTCGTCGCCTCGCAAAGAGTGAAATAAAAGCGGCAATCATTTATTACGTTTTAAATGAGCTTACCTCAGAAGATATCCAAAAATTAACAAACATACGTTGTCTCATGTTCATAAAGCATCCATAACTCGAAATAGTATGTTATTATGTTATTAAAATGAAAAAGGCCCCATGATGTGTACGTTTCTTTTTCCATTTCATTTCGCACGTATGAACGTCTGCTGATCAGTAAAATCGAGAAAAAATAATAGCGATTCTTAATAATCAGACGATTATGGTATTAATAACATATATCCAAAGTAGCTTCGTGTTCCAAATGTTCACCACTCGTGGTGAAGTGTTGTTAACCGCTCGCCGAAGGCTCGCGGTTAACACCACTTCACTACTCGTGATGAACATTTGTGCACCAAGCTACTTTGGGCATATTCTATATATACTGTCCCAAAAAAGTTAAGCCCCCCCCCAACCCCCCCCCCCCCCGCCACCTCCCTATAATACCAGTGGGTATACAGTAAATGGGAATATTCTTTTGAGAAAACCTGCTATTTGCAGTAGGGGAATATGCCTTATCAGTGAAACA
This sequence comes from Pictodentalium vernedei, assembly GCA_031216915.1. Taxonomy (NCBI): domain Eukaryota; kingdom Metazoa; phylum Mollusca; class Scaphopoda; order Dentaliida; family Dentaliidae; genus Pictodentalium; species Pictodentalium vernedei. The sequence goes on from CM062290.1 coordinate 407,621,238, forward strand.
AGGGTTTCTTCAGCTTTCTTTTTAATTGAATGAATATTAAGTACCGCGGACGTCATCACAGCGTTACAAAACGTCACGTTGTTCAGTACCTGATGAAAGAGCCTAGAGAATATCTAACACATCTTAACCCTTTTACCTAACATGAAAAGCAGACGACACTTTCAAACAAAATTCTTGAACAACTAATTTTTTTTCGCAAAAAAACAGAGGTTATGACCCCTCGTTGGAACGAGCTCGACGAGCTCGTTCCAACGAGGGATCATAACCTGTGTTTTTGAGACAAAAAATAAAAAAAAATAATGAAAATTAATTAGCGATTTTTTTAGAATAGCGCTGGCCGTTTTTGGCCGTTACGTTGGGTAAAGGGTTACTCGGCGTGGCATGCTGTCCATGACCTTCCGAATTTCTCTCACTGTGATGTTGTCTCATTTCTTTATAAGCACACGGCAGTGAAGTGGTCAATAGCCAGAAGATATTCAACAGTTTTAAGGATGTATGCCCGATCCGATAGAGGAATGCAGAACGCCACAGTATGAGCTGTTTGTATACCCAGCCACAGGTATTACAGGGGGAGGGGTGCTTCCTTCGAGGATGTAGTTCAGGTAGTCTGTGAATTACTATGTTTACTACGATAATGTAGCCAACCACGTTCATACTTTTCACAATGTGAAGCCCCCGGTGCAACACCACGGTACGCCTGTCTTAGATTTGATATACATTACCCTTCCAAGTACACAATACACGTATGAACTATTGCTGTACTTGAGTTTCAGATGTGACATACCTTTGTACTATCATGTACTGTTCACTGAGAAGTTTACAGCTGCATGCAAAAGTTACTGCATATGATACGACCTTTTGAAATAAACTACTCAAAGCTTGCTAAGCAACAAGTATATTCAACTACCTGTTTTACGTTCTAGTTGAAATATTGTAATGAAAAGTGTATATATTTTTTATTTAATTATATCTTTAATGATTTAAGTACAGAAATTAAGATTTTATTTGTGTTTGACATTATTTTTTAGCCATTGAATACGATAACCATGGAAAATGGATATTATTGGTAAAAGAGGAAATTTTTCAAATTTGCCAAAATGTTGACCGAACGAACTGGTATGGTTTCAATATCGAGTATGAGACCCAATACTGTCAATTACAACTTGACAACGCCTTCTCATGCTCCCAATCAGGTTCCTGGTGGGCCTTTGTGGAATGTTGTTCCATTCTTGGACCAGCATGGCGCCAAGGTCCTGGACACTTTATGGCTGGACTGGACGGGCTGAAATTGCAAGCTGCAACTCATTCCAGACTTGTTCGATTGGATTGATGTCAGTGGATCTTGCTGGCCAGTCCATACGCTCAATCCCCTCCCTCTGTCGGTACTCCTCGACTGATGACGGGCATTATCGTCCATCAGAATGAATCTAACTCCCACCGCACCTGCATGCAATCTGACGTGGACAACCAGGATCTCATCAATATACCGTTGTGCAGTCAATGTACAACGTTCAAGGACACAGAGCTCTGTACGTCCATCCATGGTTATGCCGCCCAGACCATGATTGACCCTCCACCATAGCGGTCATGCTCAGTAATGTTGGCTGCATGGAATCGCTCTCCTGGTCTTCTCCATACCCTGGAACGTGTGGTCTAGGCAGTACCTTGACTCATCCGTAAAACGGACAGGTCGCCAATCTTCTCTGGTCCATCCAACGTGGTCCGTGGCCCATTCATATCGTGCCTGGCGGTGGTTCTAGGACAGCGGAATGCGGAATGCGAATACGTGGTTTTCTCGATCGGCAACCACACTCGTGCAACCTTGCCCGAATAGTCTGCGTCGAAACATTTATCTCTGATGCATTCTGAAGGTCACTGCGAAGCTGGGTTGCTGTGACAAAGCGGTCCCTACGGGACCGAATGATCAAAAACCGGTCTTCAGCTGCAGATGTTGCCCTGTCTCTGCCACCATCATGCCATCTTACTGGTGTGCCATACTGCTGAAATCTGGCCCATGCTCTGGTGATCACCGCATGGTGCACACCAAGGGCTTCACCACCCTGACGATGGATAGTGCTTGCAGCCTGCCACATTTCTGCTTCAGACAAATGTTTTCTTACATTTGCATTTGCCATATTCAATCATTAAATCACAAGAGTTTCTGTTGAAATGAAGACTGAATACTCTACGCATGTCATGCACATGTAGACAGTACACGAAAACATTATGAAAATCAAGGGGTACATGCTTTCCATGACTGTCACGAAAAGTCTGCCTGTCAAGAGAGCTAATGAAAACACTGGGGACCATCTCAATACATTCCTCAATAATATCCACCAAAAATGTCGCAAATATGTCACAAGCAAATTTCACAATGATGTGTCAAATATTTGATGCTTGGCAAACTTTAAGTAGTATAGTATAAAAACAGGGCTATTGGCAAGCAGCACATCACGTTGTCCTATACACTAGCGTTCTTGGTAGTCAGAAACCTCCACTCTGTGTGGTTTACAAGCGACTGGCTGTTTCGAACGATCACAGGGAAGGTGTTCCACACTTTAGTTAACGATATAAAAAGGACTATTTGAAGAGTTTTATTCGACAAAAATAAGGAAAACTTTCAACGAATTGTGTAAATTATATTAGGATGTATCAGACACGCGGAGTTATAACAGAGCGTGGGGAAATATGGTGCATCCTATTCACAATTTTATCGAAATTACATAAAATCTGGGGGTTACGCGTATTTTGCAAACTAACATCTAACAGAAGTTGATCTCATGAAGCAGACCTAGTCAATGACTAACTCTTCTAGAAGTGTCACATTGAACATTTCCCGTCATGCAGTGCCCCACTCCACAGTATTTCCGAATTCTAAGATTGGTAGGATGAATGCATGAGAGAGCTTTTGAAGTATTTTTCTATACGAATATAAGATACTTCAATTTACTCAGTTCAGATAATCTTGAACAAGCCTTTTCACGAATGTTTTTGTAACAGGATGAGAGATAAGTGCCGGAGCCGGGTTCGAACCGTAGACTTCTTGTACACAGAGCGACCGATTTACCACGAGACTGATAGGTTGGTTGGAAAATGGCCTTTATACCTCGACCGCTACACTACTCTACCCTTCTTTTGAGATTGGCTATGTGTGAATCTCACCCAGGTTCCTCCCATAAAGCGGTCGAAACACTCGGAGGGCCACCTACTGCCGAGAATCGGACGAGCCCCCAAATGTAACAGGAGGAGAGATAAGTGCGGGAGCCGGGGTTTGAACCGTCGACAGAGCGACCGATTTACCACGAGACTAGGATAGCCGGACCAACCAGGCTGGTTGGTAGAGGATATCTAGTGTTTTTGAGTAGATACCGAAAATTATCTCATGAGTGACCGAGAGAAATGTTTATTTTAACATATATAACAAATAACCATCTGTCTCGGTCACAAGGGAGATCATTTTCGGTATCCATTCAAAAATACAAGACTTTCTTTTTATTATATGCTTTTTATAAGAATCTGATAAATCCACTCGTTTCAACCTTGAATTGATGCATGAAAGTAAACAGCATCATTGAAACGCGGAAGTGATTTGATTGATACTTTGAACACATAGCGCCTTGCAATCTAATTCAGCTGGCGAGTTTCTAGTCCAAACATGGCCTGAAAATCCGTAATATAAGTTTGTGGTTTGGTACGTCCTTTCAAAGGACGTACCAAACCAAAAACTTATATTACGGACTTTCAGGCCATGTTTGGACTGGCGGGTATCATGCATCAATTCAAGGTGATTACATGTTGAATTATTGCTGAAATGATCGGTATCCACTCAAAAACGCTAGACTTTCTTTTCATTATACGTTTTTAGAACAAATTGATCATTTCCATTGATAATTTGATTCGTATTCACCTTGAAGTGATGCTTTAAAAGCCGCCACTTTTAAAGATAAAGTTAAAGTGAAAATTTCTATATATTCACAGTGGGGGATACGATTTCCATCTTTCCGCAATTTCTTCGGTGATCTATCGTTTAGCGTAAAATAAATGGCCCGTATACCTCGACCGCTACATTACCATCGAGTTCAGTCCAAAAAGAGTTTGGTTAGAAAGTCAAGCCCATAGCTTGCCCACTTGACGATTCATACAGGTAAGTGTCATCGACATAGAGACAATTGGCTGACTCATTCCTATCGCAAGAGGGGTAAACAAGAAAAAGACATGGGCGCTATACTGCTCCCTGTGGGACATCTGTCTTCATTTCCCCATGGAAAGTTGGGGTTAAAATAATTACTTTTATTCTCTTTTTTATGTCCATTTAATAGCAATTAACCCTTTTCCCAATGAATCGTCCGCATTCGCCAGCGTAATATGCAAATTCAGCAGCTGAAAAAAAATTTTTTTTCGAAAAATGTCAACAAAACTAAATCATGTAACCCCTCTTTGGAACGAGCTGGTTCCAACGAGGGGTCAGATGATATGGTTTCGTTGACATTTTTTGAATAATTTTAAAAAATTATATTTAAAATAATAAATTTTCAAATCGTCTGCGTTGGGTAAAGGGTTAAGAGCAGTGTTTAACAACGCGGAAGTTAATAACATCATCGTAGCAATTGAGAATATAGTAGATTCGTCATTGTATGTAGATATAGAGCGCAAATTTCAACTGTGGTTAAATAGAATTCAAAATGGTCCACAGAAAATGGTTTTTACCATTCACCCAACGAATCGGCCGCATCCGCCCACGTAATATGCAAATTCGGCAGTTGAAAAATTATTATTTTTCAAAAAATTTCAACAAAACCATGTCATGTGGCCCTTCGTTGGAACGAGCTCGTTCCAATGAGGTGGTCATATGATATGGTGTGGTTGAAATGTTTTGAAAAAATTTAAAAAATGATATTTAAAATAATAAATTTTGAAATCGTCTGTGTTGGGTAAAGGGTTAAGAACAGTGTTTGACAATGTAGGCGGAAGACACATTTCATATATGGCAATAAAGAGAAGAGACTATGATAAAAATCGGGCCTCTAGAAAAACTCTCATTATTTCGAGAAAAAAGCCCTGAAACACTGGAACCTGGGCATGATAGTATACTAGAACGACAGCAACTCGGACTAGTCCGATGACATGTGGCGCACATGCTCACCTACACAGTGTATCATGACGATAATTATTTCACGCTGTAGCTCAACGCGCCACCATGATAATTAATCTGACACAAATCATGCACCCCGATATGACAGCACTTCCTTCTTCACTATTATTTCAGAGAACTCTCACACCTTCTACCTTTAATATAGTGTCGATGCATAACCGAACGAATAAGTATTTTAGGCAGCTGCACATTGAATGTCACATGACGATGTGAAACTTGATAATTTATATTGTACTTACACGCACATGTAGCCTTCGGCGCATCTGGTGTACGAACACGGATCTATTAAACAATTTACTGTGTTGCTCCTTTTCGATCTGATACTCATTGAGTCACCTATAAAATGAGAAAACCGTGATAAACAGGCCTGGCAATGTTGAAAATCAAGGAGTGCAAAACAATTTTCCACCTCAGATTGCTTGGGAGTGCAACTACACCTGAAATTTTCAATGCAAAATATTGTATGCTATTTTAGTTATATTCATCGCAAGGTATTAATATTGTAACAAAAACTGTACTACATTCAGCTGTATTGTAGAAACATTGGCACACACATCTTGTCATTATTCAAAATGTTGCATTCAATTCTTATGTGACTGTCTTCTGAACTCATAATATATCGAAATGTGACAACGAATGGGTTATGAATTTTTGCGAATGAATGCAACATTGACAAATCGTCCCCTGAGTTCTAATGTGTTCTCTGTGCCATTAGGCACAGAGAACACATTGTAACTCAGGAGACGAAATGATAATAGACTTTAAAGGCAGTTCCAAACAGGTCTGGCATTCCAGAAAATCAAGGGGTGCAAATCATTGCCCTCCTCATTTTTTCTAGGCGTGCAGTAGGCGTGCAGCACTCCTGCACTCATAAAGAATGTCAGGCCTGGATAATGGTATAGTCAACGAATAGAGATCACTCCAATGCATGTCATAAAATACATATGAAGTCATTATCGGGAAGTATTATTCAGGCTCCTTCTTCGTAATCCATTATCTTCCCACGGCGTATGCTGTGAAAACAAAACGTTAAATTGCACGGATGCCCAGAATGGAAGTGTACTTTGTATCAGAAATTATTAGTTCGATTCGTTTAGTGCTACAGTTGAAATTAGAAGGCCCGTCACTGTTTTGAAGTAACAGTGCGCTGAGTAAGCGCATGTCCCTATCAATCTCAAACTGCCCCATTAGCGTAACTCAATTTCTGTTGAAATCCAGTGTGTCCAGCAATTCTATATTAGTAAATAAAAATCATTAACCTCATTCCTAACCTATACTGAGATATAGAGGATATGGAATGAATGTTTTTCTCATATAATATTTATGAAAGGAGTCTAAGAATTTTCCGTTTTGGCGAGCCTCTGGCGAGCCCAAACGGAAAATTCGGTCGAGTTTCATAAATAGTATATCAGAAAAAACACTCATTTCATATTCTAGTTATCATATGACACACACACGCAGAAATTAGCCACTTAGTATGACTTTTTAACCCATCACCTAACTTGAGTTGCAGATGGCACTTGGAAAAAAGCATCCTCGTGTAACTAAAAAAATTCATTTTTGCTTCCAAAACATAGGTTATGACCCCTCATTGGAACGAGCTCGTTGAGCTTGTTCCAATGAGCGGTCATAACCTATGTTTTGGAAGCAAAAAGTGAAAATATAAAAAAAAAATGAATGACGTTTTTCTTGTAGGTAAAAGATTAATACAATATAACCCATCCTAAATATGACAGATAACGTAAATTCTCCCTACTGAAATTATGCAAATGTGACCCAGTTGTGTTTTGTTTAGCCAATCAAATTCTCCAGTTTTGAAATTGACCAATGAAAGCTCCCATCTCTAATTATGCAAATTATGAAAATGTGGCCCAGTTGTGTTTCGTTCAGCCTATCAAATTGTCTAGTTTTGAAATTGACCAATGAAATTGACGGAAGGCTTTATTTATCACTGATCAATATGAAAACAAAATATCAAATGTTTTAAAGTGAACAAAACGGACGAGTCATATGATAAACATGTATATGTAATGACGTAAATAGACATTAAAATTCGACAACATATACAGAAGAAAGAGAGTAGATTGCTACTTAATCACAGCGCCATATATTCTCCATCGAAAAAGTATTCATAATGTTTCATTATAGCGCGAGAAACACTTGCAAACGTTCATCGCATGTACCACCGGGTGCAACTTGTGTCTTGTTCTCAGAAACTATAAATAATTACTACGTGAAAAATCTATCCTACAGCGATTTAGTATTACCTCTTTGCACTCGAAAGGCGTTTTTCCCGGACAGGAACATGATACGTTGTAATGTCATTCAATGGGATGGTTCTTCAGTAAATGTGTGGGGTAGAGCAATCAATATTTTCAACGTGCATTCTCGAGGCCTGCCCCAAATAATGAATATGGATTATTCTAATTGCTGTCATTGAACAGGCATGAAAGATACCACAATTGTCCAAAGGATTAATCCACCTTCCGTATACTGTAGGCTGAGTGTTTTTTTGTTTTTTTTGTTTAATCGGTTTTGTTCGTGATTTCACTACCGACCTCGCTAACAGCTCATTATATTCTGCATAACACAGCGCTAGACTTCTTCATTCTTCTGCATTAACTAAAGAGCATTTTATGTGACACGACTTCTAGTTTCAACTGTATATAACAAATTGTCATTCCCATTTTGCTATTTTTAAATCTCTTCCCCCAGCATTGCTATTCATCCCACACCGCCACCTCATTGGAGTGACATCAAAGAGTTTGTGCTGTATAGCCGTTCTTTGCTCAGCCAGATTTATTTGTGGAGGGGGGGGGGGGGGGGGGGGGTACGTTTTTAGAATTCTAGGTACAGACGTTGTGAGCCCAGTTTGCTGTACTGATCGAAATACTTATTCAATGAAGTCGAATTAACTGGTGTTTTGTGTAGTTTGTAAGTGCAAGTTCACCTTATTCCTTTACCCAACGAATCGTCCGCATCCGCCCGCGTAATATGCAAATTCAGCAGTTGAAAAAATATTATTTTTCAAAAAATTTCAACAAAACCATATCATGTGACCCCTCGTTGGAACGAGCTCGTCGAGCTCGTTCCACCAATGGGTCACATGATATGGTTTTGTTGAAATGTTTTGAAAAATTTAAAAAAAAAATTTATTTAAAATAATAAATTTTGGTATCGTCTGCGTTGGGTAAACGGTTAAAACAGGGAGCACGATGGCTCAGTGGTTAAGGCATTGAACTTCAAATCGTAAGGTTCATGGTTCGATCTCCAGCAGGAGAAACAGCGTTGCGTCCTTGGACAAGGCACTTAATCCTGATTGTTCGTGTGTGTGTGTGGGTGTGGGGGGTGAGGGGCACGGTGGCGCTCTGTGCAAAGGCGTACTGCACGTCAATGGTCTGCTTGCTTTCAACCAATGATAACCCTGCTTGTGCGTTAGGGATTCTAATAGTTGCTCACAGCTGATCGGCGGTTCTCTTCGGCTTCCTCTACACGCAAAAATGCCAGACACAAGGTGATCCTGGCTGTCAAGAGTGTCGTTGAACCCAAATAAAAACAAACAAAAAAAAAACAAACAAACATAAGTTCATTTGCATAAACAATCCATACATGAGAAACTGTAATGCTGAATTCAGAGTTTCTCAGCTGGGTCATCCCAGATGGGACAACACTTTATCATTATACCATTCGATCGACTTTCCCTATTAGCTGTCTGGTTATCTTATAGTCTTTTCGTTGTACATTCAGAGATGCTCCGTGGATTTGGAAGGATCACATCTGCCTCGATTTCATGATACCTCATCTCCTCTTTGCAGTTTTTTGGTGAGCTTTGAAAAGTCAACTTTTTAATTTCAGAGTTTTGTCTTATCTTATCACCTGTAACAATTGGCTCTTGAGAATGAAGAAATATTGTGAATCTTCCTCTTAAATGGTAAGTTGTTTGGCATTTGGATGAAAGATGAACAATGCTGTGGACCTAGATCAGTTGTGACTCTTTTAAGACGTGTACTAGACAATGAATCAGGCGATGGTTAAATTATATTTTTTTAAGCTGCAACTGAGGTGACAATTATGGACTTACCATCGATTTATATGTGTTTAAAGAACTTTTGATCTGATCGAATGTCAACTCCTTCTGTGTTTAAATCATGGACGCAATAATTAGGTTTGGGTCGAATTAATATACTTGGAAAATTGTACCAGGTTTGCACAAGTAATGTTAAAAAATTACTGAAAATTAAGGAATAATAAAATTATCCTTCCGAAAAAAAGAAGAAAAAAGAAAAACGAAATTACAGTACGGTCGTCTTGGACGCATTAATATTTTATTGCAAACACTGCTTATAGGAATAATCGTTAAAATAGGGGGTGCTTCTTTAATTAAAATTTTGCTGATGATGATTTTTATTATTTGTTAAACGCATGCGTGGAATACACTGCCCACGCGTGGATTACGATCACTCCACGGCGACTGTACTGTAACCTCATATTTTAAGCCTAAATAAACCCTATTATGTTTTAATCCTAAAAGCCCTCTTATAGAGACAAAAGGGACACGACTCCTTTTCCAAACAATAAGAGTAAGCCATGACCGGTTCACGAATCTCTATCAGTTGACGAGAGAAAAAAGTTAACCATTGCAATTATAATTTTTTTGAGTTCTTTTTTCCCAAACTGTTTGATTTATGTTCGCATTCAATCCACACCCTTTTAAACCGACTCAATTTAATTTCGTGCTCTATATACAACAAAACCTCATATTACAAGAGCTACGAGACTTTCTAATTACAAGTTTGAGGCCCGAAAGTTTGTGGGTATTGTCAAAATCATGTTTTTATGCTGATTCTGAAAATCTATCTCTTATATTCGAAAGCCTCTGCATTTGTGTGGAAATGCAGTGTTTGGCTTGTTTTCGATAAACGTTTGAGAAAAAAAAACTGCAGAAGATTATTTTCCATTTCACGCATTCGTTCAACAAAGGTTTATCGTGTTAAGGTAGATAGAGACAAATACACACATAAATAATTATTATTTTACCAGATGCATCTGAGTCTTTGAATAACTATAGATAACTATAAATGTATGTATTTGTTCCCTCTTTAACTTTAATTTAACACCATACCTTTGTTCAGGAAAAACACATTTGACACGACGTGGAAGTATGGGATTTTAATATATCTTTTTTATCTTGTTGAGAAGACACATGCCTCTTGTTCTTGAAAAAGTGTTAAAAGACCGCCAATTTCAAGTTTGTGTCGGGACTGCATTACCTTATTCACACGAGCAGGAATTAAGTGTTCCTCAGGGTAGGAGTATATCCATTACCTTTTTGCAGTTAAGATCAAAGGCATCATCGACGCAGTTGAGAATATGATTGATTCTTCTTTGTGTGTTGATTTTTTTGTTTAATTTGCTATAATAGCAGAAATATGAATGCCATCGAGCGCGAATTTCAGCGTTGTTTAAATATAATTCAGAAATGGGCTACAGAAAATAGTTTAAGATCATCCAAGTCTAAAACAAATTGTGTCAATGTCCGTAAGCTCCAGAGGCACCACCTTGATCCGGAGTTAAAATAGATGGAAGTCCTATTAGAGCGGTTAAGGAAGCGAAATTCTTAGGTTTATTGTATGACGATAAACTGAATTTCACTTCTGACATAGAACAACTAAAGGTTAAATGTAAAAGGGCGCTGAACCTCTCGAGTGCAGTTGGTAGCACTAATTGAGGTGCTGAACAAAAACAATATTTCATCTGTATAGATCATTGTTAGATCAAATTTAGATTGCGATTGTGTGGTTTACGGTTCCGCCAGAAAGTCATACCTCAAACCACTTGATGCATTTCTTAATAGTTCTATAAGAACTGGCCGGGGCGCATTCAGAACGTGGCCAATAGAATAAATGCTTATTGAGGCAGGGAACCTTTCTTTTCAGAAGCGCAGGATTAAACTGCCACTACAGTATGTTTCCGAACTATTGTCTAATCCATCAAGCACCGCTTTACTTTGTATCTCAGAACCTCAAAATGTAGAGCTCTATAACAGACACCAGAAACATATTTCCTCATTGGGAATTAGAAGTGAACCCCATTTGGAGGTAGCAACCCATGAATCTGATTCTGTAAAAGGAACCGAGGATCATTCACCCATTCCTCCATGGAATCTAAGAAAGCGACTTTCATTTTGGACCTAGCTTCCTCCAAAAAAACTGAGACAAACTATCTGCATATTAAACAAAAATATGCCGCAATAATGTCTAGATATAGTGCATATAAAAAGATCAACACAGATGGATCTAAAGATGGTGACAACGTATCATCAGTCGTTGTTACTGGTGATCAGATCACCTCATCCAGAATATCAAATAAAAGCTCTATTTTTTACATTTGAAGTCAAAGTTCTACAAGTAGCCCTTGAACACAACAAAAATGTAAAAGAAAGGAAGTCGATTATTTTTTCCGACTCTTCCTCCTCTTTGCTGGGTTCACTCTACTTCAAGTTGAAGAAACCTCTCATTTTGAAACTTCGTGAGAAGTTGAAAACTATCATGTCGTGTTCTGATGGTTACCTAGGCATGTTGGTATCTGCAGTAACACCAGGGCGGACGGTGCAGCAAAACATGCCATGAACAAGTCTATTTCTGATTTTAAAACTCCTTTCATTGATATTATTAAGTACATCAAATCTGTGTGGCAGGCGGAATGGAATGGAGTCACTTCAAAACTACTATTAATGATAAGTATCCATCTGGTAACCTTTGTAGGAAAGATCACGCCATTCTGAGACAATGTCGGGTCGGTCATACGAGGCTTACACATTCTTTCTTGTAGGGGGTAATATGCGACCAGAATGTGTTCCTTGTCAGTGGGGGTTGACAGTGGATCACATATTTTTACACTGCACAGATTTTAATCTTGCCACTCGGCAGTATTTTCATGTTGCGTCTCTTTGACACCTATTTTACAATACACACTTTCATAATATCCTATGGAAACTCAAGGAAATCAACATTTTTAATCAATTTTAAATTGTTTTATGCTTTTAAACTCTCATCTATTCAACAGGTTGAATTACACAACATTCTTTAAACCGGTCTTATTTTCTCATTACTGCATTCACGCCTTATTTCTATTCCTCACCTTTCATCGACTCGTTTTTGTTTTCGTCATGGAAGATAATGACCTATTTTATAATGCACGCGTTTCATCATCATGATAGGGTTTTAGCTGCCGACGTGATGTAAAGCCCTAACAAATAAACAACCTAAATGGTACCATTTGTGTGCAAAGCACACAATGGTATATCCCTGCATTTGCATTCTTGATTGATGGTTGGTGCTTGATACAGAGAGAAATGAAAAGGTATTATATGGCGCATTACATTGATATTGATAAACAGCAATATTATCAACACTATCATTTAACAGTATTAAACGCCCCCGGGAGCCTTTTCACAGGTAACTGATTCTCTGATGATAGCTACGAGTGTCACATGGTGCCGAATCAAAAATCGGAAACATTTTTGCACATCTAGCGATCCAACCTGAACATATGAACACAATTACAACATTTCGAATTAAAACCCCGGAGTCTTTTTTGCCGCAAACCGATTGTCTAACGTCAAACGTGCCACGACTGGAGCCACATGGGGCCGGACCAACAATTAATAAAAACAACATTTACCCTACTCGAACATATGAGCACACCATAAGCGTTTCGATATAAAACCCCTAGGATCCTTTTGTCGGAGACTCATTCTCTAACGACGGAAGTGGTGCTACGGGTGCCACACGGAGCCGAATAAAAAATCTGAAACATTTATGCAAATCTAGACACCCTGCCGGAACATATGAACAACATTGCAGCATTTGGAGTTAACCTCCCTATGAGCTTTCGTCGGAAATCGATTCCTGAATGACACAAGTGGAGCTACGGGCCCATTTGGGGCCAAAATAAAAACTCAAAACCTTTATGTACATCTGGAGACCCCACTGGAACATATAAACAGACTTTCAACGTTTCGAATTAAACCCCTAGAAGCATTCCACCGGAAGCTGATTTTCTAACACGAAAAGTAGTTCCTCTGAAACCACGTGGGCCAAATCAAAATTTCGCAACCTTTATGGACATTCATAGATGTTACCGGAACACCTTAGCATAGTTTAAAGGTTTCGAATTAAACACCATAGGAGCCTTTCATTTGAAACCGATATTCTAACAATAACAATAAAAGTGGTTCCACTAGTTTAAATGTTTCGAATTACATACTCTTGGCGATATTAAGTTCGCATGTATGGACTGGACGGGTGGGAGGGGTGGGACGGGACGGACGAGACTGACGGAGATCACAACAATATCCCCACTTTTTAAACAAAAAATGTGGGGATAATAACACCCCAACTGTTTAGAAAAAAGCATGGTTCATTTAGTGTGTGAAATAAAAACAATAATTTACACCTGTTCTCCCACAAAGTTGTGAGAACGAGCAAAAAACTGTATTTCAGCCAAAATGTAGAGATATTGGTAATTAAGAAATGGATTTCAGAATCAGCATACAATTCAGATTTAGAAAATACGTACAAACTTTTGGCATGGACTTTTTGTTTTTCTACCAAAACCATTGTAATTGTAATCAAAATTGGTCATTTTGACACATTTTTCAAGATGTTTCTTTCAATTTTGTTGAAACGTTCAACATATTTAGATCATAACATAGTGCTATTGGCTGAATATCTGATATTACACACGTTATCTCTGTTGTCCACAGACTTTCACACAAATTCCATTTCTGTAGAAAATGTGCTATATTTATCAGCGATTTTCAGCACTGGGTGCCATATTTTCTCAACATTGTTGCAGTAAGGAGATGGGGCATTCCTCGTAGAATACCGTCGCTGTTGTATCTCTTGATCTTAGACTTAACCCTTGTCGAAGCTTGAACTGGTGCAAATATTCCGTCTTATTCTTCGCAAAATTTACCAGCTTTACGTTCACTCTACATGTAACACCACGATTGGAATGCCTAAATCTACTTTTCATATCCGTGTTTAACATCGACTAGGGGGCATATTTGCTGATAGAAAATTTACTGAAAGGTAAGGCCAATTCCTGTTCTGGCGGCTTCAAGATAGGTACTGTTTTTGAGAATTTTGTAAGTTTAAGTAACCGTTTTCCCCGTACCTGTATGGAAGAGTTTTGGAAGCTTTGCCTAGCTGCAAGCAACAACGGAAGTAAACAAAATTTGCTATTATATGTTATCACGCAAAGTTTAACCCTAAGCCAACATGAGTAGGAACACTGCCAAACAATGACTATTTGTCTACACCTTTCACAGGTTTTGCAAGTGTCTCCAGTCAGTTGAGAGTGGAAAATAAAAAAAATGCGTTGTATGTCTGGTTTAAGCTTCATCTGTCGAGAACATCTGCTTTTGTAAGTTATCTTGTAAACTTTAATCCCGTACCTGTATTTGGTACATCAAGATGGATACCCGTGTGACAGGAATGATAGTCCGTAGGAAAATTAGTCCCTCTGGACTATTATTCCGCGGAATTATAGTCCTAGGTCTAACATTCCTAGGAATAGTAGTCCGGCGGACTACTATTCCTAGGAATGTTAGATCTAGGACTATAATTCCGCGGAATAATAGTCCAGGGGGACTAACGTTCCTACGGACTATCATTCCTGTCACACCGGCAGTAAAACACTCGTTTTCTGAGAATTGTGTAAATTTAGGTAATCATTTTCTCCAGTGAAAGAAGGATAAGGTCTAAATGCTTTGTATATCTACAACCCGCAATCAAAGGGAAACATCTTTGCTGTTATATATTGCATGAAAACTTTAACCCTGTATCGTTGGTAGACTGAGAGGACGTGCTGTCCTAAAACTGCGATTCTTCGCAAAATTTCCAAAATTGTCTTAGTGATTCCAGTCAGTTGAGAATGGAAAGTTTTGCATATCTATTTGCACCATTTTCTGTCGAAATTCTTTGCTGCTGTATGCTATCTTGGAAAGGTTAACACAATGCCTGTTGTGACTTCATAAAGACGGGTTATATCAGAAGATGACATGTTTCTTTAAAATCTTGTAAAGTTAGGTAAGATTTTTCTCCATTGTATTTATCATTGCACAACTGACAGCTCTTAATCCATTGAGTAATTTTAAAATATTTTTCTTCAAATCTAGTCACGATTTGATGAAAAATTCATGAAAATTTGATTTGAGAAATTATTGGTCAACATGAGGTACGCCTCGCGTTTCATAATACGCCAGGCAAGCAATTTCTAAGCCGAAACAGCCTATGACTCTGATAAAAATCATCGGACCAAGCCCCAGCTCCAACTCAACCTGTATTGTGAAATCACTGAGGCATAAACCTGGTTTGGTCCGTATCTATAAAAAATCTAAACTCAAGTTATGATCCGTAAACGGAAATGTTTATGGACGGACGGACGGACGGCAAGACGGACGAACGGGCCAAACACATAATGCACCAGATTTGTTTTAGACTGGCGTTTAAAATTCGTGCAATTTATTTATTTATTGGGGTTTAACGACACTTTCGAAAAGCCAGGTTCACCCAGTGTAGGACATTTTTACATGTGGGGGAAGACGGAGTACATGATAGAATCACAAAGCAACGGCGAGCAACTGTCAGACTCCTCAAAGTACTAACTCCGAACATACATGGTTAGCATTGGTTGAAGGATATGGCGACCCGAACACATATATTGTCAAACAATTGGGATTATTCGCAAAGTTTCCAAACCTTTTAGTGTTTTCTGTCAGTTCAGAATGCAAAATAAGCAAAATGTATGCATATCTGTTTGCAGGTCTCCTGTCAATAATATTTGGTCTAATAAGCGTTCTTGAACAATTAATTTAGTACCTGTCCTAGCAGCATGAAGATGGGTACTGTAGAAAACGCTAGTTTTTTTTAGAATTTGTAAATTTAATGTAACCATTTTCTGAAGTAGTTCCATAAATATGTGCAGATACTATCTTCTGAAAGATTGATATTGTCCTTCGGACTTTGACCTTACACCATTTATACACATAGAAATAACACACATGTACTGCCAAACTGTTACTTGATGCTGTTTCTGATCAGTTATGAATGGAACCCCTGACTTATCTTGTCATGAAAATCGACTTTCAATGAACTTATCTCCCCTGAAATTATTGGACTGGACTGGAAAGTGCAATTAAGAAGCACGTAATTGTTGAGAAAACACCTATGACATCAGCAGAAAATAAAGCCAAGTTTTCCTTTGTCTTATTTAATACACGAGAACAACAGATAGCTC
Source organism: Pictodentalium vernedei (assembly GCA_031216915.1). NCBI lineage: Eukaryota > Metazoa > Mollusca > Scaphopoda > Dentaliida > Dentaliidae > Pictodentalium > Pictodentalium vernedei. The sequence goes on from CM062290.1 coordinate 407,637,694, forward strand.
TCGGAGCTGTCTGTTGTTTTTGTTGATAAAAAGTAACAAACAAAGGAAACTGCTTTTTATGGCAAACTAATTAGAAGAAAACAAGTAACTGTCCATTTTGGCTCTTTGTTTATGGAATGTGTTTTATGGTAATCTGTAAGTTTTTATCCTTTCCAAGAAAAAAATAGCAAATCTTACACCCCTCCCCATACCCCGGACGTTTTGTTATGTTAATGGTAAGGACAGTGTCTGTATTATACATCACGATGTGCACACTGTATATATAATGGACAGAATTGTGTCTTAACGACACTGTAAATAGCCATGTCACCTCGCGTCGGACAGTTTTACGGGTGGAGGAAGCTGGAGTACCCTAAGAGAATCACCGAGCAGCTGCGAGCGACTGTCAGACTCCCCAGCGTACTAACTCCACACGAGCAGGGTTAGTATTGGGCGAAGACAAGTGCTCCAACGATGTGTAGTACGCCACCCTGTCCCCACGTGGGTAATCGGGATGAAGTGCCTTGCCTAAGAACAAAACGCAGTCGATGACACAAATTTGCTAACATTTATATGAAATTGCCATACCCATAGTGTTAAATTTACTTACCACTTAAGAATAGTAAGGGCGCTAACTTCCTGTAAATCTCTTCCAATCGCGAAACTTATCAGCCATGGAATTATTTGAAATTTCACCTTGCGCGGTTTGCTGGCTGACTTTGCCAGTACAAATACTAAATACTTGAAATCGAATATTCTAGTAAATACCGCAATTTGACAGACTTCCTATCTATGCAAAGGGTATTTCAAAGTGTTTTCTCACTTTACGAACAATTTACCCACCCTCGCCGCAACAAATTCTGTGAATGACATATGGGATTAAACAATAAATCCAGCCGTCTCAAAAAGCCATACCAGTCGCCAACAAAAGCACTCGCTGTTATATTGTCTCGTTCTCTAAAACGTTGATGACTTATTGCGCAGAAAAGTTATATACTGCTTTTGCTGGAAATACTCTGTTACAATTAATATTTTGTTTTATCATATGACTCGTCTGTTTTGTTCACTTTAAAACATTTGATATTTTGTTTTCATATTAATCAGTGATAAATAAAGCCTACCGTCAATTTCATTGGTCAATTTCAAAACTAGACAATTTGATTGGCTGAACAAAATACAACTGGGCCACATTTTCATAATTCGCATAATTGGAGTTGGGAGCTTTCATTGGTCAATTTCAAAACTGGACAATTTGATTGGCTAAACAAAATACAACTGGGTCACATTTGCATAATTTAGGTAGGGAGAATTTACGTTATCTGTCCTATTTAGGGTGGGTTATATTGTATTAATCTTTTACCTAACGTAGCGGCAAAAACCGTCTCGCGCAATACAAGAAAAACGCCATTCATTTTTTTTTATATTTTCACGTTTTGCTTCCAAAACATAGGATATGACCCCTCATTGGAAATAGCGTGTCGCGCTCGTTCCAATGAGGGGTCATAACCTTTGTTTTGGAAGCAAAAAATGAAAATATTTAGGTGTAAGAGGTTGTTTTTTCCAAGTGCCGTCTGCAACTCAAGTTAGGTGATGGGTTAAAAAGTCATACTAAGTGGCTAATTTGAGCGTGTGTGTGTCATATGATAAATAGAATATGAAAGGAGTGTTTTTCTCATATAATATTTATGAAATTCGTCCGAATTTTCCGTTTGGGCTCGCCAGAGGCTCGCCAAAACGGAAAATTCTTAGACTCGTTTCATAAATATTATATGAGAAAAAACACTCATTCCATATCCTCTATTTATGTACTTTTCTTCTTTTTCCCTTTTCAGACAATTTACCTCCCGTGCTCATTTCTTGTCGTTTGACAAGCTTCCTGTTGTGAATACCTTTCCCTGGGAAATTTGTATGGCCCATCATATCCACTCTAGGCGGAGGGGGGGGGGTGTAATTGTGACACACCTACCACGAGTGACATGTAAAGTTGTATTGAACATGCATGTCTTTTTAAAAAATATATAATATATCACGGTTTAGGTGAAGGGGTGTCAGATACCCTCGATCCCTTTCAAGATCCAAATGGAGCGTGATGTCATTAACAAAGCATTCCGCACATGCCTAGAGACAACATTACCAAAAATGGATAGTGTTCTGCAGTGAAAAAAACTATTAAAAAATACCATTACAACAGGGTAACTCATTTGGGCATTGCAGTGTGACGGTGTTAACAATAACTTGAGAAGGCCTCTGATTGAAGATCAGAAACGAAACGTGCATGTATGGGATCGTTTAAGTGTCGGAAGGAGATCTCGGAAATTAGATTGTTGAGTAGCCAATCGGATGTAGGCCTCCCCCAAAGATTTTTTCGAAGCAACATTACATTTTCAGTGATCCACTGATAACACAAAGAAACTGTCTCAAAAATATTTATTCTGCATCATTAATAATTTAGATGATGGAATATCAGGTATCTGACATTGAAATTATTTATCTGGCGCAACACGCACTTTAATGCTTAACCAAACAACTAGAGGAAAACGCGTGCACAAAATCTTGAATTAGAACTACTCATGATTTGCCCGACGAACAGGTGTTGAACCTCTTGGGACGAGCTCGTTCCAGTGAGGTGTTAAAACAAATGTGCCGATGCAAGAACTGAAAAAATACACATTTAAATGACGGTTTCTGTTAATTATGCAGTTCGGCTATGGCTGCTATCATCGGTAAACGATTAAGGATTAACTTACCCATAATGAAGAGCGTTGACGTCATCAGCACAATAACTAATGCCAGTCGACCCACCATTTTGCTTTAATGTTCAGTATGTCTGTAAATGAAACGGGGAATGTTAGTTCCATTCGCTACATAAATATTAAAACAAATTGAACACAATATTCAGAGGTTGGCTTGCCGTAGGGTTCACCGAGATATTTCCCGGTGGGCCAGACTATTGGAATCCTCCCAGGGCCCCACCATTGGAAGCCGCCCATAGCCCCCAAAATCTACGCAGCCCTACCCCTGTTGGCGCATGGCATTTCATGAAAATGATCAAAAGGCGAAATGTCTCTGATTGGTTTATCGAAATGCCATCTACGTGGACTGCCATATGGCATTATATGCCATATGGCAGTCCCCATAGAGGGCATTTTGATATGCCAGTAGTCTAGTCTGCCACTGATTGGTCAAATGCTGTAAAACAGCGTTCCTTCGGTTCAAAAGATCGCAATTTTCTCCCATTGGGCCGAACTATGTACTGTCATTGATCCCTCAGATGCGAGGAAGCAGCGTTCTTTCGGTTCAAAAAATCAAAAATGTTGTCCGGGACCGTGGCCCCCTTGATTCGTTTCCCGCCAACTTTTTTAGACCAGTTCGCCCCTTATGAGATTGATTTTAATTCCCAGAAATCGATTAAGGAAGCACGACCAGTGCAGAGTCACGCAACTACGAATATGTGACAGCGCCTTTCAACGTACCAAACCACTCGATGACGCGTCTCTCGCTGTCATTCCTTGTCGTTTCAAAGCAATGTGCATCTCACCCTGGAATTTAAAATATCGCCTGTTTAAAATGAAATGTGGCAAAACTTCAGTAAGCAACTGCTATAAATTGTCAGTGATTTGTTTTTCTAGGAGCTGTGCCAAGGCTGGTCATTGCACTCCGAACTCTGAAAACTGCTCAAAAAACCTATGGTGAACCTGCGCACTTGTTCCTTTTCTGCATCCCTTTCCATGTAGGAACTTGTTGCTCATTTCCATGTACGAAAGGCTCCTGCTCACTCATATCAATTGCCGCTTGGGTGGTCAAGCATGAAGGATATGGGGTTGTTTGAGGCTATAAAACGTTTGTGAACGCTTCAAAAAACCCTAGCTTTTTAAAGAGTGTGTAAAGGAGCTCAACATTTGAAGTGACGTAAAAAATAATTCGAAAAACTAAAAACAGCTTCAATACAGCCGCCGTGGATTGGTTACTTTCCATGGGTGGACAATATTCCCAGAGATGCAATAATACTGGATTCCAGACACCAATTATAGGAATAATCTACAACCCGGAGCTTTGGTAATTAAAATGTTGCTGATGATGATTTTTAATATCTGGTAAACGCATGCGTTGACGACATTTCGATCTCTACAAGGCGATTGTACTTTATCTTCTATGTGTTTTTGGTGCTGTAAAAAATAGTAAACTTTCATAATAACTGAATTCGGTCCTAAGCGTTAAGAATTTACCAGGACGCTACCAAATATTTGGATACGTTTTTAACCCTTTACCAACGAATCGGCCTCATCCGCCCGCGTAATATGCAAATTCAGCAGTTGAAAAAATATTATTTTTCAAAACATTTCAACAAAACCATATCAAGTGACCCATCGTTGGAACGAGCTCGTCGAGCTCGTTCCAACGAGGGGTCACATGATATGGTTTTGTTGAAATGTTTTGAAACATTTGAAAAAAATGATATTTAAAATAATAAATTTTGATATCGTCTGCATTGGGTAACGGGTTAATTGGAAATGATATATCCAATATTTGTAAAAGGGAGGAAATACAGCAGTTGAAACAAATAGATAAAGGCGGAAATTTGAAAAGGTTGAAACAATTTAATTTTGTAATTGTCAATTAGTTGTCAACTGGTGTAACAAATGTTAAAACAGTATGCGAATGGAAAGTACCTTAAACATCGAGTCGTATGGAAAAAAAATAAAAAAAGACTGACATCCCTTATATCATTTCAACTTCGTTGAATGACTTAACCCTTTACCCAACGAATCGCCCGCATCCGCCCGCGTAATATGCAAATTCAGCAGTTGAAAAAATATTATTTTTTCAAAAAATTTCAACAAAACCATATCATGTGACCCCTCGTTGGAACGAGCTCGTCGAGCTCGTTCCAACGAAGGGTCACATGCTATGTTTTTTTTGTAGAAATTGTTTGAGAAATTTAAAAAAAATGATATTTAAAATAATAAATTTTGATATCGTCTGCGTTGTGTAAACGGTTAAGGTCGAATCGAAATTAAACTTGTATGCTCTATTATAATTTCTTGTGTCTCCAGCTTTCACCATTATTTGGAAGATAAATTGTGATAAAGAGGGTTTGTTTCTATTTGTGGCAATGATTTTGGGCGGTTTATACGGCATACAGAATGTAATGTGCGTTTGGAAAAAGTAGTTAGAATTCAACTGTTTACATGCTTAAATGGAAAATAGTTTTCACCCGGTAATTTGAATAGTGAGTGTTCCGCGCAATGTTTTCACTTTTTGACATGTCTCTCTGCGCCGTCCCGTTAAACCCACATATCAATGTTAGCGAGAGAGAGAGAGAGAGAGAGAGAGAGAGAGAGAGAGAGAGAGAGAGAGAGAGAGAGAGGATAGAACATGCGACTTCAATATATGTTTATTCAGAAGTATTCGTAACTTATAGATATGGCTTCACGGTTTTTCGATATACCGGTATTATACCAGTATTGCCAAAAATACCGGGTCGATATCGACTGAATTTCAAAGTACCGGTATATCGTCTTAGCCCGAGGGGTACAGAGGTTTTAGGAAGAAATATGTTGCAGGTGGTGGAGCCTTTTTTGGTACAGGGACGGGAGGGGGGGGGGGGTCAGCGAAGGGGGGGGGGGATGAACACAGGAAATGTGTCACGAACCATAGGTGTAAAAAATGGGACAAGGAGTATAAGGAAAAGGGACCAAAAACCAAATCAATAGGAATAGCTTCCCAAGGAAAGCACAGGTACACAAAATAGGATATACAAACATATAGGGACTAGATAATAATGGGACCAGTAGGCGGAAGCCAATGAACCTTGATACCCTGAAAGTGGGTTATAGCAACATCCAGGGTCTCCACCGGAAAGTAAGTGAAATTGCTACACTGATCGAGGCAGATGAGTATGACGTCATGGGCTTAAGCGAAACGTGGGTAAGACACGATGAACGGGTAGACCAAGTAAGGTGATACGTATAGATAGGAGTAGGCGAACAGAAGACCAGAAAAAAGGGGGAGGGGTAGGCATGTACATTAAAGAGGATTTAAAACCGTCGCTGATCACAGACCTGGAAAATATCAGCACCCCGGCTGAGGCATCAAAAGAAATTGGATGGGTAAGGATCAGTCTGAAAAAACAAAATTAATGCCCTTGGGGTTGTGTATTGTGCGGTAGAGGGAAGCAAACCCGAATGGAATGATTCGATATACTCAACACTAAGGTCCAATATCACCGAACTACAAAACAAGGGGCTCGGTATAATTCTGATGGGTGACTTTAATGGCCACATAGGTAATGAAATGATGTAGAAGGCATAGAGGGTGGGGACAATAAAGTCAACAGGAATGGAAGGAAGCTGTTGAACTTCACAAACGAGCTCGGGCTGAAGATTCTGAACAGGGACGCGAGGTGTAAGGGGAAATGGACCTCGGAGAGGAACGACAGAGAATCAATAATCGTCTACATCCTCACAGATATTAATTTATGGAGGGAGGGGGTAGAAGTGGATGATGAGGGTAAAATGGAGGTGGATAGTGACCACAACTTGATTACAGTGACGATCAGGGCCAAAACTCTAGTAAAAAGCAAAGGAAGCTCTAAGAAGATTTGGGAACTCAAAAAAGATGCTGACGGGCGAAGTTCAATGAAAAACTGAAACCAAAGCTTGCAACCGTACCCAAGAGGGGCAGTGTCCAGAAGATGGCCGACGTCATAGTTGCGAGCCTGGTGGAGGCAGGAAGGAAAGTGTAGGAAAGGTCAGGGTGCCAACACGGGAACCTGGGTACAGAGTGAAAGAAGAACTGAAAAAGGGCCATAAAGGGAAGAAAAGCTAAATGTGCTGCATACAGTAGAAGTAGAAAACTTAAAGGGGGCGGAAAGCAACGAGACCACAGTAGCAAAGGAAGAATACCAAGAAGCACGAAATAAAGTAAATAAGATTAAAGACGATACTCGGAGAATACGAAATAGCAGTCTTATTAGGACGATAAGAACGACAGGGGGGTCGAGTTCGAACGTATTTTGGAAATGGATGAATAAACGTAACAAAGGAAGTAACCCACAGAGCATTAAAGTAGATGGCAGAGTTACAGACGAGCAAGATCAAGTCGCATCAGAACTAGTCAAGCACTGGGAAAAGGTAAACGACAAGCGATGGGGCATGGGGAGCCCACCTGAGTGTCCGAATCAGGTCGAGGAAAACCTATCGAACTTCGTGTGCAGCGAAATTAAAACGGAGGAGGTGCGAAAGGTGATATCAAAATTAAGGAATGGAAAAGCGGGAAGAGTGGAGGAAATTTCTAACAAGTTTATCAAAAAGGGGAGAGAAACTCGTGGAAAGCCTAACTGCCCTATTCAATCTAGCCATAGAAAATCAAGAGGTCCCAAAAGAGTGGAGAGAAAGCAAAGTGACACTTATTCACAAAAAGTGGGAAAAAGACGTTTTGGATAACTATCGAGGGATCTCTGTCAGTAGCAACATTGGAAAGGTTTTCTGTAAAGTTCTTTATGGGAGACTAGAGGAGGTGATTGAAGGGAAGGGTTTTTTGGGAGAAATCCAGAATGGCTACAGGAAGGGAAGGAGAGTAACTGACCATCTTTTCACGCTATCCCAAATGATAGAATCCACGAAAGCAAAAAAAAAAAGAAGATGTTTATGGCCTTTTTGGATTCAAAAAGGCATACGATAGAGTATGGAGGGAGGGTATGTGGCGCAAGCTGGAGGCTCTGGGCTTAGGAGGCGAGTTTGTTGGAATTATGAAAGCATTATATAAAGATGTACAGAGTGAACTTAGCCTGGGAAACATTACAACAAAACGTGTGCATATGGAGATAGGCCTACAACAGGGGTGTATCCTTTCGCCAATCCTGTTTGCATTGTACATCAAAGGTTTAGGAGATGAACTCCTGCGTAGCGACGAGGGGGTAGAAGTTGGGGACTTGAAGATCCCGGGGCTATTTTTTGCAGACGATATGGTTCTAGTGTCAGAAAGCGAAGAGGGGCTAACGAAAATGCTGGGAATTGTTGGGAAATATGGGAGCAAATGGAGACTCCAACTTAATGAAAGCAAGAGCAAAGTTATACCTGTGGGCCGCAAAGTGGACCCCACTCGAAGGTGAAGAGTAGGTGAGTTCTGCATTCCGGAAGGGAGCAGCAAACTTCTCAGTGTAGGAGAGACAGGTGATTACGAGTATTTGGGGGTAAATATAAGCATTACAGGAAGAGGCATCTATCGAAATCACACAAATAAACTGATTCTGAAGGGGAAGCGAATCCTTAACCAAATGAAACTTATAGGGAGGAACAGTTTCAATAAGGTTTTCGTGGGGAAAAACATTTGGGAAATGGTGGGGCTGCCAAGTATAACGTACGGTACGGAAGTGGTACCCCTGAACCAGACTGCCTTAAAGAGCTTGGAAATCTTACAGAACGATGCAGGCCGATGGATAATGGGGTCGAGTAATGCCGCAGCGCTAGAGGCAATCAGGGGTGAGCTTGGGTGGATGAGGATCAAGAACAGGATAGACCTGTTGAAACTCGGTTATCTTAATTATTTGGTGAATCTCCCCGACAGCCGATGGTGTAAAGTAATGTTCCTGAGAATTTTCAACTCAAATATCAAAACGGGGTGGATGGTCCAAGTGAGGGAGCTAGTAGAGAACTACTCATTGGAGATCTCGGACCTGGACGTTGGGGCAAACCAGGGTAAAAAAATCGTCAGAGAAAGGGTCATGGAGGATTGTAACCGTAATTGGCGAGAGGGGGTCAAACCAAAGAGGTCTTTGGGTGGCCTGCGTGATAAAGAGAGGCCAGGTTTTGAAGAGTACCTTGATGGCACCATTGGGGGGTCACTGCTGTTCAAGCTGAGGTCTCGATCCCTGGAGCTGAGGGGAAAAATTGGGAAAGACGGTGAAAGGAAGTGCCAGATGTGTAACTTGGGCATGGTGGAGACCCTGGAACACTTTCTTCTAGAATGCCCAAAGTATCAGTCTAAAAGAATGAGATTCACTGGAGGTATAATGGGGAAGTGGGATGGGAGAATGAAGGACATGTGGTTAGGGTGAGACTCAAAGGAGAGGGTTAATATGCTAATCGGAGAGATTGGGAAGAATGGGGCAAGGGATGTCATCAAGCAGTTCGTCTCCGAATGTTGGGAGGAGAGAAGCGTGGGAACAGGGAGGCAGTTGGGAGTTCAGGGGTAACCAAGGCCTTCTCGTCCGAGAACCGCGACAAATCAGCGGCTGGCCAAAGTGTTATTATTATTACATAATAAAGCATCCACTTTTAAGTACATTGACGACGTAAACATGTCAATCCGGGTGAACACTGTTGAGTGAATCTTGTGTAAACACTTATTATGCAAGTAAACCGTCCTCAGGAAATTCGAACTATATGAACAAAGAACGCATTTAAAGCGACCGCGTCATTTCACATCCCGTAATTAACTAGTGAAACAACTTTCATTTTTAGCTGCTAATATGTGAAAAAAATAATGTAAATTTTAAAATTTTCAGGCATCTTTATTATTGTATTTGTACATATTTGCTTATTGACCATGATAATAATAATAACAAAAAATCAGGCTGATGTCTTTGTCTGATCCGGATTTCATTATTTATTTATTTGTTGGTGCTTAAGGTCACATATTTTTGCACAATGGCTAATGATGACCACTTCTGTATTTTAAATCCATCAGAAATGTCATCAGTAAAAATAATAATAACACTTTGGCCAGCCGCTGATTTGTCGCGGTTCTCGGACGAGAAGGCCTTGGTTACCCCTGTACTCCCAACTGCCTTCCTATTCCCATGCTTCTCCTCTCCTCCCAACACTCGTAGACGAACTGCTTGATGACATCCCTCGCACCATTATTCCCAATCTCTCCGATTAGCATATCAACCCTCTCCTTTGAGTCTCCCCCTAACCACATGTCCTTCATTCTCCCATCCCACTACCCCATTATACTCCCAGTGAATCTTATTCCTTTAGACTGAGTCTGAGGACCTGTACGCAGCACCAAGAGAATCAATGGCGACGAGTTAGAATGGGGTTGAAATTACTAGCATACGTTCTGTTCATGTTCTGAACATAGGGACAGAAAACACATGTTTTCATCACGTGAGATCGAACGCTCATAAAATAGAACATTGTTTCTGTCAGGTAAATAAAGGTTTTCGCAACAGCTGAACATGAAGCCTATTTAATAATTTAATCATGAATTCTTTCAAATGATAAAATAATTATGCATTCTTGGCTAGAATGCCTAATTATTTTGTCATTTAAAAGAATTTAATTTTATCGTGACACGAAATTTGTTTTCAATTCAAAACTGAAACTTACTTCTCGTTAGTGTTGACGATATACCGATATACCGCGGTACTCTTTGCAATGCCGTTACCGTATTGCAATTTCAAATACCCTGAAGCCCGACTTATAGGCCAAGGTGACCGTGTGATATTTGTTCTGTAAGTATAAATGTTCATACGTATAATGGAGGCACATGAAACGTTAATAAAGATATACTACTGGTATTATTGTTAAGTTAATTTTCACACGACTAAACTTCTTTGATGAGCTAGATAAGATGAATTTTGTCGTCGATGGTTCTTATCTTATACATAAAAGGCACTTTAGCGAGTATATTACCGTTGACATGTTATACACAAAAGGCGATTTATTCATACAAATATTTATCACTCATTCAATTCAATTTTGGTGTGACGTGTCATAGTTACAATGACTGCATTAGGTCCTTGTGAAGCAATGAAATTCGATTTGATTCGAAATTGCCCGACCATTCAATTCGATTTCAGTCGCGCTTATTCGGATTTTTTCCAACCGCAAAATTGCTCTACTACCAAGTGTGCGGAGCGTGGTGGCTCAGTGGTAGACTGCTGGACTTCCATGCTAGAGGTCCCGAGTTCGATCCCCGTCCGGGACGACCCGCGTTGTGTCCTTGGGATTCACTTTATCCCGGTTGTCTACATGGGGGCACGATGACACCGTGAACGAAGGCGTACTGCACGTCGATGGTGCACATGTCTTCAACCGCTGTAACCCCACTTGAGCGTAGATTGAACAGAGTTCGAATGTTGAGGAGCTGACTGTTGCTCGTCGATGCTCGCTGGTTCTCTCCGGGTTCTCCGGCTTCCTCCGCCCATAAAACTGTCATGGTCACGATAATCCATTGTGCATAAGTATGTGACTTTAAACACCAATAAATATATACTACATAAGGTCTCCACCGGAAGTCTTCTTCTTTCATCAGGTCTCCGATACCGGAGACCTGATGATAGAGGAACAGTTCAAGGTGATTCCGCTCCTGACACTACGCTGCTTCCGTTTCTGGAATATTTTGTTGTTTTTTTTTTTTTTTTGATTGGCTTGCGCAAATAGATGCGACACTGTCGAAAAAAGAACTCTCTATCGAGAACCAGCAACGTATGCTAAATTCCACGGGTGCAGAAGGTGCAAAATCTACAACTTAAACAATGGCGAGATTCAATTCTAGATCCGATTCAATTCGAAATGTTCTGCCTGATTCAATTCTGGAGTCGGATCGACTCGAAATTTGGAGTCTGAAATTCTCCAAACTGAATAGAACATACATATAACGTAAGTACGAAATTGAAAACTTCCTTTCACAAGTAATGGTGCGTTTGTCTTCTTTGGTAATACTTTTGTCGATTTTCTCAACATTGCATTCGAAATTATATAGACACGACTTCAATGATGCACGATGCGTCATACAGCTTTTTTGCAAACCAGTGGCTATTGTATCATAGAATGTTGCTCTGCAAATGTTTCTTTCTGCAGGTAAATAAAAATTCGAGCACTGTTCATTATCCAGACAACATTTGGAAAGCAGTATCCAAAGGTGTACAATTCCGCATGTGGAACCACCTTCCCGCTCAAGAAGTTGTTCACATATTTTTTGCCTGTGAAAAACTGCATAAACAATATAACTGAACACATTGGTGGGTGATCGTGCAACATAGAGGTTGTCTTGGCATTAGGGTTTAATATATTCCTGGTTATCAAGCATATTTACGAGGGTAACATGACACATTTATTTTAATGATAATGAACATATTTCATTGGCAATCTTCCATCTTCAAACGGAAAAGTTATTTTCCTAAGATAAGTATGAAAACCCAAACGCGCTTCAATCTCGTCTTTATTTTGGTTTTGATCACCTCTACCTTATCCAACATCAACACCCTCTTCGCTACCGTCATCCGTTTCCTCTGCTTAAAGCAGAGGAGACTGGTGACGACAGTGAAGAGGGTGTTGATGTTGGAGGAGGTAGTGAATAGTGATTCTGAAGATGAAGATGAGGTGACCTTTGAAGCGGGTGAAGAAGATTTTGTTGCTGTTGAAAGGAGGGGGTGGGGTCCACCAGAACTGGTTGAGAGTTACTGTGATTTGTTGGAAATGATTCGTCCGCAATCAGGACTGTAAAAGATTCAGAGACTGGTGATGGCAGTGAAGAGGGTGTTGATGTTGGGGGAGGTAGTGAATAGAGATTCTGAAGAAGAAGATGAATTTAACCTTTTGAGCGAGTGAAGAAGATCTCGTTGCTGTTGAAAGGATGGGGTGGGGTCCACCAGAACTGGTTGCGAGTTACTGTGATTTGTTGGAAATGATTCGTCCGCAATCAGGACTGTAAAAGATTCAGAGACTGTTGATGGCAGGGAAGAGGGCGTTGATGTTGGAGGAGGTAGTGAATAGTGATACTAGTGATTCTGAAGATGAAGATGGGTTTGAGTTTTGAAGCGGGTGAAGAAGATCTTGTTGCTGTTGAAAGGAGGGAGTGGGGTCCACCAGAACTGTTGGAGAGTTACTGTGATTTGTTGGAAATGGTTCGCCAGGAATCAGGACGGTAAAAGATTCAGAGACTGGTGACGGCAGTGAAGAGGGTGTTGATGTTGGAGGAGGTAGTGAATAGTGATACTAGTAATTCTGAAGATGAGTTTGACCTTTGAAGCGGGTGAAGAAGATCTTGTTGCTGTTGAAAGGAGGGGGTGGGGTCCACCAGAACTGGTTGAGAGTTACTGTGATTTGTTGGAAATGGTTCGTCAGAAATCAGGACTGAAAAAGATTCAGGCGTGGAAGAGCTGACGAAATCCTATGAACTTCAGTTCAATATAGATACAGTGCCACGCTTCATTCCCGAATCCGTGCTGTAAATTTCCCGGGTATCGTATCGGGGCCGACTTTCGGAACCGGAACCCGGGAATTTCTGTTCCTAGGATTAAACTCTACTTGATATGTGATGTAAGCCATTTTATGTAGTTATATGTGTAATTTTTAGAATCTTAGAGTGTGTTTCATGAAATTTTCGTGGAGAGGTCTCATCAGTGTTGTATACATTGGATCATTAAATATAGCGAACAAATGAAAAGAGAACTTGTATAAGGTGTATTGTCGTATGTTCTTTATATATACTCCCGGTTTTCTGGGAACCGGGGGCGGGAATAAAATTAGGCTCAGAACCGGGCAATGTCAAACAAATTTACAGGAGCAACAAGATGCATTTATTTTCCTGAAAATGAACATTTTTCATTTGCAGTCTGCTATAAAAATAAAAAAGTTCTTTTCATTTCATTTTCAGAATCACTACACGAATCAGTATTCACTACCCCCTCTACTATCAACTCATCGAGCAGAGGAGACTGGTGACAGCAATGAAGTGGTAGTTGATGTTGAAAAATGTAGTGAATACTGATACTATTTATTCTGAAAATGGAGACGGGTTTGAACACTGAAGCGAGTGAAGATCATGCTGATGAAAAGGGGAGGTCTGCAAAACTGGTTAAGAGCTACAGCGGTTTGGTGAAAAATGTTCCTCGGGAATCAGAGTTGTTAAAATTTCTGGAGTGGAAGGGCTGACGCAATCTTACAATGTCACGTTGGGGCAGTTTTTCAGTTCATAAATCTTCAGCTCAACACACAAACAGGGCGATTCCGTGCTGTGTATTTCCCTGGTTTCGAGACCGGCTTTCGAAACCGTGAATTTCCGTTCTCGGGATTAAAGCTCCAGTCGTATGCAGTTGCACACCAGTCACTGCTTTAGAATTCTGATGAAGAAGTCCTGAGTTTATGGTGGCTGTAAGTTGATTTTTTTCTCAAGTCTATGTGCAAAACTTAATTTCATAAATCGTTGTCAGAACTTGAATACATGTTATATGTCTTATAGTCATTCAAAGCGACATGAAGGTAGTAAATCATTACTCCATATTCGGCTCTGGAATCTCTAAAAACTGAATGACGAAAGTTCTGATTCAGAAGCAAATGTTCAATCGCATACAAAGGGGTGAATAAAATAATGGCATTACTTTGAAAGAAAACAAAACCCGGAAAAATATGGGGAGGTATGAAATATCGGTTTCTTTAACCCTTTACCCAACGAATCGCCCGCATCCGCCCGCGTAATATACAAATTCAGCAGTTGAAAAAATATTATTTTTCAAAAAAATTCAACAAAACCATATCATGTGACCCCTCGTTGGAACGAGCTCGTCGAGCTCGTTCCAACGAGGGGTCACATGATATGGTTTTGTTGAAATTTTTTGAAAAATTTAAACAAAATTATATTTAAAATAATACATTTTGATGTCGTCTGCGTTGGGTAAAGGGTTAAATTCTAGGGAGTGACAATGTAATTTGAGATCCCACGAACATATAGATGCAGTGAATCAATCTAACGTTACCCAGGTCGCATTTTCACCTTGACGGGTTTTTGGTATGGGCAGTTATATTGACTTACTTTTTCATTTTCCTAACATTGTTAATATGGTATAAAAATATTATTTAAACACTAACTATTGTGGAGGAAACAGCAAAATTAGAAAACACTTCAAACATATTCCAATAAAAAATAGGGGAACCAATATGCTTTTTGTTGTGGCCCAAACCTGCAATGCACAGTTCAGGTGGATGGTTCTCCACCAGATACATCACACTCATTTTACAGACTTGACTTCCCATTCAATCTACTGTGAAAAACTTAGATATTGACTTTCTGAACATAAAAAAATATTACAGATAGCATTATTTAATTAATTAACATAGTTTCATTACACTTGCACCGTTTTGTGACCAACAGATGCATTAAACGCACGGCGACTTCGCAGAAGAAAGGGCGATTGTCCAACTTTACGTTATAAATGAAAGGAAACGTTACAGATTAAATGGTACTAGGAGCGCCCCTATAACTAATTGAAGTTCAATAACTGGTTAAAGATTGTCGTTCTATTGTTGACCATATGCTTTGTTCTCGTCGGTAAAGCAACATCATAAATTATCGCTGTCGGACTATTAATATTATTTGGAATTAAGTTGTCTGTGCATGCACGTAAATTGCGTTAAAGGATGTCACCCGATAGTGCATAACATCCTACTGCGAAAAGACCTCTACTCTATTTAACCAATAGAGGTTCTTCAATTGGTATTTGACTGAAGTAATAACATTTTTATTAACCGGATAAAGATTATCGTTAATTCACAGGAATTATCGATGTCGGACAATCAGTTATATTTGGAAATAAGCTGTTTGTGCATACCTGTAAAGTACAGTCGCCGGGGACTGGTCACTTTCGACGCGTGGGCAATATTTCCACGGACGCATTAATATTAGATTCCAAACACTAATTGCAGGAATAATCATCAAATATTTAATTAATGAAGCACCGGGTACAACCCGGTGCTTCATTAATTCAAATTTTGCTAATGGTGATTTTTACTACCTGGTAAACAGATGCGTAGACATAACTGCCCACGTGTGGATTACGACCAATCCACGACGACTGTACTGTACATGTACTTTATGGTAAAAACAGTCATCAAAGTGATAGTGCACAACATCTAACTGCGAAAATACCTCTATTTAATCAATAGGGGTTATTCAATTGGCATGTGACTGAAGTAATAAAATCTTTATCACATGGAACTGATGTCCGTATGTTTTTTGAAGTCACCTACGACCTTGTTACACAACCTTTCCTCTCGTTAACCCTTTTCAACCGTGATGCCCTAGGTGGTATCATCTAATTCACTACTACAAGAAGTAAAATGGGCGAGTCATTCTTGTATTTATAGGAGGTTTAGTAACATCAGTTATAATTTAATCGTACAGACTGACGGGTCTCTACGATTAATTTATCATTAAATCTTCTATCCAACCAGGCGTTTGGTTTACTGAATACCCTTGGAGGGTCAAATTCTATGCTATGTAAACATGTATGCACTCTAACCTTAGTTGGGTTAAAAAATAACCAAAATGAACTGTATTATGCAAACATATATGCACTCTAAGATCAGTTGAGTTAACAAATAATTCAAATCAGCCAGTTTGGCCGAATATGAAACCAATTGGGTTCATAATCACTCAACCGGTTGATTTTGACGAATTTGTATCCATTTGTAACCTAACTGATTTTAGAGTGTGCATATCAAGTTAAAAGGGTTAAAATATATCCAGTTCTAGTGGATGTGTTGTACACAACTTACATGGCTGTAGAACGTGTACACTGTATGTCTTCATTTGGGTTAATGTTGCAATTGGTACATTCTATGGAAATGTCATGCATTGTCGACATCCTGTTTACGTGCACATGTATGCAAAGAATTTTACACATGAGTGTGCCTATGAGTGAATTTATTTTTGACCACAGCCCACACCATCCCTCCGGGGAGTGTGTTTTCGATGTATGCCGGCATATATTTGCCAACATTCGGGTATGTCCAAATGTTGGCAGATATATGCCGGTATGCACTGGTTGCACGCATAAAATCAGTACTACAAAAATCCTATAATAATAATTATTTCCTTGAACATCTTGCGTTGCTAATTTCGTAAAGAGAGTAGTTTGCGAGGGGGGGGGGGGGGGGGGTCTGGGTAAACGCTACATGCTGATTCACATTATAGGGCATAATTTGCATCTCGCTACACAGATATGCTAAAACTTCTGATGATTAGTCGAAGCCAGGACTATGGATATCACGTATTAATACATTTTGCCTGATAACGTTGAATATTGTGGAATGCATAACGGTGAGACAGATTACCGTCGTTCGGTTGTGCATTCTATAATGAGCAGCGTTGTTGACGTTTTTTCGACTGAACAACTTTGTTTTATTAGGGGTGGGGGAACAACACAATAATCTCATTCATGACTGGCCGGACTGGCAGGACCATGATGACCGTCCCAATTTATGATTACCACATAGCGTGAACCTCGAGAGACAGAGGGGTTGAGAGAGAGAGAGAGAGAGAGAGAGAGAGAGAGAGGGAGAGAGAGAGAGGGGGGGAGAGAGGGAGAGAGAGAGAGAGAGAGAGAGAGGGGGGGATGGAGAGAAAGAACATGTATAATTTTAAAATACCCATCACGGACATGTAACATACACTCTTGTATATTGAAATATTATTCGTTTGTACTTTACTCCATGTAAATGGAAAAAAGTAATGAAATAAATAAATTGGTGGCCCAAATGTTCACCACTCGTAGTGAAGTGGTGTTAACCGCGAGCCTTCGGCGCGATGTTAACACCACTTCACCACGAGTGGTGAACATTTGGTACACCAAGCTACTTTGGGTATATTTTATTTATACCATGATCGTCAGATTATTAAACGTCGCTATTATTTTCACTCGATTTTACGGAGCAGCAGACGTACATACACGCGAATTTGTTTTTGTTTACATGAGCATCGGTTGGTGGTACTTCCGCTGCCAATTGTATCACTGGAACGAAATAGAAAAAGAAAATGGCATTTTTTCATTTTAATAACATACTGTTTCGAGTTATGGAAGCTTTATTAACATGAGACAAAGCACGTTTGTTAACGTTTGGTGTTTTATGGGGTAAACTCATTTAAAAACGTAATAAATAATTGCCACTTTCATTTCACTCTTCGCGAGGCGACGTGCGATAAATTTAGACAAGTTCGCATTCTAGTCGAAGTCACCAAAGGTCAACGTGGATGTAGTTCTTCTATGGGTGTAAATGTTAACTATTGAAATCCCATTGCTGGTGTGTTCACCACGGTTGGTGCGTAAAGCTATAATTTATGTCATAAGCTTTTCAAAAATAGTAATGTATAAAAATTAAACCAATGTATTAGTCAGGTTGCCCACTAAATGTTTTTTTTCACAGTTTGGTACTTACATTAATATTTCGATTTTCTGGTAATCTGGGATTGAATGGCTTCTTTTTTTTATTTAGTGTATTTGATTGAGTACGCCTTTTCATTGACTAAAGTTTTATTTAGCTTTCGCATGCAATAATTTGTAGAGTTATATTTCTTACAATTTTATTACCAAAATTGAGGGTAAAAACAGTTTGGTTACAAAAATTGACGGTGAAAACGAGAGGACTGACAGTAAACATTTTGAAAAACACAAATATTATAAGTTTACTACCAATGGATTTCAATAATTTTGAGTACCTGTTCACTGACCTGTCTTTTAGGTCATGACAGTACATGGCAATATCTGAAATCATAAGTGTCACTTGAGAATAATCAGTCTGAAAGTGCATATATATATCCTTGGTATGCCTTGAAAAATATTTTCTGTTTTCACCCAGTGGTTCTATTGGAGAGATATATCAGATGTTGCTAATACTAACATTGTTGAGTAAAATGTTCAAATTGGTTGAAAATAATGCCCAATGACTCATTGCATGATTGCTTCGAATAAACACAAATGTCAAAATCAACATTCATATGAATATACACGTCCTAAAAAGCTCATAAAATCGCTAAAAGAATGAATGGAAAAACTAGACCCTGGATGAAAGTGATTTCCGGTCACTCCATCCACCCACCCACCCCATCATACGTTCCTGGAAAATAATGTTTCTGCCCTTCGTTTATATTGCATATTTTATGACATGCGCTTAATTATTCTTAAGGGCATGTCATAAATTTATTAAATTTATTTTTAAATTGTCTTTATTTGTTATTAGGGTTTAAGATAACTCTGACCATCTAAAGTTATATCGTAACCGCATCACAGGAAGAATGCAATAATCTACCTTGTTGCCCATTTTAGCCTAGTTTGTTCTGTTCGGCGCCTCGATATAACCTTGAATACTGATGTGGAATTAAACAAATTCAGTTTAAACTAGAAGTCCTGCCATGAAATGCGCACAGGTAGCACGTTGATCTGCCCGTTAATCTGCGCGTTATGACCATAGTAAGGCTATCAAATTATGTACATATGGCCTGTGCATAAACAATATTTCAGCCAATGGACCTCAGGGTAATCCGGAGGTCCACTGGCAGAAACACTGCCTGTGTTTTCTATGAGTAACCGTTCTGCATGGCAATTGCGCGCAATTCCTACGCGCAGTTAAGCCTAGATAAGCACACAGTTCGTGACAGGACTTCCAGTTTTGACTGCAAATAAATTGGGGTGTTTCTGTCTCAGGGATTAGTTAGTGTACCGTGTACCATAGTAACAACTATCACGGTTACAATGATGAAACTTATAAAACTGCAAATTGCACTAAACAAATAATGTGACGTCAATCGTCCACCCAGAGCACATATCTGATTTCTGTTAAAATGGCAGGGATTCATAATTAAAGAATGCATTTCATATTGATAAGGGGTTTTACAAATCGTGTTATGGTCTAGTGAAATCCTGAAAAGATTGATTCATAAATTGGAAACAGATAAGTAATATAGTAAGCAGTAGTGGCGAAATTTGGACAGGTTATAATTATACTCGGTAAACACACACACAGCGTTAA
Source organism: Pictodentalium vernedei (assembly GCA_031216915.1). NCBI lineage: Eukaryota > Metazoa > Mollusca > Scaphopoda > Dentaliida > Dentaliidae > Pictodentalium > Pictodentalium vernedei. The sequence goes on from CM062290.1 coordinate 407,657,427, forward strand.
GAAAACTACAGATCGAAATACGTAGCTTCGTTTTTGTCATAAACTTTTTTCAAACATCACCAAAATGTGACCAAATAAAAATTTGTAAGCGTTATTGTTTTTCATCTGTATGTCATTTAGTAATTCTGCACACCGACATATATAGGTTATTAATATTAACCCCGTGGGGTTTTCCTAGATTGTGTATTAAAGTAGAGACCTTGTCTCTGTGCATATATTGACGAGTCCGTTAAGATTCATCGATTTATAACCCAGAGGCGAGACTTCAATACACCATCCCGGAAACCCACTTGATGGTAACCTATCAATATTATAATATTCCCCTTTCCTTCACTTGTTCGCATATATTTTGACAAACATTCTGCATCTGTGGTTTGTTGTTTTAAGAATGAAGATAATGACGTCATGGTATTATGTTCCTGAGCTATGCATGGTGTAATCCCTATTCATAGTTCCACTTGTACTATAACCGTCGAAGTTCATAGTAGTGTTTTAGTTTCACCCAATTTCATCACCGTCGAAGTTCACAGCATTGTCTGTTTCGTTATTTTATTGTTTGGGTTTAACACATGGTAGGCCTATATTTAAAACTAAAAGTCCCGTCATGATATGCGCACAATTAGCACGTTGATATGCGCGTTAATGTACGCGTTATGGCCCAAGTAAAGCTATCAAATTATGTACATATGGCCTGTGCACAAGCAATGTTTCAGCCAATGGACCTCCGGGTAACCCGGAGGTCCATTGGCAGAAACATTGCATGTGTTTGCTATGAGTAATCAGGAGAACCTGCCGTACTGTGGATGCCATTCGACATGGCAATTGCGCGCAATTCCAACGCGCAATTAAACCCAGATTAGCGCACTATTCGTGACAGTACTTCTAGTTTTAACTGTATATTTAAGCACTATCATGGCAGAATATAATGTGTGATTTATTTCGCTGAATTGGTGATTTATTTATCATTTAATTACTTTTTTAAAAAACGATGGATTCGACATTTGTGATCCTTTTACAATAAGTGCAGGTAAAAAAAATGTCCTCTTTCTGAAATGAATGATCGCATGTTCGGTCGCTGGCTTCAATACAGATTTGTATTTTGTCTGGGCGTATTTACTTGTGTTGGGGGAAATACATTCTTGTCGTAAGATTAAAACTTTATCTTAAAATAATTATGTATTGAGTCCGAAACTAGTCAACTACAGCGTGTGTCAGATTGGTACTTGATAAAAAATATGTATCTTGCAATTGCATACTACAACCTTTTGCTTGGTTACGATTTTTAACGTTACCATTTACAGAAGACTGCACGCATTCGAAATATGTTTGTGAATTTCTGTACAGGAAAAGAGAGCAAAATAGAACACTTTCTAAATGCATAATGAAGAGATTACGAAACAACATTGCTTTTAAGCCTTTCTACCTGAATCACGAGAAGCATTCAAGCTGAAACTACATACAGTTATATTGTTAAAGTGCACAGCCTTTTCGGAATGATGAACATGTATGCGCTCAATAAGTTTAACCGAGGATCGCAAAGGTTTAAGGCATCCGCATACAGTTCAACCGAAACAACAAGCATTTTATGAGACTGCAAGTTAAACCTTTACTCAACGCATTCGAAAACACAATTTAGTATTTTTATTGTTTTTTGTAAAACATATTTACCAAGAGTTCCAATAAAACCATATCAATTAACCTCCTCGTTGGAACAAGCTCGCCGAGCTTATTCCAATGAGGTTCACGTGTTGTTTGAGACTCTGCACACCGATAAATAATTTCACCTCGATACTTTTGGTGAATGAATGACGAAATATTTGTTGTGACGTAACGGTGTATTTACAAATAATGGCTCACTTCTCGCAATTAACTCAGCACACAAACCGTTTCCCAAAACTAATTGGAGTGTATGGATCGCATTTGTAGCATTTTTTTCTCTAAGTATGCCACAACTCAAAACATGAAGAACATAGGTGTGTATTTAATATTTAATGTTATACCTCACGTGACTTCCTTGCATTCTGAATGGCTGAAAGGTGATACCATATTTCGTGTAGTTGTCCAGCACAGAGCTGAAGGGTCACTACATGCGGGCACTATATGTTTTCTATTTTTAGCTCGGGCACTATGTGCGTTTTCTGGATATAGAAACGTACAAAGCAACGTTTTACCCAAAATGGTGGCAGAAAATCCCGGCCACCAATTAGACAATTCGATTTACATAAAAAATATACACTTCGTTTTTTATAGCGTCGCAAGAATAGTCGCAAAGTTTTCCGAGGTGATACGTTCCGATAAATAGAGATTATTACCATAATGTGGATGTACATGTATTCGAGTCGAGCGCCGGGTTCTAAGGGCAGACGAGTCGTGATCTACACTTAGAAACCGGAGTGAGACATTGGCAGAGGCGAGGAATAGTATCATTATGCCGAAAAATTATCAATATCCACACATTATTCTCATTTCTCCTTTATTGTTTAAAATAAAAACATCATTACATGTTTATAATTTGGCTTGTAGATTATTTGGTTAATTTTCATTTTCGTGTTGTTCGATATAATATAAGGACTAGTGCATGGCTTGTCGTTGACTACGCCCATATGGTGCCCATTGAGGTGGTATAGTTCCCTCTGATTCGCGTCGGAAACTACACCACCTCACTGGGCACTATATGGGCGTAGTCAACTCCAAGCCACCCACTATTCCTCAAATATAATAGATGCATCACGTTGTAATATTCGTCCACTGTTTGACTCGACCAGCCCAACGTTTCGTTTTTTTCAAATCGGCTACGGTATAAAATATTAATAGTATTCAAATACGACTTATCTAACAAACTATTATTGTGTAATGGCAATGCTCTTAATTTAAAGCATCGCATTGTATCGATACTCCAAAATTGGAAGAAACAATAAAAATATCGCTTTAGAGATTTGATCGCCTGCAGCGCCTGTGAACCCTGTAATGTTCAGAAGATTTAACAAACCACACATTATCCAATAGGTTGTGGTCTTCAAAAACAACCATATAAGGAATGTTCGTTTGTTTGTGTCTATTTCTTGAGTTATGAACCCTAAAAATCAAAGGCCAAACTATGTGTAGATGGATGTGCGTAGCCCATTTAAGCTATGTACGCCAATTTACACAGTTTGGCCTTTGTTTTTTGCGATTCATAACTCAAGAAATAGACTGAAGCAAAGGATCATTCCTCATAATTAAACTTGAGAGGCAATAAATTTAAACACTCTCTGCTTTGCGGAGTTAAAATAAATACCAGGTCACACCATGCGTCCTCGTGATAACTGAATAAAAAAGGCATAGTTTTCCAAAATTATGTTTGAAAAAACGATACATTTTACTGAAACATATTCTTTTGTCATTGAAAAAAATATTCACCAATGAATTGCGTAAGTTAAAAGGAACGTCATAGGCCATGCTCACACAAAACTTCAATCTCCTTTTTCCACTTGAGGGGAGGCGTTGTCTCTCAAAGCAACACTGAGTAAAATATAATTCTGAATTTGGTCATTTCCTGAGAAACTGAAAACAAAGTTGTAAATGTGGAGTTCGATATAAACCCAGAAGACATGAAGTTGGTTGAACTTTGTCTCAGAAAGAGTTCATTCAAACTATTATCCAGATCTCCAAAATCAAAATTCCCCTAATAATTAGACCGGCCACTATTTATTTTTGATTTGGGTAAAACGATGAACGCATACGATCGCCCACTGCGTATTAACCCTTTACCCAACGAATCGGCCGCATCCGCCCGCGTAATATGCAAATTCAGCATTTGAAAAAATATTATTTTTCAAAAAAAAATTCAACAAAACCATATCATGTGAACCATGATATGGTTTTGTTGAAATTTTTGGAAAAATAAAAAAAATGATATTTAAAATAATAAATTTTGATATCGTCTACGTTGGGTAAAGGGTTAAAAGATTGAACACCGAAAAAAAACATAAGGATTTCAATGTTTATTAAATTTTATTTTGAAAGTATTTTTTAATATCATGAGATAAATATTAATTGCTTTTGAAACAATATGAGCGTGCAGGGGTTCTTTTCCGTTCACACTGGCTAACGTAATTTTTAAGACTGACATTGGGGGCGTGGTTTAGGGTGGGCCTAAATGTGTTTTTTTTCCATTAATTGTGTTATAAAAAAAAAAGAAATATTTTAGCCAGTCATTTTGCCTGAAAATGCTTTAAATGAAAAAAAGAGTTAAGTACATTACTTTATTCACTAATTTGTTAATGCTTTTCCACTTATTGAAAATTGAATATGTATGAATTCATGTTGCTTCAAAAAGTGTCATTCCCACCTAACTTGTCCCAGAACTGAGGCTCTCACGTTGCAACCCGTTGGCGGGTTCTATTATATAACATTGTGGTACCTATAGCAGAAAATAATGGGAATGTTCTTCCACTCTCTCTGCTTTTATTACGCTAGCCGTGCTGTTTTCCTCCCAGCGGAATTCCTGCCTAAATAAATAGCAACAACAAACACGGGATCTCATTTATTTGGGCAAAAATGCTGTTCATATAAAAAGCAAATGCCCCTCCATCCACACACTTTGGTGCAATGCGCAACATTTGAGCCGATTTAGTCCCGACAGATAGTCATGTCTAACTGGAAAACATAACGATTACAAATTTAATTTATGTTGTATTATTTTGACGTACAGTACGTGGAGAGTGGATTGTAACTAAATCACCCGCAGAGTGGAGTTATCACCCAAACAAAAACTTTCAAATGTTGTACATATCGACAAAACACACAAGCAATGTTTCATCCAATGGACCTCCGGGTTTAACCCGGAGGTCCATTGGCTGAAACTTTGTACTGGTTATGTTTTGCAACAAATTTGCAATTATTGCTTGGGTGGAATCTCCACCCTGTGGGCGATTTAGTGATAATACACTCTCCACGTACTGTAATCTGCAGTTCGTCCGTGTATTTTACAATTGAAGTGACCCCGACGTAATCTAAACGATCGTTCTCGGGTTGCCTGCAAGTCAATGAGTTTTTATTGGGGTTTAACGACATTTTCCACAGCAAGTGTCACCTCGTGTCAGACAGATTTACGGATGGAGAAGCCGGAGTACCCTGAAAATATCAGCGTGCAGCGGCGATCAACTGACACCCCAACGCAACAACTCCATAAGGTTAGGATTAGCATTAGTTGAAGACAAGAGCTACATCGACGTGGAGTGCGCTTTCGTACACAACACCACAGTACCCGGTGTGAACTATCGAGATTGAGTGTCTTGCCCAAAGAAATTATTATCATTTATTGTTGCTTAACGCCACATCAACAGCTAAGGCTATATCGTGGCGAGAAAACTACTTAAACAACAAGTGTCAAGTATGAATTGAAATTAATTGAATAAAATATGAAACAATCACAACAAAACCTAAAATCAGTTGCAGTTGAAACAGTAATAACTGAGGTTATAAAAACCAGAATACTTATAAAATCAACCTGTTGACATTTAGACTTGTAGAGTCTGCGTTAAAAGAATAAAAACAAGTTTAAAATTTATTAAAAACGTTGATTTCTTTAAAAAATGAGATTATTTTATGCGGGCACATGTGGTAAAATAAATCTCGTAGAGATTGAACTGTAAAATATTGCCCTCTAACAAGATTAAAATCAGAACAATTTAAGAGAATGTGCCCAAAGAAACAACACGGTGACCCTTGGTGGGGATCGAACTGTGGACCTTTCGGGTTGAAGTCGAATACATTAACCACTCCCAAGTGCATGATTACTGTGGCGTCAAGTAAGCTAAACGTGGACGGGACTGCCGCCGCCACACTGGTCACGTTACACTGGTGGGAAATATTTCCACGGACGCCATAATATTAGATTCCAAACACTAATTATAGGAATAATCATCAAACATTTAATTAATTCATTAATTAAAATTTTGTTCATAATTTTCATTACCTGGTGAACGCATGTGCGTACATCACTGTCAACGCGCGGATTACGCCCAATCCACGGCGACTAAACTGTACATGCCTTGGTGAGTGATGTACACGTCATGATATTATAGGGTATGGTTATAAGTACCGTTACTGGTATCACAAAAAGGAATAGATAATTTCAACTGGATCGCTGGTGGATCATGACACGGTCGACATTTTTTGTTTGCTTTTCTCCCACAGGACTACATAATATCACCCCTCGGGAAAAAAAAAACACGCGAGAACATTCAGTCTGTGATGTTTTTTGTCAAATCAATCTTGATTTCGGAATAATCAATATGGTAAGACACTAGAACCTACAGTTAAAACTAGAAGTCCTGTCATGAAATGCGCACAAATAGTATGCTGATATGCGCGTTAATGTACGCGTTATGGCCCAAGTAAAGCTATCAAATTATGTACCTATGGCCTGTGCACAAGCAATGTTTCAGCCAATGGACCTCCGGGTAACCCGGAGGTCCATTGGCAGAAACATTGCATGTGTTTGCTATGAGTAATCAGGAGAAACTGCCGTGCTTTGGATGCCATTCGATATGGCAATTGCGCGCATTTCCAACGCGCAATTAAGCCTAGATAAGCGCACTATTCGTGACAGGACTTCTAGTTTTAACTGAAGGGCCCGCGAATAACCCATTTTCGCTTCGAATCTAGAATCGAATTGGGTGTATTAGTCGAATTTCAAATCGAATAAGTTGCGTCTTGAAGATAGCCGACTGGGGGAAGAGTGTGCTATAAACCTGATTTGTTCCGACAGTGATGGCTCAAACCACGACTGAAAAAAAATATTCCAACTGCCCCATCAAGGCATTCGTCGCAGGCATGCCTTGGCGACGTGGTTGCAATATAGCCCAGTCAAAAATGGAAACGGTGCAAGAATCGTCTGTACAAGGCACTGCACATGGCTAACCGCTAGCAACAGCTGACCATTCATATTGCCTGAAACCTTTAAATTTCCAATCAACATTGGTAGTGTCTGGTGAGACTGGAATTAGCCTGACTGCTGACATGAATACAGATATTTTTTTCTGGTTAGATAGCGGAAACTACACCCAGGCTTATTATTCCTTATTATGTGTGTGCAACTTCCCCCAGAGCCATATACGTACAGTTAAAAATAGACATCCTGTCACGAACTGTGTGCTTATCTAGGCTTTGTTGCGCGTAGGGATGGCGCGCAATTGCCATATCAAATGGCATCCAAAGCACAGCCGGTTCTCCTGGTTACTCATAGCAAACACATGCAATGTTTCTGCCAATGGACCCCCGGGTTACCTGGAGGTCCATTGGCTGAAACATTGCTTGTGCACAGGCCATATGTACACAATTTGATTACCCTTACTATGGTCATTACCCGTAGATTAGCGCGCAGATAGACGTGCTATTTGTGCGTATTTCATGAGAGGACTTCTAGTTTTAACTGTATTGTCAGAAAGATGATTGTTGCTAAGCTATATTCCAGTGAAAAGATTCGAATAGAAACAAATCGTGCAGCCGATTCAAATCGAATCAAATAGCAATTTAGGATTCGAAATCGAATCGAATCTTGAACAGGGCCCTATTACAACCCACTAACTCGGACTTGAAAAGGTTGATCACAACATCGCCACATCACAGCTCTGTATGCAAAAACGAAAAGTCCTCACAGAATGAATTACGCTCTAGGACCCACTCTATAAATGTTTTACAATTGCATTTTCTAGAATTTTATTTTTTGTCTGTGGACATAAATGATTTAAATGAATCATTAGTGTTTTGAAGATCTGACAATTTATCAGTAGGTAAATTACCACCCCCTTTTAAATACTAACTGTTCAATCAATTTTGTCCAAAGTTGTCAATGATATCCGACTTCAAAAGCAATAGAAGCTTTTGTACTTCGGCACTACCTGCAATAACAAGTTGTAGAATAAACAAGACAGATGTAGTGTTTTTTTCTCCTTGTCAAGATTCAGATTCAGATTCAGATTTTTTTATTTTGCTGTATCAATATACATGTTTTACAGAGTTCATTACAGATTTATTGTTACATAACATAAATCAGATGTATACACCGCACGGAGGTAAAATAGTCAGATCAATACACGCAGCAGCTCAAAATATTGTTTCCTCGAAATCAAGGGAACTTTAGAAACAACATTTATAAGTTTTACTACCATTAAATAACAGATCAGATAATAATATATTATTTTACGTAACAGTTCGTGTTTCTGGGCCTCGGAAGTTTCTGGGCATGTAACAGATAATATCTTACTCACCTAGTGTAATAGATAGAGCGCTCTCCAACGGCGTCGGAAAATTGATGAATATAGTACGAATCGCTTTATATATGGACACTATTCAATACGACAATATCTCTATCATAGGAAGATGTGAAGATACATTTTAATTAGATCTATAAAATGTTGCACGCACTTTCTGATTGGTTGCCCTTAACTTCTCACGTATGTCTCAACATATCTTAACTTGTTTGTTTGAATACTATACAACTGACGTCATCTATCCTTTCAACACACAGACATGACAATTTTCCATTCAAAATCGGAAAGTTACGAGAAAGATACAAACATAAGTTATTATGATGAAGATAACATGGTCTGATGTTTGCGGGCGGAGATAATGTTCAACCCTTTGGGACTCTCCAAATTACTGACCCCGGTTGAAGGAATCTGTACCATCGAAGTACAGTATGTGTTAACGCATTGCACCAAAGTTCTCCTGAAGGGCCAGTCAGAATAAAATGTCTTACCTGGGATGCAACACGGATGGTGCCAGACAGAATAGAACCTACAGTACCAGTACGTGGAGAATGTATTCTTACTAAATCACCCACAGAATGGAGATTCCACCCAAGCAATAATTGCAAATTTGTTGCAAAGCATAACCAGCACAAGCAAAGTTTCAGCCAATGGACCTCCGGGTTAAACCCGGAGGTCCATTGGCTGAAACATTGCTTGTGTTTTTTGTCGATATGTACAAACTGTGAAAGTTATAGCTTGGGTGATGACTCCACTCCGCGGGTGATTTAGTAACAACCCACTCTCCGGGTGCTGTACATCCGCCGCGGACAGATCATTTTCGACATTGGACAATATTTCCACGGACGCAATAATATTAGATTCCAAACACTAATTATAGGAATATTCATCAAAAATTTAATTTATTTATTTATTTATGGGAGGTTTAACGACACTTTCGACAGTCAGGGTCACCTTGTGTCGGAAAAAAATTAACTATTGACGCATCGGGTACAACCCGGTGCTTCATTATTTCAAATTTTGTTGCTGATGTTTTTGTATTACCCAGTAAACGCATGCGTGGACATCACTACTTACGCGTGAATTACGAATTACGGATACTGTACTGTACGACATTTTGATTTGACGTTCAGTGCCCTAAAAGCGAGCCGTCACGCTAGTCTCGATTTATTTAAAACATAAAACTTAATGTTTTAAGTGGAGTATTCCGAAACAATATTAACTGGTTTATAACTTTGTATCACTGAAATACAATTTCCTGCACAAAACATTTCCCGCTAAAGGGAAATTGATTTTTATTTTGATAGTAATAAATATTATATAAGAATATTATAAATGGAATGATTGGTTAATTTCGCATATCTTGCTTTATTCTTCTTCGTATATACTATAGAATCGTATTCTTAACGTGTGATTACTTGGCGCAGTTAAAATATATATGTATGAAAAATGGCGATGAAGCAAAAAAATCCAAAAGTTTATATATCACATTCTTTGTAACTTAACAACGCACTATAATTTTATAAACATCTGACACGTTTTAACTTTGACCCTATTAACCCCCTTGGGACGTCACATCGGCGTCAGACCATAACGGTTGTGGATTTCCTAGTATGACACAACATTTTCAGATATGTCTTTTTATTGCAGAATATATTCCCCACATTTCAAACGTATACACCAAAAATGAGTACGAGATTAAAATATTCTAAGCAACCCCCAAAATGCGGCTCCTTCCAATGTAGGGTCGAAATTACAAAAAAACGATAACTGCTTGAACAACGTCAGATAACCGGAAATCGATGTACGAAGTTTTCAAAAATTGGATCTTCTGAATCTATGGAGGTTTGGGGGGGGGGGGGGTGGGGGCTGTCTTAAAATTAGAGTTTTTAATGATAAACCATAAAACAGCCTAATGTACAGCCGCCGTGGTCTGGTCACTTCCCACGGGTGGGCATTTTTTTTCCCGGAGACAATCATGTTAAATTCCAAACGCTGATTCCAGGATTAAGCATCAACAGTTTAATTAATGAAGCTCCGGGTACATATAATTGAAATTTTGCCGATGATAATTTTCGTTACCCTGTACACGCATACATGGCCATCATCACTGCGCACGCGTGGGTTAAGCCCAGTCCATGGCGTCTACAATTTGAAGTGACGTGAACATGCTAAGAGTGGCAATAAATCGGAAAAAAGAACTCTAAGAAACTTTCTATCCCCTTTTTAGCTCTTCAGCATACTAAAATTTGCCTATCACCCCATACGAAGTCATCTAAGAGTGCGTCCGTAACGTTTGGGAATTTCCTTCCGAGAACCACAACACATTTTCAGATATAGCTTTTATTGGAGACTACATTTCTAAACCTTTCGGAAAGATACACTTAAAAGTGAGCTTGAAATTAAAATATTTAGTAATTAATACAGGCCTCAGAATTTGGGCCCCTCATATCGAGGGTTAACATTACAAAACGGATGAAACAACTTCAGATAACAAGTCACCGATGTGCGAAGTTTCAAACATGTATCTTTCACAACTATAGGGCTGTACGCGTCACAAAATCAGCACCTTTAATTATAAATGCCCAACAGGGCCTATAATTCGAAGTGATGAAAAAAACATCAAAGGAGTAATATCTGAAAAAGCTTAAAAACCTAGCTCCCTGATACTTGTTTTATTACAATGAAATCCCCATATACAGCAACCCTAAACCATGCGGGAAATGAAAATCTGCTCCGCTCACATGTGCGGATCGGAAATAGCTGGGGGATTAGTTATAATTGGAAGCGAAAGTTCACTGGAATGTTCTACACATCGTACACCGCAATTAAAATTTGAATCGCTAACTATAGCTAAAAATACTAACACGGGTTCCCCATGCAAATTTGGTTGGCGATAAAATGTGTTATTTTTGTTGATAGTTCGTTCTCCGAGTTCCAATGTTTTCTATGTCCCTTCTGGCACATAGAACATATTGAAACTCATGGGGTGAGTTTTCAAATGAATTGCTAAGTGTCCTTCTACAGTTAAAACTAGAAGTCCTGTCACGAAATGTGCGCTTAACTAGGCTTAATTGCACGAAGGAATTGCGCGCTATAGCCATATCGAATTACATCCAAAGCACGGCAGATTCTCCTGGTTACTCATAGCAAACACAGGCAATGTTTCCGCCAGTGGACCTCCGGGTTACCCGGAGGTCCATTGGCTGAAACATTGCTTGTGCACAGGCCGCATATACACAATTTGATAGCCTTACTATGGTCCTACTATGGTCATAACGCGTAGATTAACGCGCAGATCAACGTGCTATATGTGCGCATTTCAGGACAGGACTTTCAGTTGTAACTGTAATAATTGCATTTATGAACGTGAAGGCGCGTAATAAATACAGACCGACACAAGCGTATGGATGGGTTAATCGATATGGCACTTGTGCCATCGCAGGAGGCACTTGTGCCATCGTGGTACTCATGCCATATCGATTAACACATTCGCACGTATGTGTCGTTTTGTGTATATACCCCAAATCTCAGAAAGAATGGGGGTATACTGGATTACATGCATCCGTGCACTCGTCCGTCCTAGCGATATCTCAGCAGTGAGTGAATGGATGTCAATGAAATTTGGATTGATGGACCTTTGTTACAAGCTGCCCCTGCATTAAAATGTTGCCAGCACGTTTGTTACCACAGTTACGATCCTTACATTGTCAGTTTTGTTTTTAATTCATTTATGCTTCATTGGTCCAGCACTGCAGATGGGGTATATTTACATTCAGCCGTAAGTTTTGTTGCACACTATAACATACTAAAGGTTCATGCAAACCGAATACGTTGAATTTTGGTGACATTGACCGCCCAATGGGTAAGTAACCTGAACATTTCATAATTTTTTAGGGCGGCGTCTCATTTTTAAATACGGTTTTTTATTAGATATATTTTCAAACTTTGAAAGGGTGTGGGGAGTACACATGGAGATAGTAAAATGTTAATTACAAAACAAATACCACATCCCTCTCATAAGGGTGGAATGAGAACAGTTTTCCCCACAAGAGTTTCATGTTTCTGATAACTGTGCCAAATTACATGAATGTGGGTGAAGAGAAGGTAACTTAAATTTTGGTCTGACGAAGTAGAAAGAAAGAGGAAAGCAAGCTTGTAACCCTTAGGATATACGACGCACTACCGACGCATCTAATTTAATTCCAAATAAGACTCGAGTTTAATTCATAATTCGTCTCTTGCGCTTAACGTCGCATTTAATTCAACACGAATCTAAATGTTTTAATAAAAGACCTCAATATTTTAGCGAGATGTCAACAGCTGAATGTTATTTGGCCTACTATTACTTATACCCCCTCCCCGGTCCATTCGATAGAGTGACAAGCCCGAATTGCTCTCAACGGCGATTTGCCCCGTACCCATTTTAACATACCGCGGTGTGATTTCCACCCCTTCCCCATCCCGTTGAATTTATTTTTCATATGTGGTTTTATATTTTAAGTTTTTCATATACGCGTAAACGTAAACGCCTAAACAGACACTTCCCTACGTGGCCTCGCTGCTGTGTCGGCAACAACCCCCCCCCCCCCCCCCAACCTAAAAAAAAAAACAAAAAACAAAAAAAAAACTGATGAAATACTCGATTGCCGCAGTTTCGTACCGCGTGAGATAACTCGATCGGCTGTCAAAAATTCGTTTTATGCGAGATAACTCTATCTGAATGAGCACGTGTTGGAAAAAAATGGCGGGTATATCAAAACAGCAAATAATATTATTCATAACAAACAGACTGCAATGTGCCCGAAGGCGCACTTCTGTTGTTTTGCACCAGCTCCTAATTTTGCTGAGAAGGAAGGAAGCAAGGCGACGGCAAATGTTGTTGCTCCTGTCATTACTTGAGAGCAGAAGGAGAGTTCGGGGATGTCGGCGTTTGACACGACACGGTGGTTGGCTGGATCAGTTGTTGGGCAATTCCACAGACCAGCAATTCAAAAATACATTCAGGGTGAGTAGGGGGACATTTAACTACATCCTCGAGAATGTGAGATGTTCTTTGGAGAGAGAGATAACATCAGAAGTACCAATATCACCAGAAGGGAGGTTGACAATTGGCCTTTATCGTCTCGCCAGAGGCGACGATTTCTATACAATAGGAGAGCTTACCGGATACGGCAGGTCAAATGTAGGTTCAATATCGCACGAAGTAAACGGCGCATTGATTGATTGTTTGTGGGAAGAGCACATCACCTCACATCAACCCAAAGACGTGGATAGTTTAAAAAACAAAATGTATGAAATGGAAGAAGCGTGGCAATTCCCTTACGCTTGGGCGGCTGTCGACGGTTGCCACATCCCAATCAAATGCCCGGATGGAGGGGCGGAAGCGCGGAAGAAATACTATAATTTCAAGAACTTCTATTCTATAGTTCTCATGGCGATGGTGGATGAAAAGTATAGATTTGTCTGGACTGCCTGTGTTTATCCGGGTAACAGTAATGATTCAATTATTTTTCAGTTTACAGCCATATACAAGAAGCTGGATGAGGGAAATTTATACCCAGTTACTATGAATAAAATTGGAGAAACCCCTGTAGACCCTGTGATCTTAGGTGACTCGGCATTCCCTTTCAAACCATGGCTTTTGAAACCATATGGAAATGCAAATTTGACAGATGAACAATCGAACTTCAATTACAGACTAAGCAGAGCTAGGATGGTGATTGAATGTGCGTTTGGTCATTTAAAAGGGCGATCGCGTGCGATAATGAGGAAAAACGAATCGTCTCCAGGAAGAATAAAATATGCAGTTTTAGCCGCTGTTGTAATACATAATGTATGCATAGTACGGGGAGACACGATCTTTAAGAAGTTTGATCTATCAGTTGACCCTACAACAAATGAACGACGGCCACGGGAGGAAATACGATCTTTGCTAAATATGATAGAACAACGGGCGGGTCCCGAGAGGAGGAATGTTCACGCAGCCACTGTCAGACAAGCCATTTCAGCAAAGTTATTAAAAGAGAAGTCGCACGCTGAGGTGCTGAGTGCAGATATTGGGCATGAATAAACACAATCGATTCAGTGACTGAATGATCAAGATAAACTTTCTGTATGTGATCTTGTTTTATGAATAGTCCATCAATAAAACCCGTGTTTTACTCTTTGTTGCAAGATTTAGACCCTTTCAGCAGAATGGGGTATAGGGATGCCGGCCCAGTTAGTTTGAATAACACAGTGTTCATTGGAGATGTTGGATGGTCCCAGCAGAATGCGGTTCTGATGATAGTCCACTATATATCTCCGAATTGACCCTCTGGAAACTTGATTCTGCGAATGACAGGTATTGGGGCTTAGTTAACTGGAACAAAAATGGTGGGTTATTTTTTGCAGGACTTAGTCAGAAATATGGCTTGTTGTTCGCTTTCTGCAGAATTGCAACAAGCCATATTTTTAACTAGATTCTAATAATACAGGCCACTTACCGTGAGCATTGCTGTGAATAAAGATAAAGAAGAAGAACTGCCACGAAGCCCGTGTCCAGTGTCGCTTTTAGGCTGCATTATGGTAAGTGGGTGTGAGATTAGTACAGAAGACACTTCTGCGAGAGAACAACAGATACCGATATATGGATGTCCGATATCAAAATGGATGGTGAGCTTATTTCGATCTTTCAATATACATCATTGGAAAGATATTTTAACACCTTTGAAAAAAAAACAGTTCTGGTGGTCTTTTCACTCGGCAAGTGAAAGCCAAACATACGATTAGAGTTAAATAGCTGGAGTTTAATTGCCTTCGATCGGATAGTTTAGTTTTTCAGTATTAGGCAATATCCGTTGTTACTCCATCAATGTGGCTTCTGTACTAAGCCCGCAAACATGCAGTGGCGGCCAGTGGCGTAGCTAGGGTCTTAATTGTAGGGGGGGGGGGGGGGCAGGGGCACGTCTTTGTTTGGGAGGATCACCGATGAAGTGGGAAAAGGGTAACTTTGCCAAAGGGGCACTACAATTTGGGCAAGAATTTCTATAGATTTTACCCCAAACAGCTGTATGTAGGTCATTATACCTAGTGTAGCAACAAAATAGTAATGATAAACAAAAGGCATTCAACTTCATAAACCATCGAATAATATTTTCAAATAAAAGTGGGCCTTCCAAAGTTTAGTTATCCTGACAACTGCGGCTGCATTGCCCGGCAAGCATCCATCTCTGGCTGAGCTGCTAATTATTACAAGTTATGCTATGAGGGTGATTGCTGTTAACGGCCAGTGTTGGTCATCTGCGATTCGTTATATCAAGCATATCACGACCTGTGTTCCATACCGTCCCAAGTGCAATGAAATTTCATTGCACTTAAGACGGTATGGAACTCGGATCGCGATATATCAAACGGTTGTCAGGGTTATTGCTTCCGAGGCATGGGAGTCGCTATACTTGCAGATACTCCTAGTACTTGAAGTGTCATTAATTTAGACAATTTATTCTGGAATCTGAAGGAGCTAATCCTTGAGACAGACTACATGAATCACGTTATTTACACAAGGCATTTGAAAACTGACATGGTATCTTAGAGGTTTTTTGAGTGGGGTGCACCTAGGGGGCACATGGTTCTAGCAGGGGGCCCGTGCCCCCTCCAGCCGCCCCCCCCCCGGCTACGCCACTTGGTGGCGGCACCAGGATTCGGTAAATGGGGGGGGGGGGGGGCTATGTAAGAATAAGAGGGGCTCAAGTTCAGATGCTTTTGGCATTTCCTGAGGACTGCAGGCCCGAGCGAACATGTACCTGATATCACGATCTTATTGA
This sequence comes from Pictodentalium vernedei, assembly GCA_031216915.1. Classification (NCBI taxonomy): domain Eukaryota; kingdom Metazoa; phylum Mollusca; class Scaphopoda; order Dentaliida; family Dentaliidae; genus Pictodentalium; species Pictodentalium vernedei. The sequence goes on from CM062290.1 coordinate 407,673,490, forward strand.
TGGATAAGAATAGACAGAACGAACTTTATTTTTTTCACTAGTTTCATTTTTTTTCCACTAGTTTCAATTTTGTCAAAAATCACAATTTCTCAACCAGTTCGATCAAAGCTGGAGGCAAGTAGGTTGGTTCGAGTGTTGGCTGGAGGTATCTCTGTCGGACTCAGTGAAAGCAATGTATTGGCTGAATGGTTGTTGTGGATAACATTCGCTAAAAGTCTGCTGACTGGTGCTGGCATGAGCAAAATCATATTGGGGACAAGGTTGCTGAGACATTGTCGGCTGTTGATATGGCTGTTGGTGCGTGTTACTATTCGCGGTCATTAATAGCTTGACCATTTCAAGTTCATGTTTCCGTGACTCCTTGAACTCCTCTTTGAAAAAATCGATCATCTTATCCGTAGGATCATCTTTCATCGACTCTTTCATCAAATCAATAGCTTCAGCCAATGTAGACTTTTTTCTCTTCTTTTTTTCTCGAGTCGGGGTGAATTTTTCTTCATCACTTGCAGGCCTTTCAAATGAATCCACGGAAGACCCCGGTTCAATAACCAGATCAGTGTTGCAGGAATCCCTCGACTGAACTATTGGCAATAATTGCCGAAACCAGTCACCATACCCACGTTCATCTTGGAAACGTTTGATTCCACTAGCAGTTTTTATGGTCATTGATGCTGATTTACACAAACTTATACATTTTTTGAAACGGGTTCGTAACTGTTCAACTGAAAACCCAATATCTGTATGTCGCACTTTAAGCTTCGCGAGCACCTTTGCATAAATTTCACCGTTTCTTTGTTTTTTCGTATTCATGAATACTAGTTTCTGTGTCACATTCTTATCCCCGCAAACTATATCGATAAGGTCCTTCAACTGCTCCTCTGTCCACGTGCATTTCCTCCCTCTCTGTCCTTTCTTCCTTTTTCCATGGGTAATATTGACTTCTTCTTCCGATTCTGAAGATGATTCCCTGAAATGTAACAACGTGACAACGAATTTTTGGTAAACTGAATATGGATCAAGCATGGGTTGGGTATATCGGGTTTACGAGGACAATTTTTTTGGACATGAGAATACTCCATCGACATCATATTCAAATGAACGCTTCAGCTAATTATATAAAAATGGAACACCTTTCAAATGCAAAAAATGTATAATAAAAGTAAGATTGAAGTTTCATGGGAAATAAACACAAAGTTGGGCACTCTTTAAATGAAGCAATTCACACATATCCCATGTGTAATGGCTTAATTTAACTCACCAACACAGCAAAGCACAAGGCCTCTAGTATTTGGCACATTACACAGTACAAACATCATAAAAATGACATGTTATGTAGGGGGGGGGGGGGGGGGTCGTAGGTACGGAATACTTCAAGATCTACACAAAATTATTGATTATATAGGTCATTATATACTCTTCGTAGTGATATTGGCATATATAAGAGACTGTACTGGCATATTTGCCTACCACTGTCACCAAAACCATTAATTGTGGCACTTCAAAGACCGAAACGTTTTGTTGAAATGAGATTTCGTTCTCGAAATTAGGTGAAATTTGTCCATAAAACTATAAAAATTCGCATTTAACGAACGTTCACAGTGTTGAAGGTTCGTGTAAATAATACACAAGTCTATAAAAACTCACCCGACAACATCATCTTCCGTTCCACTGTCCAAAGTGTCCATTTTCAGTGAAAAAGATGTTGAAATTTATTGCAAAACGTTTCTGTTGGTTTTTGGGGAAGACCACAAAAAGACGTGACGTTTTTCTGGATTCTCCAGTTTCAATCGGAATTCCCTTATTAGCATACATTATACAGTTTATTTACATATCTCCGAAATAAATTCGAGTCGTCTATGGTACGTCGTCTATCCCAAACACGTATTTCAGACGCATTATGAATTAGATCCGTGGTGCCAACACGGATTATGCGTCGGTAGTGCGTCTATACGGATTTATTTGGGATATACGACGTATTATCGTCGAATTTAATTCGAGTAATTGAATTAGATCCGTCGGTAGTACGTCGTATATCCCGAGGGTAAGTCACTTCAGATTCGTTGAATGACTTAAAGCATGGCGTGGTGGAAAACAGATATATACACCTGGAACTTAATTAAGCACTTCCGTTTTAACTGACAGTGGTGTTAATATAAACTGTCATTACTTTCACGCTATCTGTAAGATGGCCAAAAGCGATTCTTGGCGGCAAGAATGGTCTATTAACAAATGAAAGACAACACAATTATGAAAATATGCAGAATTTTAATGGCGCTAATTACACAAGTCATTCACTAATGTTTCACTAATTCAAAGTATATAAAACGTTTCTTTTCATGGTCTGTTACGAAATGATTCGCCCCGCGTCTTGAAGAGAGAAAGAGAGAGAGAGAGAGAGAGAGAGAGAGAGAGAGAGAGAGAGACTAATATGTCAGGGTTATCCAAATGCCTCACATGTTCTCTGAAAGTTTTGTTTGAAAAAGCTACAGATTGAACGTTTAAACCCAACAGACATAGTGGGGACCTTGGTGACTTCAACAGTAAACATTACCAGGGCGCCATGGTTTTCAGAAATTTGATTTGTCTGCATGTTTCGAATAACCGAGTCGACAGGAAAAAGCCCCCCCCCCCCCCTCCCCGAATAAGTTCGCATGACGTATCGGGTGCCATCAATTTACACCATTGCCCATTAAGGTACTACTGAGTAATAGCGGCATTACCCTTACATAGTCCCGATCAACAACAAGGACACAAGAAGAGGAGTGGTAGTGGTGGACGTAGTTGTGGGAAGGAGGCTTACGCTGTGCTCCTAGGGGAAGTGGGAGACGTTGACAAACAAATCCGGCATTTAAGAAAATAATATCGATAAGAAAAGAAAATGTATTTTTTACAAATAAAGATTGAGTAATTGAATCTTCCTGGCGAGCTTGCGATCATAGATGGCAGAAGAATGGTCAATTTTCAGTGAATCTCGTTCTTGAAATCTAATCCTGTCACCGAAGGGAAAAGATACCCAAATAATAGCATGGAAAATCTCGCAAAAAATATGATGTTGATAATAAGTTTTTTTTATAGACAGTTTACTGAAAATTCTTTATCGACATTTTACTGCATATTCTTTATAGACAGTTTACTGCATATTTTTCAATACTCTCTTTTTCTACAGAACAAAAACTGACACAGTTTTTTATACGATAGGAAATTTTGTTTTTTTATATCATGAACCGCGAAACGGGATAAGGCATCAAAACATTCATAAATCTGCACTTTGCCTGGCGTGTCATCGTCAAAGGAAGTAGTTTCATGTGAATAATACAACACTGTTCTAAGAGAGAGAGAGAGGGAGAGAGGGAGAGAGACAGAGAGAGAGGGGGGGGGGGCAGACACACATATAGACAGACAGACAAACCGACAGACAAACAGACAGAGACAATCGCGGACTACAAATCGATAATGGGTTCAGCATCAGGATGCCTCCAATATTTTTAGAATATTAGAATACTGACATAGTGCCACCCAACCATTGTTTTCATGCTGCGCCGAAATAAAGTATAGTACGAAATTTTCTTGAACCAGATGAATAAAACTATTGCATTATTAAATTTCCTGAAATAGTTCGCCAAAAAAACATCACCCTCACCAAGTAAGGACTGGGGTGTTCTTTTTATCTATTCCTGTTCAGAGGATACAGCACCTGTGCAATCAATTAATACATGTGAACCATAAACAACCACAGTTACGGAAGAGTTGGATTGTTTTTCTCAACTTCAGGTAAGTCCCATTTTTATTCCAATTTCTTGTCATTGTTCCAAATACGCAGCTACCAAGATTTCAGATGTTACTGAACGCTTGAACATTCCCAATGAAAAACAATTTAGGCTTATGCAGCAGATGAAAATGACAGGGAGAAGACGAGTTTATTTTCATACTACTTTTGAAAGTACGGAAGGCCAAATTTTCCATATGTTATCCTCTAAAACAAAAGTTAAAGTTCCAACGCTAATTGGCCTAAACAAAACAACTGTGTCGTGGGTTTCTGACATGATTTTTATAAGATACAGAAGAAGAAAAAATCTGCGGATGAGGAAAAGAACACTCCTTTTTTCCTGATCGAAAATTATTTGTTTTTAATAGCATGTGGGGCCGACAGTTAATTTTCTTGTGGGGGTGGGGGAGGGGAGCGGTGTAGTCTTGAGCGTCGACTAAGCGTAGTGTAAGATATGAGTTACGCAACAGTAATTTTTGTTACTTTCTGCTTTGCTTTGTGTTTAGTCTGGCAGCGGAAAGAAGGTGGTTCTGGAAGGAGTGCGAGTGGGCAAAGAAGAGGTCGGACCCAAGTGTGTAGTACTCTTAGTTATTGTTGTGTTTGTTTGTATGTAAGGGCTGCTTTGTGTGTGTGTGGTGGGGGTGTAATCGCATGTAAGTGTGGACACACGCGATGTTTTCAACCGATTGTAAAATTACTTTTAACGTGCAACTGGGGTGAGCAGAATGTATGTCACTCGAAAACCTAAAAATGTCCCCAGTTGTGCAAATTTTATAACCGCGTGTTTCTTGGTCTATTTTTAGAAAATTCTACATGTATATGAGCATAAGTTTCAAAGTCCCCAGTTTTCTTGATAAAAAACTAACACGCAAGTTCACAACTGCCAACCGGTCTTGATTATTACACTGACGGTTCAAAAGTTCAGAACATCAGAGAACCTAAAAGATAGATGCATCTAATGGCTTCCTGAGGTTTAACGTCGAAGTTCTTGACCTTTTACCTATAGATACAATAGTTTTTTCATGAAATTTTTAAAAAATTATTAAATGTCTAAAACGGGGAAAAATTTACAAATTCTTCCACAACGAAAAATACTAATCGATTTTGGGGTGGCCGATCGACAATCGATTAATCATGACAGCCCTAATCATATGTGTCTTACTGACACATCTCATGTACAAGTAACAAATCACAGTTTGCTCTTCAATCTCATGTATCCATGTGTTGTGCAGACATGTGCTGTGCGGAGGCATGCGTCAGTCTAGTTTTAAAATTGTGTATATTTGTTGTGTGAATATTTGGTATGTAACTTTCTTTGCAGGTGATGATTCAAGTTTGTTGAAAGAAAATTTCTGGTGTTTTAGTTTGTTCAAATCAAGCCTCTTTGGGTAATACTTATGGTCACCATGTCGCTCTAAATTTTAGGACCAGCCATTCCAAAAAAATTATATTACGGACTTTGGGTGCTACATGTATTTAAATTAAACAGTAGTATCAGAGTGAGCACGCATCTGATGACTCTGGATACACAGGCGTAACAGTTTATTTTAAAACATTTACCGGGAGAGCATGCCCCATGCTGTTTGAGGCGCGTGGGTGAGAGGGCGGGGGAGGGGGGGCACCGCCGCCGCCTATAAACATTCTGTTGGAGATTTTCACATTCTATCGGAAAAATAATTGCTGAATTTGTATGAATCGAAAGCAAACAGCTTTAGATTTTGAGATGTCAAACATTATATTGTTAGAGTTATTGACTAAAACCAAGAGATGGACACGTGACAACTGAGGCATCAGGAGGCTTTTTCTCAGAGCCTCAGATTTAAACAATTTTTCTGGGCAAGCTCCCGATCCCCACCAACGGGGGGGGGGGGGGGGGGGCAACAACCTACCATACACTCCACACCTCTGTTTTGGACACCTCCGGTATGTCTTCGGCACACAAAGGTCCGCCAGCACCCACCCACTCCTCTATGTCTCCCACCTCCATTCCACGGGCATCAATGATGCCGGTAAAAATATTCCAACCCGTTCTAAAAAATTGCACGTACGACTATGATAAAATGTCGTTCCCCCTTAAAGTTTGAAAAAAAAATCAAAATTTTCTTGAGACTGATTGTAATTAATGGAAGTGAAAAATTATTCAACGGGGAAAATCGACGGAACATAGCATTTTCTGCCATGTTTGCATCCTCCATCAGCTCATGTACTAATTTATTTACTTCGTTTTTTAAAATAATTATTTGCAGGTCATCAAGAGTATTTTCTGTACACTTTAAAACTGGTTTTAGCACCCCGCCACATTCCCTGCCCGAACCGCCCCTAGCAATACTGCGGACTCATTGCAACACTAAATAGAAAAGATTCACAACTTCACGTCGATTAGAAGATACTTTGAAATTATGAAAACTGCCAAAAAAATTATTTTTCCCGACTTCGCAAAGTCCCCCCCCCCCCCTCCCCGAGTGACAATGACCTGTACGCATATGCATCTTATAGTGCCTTTCTCTACTTTCCATTACACCTTGTGTCGGCCGTTTATAGTCTATCAGTATCGGGCCTGCAATTAGAAGGTTTTTTTTAGGAGGGAGGAGGGGAGGGTTGAGAAGCTATGTAGGGGGTACCCTTGGACTTTCCGCCGCATTTTCTTTTTGCACAGTTAAACAACGGTATGAGTTGTAGGAGAGGTATGAATCGGCCCACATTGGCTGGAGGAAGAGCCGCAGTGGAACCTAGTGATGTCATGTTTGGTTGTTATGTTAACCCGTGTGAGCGGCCATCTTGTGGCATCATCCCCATAGTGACGCGTGGTGTTAGTGCGCATGCGCAGCTCGTGTTGTTAGGGTGATACGTGTTTCCTTCGGCCATTTTGTATACTGGAGGCCGCCATCTTGGTTTATATGGTAGCACGTGGTTGCTATATTAGCCAAAGGCCTACATTAGGACAGGAGTATGTTCGAATAATAATCGACGCAACTCTCCCGCATTAAAATGCGTCGAATGCTGTTGTTTGGCGGTAACAGGCACTCATTTTTTTGTTCAAGTCGATCACAAAATCTCTCGAATGAAGATTGGGACAGAAATGGGAAATATAGGGGATTATATAGTACACAACAGCACATTTCTACTCCCTACCGAGAAACGTCTTTCTTCTCGCTTTGCGCCGTCATTTTAAAATGGCTGAAGCTGATAGCAGATCACTAGGTGAATGCCTATTTGGCTGCGCAGGAGACTAGGTAAAAGCTGATAGCAGACCACTAGGTGAATGCCTATTTGGCTGCGCAGGAGACTAGGTAAAACCCCATTTGGGACCTTTTCTCTCAATAACAGGGTTGTTCGATTCAATCGGAGCATATCTAATTACCACAAACAACCCGATAACCCCTCCAAACCACTAAAATGCACTTTTATTTGACATGAAACCCATATAAGAATGGTACGTAATGCTATAGTACAGAGATATATCAAGGGAGCATGTTCTATTTAATAGGAGTAATGTTTCCTACAATCCCATGATTATTCCTGTTACAGATGTTGCTCTGACACTAACAGTCTGTCTATACCCAGCACTCTCCGATTCCCTCCTCCAACTCTTATAACCACCAGTGCTTGGTTTCCCATAACATGTACACTGAGTTATCTCCCTTGTGTACAACAAAAGCCTTTTTGATTCCTAAAGCCAATAATCTGTCGAGTAGTTACTGGTAAGTGATTGCTCGAATGACTCGAATCCCAGCGTGTAAATGAGCTCTTGGGCAATTGCTCGTTCCAGTGACTCGCACATACGACTCTTGGCCTCATTTCAGAAAAAGGGGTGCAGAAGGCCGGACATTTTTCAAAAAAGGGATTGCGTAAGTAGGATACGTAGAAACAGGGTTGATAGTTTTCCCTCATAAGCTAAAGAGCCAAGAGAGTAATTGATTCATGAGCAATTGCTCAAACGACTCGAATCCCATCGAGAAAATGAGCTGAAAAGCAATTACTCAATCGAGTGACTCCACATACTACTCGAACAACTTGAATCCCAGCGAGCAAATGCGCTATTGAGCAATTGCTCGTTCGAGTGACTCCCACATACGACTCTTCGACTCATTCCAGGAAAAGGGGTACCGAAGGCCAGATATTTTTCAGAAAAGGGATTCCGTAAGTCGGATACCAAGAAACAGGGTTGATGGTTTTTCCTAATAAACTAAACAGCCAAGAGAGAAATTGTTCCACGAGAAATTGCTCGAATTTCCCTACTGCAGACTGTTTTGTTGGACCCAAAATATTATATGGCTTGATATTTCTTCTTCTGCAGCATTGGAAATGTCAGCGTTTGATTCCTTGTCTGATTTGGAGACCATACGTCTTCTTCCACATGAATCACCCCGTGTGTCAAGCAGGGAACAATTACATGATCAGCACAGTGAGAAAACAGGCCCGCCTCTCCTCAACAGTACTGTAAGATTTCTTCCAGTTTCTTTTTGTCCACTATTTTTCAGATAACATGGGAGGATGATCCTTTGTGGCCTCATACCAGGAAACACTGTTTTTTGACGGAAATGCACAATTACTTCTTTTTACAGGGAATACTGTAACACACGAATGAACACAGGACACAGAAAGTTTCGCGCCCTCAAATATTAACTTTTTGTCGAAATCGCAAATCAGGTCGCAGAACAGGCACTTTCTATTCTCCATTTAAAGAGGTTTTTTTTAAAAAAATTATTAGTATCTCAGATATGTTCACGTTTATATTTCAACAGGGAGCGCGGTGGCGTTGCGGTAACCGGTTCTCGTCAGATCACCGAAGTTAAGCAACGTCGATCCCGGTTAGTCCTTGGATGGGTGACCGTACGAGCGATCGAATCAGACTCCCGCGTTGTGGCTTTGAGCAAGGCACTTCATCCCGATTGTTCACACGCCGTGTACTAGGGCGTACTACACGTCGATGGTACGCATGCCTTCAACCAATTTAACTGTTCCTGTACTGCAGTGCGGAGTTACGATGTTGGGAAGCTGGCAGCTGCTCGTCGTTGCTCGGTGGGTCTCTCTGGGTACTCCGGCTTCCTCCACCCGTAAAACTGTCACCTATACGATATGACCTTGGCTGTTAATGTGTCTTTAAACGATAATAAATAAATAAATAAATAAATATATTTCAACATACTATTCACTGTCCTATGATCTCAACTAGAAGACTTATGTTCAATCAAAAGAGGACTTCCATGTGTCAAATATTTCTGATGTTTTTTAACCTTTACCCAATGCAGACGATATCAAAATTTATTATTTTAAATATCATTTTTTTAAATATTTCAAAAAATTTCAACAAAACCATATCATGTGACCCCTCGTTAGAACGAGCTCGACGAGCTCGTTCCAACGAGGGGTCACATGATATGGTTTTGTTGATTTTTTTTTAAAAATAATATTTTTTTCAACTGCTGAATTTGCATATTACGCTGGCGGATGCGGGCGATTCGTTGGGTAAAGGGTTAAATATACACAATACACCATCCAAAACTGGCTGTTATTTGAAAAATGGGTTTGCATGCTATTAGCCAGCAAAGAGCGACTTGGAGCTATGTGCCCTTTGCTATCTCTGGTATTTTGTTTGTTGGTTATCGAGTGTACGGCTAGGTGAGTGGGGGAAATTGGAGTACCACATAGAACAATAGAGCAGTGATTAGTAGATATCAGCCGTTTTTGTGCAGCGACAGTACGCAAGCGACCAGGAGTTCCAGATAGTTCTATTGGCTGAAGGCACACCATGCTACCGTACTCCCATGTTGGAAACCG